>JAPDRO010000017.1:0-721834 GCA_030247885.1 Taxawa tesnikishii (nom. ined.) | reverse complement strand
AACCCTAACCCTAACCCTAACCCTAACCCTAACCCTAACCCTAACCCTAACCCTAACCCTAACCCTAACCCTAACCCTAACCCTAACCCACTCACTCACTCACTCACTCACTCACTCACTCACTCACTCACTCTTATTCTTACTCATTCTTACTCTCACTCACTCACTCTCTTTTTCAATGTTTTTTCTCTTTCTACTTTATTTCTTTCTTTCTATTTTATCTCTCTACTTCTTTTATTCTTCTTATATCTTATTACTCTACTACTTTATTACTTTACTACTCTATTACTCTACTATTCTATTACTCTACTATTTTATTACTCTATTATTTTATTACTTTACTACTTTACTACTTTATTATTTTATTACTTTATTACTATATTTTTATTACTTTCTTATTCTTTTTAAATATTACTTTAACTCTACTAATTTATTATTCCATTCTTATATTACTATATCTCTATTACTTTACTCCTTATCTTTTACTATAAATCTCTTATTTTAACTTTTTTCTTTTATTTCTTTTCTTTCTTTTATTTTATCTCTTCTTATTTTCCTATTTTTTACTTTTATTCTATTTCTATATTATTATATCCCTATTACTTAAACTTTCTTTCTTTATTCCTTCCTTATTATAACTCTTATTTTCTAACTTACTTATTTTATTCCTTCTCTTTTTATTACCTTTCTTTTTATTATCTTCTTTTTCTTTATATTATCCTCCCTTACTTTACTTTCCTTTTTACTTTTTTTCTCTTATTCTTAACTAATCTCCTTTTTCTTTTTATATTCCACTATTTTACTTTAATTTCTTTTACTTTACTATTAAATCTATTAGTTTTTCTTTTTCTTTCTTTTATCTTTTTTTATCTTAAGAGATATATCTTTTTCTCTTTAAAATATTATACTTGTTATAGAGAGAAATATTACCTTTTTTTTTTGAAAATCCTATATAGAGAAATATTGTTCCTTTCTTTAAAACTTAGCTTTTCTATGATTATCGTCTTCTTCATTTATATACTTACTTTTTACCCTTATTTATCTAAACCCTAACTCTTAGTTCTATATTATCCTATATAATCCCTAAGGTTTAAGAAGAACTTTATTATACTTTAGGATTCTTTCTTAACTTCTTTATAACTTAGCTTAAGTCTATTTAACTAAGTTACTTTCCTTATCTATTAGACTTCTTCTTAACTACTCTAACTAACTTATTATTAGGCGTTTACTTTTTGTTAGGACTCTTTCTTGCTTGTCGGAGCTAGTAAGGACCTAACGTATTTACCTCTTAAGCTATTATCTATTTTTTTCCTTCGCTACTTCTTCTGTTTTTTCCTTCACTACTTCTTCTGTTTTTTCCTTCACTACTTCTTCTGTTTTTTCCTTCACTACTTCTTCTGTTTTTTCTTATAGGTCGTTGCTATTAGTTGTCTCTGACCTCGCTATCTTAGAACGACAATAAAGCCTTTGCCGCTACTCTGACTCCCTGTACCGCCATTCCGCCTCCAAATCTTGTCTCCTCTCCCAACCAGTCAAAGAAATCCTCCACCCCGGCGAATCTGCGCCGGAAGTGGTCCTCTAGCCATCTGGCTCCTCCGGCGCTCACGAATATCCCGTAACAGAGCGGCAGGACCACGTCTCCGTGCTCACACGCTTCTTCCTTACTGGTCTTGCTGAGCTCAGCCCTTTGGCAGATGGACTGAGGGTTTAGGCACCAGAAGCAGCTCGTGTACGGACGCAACCACTTTCGTCCGCGTGTCTCGTGCCGCTGCCGTACTCGACTGCGCTCGTGAAACACCTCATGCCGCCGGGCACACTTGGAGAACTCGTGCTTCCATTCCTCGTCCATCGCACGGCAGAGCAAGCATGTCCCGCGCACGCTGGCCAGGTCCAGACGGTAGTTGACAAGTTCGGAGTGAGCCTGCAGCCGCTCTTGCTGGATGAGATCGAGTCCGGTGTGGGCGGTCTGCCGTCTTGTCGCGTCCGAGGCTGCGATTGGATCCTCGTGAGCCGCTTTGCAGACGTCGCAAGCCACGTCTTCCGGCATGCACCACCTTCGGTGCTGAGCGAGATCGAGGTGTTCGCTCAGCGAAGTTCGGAAACATTGCTCGCCTCGTAAGTACTTGTGCACGGCCTGCTTGTCCCGTCGCTTGCGAAGTGACACGTCGTCCCTGCAGCTGCCCGTCTGCTCCGAACCGACGTCGACGTCGTCTTCGAGCTGTGCCTGCCACGTCGCCGGCAGGAGAACCATCGAGTACGCCTCCATCCCGTCGCGGCCGGCCCGACCCGACTCCTGCGCGAAGGTGACCAACGAGTCCGGCTCCCCTACGTTCATGACCAGACGTACATGAGCGTGGTCGAAGCCTTCGGCAAGAGCGGTCGTGGCAACGAGATACGGGCGGTCGGAGGTATGGATCCAGCGATCAACGATGAGCTTCTTCTGTTCCGGCGTTCCGCTCTTTGCGGTGTATGCAGCACAACCAAGCAGTTGGCACAGGCTGTCCGCGTCCTCACACGTTCGGACGTATAGGACGATCTTGTCACGGGAATGATCGAACAGGTCGGAGTCGCGCCACGCGTCTTGCGCTTCGACCGCACTCTGCTCCAGAAGGCTGCCTTTGCGAGGGTCTGCCCTGCGGACCATGTAGAATATGTTGGGTCGGTTGCTCGATGCTCTGATGGTTGTCGGACGGTAGAGGTAGTTGCGCTCCTCAAACTCCTCTTTCATGGACGGAGGCAGTGTGGCTGTCAGGTAGACAAACTGCGTCCTGAGATTGCGGACCGCAGTAAGGTCGACGATGCTCGATCGGTAGTCAACGGCAGTCACCGTCAGGTGGCATTCGTCGATCACGATTCGATCGAGTTTCTGCTGGACGATCAGGCTTCGTGCGTATTTCGTGAAGTGTGTTGTGGCCGCAGCCTCAACGCTGACGATTATCAGCGATGCTTCTCGACTTTCTCCCGGCAACCATTCGAGGTGAGCGATGTTCAGTTCCCGTATCCGCCGAAGCAGGTCTGCCCGAAGGGATACGAGCGGCACGATGAGGATGGTGATCCCGGCATCAGGCAGCGTACACGGCAACATGAAGGACAGGCTCTTTCCGGCTCCGGTTGGCAAGATGGCCACCACCTGCTCCGTCCACGACATGATCGTGGTGAGGGTCTGTTCCTGCTCCCTCGATTTCCACATCATTCTCTGGTTGCCGTAGAGCTTTCTGAGCCCTTCCAGCAGAGCCTCTGCCGACCACGGTTTGCGGGGCCGATAGACACCCTTGGCAAGTCGTTCCTTCAGTCGACACTCTTCTCCGTCCCTCTTTCGCTTCTTGCCTTTTAGCATCGTCTCCACTCCCCAGAAGTCCTGCCACAACGTTGACGCGCGAAGTCCCATTCGGATCAGCCCGTCCCACACGTTGCCGAAGGTCGCTCCCGTCTGATTGGCATACGCCCTGTTGACCGTGCGTGTCTTGTGGTTGCGCTGTCTCGTCATCGCTCGGATATCCTCCTCCATCTCCTCGGCGTCCTCGTCGTCTTCGTTGACTTCGAAGCAGCCTATGTTGCTCGCAAACTTGGTCTTGACGATGGCCACGCTCATCTGGCGCCAGTTGGAAACGTGAAGCCGGGGTGTGCACGCCCGAGCACTGGCTTCCTCCAGACAACGACTCAACCGTCCTTCGCCCCACACCTTTCCGTCTTTCTCCCACAAGAACGAGGAGAGCAGTGCCTTTGGTGATTGCTGCCGCAGAAAGACCTGTCGTAGCGGCACGACATAGACGAGGTAATCCAGCAACAGGTCGCCCACCGGATTGGCGAGAAACCGGATGTTTTCCTTGTACCTGCCCGTCTGCTGCTGACCTTTGTGGTATTTGACATGTATCATGACACGATCGTGGCGGAGTGTGATGGATCGTCGTCGTTGCGTGTTCCGCCAGGTCATGGAGAAGAACTCGCTTTCGCGGATGGGCTGACCGCCACTGATGTGAACGAGGACACACAAGCGTTTCAAGAACTCCTGCACAGTTGCCTCGTAGCCGGCTAGCGCACTGTCCCTCCAAACGAAGCCGCTCGCTGATCGACGGTCTTGCTGAAGGAAAAGGCGGCACAGTTGCTCGGAACGCTCAACGGCGGCCAACAGAGCTTTGTCCGTCCCCTCAGCAGGAGAGCGTTGTCACGATGCTGGATCAAGCTCCAGCCGACGGTATCGACGTTGCCGCTATCTCTAAGCGCCCAAGACTGCATGCGGCGTAGGTCCTTCTGACCCAGCAGCAAGTCGTCGTACAGTAGCCGTTCGCACTCACGGTATTCGGAGAGCAGTAGCGTGGGGATCTGGTCCATACGCAGCTCTGTATCTTCGTATGTCAGGACCTGTTCGCTTTCGTCCCAACAGGCCTCATGATCACCCACGCTGTCCTTCGAGATGCGAAACAGCAACAGGCGCCAGCGGAGTATCTCCCCATCGGCGTCTCGGCCGTCTGCTGCAGATAACTCTCACAGCATTCCTTGACGAGCGCGAGCGTTTCTCCCCACCCTGCCGCTCTTTGCGAGCACAGTCATAGAAGATCAGCAGCTGCGCGACCCATATCATCGCAGACAGACTGCTGTTGAAGTTGCCGGGTTCCATCCAGCCTTGCGTAGACGGCTTGATGCTTAGCATCGCGCAGAAGCTCACTATTGGCGAGCGGTACCGTCGGGCTCCGGTAGTGTGACGGATAACGAGCATCCATAACTCAACCAGCCCATCTCTCAGTTGGCCCTTGATCCCTTCACCCGTGCCCGTCGCTCCCCGTTCTGCTAACCGACGGAGGTTATGCCACACCACCCTTTGCTTGTCCGTCGGTTCGATCACGTCCTCTGGCCGGATCGTCTCCTCCGAGTCAGCACTGAAGTGGTACTCGTCACAGATCGCCACTCGCTCCAGGTACGACAGGAACTGTGACGCCAGCTTGAAGTAGACCTTGAGCGTGCCGGGCTCCTTGTAAGGATCGAACGGCCGAACCTTCCCAATCGACTCGACCTGCGACGACTGGAACCGACTGAGAACGACGCGACATGGCCAAGTGAGCATACAGTCGGGTCCGTCGAAACACCAGCCGTGCGCCTCCCTGAGCACGTCCTCCATCGCATCGACGATCGTCCGCAGAGGACATCCTTCGTCTCGCGAGGGCACGGCGATCGCTGCTCGGATCTCGTCTTTCTTCAAGCCGCAGACATGGTCGACGATGCCGGTCTCTCTGAGCCATGGTACCACGGTAGAACGATGCTCGTCGAATCCGCGGACACGGTTGGCCGCAGATGCGGCGTCGCGCTCTGCCTGAAGGATGTCTTCTTCTTGCGTCCGGAAGAAGTCACGCTGGTGACCGGCTCGCCTCCGACCGCAAATCTCCAGGTCCGCTACTTGGACCTCGAAGTACCTCTGCCAGCTTCCGACCTTGAAGAAACGCTGACAGGCGCGGTCGCAAGACCACAGCTTGTTGTGGGTATGGACCTGCTTCAAACGAGCATCGCCGCCTCGCTTCTGTCCGTTGACCCAGCCGTGTTGCCGCTCACAATGATCTTGCATGCCACGCGGAGTGCGGCATATATAGGGACAAAGCCTGCCTTCGCCATCTTTCCCGCCACACTTCAAGCCGTCGAAGTACACCGGAAGTCCCGTTACGGGAGGCTCTGTTGCTGCTGGATAGATGACATCTGCCTCGACTTGCGCAAGTTCGGTAAAAGACCCGACTTTGGCAATAATGTCCCGCCGTTGTTGTAAGCTGAGACGCTTGTGATGCACACGAAGATGTTTGGCGAGCTGCGAAGGTACGACTGCATACTGACAATGGATGCAAACAAGGATGCGGTGCTGGGCGACTACTTGGAAGAGACGATGAAAATCATCCATCTGAGTCTTGGCTTGCCTTCACGGCTGCCATACTTGCGAGGCCAGACATAGCTATATTACCTTTCTAAGGATTTAAAGGATCCATGTGATGCTCAGGATCAATTGTTTAGAGCGTACTGATCACGTCGCATAGACACAGGGCTGGTCTTTGTTTGGAGAGGCCGCCCTGCGAAAATGCGGGAGTGGCCTATGCACAAGGCGCCTCATCTTTTTCCTTTTAAGACCGCCGCCCTTGATGTTCCATGTATATGGCATATATATGAGTGGTGTTTGGCATGCAGAGAGAATAACCTTATGACAGTATAGTGTGTGGGTTTCGAGAAGGTTGGGGCTCGGGAAGGCAAACGAATCGTGGTCAACAGGTGCAAACGAATCGTGGTCGTTCCTCTAACCCTTAGGGTTATAGCCCACGCAAAAGCAAACGAATCGTGGCCATTCGTTTGACTTCTACGAGTAGGATACTATCGCTACTCTTTATCTAATTATTTAATCTTATACTCTTTACCTTATTACTAACTCTATCGCTCTATCTCGCCGCTCTATTTTATTTATTTACTTTACCTTATATATTACCTTTTTACTTACTTTATCCCCTTTTAACTCTTCTTATTACTTTACCTTCCTTATTATCTTACTAAATTCTATTACTAACTCGCTTATACTCTACTTATTTTAATTTACTCTCGACTCTAAAAACCTTAATACCTTACTCCCTTTACTAAACTTAAATACTTCGCCCTCTTTTATCTCTTATCTTACTATCTCCTTCTTTTAATATCTCTTTACTTTATCTCGAAATACTACTATTAACCTTACTTATACTACTACTATTACTCTCGAGTAATAATATTCGCCTTCCCTTACTTACTTATAACTTCTTTCTTTCTTTTCTTAGAACTTACTATATAACCTTTATAGCGCTTTGTAATTAAAATATACTATATACCTTTTATATATTATATTTCTCCTTACTTTCTTACCTTTTATTTTCGCCTCTTCGCTTCTTACTTCCTTATATTCCCTTAAACTATACTCTTTTATTACCTTGCCTTCTTTTATATATACTAAGTACTTATTCTTCTAATATTATAAACGTCGCTTTAACTTTCGCTATTACTTTACTCCTTCTTACGTCTCCTTTATTAACTACTACTACGGCCCTCTCGCTACTTACTACTACTACTAGTATATTTATACGTCTTTTTATATAACTTATACTTCCTTAATTTCCTTACTCTTCCTTACCTTAACTCTTATTCTTTTTACCTTTCCTTCCTCTTTTTCCTTTCCTTCCTTTCCTTTCTTTTCTTTCCTATCTAGTTTATATACGTTATATTCCTCCTTTCCCTCTTTATACTTCCTCCTTACTACTATCTACTCGTCTACTATTACTTCCCTATCTATATATTTATTTAATACTACTCTCTAATATGTCCTTTTATTTTTATTCTTCTTATTTTATATATACTTTTCTACTAACTTTCTTCTTACTTATTCTTTTACTCTTTCTCTAGCCTTTCTTACCTTATTATCTCTACTATTTTTACTAACTATTACTATTACTTCGCTCTTTACTTATCTTAGCTCGCCCTTTCGCTTTCTTATATATACTCCTTAAAATCTTATAGCTTATTCGCGTATATTACTACTTTAATATCCGAAATATTTATTTTTAACTTTAACGCGCTCGTTACTATTATTACCTACTATTTACCCGATATAAAATCCTCGAATTTTTCCCTCTTTATATTTACCTTACTATAATACGCGTCTACGCTTAACTCGTCTATTAACTTCTTTACCTTATTAATTATATTATAATATATAATTACCTTACTCGACTAGTACTATTAGTATTTTCTCCTTATAAATTCTACTATAAATTCCTCGCGCTCTTACCGCGTCTCTCCTTTTACTTTTATTACCTTATACTTAATTTTCTTCCTCGTTATCTTTACCTTAAATATCCCTACTTCCCTTTTACTCTAATATATCTTCCTCTATAACTTCGTCTCCTTTAATAGTAGTAACGTTACTATTAATAATACTATCTATACCTCCGTATTTACTAACTTACTTATTTAGCTTATACGCTTATAGAAACTCGAATCGTCGTTTAAAATAACGTAATACTCGTTAATTACGATCCTATTTAACTTCCTCTTTACTTAGTTTATATATATATTAAACTCTTTACTAACTACTAACTCTAGTATTATAAATACTATTACTACGTCGTTTACTTACTAGTACGCCTCTTACTTTGTATATATAATACCTACCTACTTATAACGCTATATTATATTTTACTATAATATTACTAATAGTACTACTACGACTATTAACTTACTTAGTATATATATTACTAGTAATATAAATAATACGCTCTTACCCTTTCTTATCGCTATAACTACTACTACTTTAGGCTTACCTCTTATAATCGCTTCTATCGCTAGCTTCTACGTACCTTTAAACTTCGCTTCTAGTTTTATTATTTCCTTTAATTATATCTTCGCGTCTATAATACGTAATAACTTTTATCTAACTATACGCGCCTATTTGGCTTAGTCTTCCTACGCTATTACTAGCCCTCCTATCTTACGTTTCTATCTCGTCTTCCCTTTATATCGCTACTTTTCCTTCTCCTCTTTACTACTAATACGAACCTTAAAAACGCGTACTATATAGTACTAAACTACTTAAACTACTTCTTCTTTTTCGCTACGCTATTGTTTATTTCGTTTAATAACCTAGCGTATATTATACTTACTATATATAACGTATATTTTACTTACTTATTTATAATCGACTCTAACTTATTTCTAATATTATCCTCGTTTTAATTACTATTCTTATTATCTTCGTCTTACTTAAATAATACTACTTCTCGTATAAACTTCCTACTAATTCTAATAGTTAACTCGCGATATAACTAGATAGTTAACTCTTACTTTAACCCTTTTATACTCTCTTACTTAATTACTTATTATATCCTTACTAACGTTTACTTTCTACTATATAGGCTCGTATCTTTATATTATAAATAACTAGAAATACTCCGTCGTCCTTCTTAGTTTAGCTAAAACTACTTCTTTAACGCTATCTAAAACGGTAATACTAACTATAAATACTTTACTAATACTTCCCTTACTTCCTTAAGTAAATACCTATAAATAATCTTAACGTCTCTACTTATAAAGTACCCTTTATAGTACCTCGTTATAAATACTACTAACTCGTCCTCTATAAATACGTTTCTATACTTTCCCTTAGTTATATTATTATACTTAACGCTTAATAACTCTAGCGCCCTTACTAGTTAATTACTTGTAACGTATATTAATACTAATAACTTTACTTTAAACTCTACTACGTTAGCTATATACTCGTTTACTTTTACCTTACTAACTTTCGACGTTCTTAACTTAACGAACCTTTCTCTTACTTAGATATTACCTTAGACTTTATTAAATAACTACGTCCGGCTATTTACTCTTAAATAGTTTCTCTCGTCCTATAAAAACTTTATTCGTACGCGCTATTACTAGCATTATTACGTAACGTTTACTACGGGATCTTTAGCGCCTAGAATCCGTATAATAACTCGTCTTTTAACTAATACTTCGTATCTACTACTATTTTATATATAAATCTACGGAACGCATTTATACTAAACTATAACGCCTTATACTATATTATATTACCCTTTACCTAATTTACGCTTCTACTTACTATAGTATTATAATATATCTTTAACTCGTACGTCCTTAAGTCTAATATCTACTATATTAATAAACTCGTCCTACGTACTATAAAACGGTCTACTATCCTTTTAACTATTATAATTACTCTTCTCCTCCCTTTTGGCTACGCTATATTGCTAGTAATAGTCTTATAATTACTATTACTACTATTATCTTCTTCGCTACTATTTACTCCCTTCGCTTATTTGTCTTTTATCTCCTTTAGTCCCTCGTCTTAAAACGCCTTTTATATAACTATAAACTACGAAATCTTAATTAACTTAAATAAAATCGGCGAGTAACTATTTATCCCCTTTATCCTCCTTCTTTAACGCCTAAAACGGCTATAATATAAACTATTATATACTTATAATCTTTCGATATATTACTCTAGTTTAATAATATAATATAAAACTTTAAATACGCTTCTTTTACTTCTAATAACTCCTTCTATTCTTTCGTATTTATCCTTTCGGCTTACTCTTCCCTTTTACTTACTTTCGACTCTTCTTTATCGTTTAGTACTACTTATTTACTACGCCTTCGCCTCGCTATAATACTCCTTAACTATAGTCGCGTTAATTATAACTATATTACTTCTTTCTTAACTTACCTTTATAACGCCCTTTAAGCCTTCTATTACTTCTTATTAAAACGGTACTTCGGACTATCTTATTTATACTTCTTATACGTAGTCCGCGCGAAAAATATTAATAGTTACTTTTACGGCTACGTATATATTAATATTCTCTCCGTATCCTAGTATACTATTAATAGTATATACCTCGTCTACTTATCTTCTATTCGGATCGCCTCGATGCGTATAAAATACTCGGCTTTTTATATAACTATTTACTACGTAAACTAAGCTAATTTTCCTATTACTATTTAAATTACTACTTCTACTAGTTCCTTCGTCTTATTTAGCTTATTTACGCTTCCTATTAACTACGTATAGTCGAACCCTACTAAATACGTAATTTATCTTATCCTTTTTAATTACTAGTTTACTTCGTTTATTTTTCCTTTATTAATTTTTACCTTTATTTCCGCCTTAATACTATCTATATTCTCTATTACGCTTACTATAAACTTAGACTATATCGACTTACTATTCGAAATGTTTTATACTTTACCGCCGTTTTACTCTTTATAGCTATACTTCCTTACCTCGAAAAACGCTAAATAGGCTTAGTAAATAAAAATCCTTTAGTACTTAATTGTCTTTTATAGCTATATCGTTTCGTCCTTAACTTTTATTTACTTTACGTTCGTCGGGCGCCCCTCTTACTTAAACTATATCTAACTATAGACTATATAATAATACTTAATAATATTATCGTCTATTTACTAAATATACTAACAATTCGGTAAGTCGATTTAATACTATTAGTTATCTTTAAATATTAGTAACTATAGGATTTCGTCTTACGTTATATTCGGTACTTTAAACTTATTTAGACTAGCCTATAACCCTTCGAATTAGATACTAGTTTCTTGCGAAATACTCTTCGCTTCTTTATAACTTATCTTATACTATTTACCTTTAAAATAAGCGACAATCTCGCGTAGTTAAACCCTATACTTATATACCCGATAAACTAATACCTTATATTCTAGTAAATACTGACGTATTACGTAATGTCTATTGCTCTAATAATATTAAATACTTTATTAAACTTATTATAACGCTCGTAATATAATAGTAAATAAGTTATAAAAACGTAGAATAAGTAACGATAGTAAATAGAGTATAAAAATAGTCTATAGGTTCTATATTTACGTTTTATACGAGTATCTATATATTTCCTTAACTTAATATAAGTACGTAACTCTTATATACGACGCGATTTCTTTAGTATTAATATAGATTTACGTTCTTCGCGTAGTTAATTAATAATTTAACGTTATTTACTTTACCTTTTATATTAGCTTAGTAGTTATATAGTTATACGGTCGCTTTATATAAATATTAAACCCTTTAAACCGTAACTCTAACGTAACCCTAAGTACCCTTTAACGTATAATTTTAACCTTAAAATTACGACTAAAGCTACAGCGTATATATGCGATAAATATATCCAAATTTAGGACGGATTTAACACGGGAATAAAACGCGGATATATACTTATTTAGAAAACGAGTTTCTACCCTTAATAACTTAAAATACTACGGCGACGCCGACCCTACGTATTTTATAGTACTAATAAGAAAACGGGTTTTTACCTATATTTTCGTTAAGTATCTTAGTTAGTATTTCTTAGTACTAATAAATAACGAGTTTTTACTTATATCCTCGTTAAGTATTTAGGATAGCGCTAAAGTATATAATCGCTAATTTCGAGTTTACTTTAGCTTTATAAGTTTAAAATAAAATGCTTAAATCGAAAATATAAGAGTTTAAGACTACCTTATTTACCTTACTAAGCTTAATAACGTACTAAATTTACTATAGCTTCTTTTAATCTTACCTTAATAGTTTATAGTTATACTAATTCTCTAAGTACTATAATTATATAAAGTAATATATTACTTAGGCTATATAGCTTATATACTTAATATATATTAACTACTTAGGCTATATAGCTCGTATACTTAATATATATTAACTACTTATAATAAATACTAAATAGCTTAGAATTAAACTTCTCTTATTAAGGACTATTTAGCTAGCTAAGTACTAAGTTATTATCTTCTTCGTTCTTATATTAACTAGTAATACTCTCTTTATAACGCTAAAAGATATACTTAATAGACTCTTATATTAGCTTTAAGCTTCCTTCTTTTAGACTCGACTTATTACTATATATTATAATAGTAAGTATATTTTTACTTAAGAATTTCCTTACTTACTACGTCTTCCTTATTTATAGCGTATTATTTACTATAAGCTAATTAATATTAACTTAAGTTACTTACTTTACTTTATAATTTTACTTTTTACTTTCTTTTAATAAAGTCTAAATAGTTAACTTAAGCTTTAATTACTAATCTCGCTTATTTTTCTCTTCTTTCTTAACTACTTTTATTTTAAAGAACTTCCTATAAGGCCTACTAAAGAATATCTAAATACTTACTATATTTTACTAAGTACCTTTTACTTTTACTTATTTATAGTTATTTCGATAGTATTTCTTTATCTTTACTTTACTTACGTAAAAGTACTAATACTCTCGATACTTAAGACTATTATATACTAGTAAACTAGGAATTAGAAAATCGTTAGGGTTAAGTAAAGTAACTTAATTAAGTTAAGTAAAGCGTAATTAAGAGTAATATATTATAACTTCTTTACGTAACTTTAAAGGCTAATCTTTATACTACTTTACTAAGTATCTCTTTACTTTATCTCTAGGAACTATATAAGTTATATAGGGAATATATATTACTATTTAATATTAAGGATTATATAATACTAAATTACTAGAGCTTATATAATTATTTAATATAGTTTCTAAAAACGCCGCTATTTTATTAACTAATAGGATTTCTCTTTATCCTTAAACGAAAGTATTAAAGTGTACTTAGTATAAGTCTAATTATAATAGTAAAACCTAATTAGTAAGTAGAAAACTAGACTATAAAAACTAGACTATAATTTCTAAGATAATAGTTTATACTAAGGTTAAAATTTACGGGGTAACTCTAAAAACTATAGTATAGTTTTCTAAAATAGTAGCTAGATAAGAGAGAGTATAAATTAAAAGGTATAAAAAGCCTTTTATATAAAGTTAAAAGCCTAAGAAAGTATATAAGGAAATAAGCTAATTATAATACTCGCTAGTATTTAGCCTTAGTATTAGGGTCTAGACTCTAAAGTAAATAAGCTAATTATAATACTTTAAAGTATTTAGTCTTAGCGAAGAACTTTAAAATCTTTTTATCTTTTTCTTTCGACGAATAATTATAGATAACTACGTAAGACGTAAGGATTATAAAAAACAATATATAGTAGAGTTTTAGATCTAGTTAAGAAGAATAATTACGATATATAGACTTATTTTATAGAAGTAATTTTCGTAGAGATATTAAGTTAGAACTACTTTAGCTAATAAGAAGACTCGAAACTATCTAGCCTTAGTATAAGCCCTAGATTTAAGTAGCTAATTATAATGCTTTAAAGTATCTAGTCTTAGCGAAGAACTTTAAAATCTTTGTTCCTTTTTCTTTCGACGAACAATTGTAAATAACTTCGCAAGACGTAGGAATTATAGAAAACAATATATAGTAAAGTTTTAGATCTAGCTAAAAAGAACAATTGCGATATATAAAGTTTTTCTATAGGACTAATATTCGTAGAGTTATAAATGAAAGTACTTTAAGTTAAAGATTTTAAAATTTAACTAAGTCCCTTCGACGCCTAGCCTAATCCTAACCCTCGACTACTTCGGATCTACTACTACTACTACTATTACTACTACTATTATTATTACTATTATTATTTATTTTACTTAGTTTTTAATCTTCTTTTCGTCCTTACTTTTTATTTTTTATTTGTTTTTATTTATTCTTTTTATATATTGTATCTACTTTAACTTTCTTTAATTATTTTACTTACTTTAATTTTCTAATCTATATTCTTTATCTTTTTCCTTGCGCGTGCATTGCTATACGTTATGCGCGCGCATTATGACCGGTCGCATTATTACGCGCACGTAGTGACCGGTCGACCGGTCGTATGCTATACGTTATGCGCGCGCATTACTATGTGTTATGCGTGCGCGTTGCTATGTGTTATGCGCGCGCATTACTGTGTGTTATGCGCGCGCATTACTATGTGTTATGCGCGCGCGTTACTATGTATTGTGCGCGCGCATTACATGTTGTGCGCGCGCATTACTATGTATTATGCGCGCGTCGTAACTAGTTGACCTGACCAATCAGCTTGCCGGAAAGCTGGCTTTAAAGCTGTAGCCAATTAGCTTGCCGGAAAGCTGGCTTCAAGCTTACCCCGCGCTTTGAGACCGGACAGTCGACCCTAACCCTAAACACGGTGAAGGTAGTTATTTATAATAAGAAGGAATATAATATACCCTTACTATAATAGTTTAAATAGTTTATAAATATTTATA
Organism: Taxawa tesnikishii (nom. ined.); assembly: GCA_030247885.1. Taxonomy (NCBI): domain Eukaryota; kingdom Fungi; phylum Ascomycota; class Dothideomycetes; order Dothideales; species Taxawa tesnikishii (nom. ined.). Next base: position 707,138 of record JAPDRO010000017.1, on the reverse strand, counting down.
TAGACTAAGTTAAGTACTTCTAGCTTTCTTATTAAGAGAAGTCCCTTCTTATTCCTAATCTTAATAAGCGTATAAATCTTATATTAATAACTTTTATTAATTTAGATTAGTTTAGTAAGTATTATAACCTTATATAAGTTACTAATCTTTTTAGCCTTAAGATAAGTAAGCCTTTTATACTATAGTTAATATTTCTACTTTTAAGTTATATCTTTTATTAGTACCTTTTTAGGACTATTTATTAGATCTTTATATAGCTCCGAGAGCTATATAATATTTACCTTAGCTTCTATTAGTAAATCCTCGGGTATATTAACTAGCTAATTACTCGACTCTTAAAGCTATATAAATTCTACTTATTAGTAGGTAATTTTATCTCGTAAATTTAATAGAATAAAACCCTAATAAGTATTTAATATAGCTTAAAACGCATATTAATTATTTAGCGAGGTAATCTTATTTATAATATAAATACTACCTTTATACTTTACCTTTACTATAATATTTTCTTATTTATCTTTTAGGTATATATTATCTTTATCGAAGGTCTTATAAAGTTCGCTTTTATATATCTTCTTTCTAGATAATAAGTTAGCTTTAAGATTAGGAATATAAAGTATCTTTAATAAAAGGATCGAGTTCTTATTTTTATTTATTATTTCTACTATACTTTAATAGTTTAAAAATAAAACTCTTCTTCTTATTATAATCTTTTATCTTAGAATATTTCGAAGTAGTTTCTTAAATAACTAAGACTAGTTAGTTATATATAAACTTATACTAGTATTAGAGGCTTAACTTTAATAAGGAACTTTACTTCTTACTTTCTTAAAGAAATAAGTAACTTCCTTAATAAGGTCTATAGACTCTTAATCTTAGCTTAATATATTTAACTTTATAGTTTAGGATCTACTTAAAGTTAAAGTTTCCTTAACTTTAAAGGCTTTATACTTCTTCTTTTCTACTTTAAACTTATCCTTTTTTACTTTAAGTTTATAACTTCCTTATAGAGCTTATTAATTAAGTCTATTATATCGTTATTACTCCTTTTTAGCTTAACTTAAGACTTCTTTTACTTCCTTTTATCTTTAGTTATAGTCCTTATATCTTTAAAAGAGGGGTAGTTTTTAGCTAGTAGTTACTATTATAAAGATAATACTTAGCTTAATTTAGTAACTAGGATTTCCTTCTATTAGACGTCTTTTATTATTAATACCTTTTAGTAAGAAAAGTAAATTAGCTAGTCTTAGCCTTAAGAAAAGCTTCTTTCTCTTAAAGCTTAAGAATTAACTCCTTAATTAGTAGATTTATCTAAGTATTAATAGTATCCCTTATAATAGTATATTTATTTAGTAAAGCTTAAAGTAGTTACTAGAGTTTCTTACTTAGCTTCTTAATAGTTATTATATTTAGTTAAGTAGTAGTTACCCTTTTACTTAGCTTAACTAGTTAAGTCTATACTTTATTTATAGTTATTTCTAGGCTTATTTTATAGTTAATAAAATCCTATAAGTACTACCTTATTATTATTTAAAGCTTATTTAAGTATTTGTTTCTTAGCTTCTTTTATTTAGTTATAACTATATTTAAGTCCTTAATTCGGTCTTAATTATCCTTACTAATATAAATAGTAATTTAGTATTTAGCTTTTATATTAACTTAAATATAAAATAAGAAGGTAAGAAACTATATAGTTATTATAGACTCTTTTCTTAGAGTTAAAGATAAGATTATTATTTATATACTCTCCTTTTCTTTTAATTTATTCCTAATAATAAACTAGATATTCTTTCCTATTAATTACTTTCTTATAAGTATAAACTATCTCTTTAAATTCTATCTTATAAGAATAGAAATAAGCCTCTTCTTACTAAAGAATTCGTCTATTAAGCTTATTATAGTCGTTTATATAAATTAAAATAGTATAGTAAAATCAAATTAGCGTAAAAGAAAGAGTAATAAGTTAGTAGACTTCGGTATTTATAAAAGTAAAGTAGGCTCTATAATACTTAGTAAGTTCTTAGTAGTAAAGAACTTAGCTTAATATAACTAGTCTTACTACTTATTATAGTCCTTCTAGTTACTATACCCTATAATACTTAGTCTTACTACTTTATAACTCTTCTAAGTACTAGTATACTTTTATAGGTAGTCTTACTACTTCTAGTAGCCCTTTTATATATAAAAATTATATTAGTCTTACTACTTATAGTAGCCCTTTTAATATAAGTATTAATTATATTAGTCTTACTACTTATTATAGCTTTTTAAGTATAAAATATACTATACTTAATTAAGTAGTAAGTTATTATAAACTCGAGCTTATAACTAGTTAAACTAAGTACTTAACTATAACTAAATATATAGTAGAACTAACTATAACCTTTTAATTAATTAAGCTATTTATAATAGTAGCTAAGAGATAAAGAAATTTCCTACTTAGTTTAATAAGTTATATAACTATTTATTCGAACTAGGTAACTATTATCTTATAATAAATATAAAAGATAGCGACGTTTCTAAATAATTATATACTATTTTATAAACTATTATAAAGTATTATAGTATTACGTAATATTACTACGTAGGCGTTCTAGTTTTATAAAGTAGCCGACTTACTTAAGTAATTAACTTACTTATAAAATACGTTATATTTTTTATATATTATATTCCTCTTTACTTTCTTGCCTTTTATCTTTATCTCTTTACTTTTTACCTTCTTATATTCCCTTAAACTATACTCTTTTATTACTTTACTTTCTTTTATATATACTAGGTACTTATTCTTTTAATACTATAAACGTTACTTTGTCTTTTACTATTACTTTATTCCTTCTTATATTTCCTTTATTAACTACTACTATGGCTCTCTTATTACTTACTACTATTACTAGTATATTTATACGTCTTTTATATAACTTATACTTCCTTAATTTCTTTACTTTTCCTTACTTTAACTCTTACTTTTTTACTTTTCCTTTCTTTTTACTTTTTCTTACTTTTCTTTCCTTTTCTTCTTTTTTTCTTTATTTAGTTTATATACGTTATATTCCTCCTTTTTTCTTTATATTCCTTCCTTATTATTACTTACTTATTTACTATTACTTTCTTATTTATATATTCGTTTAATACTACTCTTTAATATATTCTCTTATTCTTACTTTTCTTCTTTTATATATACCTTTTATTAACTTTCTCCTTACTTATTCTTTCGCTCTTTTTTAGCTTTTCTTACTTTATTATTTTTATTATCTTTACTAACTATTACTACTACTTTACTCTTTTACTTATCTTAGTTCGTTCTTTTACTTTTTATATATACTCCTCGAAATCTTATAACTTATCCGCGTATATTACTACTCTAATATTCGGAATATTTATTTTTAACTTTAATACGCTTATTACTATTATTACTTACTATTTACCTAATATAAAATCCTCGAATTTCTTCCTCTTTATATTCGCCTTACTATAATACGCGTCTATATTTAACTTGTCTATTAACTTCTTTACTTTATTAACTATATTATAATATATAATTACTTTACTTAACTAATACTACTAGTATTTTCTCCTTATAAACTTTATTATAAATTCCTCGTACTCTCGCTACATTTCCCTTTTACTTTTATTACTTTATACTTAATTTTCTTCCTCGTCGTCTTCGCCCTAAATATTCCTACTTTCCCTTTACTTTAATATGTTTTCCTTTATAACTTTACTTTCTTTAATAGTAGTAATATTACTATTAATAATACTATTTATACTTCCGTATTTACTAACTTATTTATTTAACTTATATACTTATAGAAACTCGAATTATCGTTTAAAATAACGTAATACTCGTTAATTACGATCCTATTTAACTTCCTCTTTACTTAGTTTATATATATATTAAACTCTTTACTAACTACTAACTTTAGTATTATAAATACTATTATTACATTATTTACTTACTAGTACGCCTCTTACTTTATATACGTAATACTTACTTACTTATAACGCTATATTATATTCTACTATAATACTACTAATAGTATTATTATAACTATTAACTTACTTAGTATATATATTACTAGTAATATAAATAATATACTCTTATTTTCTCTTATTATTATAACTACTATTACCTTAGGCTTACCTTATATAATTACTTTTATTACTAGCTTTTATATACCTTTAAACTTCGCCTCTAGCCTTATTATTTCCTTTAATTATACCTTCGTATTTATAATATATAATAACTTCTATCTAGTTACGCGCGCTTATTTTACTTAGTTCTTTTACGTTATTACTAGCTCTCTTATCTTACGTTTTCGCCTCGTCTTTTCTTCGTATTACTACTTTTCTTTCTCTTTTACTATTAACGTAAACTTTAAAAACGCGTACTATATAGTACTAGACTACTTAAACTACTTCCTTTTCTTTGCTATACTATCCTTTATTTCGTTTAATAACCTAGCGTATATTATACTTATTATATACGACGTATATTTTACTTACTTATTTATAATTAACTTTAACTTATTCCTAATATTATCCTTATTTTACTTACTATTTTTGTTATCCTTCTTTCGCTTATATAATACTACTTTTTATATAATAATAAGTAGCCTATATACTCTAATAGTATAAGCCTTTATATATATATTAAAGTACTTAAGTTACGCGAGCGTAAACTTATTATTAGTCTAGCTAATAAAAGAGACTTTAATAATTTAGTTATAAAGTAAATCGTTAAACTAAGTTAAAATAAGGACTTTACTTATAAAGATAATAAAGAGTAAGATAACGTACTCTATAGTTTTAATACCTTATATTAAAGTAACTTACTCGTAATTACTAGGCTATAGTTTCTTTTATTTACTAAGTTTCTCTAAGTCTATAGTAATTAGTTAAGATAATATCTTACTTATTAGAAAGCTAAATTTATTAAAGTTATAAGTATCCTTATTTAAGATATTATACTTTACCTTTATTAACTAAATAAATATAAACTAAAGCTAAATAACTACCGAATTCTTATAAGTAACTTACTAGTAATCGTATAAATAGCTTTATTATATTCATAGCTTAAGTATATACTTAATAAGGTTATTAACTTAATTCTTACTAATAGGCTTCCTATTATACTCTCCTAGTAGTTTATTTATTATATTTTGTATATTTCCCTTTAAGAGTAGTACGCTATATAGACTCTTATTTAATATATACTATATTATTACTTCCTTTTTAGTTTTATAAGGCGCTTTAATTTCGGCTCGTAGTCGTATTAAGAGTATTATTTAACGTATTAGTCTTATAGTATTAATTAAGGTATAATATATATTACTATAGCACGTCTCTTACTTTAAATTTACTTAAATATAATATTAAAAATAGTAAAGTATATATTTCCTTTAGTATAAGTATATTATACGTTATATTATTAAGGTATTATATAATGTTACTACGTAAGTATTCTAGTTTTATAAGGTAGCTAACTTACTTATAAAATACGTTATAATAATAACTTTATAATATTACTATTATATTATATATTAATACTAATTATAAAAATAAGCTTATATATATAGATATAATTATAGCTTAGTAGGAAATATATTTAAGAATACTATAAAGTAATAACTTTAAAAACTAAGAAAAATTATTTATATTAAACTTACTTAAGTTATTAATTAGTATATATAAGAGTCTACTATTACGACTATACTTATATTACTTTATTATATACTTTAAAGCTTTTGTAATAATTATAAAAATATAATATATATATTATTATATAGTATAAGTATATATAGTAGTTAAAGCTATTAAAGCTACTTATTTCCTTATAAAATTAGACTTATATATACTTTACTTTTTATATTTTAATATATTATTCTTACCTTTTTATTATATTAATATTATAGATATAACGCTATAATCTTATATATAGAGTAATATATACCTTTTAATACTATTTCCTAAGGATTATATATATTAAGTATAAAAAGAATAAAGAAATAAATTTATATATTCTTTAAAGTTAATTAACTTTATTATATAAAAGTAAAGAAATAAACCTTATTCCTTTAACTTATAATAGTAGTACTAAGTTAAAGTAATATTATAAGTTAAATTAACTTACTTAAAATAAAAGTAATTATTATAAGTAATTATAAAATACTTAAAACTTACTTATAAAGTAAATTTATTTTACTTTATAAAGAACTTAAAGGCTCCTTAAAAAGAATAATAATTAGTTTTTATTATAATTTATTAAGTCTTAGTATTTTTATATTATTATAAATTACCTTATTATTATTATTATTATTATTATTATTATTATTATTATTATTATTATTATTATTATTATTATTATTATTATTATTATTATTATTATTATTATTATTATTATTATTATTATTATTATTATACTTTATTTCTATAATAAACTTTATAATTACTTTTATCTTATAAAAAGTTAAAAGTATTATAAATAGTTAATTAATTAATAAGAAGTAATACTTTATATTTCTATATATATCTTCTCCTTTATCTTCGGACTATAAATATATAATACAAATCAATAACTAGCGAATAGCTTAGTTAGTAACGATCTATGTTTAAGTAGTCCGAGGGGTCGGTCGCTTACCCCGAGTACCCCGAATATATTTACTCGGAGCTCGAATCCTCTAGGTCTCGGCCAGACTAGCGCCCGAGCCCGGGTAAGCTGCCCCGAAATGTTAGTTCTTTCCACTACGCGGCTCTTCACGTATACATGTTCGCAAGCCTCATGCCGACGCGGCGAATCATGCATGCCGCGCCGTTGTCCGGTGTGCTCTGCAGAGGAATTACCTCGTTGTCGTTGCCCTCGATCTTTGTCGAGCCTTTCCTCAGCAAACGCCGTAATGTCGAAAACCCATCCAACAATGACCGAAGGGCAGAGGGATGTTCAGCAGGGTCTGGAACTGAGCCGCGTGCAGACTGACGTGTCGGAGAAGGTCAAGAACACGATGGGAACCACACGAAGAAGACTGGTGATGCTGTCGCTCTGTCTTGCACAATTTCTCGCCGCCTTGGACATCACCATTGTCGCGACTGCGCTTCCGACGATAGCGAGCAGTTTACATGCCACTTCGGCACAGTATACATGGGTCGGCTCAGCATATAATCTTGCAAGTACAGCATCAACACCACTCTGGGCGAAGTTATCAGATGTTACCGGAAGGAAAACTGCTCTCCTGACTGCAAATACTCTGTTTCTCGCGGGGAGTCTGCTGGCCGCTCTTTCCAACTCAATCCTGGTCCTCATTGGAGGTCGTTGCTTGCAGGGCATTGGAGGAGGAGGAATGATGATCCTCAATACCATCATCATCAGTGATATTTTTCCGCTGGAGGACCGAGCAAAGTACTATGGTTTGTCTGCAATCGTCTGGGCTATTGCAAGTGCGTTGGGCCCCATGCTAGGAGGTGTCTTCACTTCGACCATTGGTTGGAGATGGTGCTGTAAGTATCGTTTTGATCGATTTCAGGAGGACTGAGCTAACATATCAATTGACAGTCTACATCAATCTGCCCCTGGACGGCATTTCGCTCGTCCTGGCAGTCATTTGCCTGAAGCTCAACATCAAGAGAGCCCCATACAAAGAGGCGTTGGAACAGCTCGACTGGCTGGGCTGCTTCCTGATCCCTGCTGGAGCCATCCTTTTCCTCCTCGGACTGGAAGGTGGTGCCAGCCATCAACATTCTTGGACTTCGGCATACACACTTTGTATGATCATCGCCGGTGTTTTTCTACTGGCAGCATTCATGACCTGGGAGTGGAAGTTCGCCAAAGTCCCACTCATCCCTATCCGCGTTTTCGCATCGCGTACCAGTCGAGCAGCGCTCGCTGTGGCTTGCTGTCACAGCTTCGTCTTCATCGCGTTCGATTTCTATCTGGCTCTGTATTTCCAGGCGGTCCTGGGACGCTCGGCAATCATCTCAGGTGTACTCTTGTTCGCCCTGGTTCTGCCTCTGTCGGTATGCACCTTTGGCACTGGAGTTTTCATCCGCAAAACGGGTAAAGTTAGCCCCGCCATGTGGTTTGGGTCTTTCTTCATGACACTCGGGACCGGATTGTTCATCGACTTTGGCCCAAAACTGCTCATCTGGAAGATTATCGTCTTCCAAGTCATCGCCGGTATTGGCGCCGGTCCGCTGTTCCAAGCCCCCATGATCGCACTCCAAAGTGTGGTCAAGCAGAGGGATGTTGCAGCCGCCAACTCTGCCTTCACTTTCCTTCGCAGTCTCATCACTTCCCTGTCCATCGTTGTCGGAGGTGTTGTACTGCAGAGAGGTCTTGGTTCTAGTTCCTTGACGGGTAATGGACTAGCCTCTGCCGGTGGTGGCGAGGTTTCGGACAAGTACGCGGCCGCATTGAGCAACATGTGGATCTTTTACACAGCATTCTGTGGCGTCATGCTCGTGTCAACGATTTGGATTGGCAAGGTTGATGTAAGCTTGAAACCCAAGCAGAACGAGGAGAACGATGCGATAGTGGAAGAGACCGTGGTAACTCCAGCCAGTGCAGAGACGACAGAGCGGAAGTCAGAGGTGTAGCTGGCTCGCTTCTTGTTTTGTGTATGACACAGATAGCTTGGTTGATGACTTATGGACCCCAGAACAGTCAAGGGCTATAGAATTGCATCATGTTGGTGGCAAGCACTTGTGGTATAGATCTGGAAGTTTATGTGTTGTCTGGTCTGATCCTCCAAAACGACCAAATAAACCGAATCCTTTACTCATTAACAACCATCCAGACGGCGTGATCTCGCATTTTGCCTTCCAAATGTTAGCGTCGGTATCTCAAGTCTACTTTGTGCACAACACTTGCCACTACGGACAACGCGATTTTAGCTTCGACCGTCAAGCGGGTCTGGACCGGTCATATCTGGACTTCACTGCAGCGAGGTGCCGTTACCTGCCACTTCCCCGCATCGGAACTCCTGGACTGGGTATCATCCAAACCTCCGCATCAAGACCCCTGAACCCAGTGTCCTCCACATGTCCCTCACATTCGGTTCGGTTCGGTCAGCTCGGTCGTTGACACTCTGGGCTCGGTGCGCCTCGGCTCCTTAGTGAGCCGAACAACCCCGCGCCCCCACATTTTCCTCCGTCGGGTTTCACTCGCTCGGATGCAAGCCACATCGAGTGAGAGAGCCAGAACACGGTAGCTTTCATCTCCAAGTCAGGTGAAAGGGTACATTGGCGGCTTGGGCGATCCCAGAAAGAGGATATAATAGGACTCTCTTTTGAAACTGGTCAACTTCTCCCCAGTCCTCATCGTCTTCATCACACCGGATACTCACGGCTCTTTACAATGGGTTTCTCTGAAGTCTACACCGAAGTTCCCAAGACTGCCATTCACCTTGTCGGCGCCACTGACTGGCAGGCTGACTTGGCCAAGAATGGTTATGCTGTTGTAAAGGGTGCTGTTCCCAAGGAGAGGGCAGAGGATTACGCGAACCGCATGCACCAATGGCTTGAAGACTTGTATGACCTTTTATACTCGTTGCGACGCTCTCTCAAACATCCACTAACACACGATAGCGGCCTGGGGTACGACCGCAATGACCGCAGCACATGGAAGAACGAGCACCTTCCTGAGATCAACAACAAGGGCATGTGCCTCGACTACGCAGTAACCCACGAAGATTTCGCTTGGGAGATCCGCGCCGAGCCTGGTGTTCTTTCCGTCTTTGAAACCGTCCTTAACACTAAAGATTTGATCGTCTCGTTCGACGCCGTCAACTTCGGTCTCGCTGGACGCACGGATCTGCCTCCTAACAGGCCTTGGCCTCATCAAGATCAGGACCCCACTAAGAATGGATTCAGATGTTTACAAGGGCTGGTAAACCTTCTACCAAATGGCCCCGATGATGGCGGTCTCATCGTTTGTGAAGGTGCGCATCTGTTGAGCGAGCAGTTCCACAAGGAGATGAAATGGGAGACACCCATTCCTGCCTGGTAGGTGGTGGTCAGTCGTGACTGGTCGAGAGGAAGCATCCGGCTAATCTGTTGCAGGAACCCCGAGTGGTATGGTTTTACCAATGAAGGCATGAAATGGCTCGAGGAGCACGGCTGCCGCTGGACAAAGGTCTGCGCCGAACCTGGAGATCTCCTTCTCTGGGACTCCCGTACACCTCACTATAACCTCTCATCTACAACTGATCAGTCTCGTTTCTGTGTCTATACATGCTACATGCCAGTCGCAGAGGCCACCCAGGAAGAGCTACAGAGAAAGAAGGTCGCATTCGAGGGTTGGTTCGGTACCACTCACTGTAAGTGTCCCCCACGCCCCACCCCATCCTTGGTTAGCCGAAATGATATACTGATAGAGAGGGCAGGGCCCAACTGCAAGGTCATGGGCAGAAACCAAGCGAGTAGGAATGGTGAGCCAGACCCTCACAACAGAAGTGAGCCAAGGAAGAAGCCTCAGCTGTCCGAGCGGGTATACAAGTTGACTGGTATTCCATACATCAAGGCGGAAGCTTGAGATCATTCACAAGGAGGGCTCGTTAGGATGTTTATGATGCAATGTTATGCTTTTTATGATACCAAAATTTACTCCTATAACAGAACTATATAGTCTTTGTCTTCTCTTGTCTCCACTCGAAGTGGCCTTCACAAATGCCACCGATTGACCTTAAGGTGTGATTTCGTGTCTTGGAAAAACCAATCATTTCACTCTGGTTGTGCAGAGCTTGGATCAACAGTACGCAGCCAGATCGTTCTTTTAATATCTCGAGTGGGGACGAGCAGCATAAATATAGCCATGTGGAGAGAAACACTTGACTCTGTCCCAGAACCCAGTCACGAACGGTGATCTCGTGAAAACGCTAGTGTAGGATTCCTGGACAATGCAGCGTGCTGTTCCTCCAGACATTGGAATTTGAGTGCTAGGTGTTTCCGGATTCCACTCCAGGTAGTAGATCAACGCTCAACTCTTTTCTTCCAGATGGGCGCGTCTCTCACACTATTTTGTCTACAGACAATGCCGCCCTTCTCGTTGAATTCCGCCCTTTCATCGGTGATATCGACGATTCTCTTGGAGTCCTTGACCTCCTGCTTTAACACACGCAGTGCGTCCTTCATGATTCATGATTTTGGCGGCTTCGCAGTGATAGCCGGATGATGGTACGCATGCTTGACGATCTCCTTCGACAACCTTGGAACCGGCTTTCCGGGGAAAGCCTCACGGACTTGTTCTCGAGATTGGTGATACTTGCTCCTAGATCCGTGGAAGAGGAATGGTGAAAGCAGACCGCCCTGTTTCCCATGTCGAAGGATCTCATCGACCATCTTGTTGCCGCTGGTGCCGTTAGGCCGCTTTGGCTGGATGCCATCCGATGGGCCATCAATTGCTTCACCTCCTTCTACATCTACTTCATCCAACGCTTTTTTGTCATCTTCCGCCCTGACCTCATCTGACAAGCTGTTGGTCAGAGGGGCCAAAATCAAGTTCAGGTAATCCTGATACGCGAAGGTGAGAATCAAGAGGATAACTATGTGTTATGTCGGTCCTTTGGCTCCCTCGGCACCTATGAGTCCAATCAGACACAGCTCGGCAATATAGATACCAACACTGAAGTGTTGCATTGCCCGACCGTGCGTGTCGCCTTTGGTGTCTACTGCCATAGTGAGTACGTGAGAGACATTGTAGCGGAAAGCAAAGCAAAGGAAGAAGAGGCCAAGCGTTGCAAAGCCGAGGACCAGCGGTGCGATGCAGGAATATGCGACGGCTGGTTTGAGGCTAGCGAAAACCAGACAATATGACGGCACGAGACTTTCCATAACGTAAACTGCGGGGAAGCGAGACAGGTAGGGAAGCGAGACACGATAACGCCGATGTCTACATTCGATGGCTACTTGCGCACCGTAACAATAATGTAGTCAGAATCTGAGTCGCTATATATGTTTTTAGGCACTTGATCTTCCTTATCCTCTAGCACTTCTTTAATTATACGCTTGCGTAGGCGTCCGCGTAGTTTTTTAGTCGATAACTCTACTTTAGCTACCTTAATTATCTTAAGTACTTCTTATATACTAAATATAAACCTACTCTTTAATACGACTCGTTTTTCCTTCTTCTAGACCTTTCGCGCATTAAGAAGCTTTTTTATTCTTATAATTACTTACGTAAAGTAACGTTCTTACTATATATTACTTTAAAAGTACGAGTTATTTACTTTATATATTACTTTACTAGGAATAAAGTCTCCTAAATTACCTTAATTATAAAGTTAAATAATACGTTTACTTTACGTAGCTTAGTACTATTTAGAGGAAAGTTATTAAGTAGTAAAAGGTTTAGATTAAGTTATTATAAAAGTATATAAAGTTATAAATTTACTATAGTCGATTTTATAAGTAGCTTATTAAGTACTATTATAAGGCTTAGTAGTATTAGACTAGTAGCTCTCTATTTGCTTAGAATATTCCTTATTATAATAGCCTTAACTTTTGCGCGTATATATTGTGGTGGGGTAGCCGCTGGATAGTCATGGGTTGTTAGTCACGTGGAAGCTACCTTTGATTCCTACTTATTTAGTCCGCACACAAGATAGTCACTCATTTAATCAACAACTGTTCTTTCTACGTCTTGTTCTTGTCTTATGTCTTACTAACTACTGTCTCCATTACTACTTGCGTAGCTGCCTTCTATAGTCTTGACCTAACCCAACATAGGGTTCTTCCCACCACATTTTTGGTGACCGTGCTAGGGGAGAAACAAAGCCCTTGAGGAAACAGTCAACAGAAGGAGTGCGTAGAGTAGTAGGAGAACAGCAGAGGTTCTAGTCGATACTGGGAGGACGATTGACCCCTTTAGCTACTCGCGTATCTACGACGATACGGAGGACCTCGGAGGCTAGAGATGGCTCCTATATCGGCGACACAGTGTGCAAGGAACCCTTGTAAGGCATCGCATAGCCGGCGTCTTAAGGCTTCCTATTCTGGAATCGGAGCGTGTCTAGACTAGAGGGGTCGAAGGCGTGCTTACAAGGGCAAGTAGTATCGAAGGCCTAGCTAGATCTGGAAACACGAGGACTACATGGATGCTAGGGCATACCTATATCAGGGACGAACCTTACTGGAGATTAAAAATAAAGTGTGGGGTACCGAGCTACTACAAAAGATAGAGACGATAGTACTACTCTGGATGGAGATCTACATTCATCTACTAAAGATAGTATTGGAAATCTTATTGCAACGGAAACTATACTATTGTTACTACGCTACAACATCTGCGGAACTTACTATGTCCGAGAACGTTACTTAGAGCATTGCTTTCGGAGAAGGAGAAGCGTTTAGTGCCTTCCGTGCTGCTGATAGAGGACACTAGTCCGACGAGGATTCTATGCTATCTAACACCTATAACGATGTTCCTGGACTCACTCCAGACGGTAATCCTGAGCCTCCACTAGTTACAGAGACGTCCTCGTCCAATGGTCAGGCTATCCGCACTCCTAGTGACAGCTAAGGCAGAACTACGACTACTTCTACCACGGTTTAACCTGCTGCTCCTGTTTAGGCATCCATTGGTGTAGGTGGAGGGCAAGGCTTGTCTATTAGAGATCTCCGTTGCCTTGTCGCTAGTAGCAACTTGCTAGGGCCGGATGCTGCTAGATCTCCAAGGTTCACTGGTAGCAATGTCACTCGGTTCGTTGAAGACTGGGAAGAGTAGTGTATTAACAACTTTACCACTCTAGAGAAGTCTATCAGATCTCTTCCTCGGTATGTAGATGAAGGACCTGCTAAATTCATCCGGTCTCTAGATTCCTATGCGGATAGGGAATGGACTAGTTTAAAGAGAGAGATCCTCCGAGAGTACCGAAAGGATAATATCGACCATCCGAGGAATGCTAAGTCTGCACTGGCTACTCTCTGTAAAAAGGCTAAGGATTAGAAAGGTAAAACTCTGGAGGACTAGAAAGGATACTATTAGCGCTTCTAGGTTCTACAGAAGAGAGTACTAGATGAGTACATGAATGTAGTCGAACGAGCGTCTTTACTATTGCGCGGACTAGCACCCTCTGTGTCGGAGAAGGTGTATTAGAAGGCACAGTTGGATGGCGAGGATCCGGCCACTTTCAGAGACTTTGCAAAGATCATGAAGGTAGCTAAGAAGTTCTTAGATGAGAAGATCGGTTATTAAGGGATTGCAGGCCTTGTAACTAATGATAGTCGTTTCGAGGAGATAGTAGAATCATACCGTGCTCCGAAAAAGAGCATGGCTATGAGCTTCAAGACTAATCAGGTGCGTGGAGGGCACACTGATAAGGCTGTGGAGAAACTGGCCGAGCAAGTGAGCAAGATATCCATTTGCGTAGGCTAGCTAGTCAATCACTTTGTACCGGTACATGTACAGAAAGGTTCGGAGAACGTTGCGAGAGCAACACTTATAACTACTGGAGGACAGTATTAGAGGGCCTCCGGATCCCTAGCCACAGGGGCGAATGCTATCCTTGTGCGCCCTCAAGGACCCATGAATTGCTAGTTCTACTACAAACCAGGTCATGGTACGAACAGCTGCACATATCTTGAAGAGTATGAGCGTAAAGGCTGGGCGCACCGTGATAGCAACGGTATCTTCTTAGGTAGTAGAGACAAGCCCCTAAAACGTCTCCACGGCCAAGAGGAGAGAGGAGAACCTTCTCGGTACGAGCAGGTACTGGAATACTTCGGACCAAAGAAGGTAGTTATCCGGACAGCGAGAGTGGAAGAAGAAGAGGAGGATGTATATCCGGGCCGCCTTGTACGAGCAAGGTTCCTTACGGTAGACCCTCTAGAGGAATTAGAAGTGTTGCCTGAAGGACTAGCTAGTGATGGGGAGGAAGACTCTAAAGACGAGGTCGCTATTCGGTATCATGCAGTCGAAACCTCTCGGAGAACTGTTAGTGTTGCTGCAGCACGCACTAATAAGGTGCCAGGAAGTAGGTAGAGTAATGCCAATTCTACGGACCACCGGATTAGTAAGCTAAAAGAGAAGGAGAGGGCCACTGGTAGGCTTCCAGTCTCAAAATCTACAAGAACTGGACAGTACGTTGGATATTCTGCAGAACCAGAACCTTCGAATGCAACTTTGCTAGGTAATACAAGGCGGAGCTAGACAGTGGAAGGCCCAGAACTGAGCATGGAAGATCCCCTACTATGCGGAAAGTTCATGGCAGGACACAGCCGAAGACGCTAAGATGGGACAAGATGGCCTAGAGGGAAGTCGATCCCAAAGAAGTCTTCGAAATGACTAAGAGTGCAAGGGTATCCCTATCATTACATGAACTCATTAGTGTTGCACTAGTAGTAGCCAAGCACTTCTTCGCCAGATATTAGAATCCGGAATACGCCGGGGAGGATCCAGTTGCTAGAGACACTAGCGTAGAACCGACAGTATATCACGTGTCTATTGAGGACGATGGCTAGTAGTAGATAGGAGTGTTCTCCATCAAAGGACAATAGTACCAATTCGCTATCTCCCCATACAACAAGAGGGATCAGGAAGGAATCAATGTCCGGCTGTTACAAGTAGAACCGCTAGTTGTGGACGAGGAGGAGGAACCCCTTAAAGACGATGGATTTGCTGCCATAAATGAGGATCTCATCTGTGCCGGAAGTCCATTCATAGGGGTGTCGCTAAATGACTACCCAAGTAGATATCAGGCCCTGATCGATTCCGGGTCTAAATGCAACTTGATGAGTGCCTCCATAGCAAGGCAAGCCGGCATTCCCGTTAGCAATAGGCCGAGTCTAGTATTGCGCGGCGTAACTGGGGAAAGCACCTTTAAGGGTATAGCTTAAGGAGTTGTTGTCCGTCTCGGTAGTGTTAGGATTCCCACCTCTTTCCTTGTTGTAGACTAACCCCTTAATAACATCATCCTAGGACGGCCATGGGAACGCATGTCTAGGCTAAAAGCGATCAACCTTGACGATGGTACCTGGGAGGGTACTATATATAACAGGTCCGGCAATGTCTCCACCTCTTTCGTTAGTGTTCGTCCTTACACGGATCGGAATCGTACTGCGGAGGAAATACTGTACCGCTCTATAGTACTAGTCACAGTGAGGCAGGGAAAAGAGTAGGTGGCCCCATGACCGGCAGGGCTTCCACCTTATCGAATAGACTAGTAAGAGACGAGAGATCTAAGTATAAAGCTGCGTGCATGAGTGTGCGCGTAGTGTCGAGCGCTAGCAATAGCGAGGCCGCTAGTGAGATTATCAGTGGATCTTTACATGGCTCCGGGAGCCATGTAAACATGATTGGCTGGCAGCCGCCGCCGAGAACGCGGGGTCATCCAGGGTCTAGAGGCTTGGCGCCAAATCCAGGGTCCAGAAATCTCACACTAGATGCAGTGTCTAGCAGGACTGGCAGAAGAACAACACGGCTGCAACAATCGGACAGCGATGACTCAGATACACGGATCCAGTCTGCGCGGTTGCACAATGATGCGCAAGACCAAAAGCACCAAAAGGCGCGCTCACAGCCTTCCTCCCACACACATCTAGAGATCTGCAGATAGCCGAGATCCGAATGGCTAGAAGATTCGATCCATCCTATACAATTAGTCCGATTCAAGAGCGAGGACGCTCCTATATAAAGAGCCAGGGAGGAGACAATGTGGTACATGCGAGGACACTATACAAGCGGAAGGCAGACAAGGTCAATCCGGTCAATTCGTCCTTATCTGATGGCTCAACTCCAGGAGGACTTATTGACTGGAGGGAAAGAGCATTGGCAAGAGAGAAACTGCTTCCATAGTTAGTAGGGCAGTACGGACAATGGCTCATTCCGAAATTCTCTGAGATCTAGCGTAGTACTCGTCTTAACAAGGAACGCATTGCAAAACTGCAGACTGGAGAGTAGCTATGGCTAAAGGAGAAGGATTTGCTACTAGAGATGCTATACAACAGGGAAGTAGCACTAGCATGGGACTTCTTAGAAATCGGAAAGGTCAAACTAGATGTAGCACCGCCTCAGGAGATCAGGACAATACCCCATGAGGCATGGCAAGCTCCAGGGTTCCCTGTACCCAAGGCAATGATCCCTAAGATCGTGGAGATGCTATAGGAACGACTGAAGGCAGGATTGCTAGAATACTGTCACGGCCCATACCGGAATCCATGGTTTCTCGTCGCTAAGAAGGAGCAGAACAAGTTCCGCATCGTCAATGTAGCCATGAACATCAACCGTGTCACTATCCGTGATGGAAATCTGCCCCCAAATCCAGATGAATTCAGCGAGCAATTTGCAGGACTCGCAATAACGTCCCTCATCGACCTCTTCTCTGGATACGATCAGATGGAACTTGCTACGGAATGCAGAGACATGACAGGATTCATGACTCCTCTGGGACTACTAAGACAAACGACGCTACCCCAAGGAGCCACCAACTTAGTGGCGCAGTTCGTGAGAATTATTACCAAAATCCTGGAAGCGCACATTCCGCACGTAGCATTGCCATTTCTGGATGACATTGGTGTCAAAGGCCCGGTTGACAAAGAAGGAGACGTAGAAGCAGTACCTGGTATCCGGAAATACGTTCTGAAGCACATCTGTTGGCTAGATGGTGTTCTTGCGGATCTGGAACGTGCTGGCTGTACCATTGCCGGAGGAAAATCCCAATTCTGCATGTCCGGAATCAAGATCGTTGGCTATGTCTGCGACTTAGAAGGCAGACATCCAGATACTGCCAAGGTCATTAAGATCTTGGAATGGGATAGGTTTGAGAATGTTACAGATGTTCGGGCATTCCTTGGCTTGAGCTCATACTATCGTCTCTAGGTGGAAAACTTTGCACATGTGGCAGCACTACTGTACGAACTTATGCGGAAAGACGTAGTGTTTTCCTTCGGAGAACTAGCCAGACAGGCAGTTGAGCTGCTAAAGGCGAAGCTTACTGATGCTCCAGCACTGAAGTCCATTGATTATACTAAAGGAGCAGGATCCATCATTCTGGCCGTGGATTCTAGCCTTCGCGGATGGGGAGCCATCCTAATGCAGTTGGCTAGAGACAACAAGAAGAGACGGCATCCGGTACGATACGAAAGCGGCCTCTGGACGACTACGGAATCCGGCTACGATGCTGGAAAACGCGAATGCAGAGGAGTACTCAAGGCCCTGAAGAAAGTACGCTCGTATCTATATGGCGTATTCTTCATCTTGGAAATTGATGCCAAAACGCTAGTGGCGCAGCTCAACAAATCGTCCTCGGATCTTCCTAGTTCCGTTATGGCCCGATGGGTAGCCTGGATACGACTATTCACATTCGAGGTTCGACATGTGCCTGGTACCAAATACACTGCTACAGATGCGCTGTCTCGGAGACCTCGCTATCCTTCGGATGACGATGATATGCTAAACGAGCAAGACATTGACGTGGTCATCGACGCAGATCTGTTCACTACTTCTGTGTGCACTGTTATAGTTGACGGGGTGTTGAAATGTACCCCACAACCACAGCGGCCGCTGTTGGAATGTCGTTGGTAGAAGGTTACTCGGAGAAATCTCAGAGAATAGCGGAATACCTCACGACTTTGAAAAAGCCTGCGGCCATGGATCTCAAGGAATTTCACGCATTTAAGAAAGAGGCGCTCAACTATCTAGTCCGCGGTCAGCATCTATTCCGGAGAAATGCCAGGAACATGCCACTACGGCGGGTAATTGACAGCGAGGATCAGAGGCGAAAGATTATTCAAAGCCTGCATGATGAAAGTGGCCACCGAGGACGAGAGGCTACTTACAGAAAGGTCGCTGACCGTTACTGGTGGAACAATGCCTTCAAAGATGTTTCTAGATACTGCGCGGGCTGCCTAGAGTGCCAGATGCGTGCTAACCGCAGGGATGTAGAGGAATTGCATCCGGTTTACCAGCAAGTCCTTGGAGAAGCATGGTTAGTGGATATTGTCTCTATGCCCGCGTCTGGTGGCAAGGAATACCTCGTTGTCGCCAGAGAATTAGTGTCAGGGTGGCCAGAGGCCAGAGCATTACGCAAGCCTGATAGCCAGGCCGTTGCAAGATTCCTTTACGAGGACGTCATCTGCAGACATGGGTGCTTCGCCAAACTAATTAGCGACGGAGGACCTGAGAACTTCGGCTATGTATCTGCGTTGGCTGCACAGTATGGAATTCGGAAGATTGTCACCTCCGCTTATTATCCTGAAGGCAATGGATTAGTGGAACGCGGACATCCGAACCTTGTTGACTGCTTGTCAAAGCTTACTTCCGGGTTTAGCAAGCCCTGGGACGTACGGTTACCAGAAACCTTGTGGGCAGACCGGATTACGCTGAGGCGATCCATTAACATGTCTCCAGCATGGATCCTGTATGGAAGAGATGTCGTTCTTCCGATCGAACTGGAATTCCCATCATGGCAGGTACTGGACTGGAGCACTGTCAAAACTACCACGGATTTGGTGGCTATGCGCGCACAACAGTTAGCACGCCGGGATAAAGTCCTGGAGGATGTACTACTATACCAACAGCGAATGCGGGAGCAGAACGCAGAGGAATTCAACAATCGGAAGAATGCTACGTTCGAACAGCTGAACGTCGGACAGGAAGTCCTCATCCATGACACGAAACGCAAGAAAATCCGGAGAGACAAGCTACTGTTTCGATGGTACGGTCCTTCCAGGATCAAAAGCGTTACCCCTATAGGTACCTACGTACTGGAAACCTTGGATAGTATTGAAATGAAAGGGACTTATACCCGAAATCGGCTGAAACCATGGATCCGGCCTATCCTCCCAACCACGCCTGAACGGCTGCAAGATCGGTTGGTAGCTACTGAAGGCGGCATGCCTTCACCTGAGGATGAAGGATCAGAAATTAATTTGCAGGACGAGGAACTGGAGGACGAATTGCCTGCAGACATCAGAGATATAGGCCCAAAGGTGATCGTCAGCGTGCCGCGAGGATTTGATCCATCGCAGTACGAGGATTACATGGAGTAGCCAGCCAGCTGGCAGGCTAGGTTTTACATGGCTCCGGGAGCCATGTAAAAACTTGAGTCTGGGGACAGACTCATGGAGGAAGGGAGGTGTGTTTCCATATTGTTTTGACAATCTTTCCATTCATTTCTTTAGATAATTTCCTTTGTCAACTCTCTTGATAATCTCTTTTGTCATCTGTTTCTTTGCCATTCTCACATTCCCCTTTCGTAATAAGGCCTTTGTCTGTTTGCCCAAGACAGTAGTCTCATCCTGTTACTAAACAGAAGCGCAAAGCTCGCAGGATGAGAAGTTTGTGTTTGTGTGAAAAGATGTTCCTTTCATACTGCAGGTTGAAAGGATTAAGTGATGGTGGTGACAAGGGGTAACAAGAAAGAAGTGAAAGGAAGGACACTTCTAGAACCGAAATCTCCGGATATTAGCCGTGTTTCCCTTTGAGGAAGCAAAACACGTGACAAACATCCAAATTTACATGCTGGACTACAAATCCTCCAGAAACCACGCCCCAAAGCTACTACCAACAACGCTGCCACGATTCGCAAGTACGGCAGTTGCGGACACCTTAGAAACCTACTAGAAGACAGCATTTCCTTACTACATATTTACTGAAGTCTGACTACACCTGCGACTCACTATGTCGCAACCCAACCCACCTGGCGGTTAGGTTATTAGCACTACTAAAGCCAACAACCCTGTCGTTCCAATTTCCGAGTCATTCCACCGAGCATTTGAAGAAGTGAAGAGGATCAGCGATGACGACGAATACTACTACGTAGCCCTCGACTTAAGCAACAAAATCTCCCAGGAAGAAGAAAGACTAAGTGAATACTAGTCCCTACTACTGTGGGACTGCCGTAGGAGAAGAATAACCTTTAGACCAAACTTCCAGGAAGACTTCGGGGACGCTATCCGATCGGAAAGACTTCTTCTCGATAGAAGAGACGAGCAAGTAGAAGCTAGGAGAACTCTCTATAGCCTGTGGCAGATTACGGGAGATGCGAACATCTTTTAGTTCAACCTTAGTAGTACAATCCTCTTTAGGATGAGACGGCTAGCCAGAAAGGGGTTTACTATGGAGTAGGTAGTTTACGCGTTCCTTCGTAGGTACATACATCGCAACCGTACTGGAGGCAGAGGTTCTAAGAAGGGTCAGCTATTCTAGCCTAGGGACTTGGAAAACATTGAAGAGCACCCTGAGAGATGTCTGCCGCTTGATCAAGGAGAACACGAGTACCTAACTACACTGGGATATACCGTCAACGAGCAAGGAGAAGTTCATGAAGTCGCTAATACTAAACTGTCATATAGCGGCCGCGCCCAAACCCTACCTATGGATGTCGACGATACGAATATGCCTGCACCAGAGAGCTCTCCCTTTTATCACTTCTAGAAGGAGTGAGACGTGAGATTGAAGAGGAGGAAGTGGAGGAACGTAGGCGCAGGACGATGGCTAGTGTGCCTCTTGACTAGGATCTGGATACTCTTGCCGATCTGCACAACGATCCCGGCAGATGGAACACTCGCGACCTCGGTAATAATCTCCGCAAGAATGCAAACGACGATAAGATGCCTGAGGATCCTGTCCTGTCTGATCCGGAGGAGGAGGAAGAGCGACATGAGGAGGACATAGAGGAAACGGCTCCAAAGAAGAGAAGCGGCTATGGTTGCCAGATTAGTAGGGGATACAAAGCTCTTTGGAGGGAGATCGATCAACTCCCGAGCAAGATGTTGGATCCTAATATTGCCAACTTGATGAAGAAGGTGCTACGTGCTATTGATGAGGACGACGAAGTGTTCTATAGGGTATACCTTTTCCGACTCTGCCAGAAAGCTAGATACTATATTAGAGCCCTTAGTAGGGAGTAGCTAATCATGCGCATGAGAGAGTTCTCATCTGGCAAAGCTTCTAAGCTTAGAACTGACCCTAAGACCATGAATCAATTCTACAAGTCTCGCAGGCCGGCCCGCACTTCTGATGCTCGCGGTCTCTATAGATATTAGTACCATGTTCCTCCAGCTGAAAAATACGATTACAGAGCCGTCATGGAGTCTGTTTTTCCAGGTGCCTATGACTAGTTTTAGAAGGATGGTACCGTCAACATCAATGTGTTCGACTAGCTGTTCAAAGAGGACCTTATGAAGGACATGCTAGAAGAGCTTGCTATGTACAAGCACCATCTTCGTCTTCCTACTAGTCAATCCGATCAAGGCTAGTTACGCAACGCCTATTATAGCTGTGCCTAGCAAGTTATCCGTCAAGATGTGCTGTACTATCTGGCCTACGTGTGCCTGCGGCCCGATCATAATTAACAGTTGGTTTCCTACCCATACTACTGCAAGTACGCGACTGGAGCTAGCAAGACCGAATTCCGTCACCTAGACAACCATCCGGACTGTCTTCTAGCTGGTGACGGTGCCAACATGATCCAAGGAACCATGTCCCTAGTGGATGAGACGAAGGACAACTGTACGGTCTTGATCAAAGGCATTCACCAGCATTTTGAAGAATGGTGGCATGACGTACAGGAGCGTGGTGGTGACAAGACCTCTAGCAGAGCCGTCATTCGCATCGACAACAAGATCTGGAGCAAGGAGGATGAAGAGAAGTATGGCCTGCAGTGGGAGGAAGTCTCTTGCAAAGCCGGAGAGGCACGTATTACCCTGCCATACCTCCTTCACAGTTCTAACGGAGGACTAGTTAAGAAGAGGGTGACAGTATTCCCATGGTACATGGCTGTCAAAGAGGACCTTAGCACTCTGGAAATCAATGCTAGAGCTAATGACTAGACTGCTCTTGCCCTTAGTTACCTGAAGCTTACCTCACCTCTATCTACGCCTTCTGGACATCCTTAGATGTACGGCACGATTGCGTACGCTTTTCCAACAGCCGTCCCCTGTATTATGGACAGCGCAGTGTCCCAAGTAATCGTAGGGCGCACTACGTGGGCGGACCCTCGTACCTTGACCGAGCGCGCTATCCTTTTCGGTACCGATGATGAAAAGCGAAAGAAGTTCATCGATAAGTGTCACGCTGACGCCGCACGCAAGTTCCGTGTTTGCTTCCGTGCAACTATGGACGCCGAGGCTCGGTACTATCCAATGAAGTCCTACGATCGCTACAAGCAAGGATACGGTGAGGTCTCTTCGGATGATGAGCTAGTGGAGTCTGTCAGTTCGGAAGAGAGTTCCGGAAAGGATCCTGGCGGTAAAGGTAAAGGAGAAGGATCGGCGATGAACATTTCTGACGAGAATGATTCTAGTGAAAGCCCTCGCGGTGGAGCTTCTGACATAGACACCGACTAGGAGTCTCATCTTAGCCGCTTATCTTGACTAGAGTGGTTGTCCATGCTACCCTCGCCAGTTTCTGCCCTCGTCTTTCCTTGATGGACAGGTGGATTACATGACTCCTAGAGACATGTAATGAGTACGGTCTGTATAGTGCTTAGGGGACGAGCACTCAAGGGGAAGGGAGGTATGTGGTGGGGTAGCCGCTAGATAGTCATGGGTTGTTAGTCACGTGGAAGCTACCTTTGATTCCTACTTATTTAGTCCGCACACAAGATAGTCACTTATTCAATCAACAACTGTTCTTTCTACGTCTTGTTCTTGTCTTATGTCTTACTAACTGCTATCTCTATTACTACTTGCGTAGCTGCCTTCTGTAGTCTTGACCTAACCCAACATAGGGTTCTCCCCACCACAATATATCTTTATTTACTTTATATATAATATATAATTAAAGTCGACTTATAAAGTAATATTAGTTTTTAAAGTTAGTACGCGCTTAAGTAATATAAATACGCTAATATTAAGTAGTTAGAGTATATATAAATAGTAAGGTAATAAGATAAGTAAGTCGATTATATTCTTTATATAAAAGGTAATTACTTTTGCTATTATATAGCTACTATAATTATTTATAATTAGTATTCTTTATATTATAGGATTATTAGGCTATATTAAGGACTTAAAAACTATAGTTAACTATTAAAAACTATAACTATTAAACATTTAACTATTACTATTAGTTAAGAACTTTTGGTTTAAAGGCGTATATAAGAGTACTTAAGTAGTATTAGTATATTTAGCTTTAAAGATAATTAAGGGAAGTATAGTAGCCTTAGTAATACTTATCTATTTAATTATAGTTATTTACTCTTAATAGCTTATAACTACTTTTTAGTTAAATATCTTACGTATATTAACTAGAGTTCTTAATATTTAACTTACTTTAATAATAAAGTTAAACTCGTTTATATTATATACTTACTTTAAAAGATAATTATATTTTATAAAAAGCTTTATTACTATGTTAAACTACCTCTTTATAATATTATAGCTTATTATATTAAAGCGCGCGCTCTTAATTTAATAAGTTTAAATACTTACGATCTTAAGATAATAAGTCTTAAAGTAATTAAGTTACTTCTTACTAATTAACTAAGGAAATAGTAGTAGTTTCTTTAATAACTATACGCGTACGCGTCGAATTTCCTTAACTATTTATATAACTAATAACGTGTTTCACAAGTGAGTCGGCCACCCAAGTGAGTCGGCCACCTCACGAAACTAGAACGCTTGCGCAGCAACATTGCGCAACACTACAACACTTTACAGCAGTCTATAGAACAGTATATAATTATTCAGAAACGTCGCTATCTTCTGCATCCTCTATTTCTACTTTACAGGTGCGGGAGTTATGCCCAGTCTCGCCGCAACGGCCGCAACGCCGCTCTACGCGCACCCTCTTCGCAGCCTTCTCGCCGTCATTACCACTGCTACCCTCCTTGGCAGCGACCAGATCAGCTACCTCACCTACTGTTAGAGTCTCCTCTGCCCGTACGTATTGCCTTTTGCGGCTCTTGCGCTTTGTGGCCGCCTCAATTGCGTCTCGCAGACGCGCTGTTTCTTCGCGCATTAACACCATCTCATGCGCTATCTGCTGAGCGCCCTTGGTCAGCTGCCTAACCTGCTCATCCAAAGAGCTTGCTGGAGACCCCTGATGTTTTTGCATGCGATTTCGAATTAGCGTTGACTGCGCCTCTATTTCGCTGGCGTTGCGCGGTGTTTTCGCCTCCCATTCGACTGTACCTGGTGCAGGCGGCGTTGGCGTACGCAGCCTTACATCCAGCTTCGATAACACAGCCTCTGGGTTGTATGGGACTAGCCCAGCGCCTCGAAACCCTGCGCAGACATTCTCCTGTGTGAACGCCTTCTTAAAAGCTGCTTTAAAGGCAGTTAGGAAGGTTTCTTTCGTGATATAGTAAACGCGACTGCGTGCCAAGGCTGAGATCTCGTCGCCATACAGGCGCTTTAGCAGCGAGTAGCAGACGACGTCAAGTGGCTGCAGTAGGTGCGAGGAGTGTGGAGGCATACAGAGAGCTATAATGTTGTTCTCCTTACAGTAATCCTGGAATTCGACCGAGCAGTGGCTCTCGTGGCCGTCAATAATAAGCAGCCTATATGCCCCAACAGTATAAGCCTTCGTATGCGCATCGAAGTGCTTAAGCCACGCGAGCGCGAGCTTGTTGTTAGTCCAGCCAGTAGAGGAGACCTCAACAATCCAGTCACGAGGTAGATCGTTGAACCAGGTTGAGATAAGGACCTTGCCTGCGAAGATGATGAAGGGTGGGATAACGCGCCCCGTAGCCCCGACGCCTTGTACCAAGGTAACCCACTCGCGATCGCCAGGCTGTAGTTTCTTCTGTTTACCAGGTTTCTCTGAGCCTGTAACAACTAGCTGAGACGATATCTTGCCCATTAGAAAGCCAGATTCATCAAAGTTGTAGGTGTCCTCATCTGAGATACCATACTTCGCCTTCATTGACTGAACAAGCGCGAACCAGGGCTGGATAACCGCCGGATCCTCGCAGGCAGCTCGCTGGCGATCGTACGGACGGCTCCATCGCGTTCGTAGCTCAGGCGTACGCTTAATGAAGTTGTCAACCCAGTTCTTGCCAACAGGCTTCCCATCACGCTCTCCTAGCAGTTTATCCGCCATATCTCGTATGTTTCCCTTCGAGGGCGGTACGCCACGTAGACTCTCGTCTAGCACACGCTGTACTATCACCTCCTCTTCTAGTTTTGTAAGGCGCTTTGATTTCGGCTCGTAGTCGCGTCGAGAGCGCCGTCCAGCGCGTCGGTCTTGCAGCGTTGATCGGGGCACAGTATATACTGCTGCAGCGCGTCTCTCGCTTTGAATTTGCTTGGATGTAATATCAGAGATAGCAAGGTATATATCTCCTTCAGTGTAGGTGTATTGCACGTTGCGTTGTTGAGGCATTGCGCAATGTTGCTGCGCAGGTGTTCTAGTTTCGCGAGGTGGCCGACTCACTTGGGTGGCCGACTTACTTGTGAAACACGTTATAAGTAAAGTAAAAAGCTAGTATATATAAGACGTATAATTTATTTAATTAACGTCTTTTCTTTTATATTTAAAAGGATTTAATCCGATTTATACGCTATAGCGCGTAAAGGTTATTTAGTTATACGATAATATATAGTAGTAAGAGGAATATTAAATACGTAAGTAACGTCTTAAACTAATTTATAATCTTTATTTTTATAAGTAAAAATATACTTTTAAATATTAGCTTTAATATAAACTTACTTATCTAGTATAAAAGTACTTATTATTAGTAGTAGTAGGTTTAGAAGTTAAGAAGACGAGTTTTAGTATCTCGCTTCCCTACCTATCTCGCTTCCCTATAGTTTATATTACTAATAATTACGAAAAGCGTAAACTTTAAATACGTCGCCCTAGCCGAGACTTAAGAGCGTAACATATCGTTCAAACCTCTTACAAGGGAATGTGTCGAGATACGTCGCTAGTAAGTTGTACACGATATAGTCTTAGTAATCCTTAGGCTAAGAGGTCGTCTTAGGAGTATCTATTCTGAGACGCTTCTTAGTACTAAGAGCTCTGAGAAGCTTCTTGTAGCTTCGCTCGAGGATTTCAAGTTTTGCTAGAATCCGGGGTAAAGTCTTGGCGGAACTTTACTTTCGAACACTCGAAATCTCGAATTCCTTTACGAAGACTCCGAAGACTTCGAAGACTCGAAGCCTCGAAGTTGCAAAGTCGCGAACTCGCGAGATTACGAGGGTTAGGGTCAGGTTGAAGTCGCAATATCGGGAACGGCAAACTCCGAGATCTGAAATCCAAAAATCCGCACGCTGACGGACTAGCACGCATGGCCGACCGTCCTCTAGAATGCGGGGGCCGGCTTGAAAGTCCAATGAGTGTTTAATTACCGGCCACACGGAAACTCCCGACCACCAGTCACACCACGATATGGAAATTGAAGCAGAAAGGTTAAAGCCGAAGTTGGAGCAAGAACACGTCCGTAGTCGAAAAGGATGGGAAAGTTACAAGTCGATCATGAGTACATACAGAAAATCATATCCTTCTGTATCACCGCCTCCAAACCTAGCACCACTACTCGGTCTTGCCCTTTGCCCATCTGCCAGTGAAGGCTCTGATGTTTTTGCCCCAGATGAAGATTGGAATGCCCAAGAGACCGAAAGCTGCGGTTAACCCTGCAAAAATGCCGAACGCACCCGCGTATCCCTCGCTATCGATCATGGGCTGGATACCATAGCTCACTCCGAAGCTCATCACTCCTCTCATGGCGCACACAATAACGAGTAGGGGACCTGCGCGAGCTGGATAACTATCTAGAAGGTACGTGATAGCGACGATGTTGGCTCCAACGAAGGCGAAATAGTAGGCTGCTACCACCCAGACATAGGTGAACCAGTGGTAGTTGGTAGGGTTCTGAGCAGCGAGACCGTACAACACACTGCTGAAGACTCCGACCACGAGAGGAAGAATGAGAGGCAGGATGCGGTTCTCGGGCTCGTGGATGCCGTTGTTACGCTGAGCACGCCACTTGACCAGTTTGTCCGAACCATGTCCAAGCAGGGGAAGAGCGACGATGGCGACAACGATCTGACCGATGTTGACGTAGCTGGCGCTATCCTGAGACCAGTTGTAAGGAGCAGCAGTGACGATGCTTCCGTAAGTCGTGCCGATGGCGATGTTGGCTCCAAGAGTGAGGCCGTTGAGACAGAGAGCCCAGAAGACATTGGGGAACAAGATCAAGCCAAACATTTGCTTGAGGACTATGTTAGCGACGAAGATCTCAATGACAAATAGAGATGGGTGTGCTATACTTACCTTGTATACGTCAAGGACAGCATTCATGTTGGGCTTGCCAACCCAAATTCTCAGGTCGGAACGGAAAGTACGAGGAGCGTAGCGGGAATGATCCAGCTCAGGTCTGGTTGTGCAGAAAGTGACCGCGGGAGAAGCTTTAGAGACAGTGGCCTCGATGTCGAAGGAGTTCTCGGTAGCCTCCTGGAAGGCCGAAGGAGGGCGATCGTACTTGGTCTCAGGCAAGAATAGGGCAGCAAGGACAAAAGTACAGCCGACAGAGCAGCACCAAGCCCGTACCACCATTTCGGGGTGATCGCACCAGCAATGGGACTGGCGAATACAACGTAGATGGTGGTAAGGATGACCTGGATTGCTTGCTGAGTCATCAGATACTTGCTGCGCTCGTGGAGGAAGTAGAGTTCCTGATGGGAAGATTAGCGGATAGCCTCAAGGAGTGGTGCTTCATCGTCATACCTGAGTGATCATAGGAACCAAGGCTTCACTCTGACCTGCTGCAAGACCGACCACGCAGCGAGCAGCAAGATGCCACTCGTAACTCTTTGCGACGGCACAGAGAACAGCGCTAACGACCAGGATCAAAGTTGAGATCAAGATGATCACACGACGGCCTACACCGATAGCGAAAGGCATGCCTATGATGTTACCGATCCCCCTGAGGGCATGTCAGTGTTGTTGCTAGATCGAGGAGACATGATAACAACATACATGAACAGAGTAGGGAAGGTCATCAGATGGGTGATATCCGCGTAATCCTTGCCAACCGCGACATATCCGGGAATATAGAAGCCGCTGTGTAGGTTAGCGAACTGCCAACCTGATGTAAATTGTGCAAAAAGCACTTACAGGAGTCCTCCGAAGCCCGATACAAGCGACAGACCAAGGGCAGAGACTGTTTGCAAAGGTTAGACTCGGATTCCACAAGGACGCTCGAATTGTACTCACAACACGAGATGATGACAAGGACGATCCATTTTTGCCAGACTGGCATGTTCAAAGGATCTTGTGGATCAGCAGTCGGCGCAGGGATATAGACAATTGCTCCGTCGGTCAATTTGACGGTTCCCATGGTCGTGACCTGGTCGAGCGTCTCTGAGTGGTCAAGCTCGTGGATGAACTCGACATTGTTGTCCTTGGTGTCCGCCATGATGGCGTCTGGCAATCAATGGATTGAATCGGACCGATATGGTGACGGTGTGGTTGCTGCTGTTGCGGCGTCGTTGGGATGCGATGGAAGAAACACAGAAGTGCGTCGAACAGACGTGCAACTTATACATTTCACCCGACACAGAGTCGCGTCCACATCTCGTCGGTTGAGGTGCCGCCCAAGGTTTGGAGGAGCGAACGAGACCCAGATTTCCGCCACCGGTAAATGTGGGGTATTAGCTGCAAACCACGCCGATTGGTTAAGCGCACCGAACCGCTACACTAATAAACCTACCCCATGGGCATGGTCCGACCGAGACGTGGAGATCTGGGGGCGATCATGGGGCTCGGGTCAGATGAGGGGCAGGGTGTAGTACAACGACTTAGCTGGGCAAGCTCGGATATTGCGCCAAGATCGGCGAACGTCGGCGAATTGGTTCTTTTGCAGATGAACCTAGTCATCGCCACGAGGTCTAGAGAAACGTAATGGTTCGGTTAGAAACAGCTGCCGGTGGAAACACTTTGAGGTCCCGGGAATCCTCGGATCCGAACTGAAAACTACATACTGAGTCCGCCGAACCGAACCGAATCCCGCCTTATTACAGAACTCGGCCGTTCGCCGGCGGCTCGTTTCGGCATGTGGAGAAGCAGGGCAAACACAGGTCTCGAGGCTCGAGGGCTCCGCTTTTGTGCGCCACCGCGACTGAAATTTGACTGTATAGTCATCCCAAGATCCATATTTTATAAAAGGTCTCTGTAAGCACGATAACACAGAACTGTCTCTCCATCTAACAAGAGTTTCGGTCCACACATATCCACTACCACAAGAGAAAAGTAAATGGCTACCGCCGTGATCAACCCCGCTGCCGCTGCCGCTGCCGAGTTCAACAAGGCTCCTAACGTTGATGTTTCCACTGTCGAGGTCAAGACTCTGGTTCATGATGAGCCCACTCGCACCATCGTCGTTCCCGGTCCCGTCGACGAAGAATTCAGTACTCCCCCGACAGCCCATGCTGTACCCCTGTCCTTGTGCACGACACGCCTGTTCTCAATGTCTTAGAAGAAGGCAAGACTTACGGTGATTTCCGCGATGGTAAGTATCAAACATTCCATCGATGGAAGAGCGGTCCTTGACTCATTGTTCCAAGATCTCGTTCGCGATGGATACGCCGTCGTCAAGGGAGTTGTTCCCCAGGAGAAGGCATTTGCTTACGCCGATGAAATCAAACAATGGCTCGAAGATTTCGGTCTCGGTTACAAGCGCGACGACCCTTCTACCATCCGCGAAGAGTGTCTACCTATCATTCCTTCAAAGGGTCTGCTCCAGGCGTATGGTGCCACGCACGAGAGTTTCACATGGGGTGTCCGCTCCGAGCCTGGTGTCATTGAAGCTTTCGAGACTCTCTACCAGGACAAGGACTTGATCTGTTCATTTGATGCCGTCAACATTTCGTTGGCCCGTAACGATCTCGGCGAGAACACTGCATGGCCCCATCAAGATCAAGGTAAGCGCTTCCACTTCTTCATCTGCAATTCCTGTCAGCTAATATGTACTGCTTCAAGATCCGGAACGTGGTGGCCTTCGCTGCGTGCAAGGGCTCGTCAATCTCCTGCCGAACGGCCCTGATGATGGCGGTCTGCTCGTCTTGAAAGGAGGACACAAGTTTAGTGAAGAGTACCACAATGTTTTCCGCAACGAAGAACGCGGTTTCAGATGGACCAACGAGATCTACATGTTCAAGAACACTGGCCTCAAGTGGTTGGCCGACAGGGGCTGTGAATGGGTCAAGGTCAATGCTGGGCCTGGCGACCTCATCTTGTGTAAGAGACATTCTCAACGCCAATCAATGTGGAATTCGCTGACACACCTTGTCGGACAGGGGACTCACGTACGCCTCATTACAACGCCTCTCCAACCCAATCGACAGATAGGCTCGTCGTCTATACTTGCATGATGCCAGTATCGACCGCGACGCAAGAGGATCTCAAGACCAAAAAGAAGCTGTTTGAGGAAATGCATGGCCACAGCCACTGGCCAATGGCCCTACAACCCTTCATCAAGGCCTATATCGCGCCGATGAGAAACGGCAAGCCTGATCCTCTGAACACATGGAAGCCCCGTCGGCCACCACAGCTTAGTGAGAGAGCGTACAAGCTCACTGGCATCCCTTACATCAAGGCATCGACTTAGTTAAGATCAGGGGTTGGGACGAGATATGCGGAGGAGTTGGCGCAAGTTTGGGTGTCGCATGCCGCATGTCGTATGTGATGGCGTATTTATGGAAACCGCCTCATCGGTACCGATAAGTTATTGCTTTATTGTGCATAATCAAACTACTTATTTCCTACAATTATTATTCCCTGCGATGCTAATATATAATGGAAGAGAGAATGTAGTATTAAACTAGTACTATACTATCTAGTAAAGATATTACTAGTCGTAAGTACCTTTACCCTCGTATAAATATATGTCTTAACTTATTTTATACGTAAGAGATACATAGAATTAAGTTAAAGAGTAACGTTAGTTTTAAAAGTTAATATATCCTTAAGTAATGTAAATATACTAATATTAAGTAACTAAAAGATATAATATATTATAAAAGTTCTTTCTTTTATATCTAAAAGAATTTACTTAGTTTTATATATAAAGCATATAAAACTTATTTTAAAACTTAATTATAAAGAGTTATATAAGAAATATTAAATATAATAATAACTTAATAAATTAACTTTTTTCTTTTTTATTATAAATAATGTATTTTATAAGTAAGTTAACTACTTAAGTAAGTCGGCTACCTTACGAAATTAGAATGCCTATATAGTAATATTATATAATATTATAATACTTTATAGTAGTTTATAAAATAATATATAATTATTTAGAAACGTTACTATCTTTTATATTTTCTATTTTTACTTTATAAGTATAAGAGTTATACTTAGTCTTACTATAATAATTATAACGCTACTTTACGTATACTTTCTTCGTAGCTTTCTTACTATTATTATTATTACTATTTTTCTTAATAGTAACTAAATTAACTACTTTACTTACTATTAAAGTCTCCTCTATTTATACGTATTACTTTTTATAACTCTTACGCTTTATAGTTACCTTAATTATATCTTATAAATACGCTATTTCTTTACGTATTAATATTATCTTATATACTATTTACTAAGTATTCTTAATTAGTTACTTAACTTACTTATTTAAAGAGCTTACTAAAGACCCTTAATGTTTTTATATACGATTTTAAATTAGTATTAATTATACCTTTATTTCGCTAGTATTACGTAGTATTTTCGCCTCTTATTTAACTATACTTAGTATAAGTAACGTTAGCGTATATAGCCTTATATTTAGCTTCGATAATATAGCTTTTAAGTTATATAAGACTAGCTTAGCGCCTTAAAACTTTACGTAAATATTTTCTTATATAAACGCCTTCTTAAAAGTTACTTTAAAGGTAATTAAAAAGGTTTCTTTTATAATATAATAAACGTAACTACGTACTAAGGCTAAGATCTTATCGCTATATAAGTACTTTAATAGTAAGTAATAAATAATGTTAAGTAACTATAGTAAGTATAAAAAGTATAAAGGTATATAAAGAATTATAATATTATTTTCCTTATAGTAATTTTAAAATTTAACTAAGTAGTAACTCTTATAGTCGTTAATAATAAGTAGCTTATATACTCTAATAATATAAGCCTTTATATATATATTAAAGTACTTAAGCTACGTAAGCGCGAGCTTATTATTAATTTAACTAGTAAAGGAAACTTTAATAATCTAATTATAAAGTAAATTATTAAATTAAGTTAAGATAAGAACCTTACTTATAAAGATAATAAAGAGTAAAATAATACGCCCTATAGTCTTAATACCTTATATTAAGGTAACTTACTTACGATTATTAAGTTATAGTTTCTTTTATTTACTAGGTTTCTTTAAGCTTATAATAACTAGCTAAGATAATATTTTACTTATTAAAAAGCTAGATTTATTAAAGTTATAAGTATTTTTATTTAAGATATTATACTTTACTTTTATTAACTAAATAAGCGTAAACTAAAACTAAATAACTACTAGATTCTTATAAGTAACTTACTAGTAATTATATAAATAGTTTTATTACGTTTATAACTTAAGTATATATTTAATAAAGTTATTAACTTAGTTCTTACTAATAGGCTTCTTATTACGCTCTCTTAATAGTTTATTTACTATATTTTATATTTTTCTCTTTAAGAGTAATATACTACGTAAACTCTTATTTAATATATATTATATTATTACTTTTTCTTCTAGTTTTATAAGACGCTTTAATTTTAGCTTATAGTTATATTAAGAGCGCTATTTAATACGTTAGTCTTATAATATTAATCGAAGTATAATATATACTATTATAGCGTATTTTTTACTTTAAATTTACTTAAATATAATATTAAAGATAATAAAGTATATATTTCCTTTAATATAAGTATATTATACGTTATATTATTAAGGTATTACGTAATATTATTACGTAAGTATTTTAGTTTTATAAGGTAGCTAACTTACTTAAGTAATTAACTTACTTATAAAATATATTATTATATTTTAGAAATTAGTTTTTATATAGGCTAGTTTATTAAGTATAATAATATTTATAGTTAGTAATAGAATTAGTAGAAATTAAAAGGGTAGCTATCTACTAGTTTACTTCCCTATAGTTTACGTTAGTATAACTATGGATAGCGGGCTAGTAGTATACGTAACTACATCCTCGGTTAGTATATCGATAACAGGGTTTCCTGTCGCAAGAACGGGTATAGCGAGTGTCACCTGGCCGCTGCCTTCTGGTGGGCCTAGGCTGGCGGGGCGTGTGGGATCGACGCGTTACTCGGACGGCCGCCGAAAGGCCTTTCAATCCCGAGACCGTAGAGCCGTGAGACGAGCTCCGAAGGTCAAAGCGCAAAAGGCTGGACAGCGGCCGACATAGACATGGCGCGGAGTCGATACATCCTTCACCGAACCGAACCGAGCCGAAGCCTCCTCCTTCCTCCAGTTAACCCCTCACAACTTGCGACCAGGCAGGTCACGGTCATGCGACAACGACATACCATTCATTGGTCACATTGTACCAACTGCGATATAAGACTTGAAGCCCGAGGTGAACAAAGCTCCAATCCAGCACAGTGCTTAACTTAACAAGCATCCACAATTTCCTACCCCCAATGTCTTGCACTTCAATCTCCTTCAGACTCATTGTCCAAGACTATCACAAATGGCGATCAGGTCAGAAGTAGAACACTGGGATGTGGTCATCGTTGGAGCTGGAATTGCTGGACTTGCTACTGTATGAAGATTCGATTTCCCAGGACAATCACAGTTTGACTTACAACTCGAACAGGCGATTGCCCTCCGCCAAGATGACCGCAGCATCCTCGTGCTCGAAAAGTCGAGTATGAACAAAGAGGTCGGAGCCTTGATATCTCTCCAACCCAACGCTTCAAAAATTGTTGATGGCTGGAACATGGCACCCTTTCTCGAGGCAAAGAAGCCAATGGTCGACGAAGCCTTCCGTCTTCTCAATGTTGATGGAAAGCTGCAAGTCGAGATGAAACTCAATTCGGCACAGTTCGGAGCCGATCGAATGCTATACCATCGTCAAGATCTACACGATGCTCTTCGTCAAGCCGCGACTTCGGAAAGCATGCCTGGTTCGCCGGCTGTCATCCGGACTTCTTCAGGAGTCACTGGCTGCGACTGCGAATCTGGAGTGGTTTACCTCGGTGTTGAGGCCTCCATCCGGGGAGACGTCGTCGTTGGAGCAGACGGTATTCGTAGCGTCATCAGAGACGAGGTCATCAAGAGCACAGAGAGTGAAGGATCTAAAGCCATACCTACCGGTCTATCTGCCTACCGCATTCTCGTCGAAACCGCCAAACTACCAAAGCTGGATGTTTCGGAAGACATCTTCGACCTCAAGCGATCAGCCACAACGATGATTGTTGGCCACGACAAGCGTGTCATCATGGGTCCCGGGAGAGGCGGAGAGATGTTCGGTCTTGTCTGCCTTGTCCCCGACCCAAATCCGAACAACGAAGGCACTTCGTGGAACAACTCTGCCCCCTTGAAGAAGTACTCGACGCCTTCAAGGCTTTTCCCTCTTGGGTGCGGGAGATCATGTCTCATGCTCCCGATGTCGCCCTTTGGCAACTAAGAGACATTGATTCTCTTACAACCTGGACTAAGGGACGCACCATTTTGATCGGAGATGCCGCTCACGCCATGCTCCCAACCCAAGGCCAAGGCGCGAGTCAGAGTATCGAAGACGCAGAAGCGTTACAGGCATATCTATCCGACATGGGCCGAGAAGCCTCCAGCGACGATGTCCGGCAGCGGCTGCACGCCGTCTTCAGTGCACGATATGATCGAGCATCGTTGATCCAAGCGTACAGCAGGCTGCAAGCAAAGCCAGCAGCTTCCGAGGACAACAAAACCGTCAAGCTAAATCCGCAGGAGTTTTTGGAGTACAACTGCAATTACTCGGGTGCGCTGGATTGGGTGGAGAGGAGTCGGGAAGCTGAAGCGAAAGCATACAAGCAGACAGCAGCTAGAGCTTGAGTACGATGATTAGTATGAAATACCTAATATGAGATTATTGTTCATCGGATCTCGAGAGCAAACCGAGTGCATTTGTCCTTCAGCAATAATCTCTTGAAGAGAAACCCGCAGAACTTGGTTGATGTGATCAGCAATGCTTTGCAAGGAGGTACTGTAGCTTTCTCATAGACAGTGCTTATGTCCATAGCTCTTTTTGTGTGGCATATTCTCCTCATGTATTGCATGCCATTTTTTGTGTCTTTCTTCTTTCAATCAGAGGTTGTTGCATCTCGAGCTCGTTGTTCGGCGGCGGCGGTGGCTCCAAAACCAGGGATTCGAGTGAACCGCAGTAGAGTATGGAGGAGCGGAACAGGTCGAATGTCTCCGTCGGGAACGTGAGTGGGAGCGGAGTTGTCGCGATTGGCACGAGGCAGTCGGCGCACGTCGAGGAAACAGAACGGCGGCGATGGCGACAAGCTCGTGCGATCATCCGCCATCGACAATTGACGGCTATCTGAGAGATGGAGCCCGAGTTGACGGCGTGATGAGGATGAAACGAGGTCGAGCGAAGCGCAAACGAGACAAGGCAGAGAGCGACATTAGATTGCTTGGCATTGTGGAGAGGGCCCACCCGAGGTATATAGAGACGCTTCCCCGGGTTTCATTTTCTACGAAGACATGACTTGCATTGTCGCATCGACTGTCCACCTGTATACACACGGGAAACGCTTGCGACAAAAGACTTCTCCATCTGATCTTGAGATCACTCATTCCTGTCGCCTCTGCGTCGTGTCATCACAAAGAGACGACCGCCATGCGACGCACCGAGCTCTGCCGAAGGACGCTAACGAAGGATTATCACTGGACTTGAGAAGGAAGGAAAGAGGAAGGGGAAGGGTAAGAGGAAGAGGAAGGGAAGAGCAAGAGGAAGATCTAGTTGATTTCCACCTCGACTACTACCATGAGTCCGCCTCCAGCGAAGAAGACACGCCTCACGACGGCATGCAATGAGTGCCGGCGGCGGAAGGTCAAATGCGACGCAAACTACCCAAAATGCACGAATTGTTGTAGCAGGAACGCAGAATGCTTTACAAGCGACCCAAAACGGCCAGAAATTCCGGTCGTGAGGGAGTGGGTGGACATTCCAGGCAATCCGACTCAGAATGCGCCTGCGCCGCCTGGTCATCTACTGCAGAATCCTCCTCGGATAGCTCCATCTTTAGAGCGGGAGAGGAGCATTAATCGTGAGCTTCCTCCGGCCATGACACAGCCCGGAAACCAACCCCGGCAGCCATCTCCGCAACCACAAAACAACCACACGCCTTCCGTCAATGGCAACCTGGGTACTCCAGCAATCCCGGAAGCAAACGATGTCTCGCCTGTACAACAACCACACGACATGTCCTTCAATCTTGATTTTGTCAATAATCGATTCAAGATGCTGGGCGCAAGTAGCGCACAGTGTCTGACAAAGTCTCTTGATATATACCTCCAATCGTACGGTGTCGAACCAGTCTCGACTCTGTTTCGGCATGGCATGCAGCACGCTGAGGAGATGGAGTTACCTCTATCATTAGAGCTCATACCATTTCCAGAGTACGATACAAGACGGGCTTACCTCGATGCATACTTTACTCGCATACACGTCTTTTACCCCATTACAGACATCGACGACACAAAAGCCATCGTCCATCGGATCGCTGCCCTGCCAGATCTCAAGTCCTTAACATATACCCAAGTTCCACTTCTAGCAATGGCATATCTGTTGATGAGTCTAGGGGCTGATGAGTTGAATGACGCTCCTTCAGAGGTTGGGACGAAATACCTCAAGGTAGGCGCGGCACTGGCTGGCTATTCTATCAATTTCCCATACTTGACGACAGTACAATGTCTGTTATTGCTCGCTGTATGCTACAGAGGAAGGTAATCATGCAATGAATCCGACGCGCTTTCCACGATCGGATAGCTGACGATAGTTTTCAAGGAACAAAGATGGTCTAGGCTGGGGAGCTACCGGTACTGCTGTCAGGATAGCACATTCCATGGGACTTCATCGACATTCTGTAGTTAGGCCTTCAGATCAACACGGCATCCAGCGACGGGATGAGCAACTGTTTCATGCTCGTATCTGGGCCGTTTGTTGTTGTCTGGAAAAGATGGGACAGCTTGAATGTGGGAGACCGTCCGCAATCAGCGTAGTCAATACCGATCAAATGATGGCAGCCGATCAGCGTGCGCCAGGTCACGATTTCCTACAATGGAACATGGCTCTCGCAGAGGTCCAGAACGACATTTCGACACATTTATATGGCCATCAACCAGGCGAAAGAACAGCGAGAGAAATTCTTCTGGACTCTGCCAGATTGGACAAAAAGCTCTTGCTTTGGCCTTCGCTGGTGCCAGCCGAACTCCGACCAGGGAATGACCTACTTTGTGGAGACGATCAAATCCATCTTGCTGCCTTCTTATCTTTCCAATACCATCAATCCATCATTGCAGTCCATCGAGCTGCATTGATCCAGCCAACAACAGCCTTGCAGCGGGAGATTGACAAGCTGATACCTGATAATGACGGCAGGTACAGACTTAGGGGCGGCGAAGCCATTTGTGTCAGCAGTGCAAGAGCTGTCGCCAAGATCACAATCGAGCTGATGGAAAGGAAACTGGATTCACGCCTTCTGAGTGGTGGACCTGCATTACTGGCGTGTGTGGTGCTGGCCACATACATTGTGAAGAATCCTGGAGGGAGAATGCAGCTTTCCGATTTGGAGGTGAGACTGTCTTCGGATGTTTGCTTGCCACCTTCCGAATGCTGACTGTTCGTGATGCAGCTACTCAAAGCAGTGGCTGAGTGGACATCAGGCCAATTTCGTAAAACTGGGATGGATGAGCAATTCTCAGACGGTACGTCACTGGACTCCTCGGTTTTCTCGATTCCTTACTGACTAAGTTGCTCCCAGGTGCAACGATCATCTGCGGAAGGGTCGTCGAATGCATCTCCCGATCGAAATTGGCACAAAGCAACAGAGCTTTGCAATTGCCACCTACCAACCTGCCGAACAACGTCTTCAGCAGCTCCAGCAATACGACAAACATGAACGGCCATGCTGTCAACAACAGCAACAATGCCTCTCAACCCTCACCTAACAACCACTACACGTCTAGCAGCAGTGGACAGAGCCGACAAGCCGGTCTCTCTAGTGCATCAAACTCATCGCCAGCGTCAAACGTCATGGGCAGAGAGCTCTCTACCATGCAAATCTCCAATATCTTGCTCCACAATGCAAGTCACACCGCTGCAACGGGCAGTATGAACGATGGCTCAGATCTGAGCACAATGCCATTCGAAGGCTACAATCTCGAAGAACTTTGGAATTGGATGGACTCGGGTAGTGCTGTCGGGAGCTTGGAAGGTATGGATTGGGCAAACGGTACAGGCTTTGGAGACACTTAGATCAAAAACTTATCTGTTCATTCTTTTGTCCATAAATTCGCTCCATCGTTATGGATCAAACGTAACAGCGGCGTTCTGAAACGATCTTGAACTCGAAACCGAACTCGACCTCCGGAAGAAGGAAGGTCACAAGGCATTCTCGTAAACCCTTGGAACGCGCGTGAGTTCAACATTGCTTCAAAACGTCGTTAATATTGGTATATCTCTACGAACCCTTCCTAAACATCAACGAAAGGCAAAATAATCCTACTTGGGTGGTCAGGACCAGAATAAATAATGTGTTCCCCTCTGTTCAATTCATGCTCAGGTCTTGGCCCCGAGAAACTCGTGAATTCAGCAATACTGGGGTATTGACCACCAACCCTGACGGAAACGCTCTCGCCGGCATCGTAGTGCACACCCATGGCCCAGATACCAATCTCGAGCTTGACGATTTCACCCGGGCTCAACTTCTGCTGTCGCTTGTGAGGGTGGAAGGGGAACTGAGAGTGGATGCTCTTGCTCTCGTCGATTTCGCGACAAGAAGCACGGAGGATTCCCGTGGCGCCTGAGAATAGGTTCAAGGATGCTCGTTCCTTCTCCGGGATCTCGTCGATCGACTTGACAGGGGTGGCCTCGATGGGGAAGTTCAAGTGGTAGAGTGTTTTGCCGTCCTTGTCGAGCTTGCGAAGGATGACGAAAACGGTGAAGTCGTCGCGGGAGGTGTCGGCGCAGGATACATAGAGGATTGCCTTGGGCAGACCAAGTAAGCTTGTCGGCTTGTCGAAGGTTCTTGTGAATTCTGCAAAGCTCAAATGTTCTTCGGAGTTGTACGTGATTTTTGGAGGGACGAAAGCGGTTGATCGACCAGCTTCTTGTCTTGCCCAAGGTAGAACTCCTTGTAATCCGTGTTGGGGACAGGGAAGTCCTTAATCATGACGTTCTCAATGGCAGGGCGGTCTCCGAATTGAAGCAGAGACCAGTTGAGCTTGGGAGTGGATTCCCAGTCGTTCTCCTTCCCCTTCAAGAAACGATCAAAGTACTTCTGCAACTCGTGGTTCGACTCGGGTTGGCCGTAAAGCTCATACCATTCCTGAGTGCTACCCCAGTGAATCCATTTCTGGTCGTGAGGAATTTCCATCCAGCCTCTGATGGAACCCATGGTGTGGAGAGCACTGACTTCGGAACCTCTGATGTAGGCCGGACACTTGATCTTCTTCATGTCGATCCTTTTATCTTCCCAGAAAGCACTGGCAACAGGTTTGCGTCGATACATCTCGTCCAGATCTTCCAGGCCAGCGTTGGGCTGACCGCGGACGATGGCCTTGGCAATGAGGTCGAAATTGCTCATGGAAAACCACCCACCCCTGCAGAATTGTTCGCGGTAGATGTCGCTCATGCCTTCCCAAGGTGCGATCGCCTTGAGTGATGGCGGCTGTTGGGCGGCAATATTCCACTGTGAGATGGCCAGGGCAGAGTTTCCGGCCATGCCGACGTTTCCGTTGCACCTGAGCAGTATTAGTATTAGTTACCCTAATGAACATCAATCCCGAATAGGAAAGTGCGCTTACCAGTCCATTTTGGCAATTGCCTCAACAACGTCATATCCATCCTCGGCATCCTGTGTGCCCATGACGGCAATCTGACCATCGCTGTTTCCGGCGCCGCGAGAATCGACACTGACGATTGCGTAGCCGCGAGGACACCAGTGCTCAGGGTCGAGTCCCTCAAACTTCTCTAGTCCGCTGAGATGTTCGTCGGTAACACAGCACTTCCAGACACAGATGGGCAGCATGTCGAGAGCGCTGTACTTCTTGCCATAGAATGACCAACTCAGAACTGCCGGAACCTTCTCGTCCGAGTCTGCAGGGCGGTAGATGTCGACGTAAAGGCGAGCGCCGTCACGAACAATGATCTCCACATCATGCTGGACCAGGATGTCGGAGCTCAAGGGCTTTGCGTTTCCGGGTCTACTGCCTGCTTTGTGGACTTCGGTTCTGCCTGGAGTGAAGCCCAAATACCCATTCTCGCCGACCTTGGGTTCCGTGACACGCTTGAAAGCGATTTGGACAGGTGGTGGCATCTTTGACTGCGTCGAGCGTTTTTGCGAGGCGCTTTATACTTTGCGTGCGGGGAGAGGCGACAGAACAAAGCTCGAGGATACTAAGTCACCCAGCTGATTGGCGTGTCTGTCGTCTTATCTACTTTACACTTCACCGTCCCTCAATCGCAACATTTCCGACTCCGCATCTGTCCACACTACGACCCACACGCGGTGGTTGTGCGTCCGAAGTCTCATCCGGTATGGTCTCTAGCAGTTGCCCAAGGACAGATCATCGAGGGACGACGCTAAGGGGAAGCCCTGAAGGTGGCTCAGGACCGAGAGCGCCGAACTTCCGAGGCTATCTGATCCCCGGCGCTCTCGGTCCTGGCCGACCTTGGCGCTACCACAACTCGGCACTTTCCTGGAGGTACCGAACTCGGACGCTCGGTCGGTCGGCTCGGCCGCTAAGGACTATTTCGCGAAATTGCCAACAGCTACTCCTTACTCCGCTTTATCTTTATCTTTATATCTTCGATCGGTATTCTCTTAATAAGAGGTAAAAAAAGTCTATTATTT
Organism: Taxawa tesnikishii (nom. ined.); assembly: GCA_030247885.1. Lineage (NCBI taxonomy): Eukaryota > Fungi > Ascomycota > Dothideomycetes > Dothideales > Taxawa tesnikishii (nom. ined.). The sequence continues at coordinate 665,194 of JAPDRO010000017.1, read as the reverse complement.
ATTGTACTAACTTACTAAATCTAGTTATAATAATATTTATAATACTATCTATATTATAAATTAATATAAGGCTTATTATAAATAGAAAGTATATATATAAAGAAGTAATAAATATTAAAAGCAACTTTATAAACTCTAATATAAATAAGTTAATAATAGTATATATAACATAAATAATTTAATAGACTTTAAATATTTTAAATATAATAGTTAATAAGAAGATAAATAATGCAAATAACTTAGTAAACTCTAAATATAATAGCTAATAATAAGATAACTAATTCATAGGGTAAATTTTAGTTAATACGTTACGATAACTTACTATAAAAGGCTTTTAAGACTTCTATGAGGTATTATAACGTATTTACCTTTAAGTCTATAACCTTACGTTTTATCGCGTCGGTAATAATAGGAACTATACGTAAACCTTCTATGGCTAGCTATGTCCCTAATCCACATCGGCGCGCCCAGTTCGGCTGAGATCGATAGACAAACATTCAAAGGTCCCAACAAGCAATCGAACAAGCTCGACACTCCTATGAAAAGGCGTACACTCGCACGCAAATGGCCATCGTCCACGTGCAAGCAGTTCCCATCCATTAGACGCTATCCTACATGAGGAAGAGACAGATTTCGGAGCCTCTACGGTGGTGAATAGCAACGGAATAGGACACTGGCTACCTTGTTATAGTAGTACTGACTGCATTGGTCAGGTGTCAAGACCCTTAGGGTTTAGAGGGGCGAATCAAGTGTATAGACATCAGTGCGATTGGGCAACTAAATAGCATGATAGATCTTCCACACATGTCATAAGCGGAAACGCCGTTACTGGCCTTGATCGCCACCATCTTTTGATTGTCCTTCTGCCAAATCTACAACGTGTGCAGTGTAGGCTTTCTCTCGAGGCCCTCATGCTCTTCCAATATCCGCTTGTTCGCTCTGCGCAATGACCATTTCATGGCGACGCAAGTCGCGACACCCAGAAGCGTAAACGCCATCATCAACAAGATTGCCAAAAGGTAGCGAGTGGCGTCTTGCGGACGGAAAAAGTACGGACTCCAGATATTGCCCAGCTGCGCCAGCAGGTTGATCAGTGCAGTAGCGGCCGCTTTCTTCTCCGGCGTCTGACTGAGCGTTGATGCTGCCCAGCTCCATATCATCGCGTTTGATGAAAAGCAGCCACAGATGAACAGGAAGGAAGCAGCGTAGCGGACGTGGACGTTCAAAGTCGCAGCGGAGATGATGAAGCCCACTGCTGCTACGCTCATTGGAATGGAGATGTGGTAACCTCGCTCTCCAAAGCGGTCGCTGGAGTAGGCAAAACAGAAGGAGACGATGGTCGCTAGAAGGTATGGCGGTGCTGTGAGAACCAGAGTAACTGTAGTCGATCCCAAATGGAGTCCTTTGACGATAGAAGGATAAAAGGAGTTGAACCCATATGCGGTATGGTTGGCGAGGAGCATCAAAACCTGGCATAACGTTAGGTGTATTCTTCAGCAACAACTGAGTTTTCGCAGGAACTTACGAATATCCAGGTACGGTAATCCACGACGGCCAGCTTTAAGCCATACCAAACGGACCGGTTCCCTTCCGGAGCCGAGACGCGATCGCGCCTCATGCGCTCCATTGCGACTGCCCGTTCCTCTTCAGTCAAGAGCCACTTCGTACTTCCACTCTTGGAGTCTGGGAAGTCTGGGAGTATTTGTGTTGCAAGAAGCCCAAACAAGAAGCTTGCAGCACCCTCGATGATGAACAACCACCGCCACGCTGTCAGTCCCATAGCGCCATCGAGTCCGGAGAACACACCGGCAGCGATGAGACCGGAGAACGCCGTCGCAAGGACAAGACCTGAGTACATAATCGCCGTCCGTAGGCCCAGCTCTTTGCGCGTGTACCAGCATGAGAGAAGGTAGAAGGCACCGGGAAAGAACGGGGCTTCTGCAATTCCGAGGAAGAATCGAATGACAATAAGATGTGTGTAGCTGTGACCAGCGGCTGTGGTGGCGGAGATGATAGACCAGATGCATACCCAGAAGGGGATGTACAGGGAGGGCCGAACTCGTGTCAAGAGCATATTGCTAGGCAATTGCATGATCATGTATCTGAGCAAGGGTCAGGGAAAGTCTGTTGACGAAGGTACGAGTATTCTTACCCAACATTTAGAATTGATACAGCTGTATTGAATTGGGTGCCTTTGAGTCCCAGATCCTTTTCAAATGTGCCGAGCTTTGCTGAGCTGTCAGCTGTCAGTTATGTGTTCGTAATATATGTATATCTCGTTCTATGGCACTCACGCAATGTTGTTGCGGTCAAGGTAGTTGAAGACATAGAGAATCCAGATCATCGGAGTGAGAGTCAAATCCAGTTTCCTCACCAAGCTCCTCTCCCTCCGACGAAACAACTCTTCATCGAACACTGGCTCGTCATCAGTTGAATGCAGGTTGAACTTGTTGTCGACCAGCTCGTGGTGTTCCACAGACATATCCTTCGATACTGTCGCCATGTTTACCAAAAGAAAGAGCAATAGGGTACAGAGAGGGCACGGATGATTGCTAGTCAAGGAACAACGCATCGAACTGGACGTATATATAATTTGCCGCGGTCTCCAGCATATAGGTACGCATTTGTGCCGAGGAGCGCTACTGATGCGTGATGTGAGGGGGCGGACTGATCCAGAGAGGATGGATGGCTCCGGCCTTTGCAACGCTTGATATACCCCACGATCTCTCCGCGAAATCCCCGCAACCCCAGACTGGAGCGGCATCTCTAGCTCAAGCCTATGGACTACTCCGTGGACACGAGTCAGCAGAGAAGGTGGTTGACCAGGCATGAAGTGGCTAATGATTACCGTGATTGGTTATGCCCAACAGGCGCAGGCACGGACATAACACTACGAGCTGGGCATACAGAAAGCATTGATACAGACCGCCAGGCTGCCTCCTTCCCCTCTTTGACTGTGGTACGGGGCAACAGCAACACTGCATTCAGTCCGCTGAGGGATCGATTGATTGTCCCATGAAGTGCTGCCCTCGCCACAACATATCTGGAATGATCCGGTATATGGATATAAGTATCATGAGGATCCCGGCAAACATGGAGCACCATTACCGTCACACCCCCGCTAAGCCCGCCCTGCTTTCCGTTCTATCCCATCATGGATAGACTTTCGATTATTGCATTGGTCCTATCCTTTTCCGTTGCTGCAGAATCACAGATTCTGAAATCCTTGCCAACTAGGTTCAATGAGAGTATTGGATCATGGGCTTGGTTGTCGTACGATGTGCCATCGTTCGCCGTCCTTTCCGGTGCTTTCAATCGCTCTGTCTTCGATGAGCCGTCAGACGCTCAGGCTGCGAGTCCATCCTTGATTGCAGCGTAGGGCGATCCTACTGATGAATAGCACAAGACGAATGTCTGACAAGGACGTAGGAACCAGCAACTGAACTCCACCGATTTTGTTGCTTACGATGAGGAGTTCTTTAATCTCATTGGTCCAAACGCAAAGGTCGAACATGTTCAGACACTAGCTTTCCAATCTCATGAAGCGCCTTGTGTCCTTCCGGGTACTAGAGACCTCTTCTTCGTGGAATGGGGACCACCTGGAGGTAATGAGGGCGTACATACCTGGCAATACCTACTCAATACGACCTCTAACACACTTCACAATATCACCACCGATCCTCCAACCGTCAATGTACACGGCTGTGTTGCATACCAGGACGCTTTATACGTTGTGACTGACGGCGGTCCCGATGAGACGGGCTATCTAGCGAGAATCGATCCGAAAACCTGGGAGCGAACGACCCTTCTCAACAACTACTATGAGCAACCTTTTGCAGGTTTCAACGATTTGGACGTCGATCCGAGTGGTAACTTTTACCTCACCGATAGTAAAGCAGGTTGGGTAAGTCTTGGAACCCCTTCAATTTAGTTCCTCGGCAGCTCGTTGACGGTTATCCAGGGCCGGGGTATTATCCCTTACGCACGTCAGACGAACCCTTCAACCTATTTCGTCAACGGCTCGACCATGCAACCAAAACTTGTACAGACGACGACCGGCAATGCAAACGGTGTCGCTGTCGATCCCTCCGGTCGAACGATCTATTTGCCAGACACAGGAGTCTCTGAATTCCGTCCGTCGGCAAAGAACCCATTTGGTGCGCGCGAGCTGTGGGCTTATGATTTCGCTACTTCCGCTTTCGGCAAGCAGCTCCCTATCCTTACGAACAAGCGTCTTCTCAACAACCCCATCTCATATTTCTACGATGGTATCCGCGTCAGCCGTGAGGGGTGGATTTTCTGCGGTGCCGGTGGCGGTGTCGATGTCATCAGTCCAGAAACCGGCTTGACTCTGGGTACGATTCGAGTCGGTGGCGGCGAGAACCTGGCCGTTTCCTTGGCGCTTGGACATCACGAGCTTTGGATTGTAGGTCGAGGGGCGTTTGGCACGTTAGTGACATCAACATCGCCATGAGCCGAAGTTGAGGGGCTGTCACATCATCGTGTAACATCGGGGAAGGCAGAAGAATCGCAGCAGCCACGGAGTGCTCCATCATTAGAGTTGAATGGTTGGTCATTCGAAACCGCACAGATCGCTAGGGTTGGCTGCGAATTGATTATCGAGTATGATTCCACTTGACATCGAATCCACATCTTCTTGTAGCCAGTCAGCGGAGTTGAGAGAGTCCACGATTTCCGGAAACTGCAGTTCGTATTGCAAGAAAGATTGCAACAAGCTCTCGATTGTCGTGCCAAATCCGTTCACAGCGTCCATTTGTGGCTGTGTTGCACCTGGGAATGGCTCCATCGATCGAGCGGGTGCATCCGACGCTATGTTGGGATTTTCAGCTGTCACCCTGAGGGTCAGATCTGCCAAGCGATCGAAGCTGTTCCTCCCTTGCCGGATGAGTGGCCACCATTCACCACACATTGCCAATAAGCTGGAACACAACCGGAAGTCCTTGGCAAGGCTGGAGAGAGAAGCTGAAGCGCGTAACTCCAGTGAGGACCATATGCAGTACAGCACGGTGGCACCGGTCAGGAAGACACCATGAGCTGTAGGCCAGCTCATGTAAAGATGGTTCTGCTCATACAACAATCCGTACAGACGAAGGCGTTTAACAGCGCTGTTGAGACATTGCTGCAATGCTTCGTTCGTCGGTCGCCTGCACACCTGTGAAGGTTGATACAGCAAGCACATAGCTGCATGATAATCCATCTCCAGTTTTGTGTTGAGACGGACCCTTTCCGGTTGAGGAACAGCCTTGACGATGTTGACGCCTTCTGCGAGCCAGTTCTCCAACCGCACTCTGAGTTCTTGTTGCAAGGCCTGGACATCCTGGTCATTAGGAGGTGGTGCGGCAGGATCGGGGAAGCGGTAAAGATAACGTTTGATTTGAGAGAGAATGTTCGACCATTGGAATCTGATGATTGAATATGGGATATATACTTGATCTCTCAGAGCCAAGTCATCTGTCGGAATGATTGCCGCAACCTTGGGAAGGGTCAGGTCGAGCGTGTGATCTTCAAAGCCAAGCGGGCGTCCCTGCACGGTGCTCACCCATCTAATCCGTCGGTAAGTCTGTACCCATGATCTCGTATTCATGCGGTGGTTGTAAAACTAACCTCTCCAAGGAGTAAGTGCAGAAGAACACCCTTCGCCTCATCTGCACAGCAATCTCAGGGAAACTCGTTGTCGCAGGCATATCTCGATGCAGACCGAGGTCAATGGCATAGCTCATAGCCATGTGGAGCATGATCCAAGTGTTCCCGCCATCAGAGCTGTGGAAGCTGTAGAGAACGAGTAGCAGCAGTATCTGTATTGACGCGAGCGACGCCTCTGCAACCGCATTCCGTGATAGTGCCATGGCTGCCCCATAGAACCTTGTGGGATCGTGTTGATACCGACGCTTCCGGACACGTAGATGCGCTGAGATGCTCAATACGAGTAGGAGTTGAGTGGCAGCGGCATGAACTGACACTAGAATACGTTCTCTGCCGTTGTCTGTGAAGACTTCTCCGTTGTACCGAAAGCCCGCTAGATCGGAAGGCCATCCGTTGTGATCGAAGTTTTCAGCTGGAGGGCCGGTGCACTGATGAAGAGATTCCACAAGCGTGTTGAAGCTTGGCCTGTGCAGGATGGGATAATCAGGATGCCAGTGGGAGAAAAAGTCTGTGATGAGCGCTTGACACTCCTTCTCGGGCGGCAGATTCTGCACCAGATATGAGCAATGTTACAGGACGAGGTGCTTCTCGAAAGCTGAGCGTCAAACTTGCAGCGCGAGAGCTTCCTGAGTCTTTTCGAGACTTACCGTTCGGAGCGATGCAAAGACTGCTGCCAGATCAGGCGTAAGCGCATGACTGCAGCTTCCAGGACAATCACCGTCCAGATTGTTGAGAGCAGTACTATCAGGCTCAAGCCCTTGTGCTTCGTCATGATGTGACTCGTCTCCAGCAGCATGATTAGCCTGCAGCATAGAAGCAAAGAAAGATCCGGAGGAGGAGCCGACATAGTGTAATCGAGATGCATTCCCGTTCAGAGAAAAGAGACCGAGTTGCATGGCCATGAAGCGAGCCCTCATCGCAGCCGTCGCATCCAGATCGTGCTCTTGATCGGGTCCTCGTTGACGCTTGTTGCTGCGGCCATCTTCGGATGCGGCGTGTGAAGGATCACCCTTCGCACTGCCACTAACTGGGCCGGGGAGAGATACCGAAGGGCCGCATGCAAGATCAACGTCTGGCAGGCGGGACTTGATCAGATCTTCTAGCCATTGGATGCGCGCAACAGCATTGACTTGAGAGCTTGCCTGTGTCAGCCAAAGCATGAACGACCAAGGGCTCGAAACCATACGCTCTAGACACGCGACCAGCAGCCGAGCGCGCGTCAACGTCAATGCAATCGGCTCGAGCTTTGGCGCAATTGCCACATGCCGGTACTTGACCATCACACTTGGTTTCTGTCAGACGTGAAGCTGTATAGCCGAAATTGTAGGGAAACCAACCTTGATGCGACGATCACGACATCGCTCACACGCTAGCCGCACCTTCTTACGGCTTGAAGGCTGTGGAGCCGGCGAAACACTGACATCGTTGTCCATCAAGACAACCCCACGCGCCACTCCTTGTTGCAGACAATAATGGATGCGCGTCTAGCAGGAGTGAAAAGTGCGGACGGCTCCAGCTTTGTGCGAACGAGGAAGACGGAACGGAACGCAAATCGCTCAGATCACGGAAATCAGCGAAAGTGCGGGGTATCAAACACATGGTCACGTGAGTTTGACAGGATCTCTCATGTATTACTCTACCATCCATACAGGGTCTCTGGGTTAACTACCATCAACAAGTGCCATTCCTCATCCGACAGCCAGTTCCGCAGACTCTTGAGCCAGGCCAAATCATCTACTTGGAGGAACGGTGTCTCCTTCAACGCGTCCTCCGGCGTTCTGATTTTCATTCGAGGAGTATGAGGCCTGCAGCATTATTAGCCGGTCTGGATATTCATGTATCAATCGAGAAACCGAGTACCAGTCGCTACCCCAGAGTACTCTCCGTGGATTCGTCTTCACTAGAAACCTGACTAGCTCTTCCATGTCCCCGTAATGCGGTGCCTGTTCCGAGCACCGATATGGAGCGCTCAATTTGACCCAGAAGTTCCCCGCTTTCATCATGTCTGCGATAGCTTGCAATCCGGGCTGTTCGAGAACGGCAACACCTTTAGGCAGCATACTGCTCCCTTTCATGAGGGCGAAGTGATCCGTGACCACCGGTACTGGAAGTGTTGCTACCACCTCGGACAGTGGTTCCCAGTTGTCCGGAGACATTTGCAGGAATGCCATACTCCATCCTCGCTTCTCGATGCGATGTGCATAATACCGGAGCATTTCCTTCTGTTTGTCGAGGTCTTGCATGGCTCCCTCGCTGTACAAGTCCAAGCGGATACCGCGGACTCCGGACAGGTGGAGCTCGTCTATCTCCTTGTCTGTCGTTTTTTGCTAATCACTGCCACTCCCCTTGTGTTTCCATTTCCCAGCTCTTTGATAAACGTATGCAACGATGTGCAATCATGACCGTAGGAGAGTCCGTGTACCAGTACTGAGCGAGTGATTCCAAGGCTTTTTTGAATGAGTTGCATTGCTCGATAGATGCAGTCGGAGGAGTAAGGTGCCGATGCGAAGCATAGCTGAACCTTTGTGCTATATGATGACCTTTTCAGCCAGTGTACACAGTATCGACAAGATGGAATGCTTTACGTTCAAAGATGTGATGGTGGGTGTCCCATCCTCCATGCGGAAACAGTTCCGCCGTAACGTTTGTTGGGGTCGCTGTTGCTGTGGACATTCTCAACTTATTATTTGGACGGGCGACACGATATCCATTGACTGGGGTAAATGTGTATACAGTCGAAACAAGAGATTTCCAAGATGTCTAAGTGTCGATCATGCAGCGAGACCGGATCGATCCCCTAGTTGGCTCCACGCGAACTTCGCGGAGTAGTCCGTCTTCGTACAATATCGAAGATCCGGATGTAACCTCTTCTTGGCCAACGCCTTCGATAGCCGTCTAGGCAAGTAGGCTGACATAAATGTCTTTGCGGCGGACATGATTTGTCTGCGGCCAATAACTAACGATGACTTCACGACCTCAGCCCCGCGGAGTCGACGCGCTGTTTGCTGGCGCTGGAGCTGGCGCCCTGGAATCACTCATCACCGTATGTGTATCTCACGGACATGTGTAACCAAGTTCATTAATCTCGAAAGTATCCAACTGAATACATCAAGACCCGTCAGCAGCTTCCGGGCCGGACTGGACAAGCATCTTCCCCTTCTAAGATATTGCTCGAGACTCTTAGACAGAAAGGATCATTGAGACTTCTCTATGGAGGAGCAGGCGTTTTCTGTTCTTCCAATGCCTCCAAATCTGCCGTCAGATTCTTTACCTTTGACAATGTCAGGCGAAATCTTCGAAAGAACCCCTGACTGGGGAGATCACACCAGCATCGAACGTAGTGGCAGGCTTCGTGGCCGGCCTTATGGAGAGTGTGCTCGTCGTGACGCCGGGCGAAACCATCAAGACCAGGGTTATCGACGATCGCCGACGACCTGGAGGACCGCAATTCCGTGGCTCTGTGGATGCCATACGAAAGCTTCTGGAGAACGAGGGACCAAGAGGCATCTACAGAGGAGTGGTTCCGGTCAGCATGAAACAAGCTTCGAACTCGATGGTTCGGTTCACCAGCTATAGCTTTTTCTCGATACCATTCGCAGCCGTCTGGGCCAGAAGTGGCGGAACGCCCAAACCATGATTGCTGGGAGTTTTGCCGGTGTCGTCACTGTGTATTGTACCATGCCATTTGATACACTCAAGACAAGGCTTCAGTCATTACAAAGTGGTCCCGAGAATCGTACTCTTCTGTTGTGTCTGCAAAATGTTGTAAGGGAGGAAGGGATCAAGGGTCTTTGGCGTGGCACCACACCACGACTTATCAGGCTGACGGTATGAGAGCATGCTCATTGACCTGTTTGAGCTGAGCTGAGCTGATCCGATTTCAAAATAGGTATCGGGAGCTATCAGCTTCACTGCCTTCGAGCGGCTTCTACTGCTGGCGGAGCAAGTGAGATCAAGCTCCGTGAAAGAGATTGCATTATCACAAAATGTGCAACCCCTCTCCTGATCTACACACATACACATCTGGCGTTTCTTGGAAGAACAAATCGTAGAGGGTCACAACAAGTTAGATATGCATACACATAACGCAGCGCATTTCCCATCAATGGAGCAGTCCCGCTCCATTTACGCAGCCGAGCTATAGTTGGACCGGTCTGATCACCAGCCTTGAGGCTAGCCAATGTCTGTTCGTCTATCGCAAAACGTTCCTCACGAAGCTCAAGACAACTCCCGGCCTTTTCTGGAGCAAGGACAACCACACCATCCGCATCAGCCAGAATCAGATCTCCTGCCGGATGGTCAAAGGCTCTGACTGCAACCGCGACGAGGTTTCCACCGGAACATTGAGCGCAGCAGCACGTGTGAAGGTGTTGGAGCCAAGCGAAGACGAACCACGCGCGAATCGCTATACGGTCAGCGTGCATCACCAGAGTCGGGAATCCAAAGACAGTCACCGGGAAATCGAGCGCTATGCTCGTTGATGTCAGTGAAATTGCCGTCAATGACAACACCCTGAGCCCCGAGGTATTGCGCTCGCGTGCTCATTAATTTGCCCCAGCAAGCGACATAGAATTCCTTTAGCTCGGAGATGATGACGACACAGTCTCTTTCGACGCCATCTGCAAAATGTTTGGATGGTTTGCCTGCCGTGGTGTCGTTCATACGGGCCATTTGGATTGTTTAAGCGGGTCCAAACATGCTCCTCTCGCCGGCCTGGTGCTGAGAAGAGTACATCCTCAGTCCAAGTGGATAGCCACCATATGGCGCTTTGAGCTTGACTCACGCCTCTCCGACCAGAAAACTGTTTGGGACACGAACGGTCGAACAACGCTGCTGCACCCACATCGCAAGACGTGAAACGCGTCAAGTTGTCGAACACTGACTTGGCTGCCATCTTCAAACAACTGTACAGTGGTTCTTGTATTTTGAGTGTTCATCCAGCAGTGAGAAACCAAGGAAGTGTCAATGCTATGACAGCGGAGCGTTCCTCGGCGCAATCGGACGGGTTTGGAGTTATCCGACTCGGCTATCCGATCCCCACACGAATCCATGCCGGACAAACCCGTCCCCTCGCATCTTGTCTGCAAACACAAACGGAAGGCTCCTGAGAATCTAGATCGGCTACGGTGGAGACGGACGTGGCGGCCTCTTTTGAAGATATACATTCCTTTGTCTTGTCTCTCGAAATGGTCTCGCATCCATATCTAGAATGCGCGCTTCATCGTGTCGGCTGCTTGTTAGCAAGCGCCAACTCGTCTCGTCCGCAGAATGTGTGCGGAGGACGCAGGGATTCGCCACAATATCGGAGGATCGCAGACCCTTACCCATCAGCAATCTGGAGCGTGTGAGTGCTTTGAGCCCACATTGGGTACAGAAACATCGTTGACTTCTCTGCAGCATGCTCGTCTTCCATACGCGAAGCTCAGCAATAATCTGAGTATCATTCGGCGACGGCTCGACAGACCGTTGGCTCTGTCAGAGAAGATCCTCTATAGCCACCTTTGCGAACCGGACGTTCAACCTTTGGAGCGTGGAAAGTCATTTCTGAAACTCAACCCAGATCGGGCAGCCTGTCATGATGCAACCGCTACCATGGCTCTCTTGCAGTTCATCAGTGCTGGTCTACAAAAACCGCACTGCCTACCTCTGTGCACAGCGATCACTTGATAGTGGCGGAGAAAGGTGATCTGGCCGATCTGGAGAACGCAATGGAGCAGTATCGAGAGGTTTACAATTTCCTTTCGTCAGCATCCAAACGATACCAAATTGGGTTCTGGAAGCCAGGATCCGGCATCATCCATACGATCATATTCGAGAACTACGCATTCCCTGGTGGTTTAATCATTGGGACTGACTCTCACACGCCCAATGCGGGTGGAATGGGCATGATGGGAATTGGCGTTGGAGGCTCGGACGCTGTTGATGCCATGGCGGGTATGCCGTGGGAACTCCAATGCCCGAAGATATGTGGTGTCAGATTAACAGGACAGCTGCAGCCATGGGCGTCCTCAAAAGACATCATTCTGAAGCTTGCAGGAATTCTAACCGTCTCTGGAGGAAAGGGCAAGGTTATTGAATTCTTTGGACCGGGAACGGAGACTCTGGGAGCTACCGCCATGGCGACCGTATGCAACATGTCCGCAGAGATTGGCTCGACGTCGTGTATATTCCCTTTTTCCCCTGCCATGACGCGCTACTTGACCGCCACCGGGAGAGACTATATCGCAAATGCTGCGCGCAACCACGCGGGACTCTTGGTCGCTGACGCTGGCAGCGAAGCATTCTACGACGAGATTATCGAGATTGATCTCAGCACCCTAGAACCCCACATCAACGGGCCCTTTACACCTGATCTGTCGCACCCTCTGTCTCAATTCTCCACTGATGTGGAGAACAGTACATGGCCTCAACAGCTCTCTTATGCTATGGTGGGAAGCTGTACCAATTCCTCATACCAGGACCTGAAGAAAGTCGCCAAAATGGTGCGACAGGCTGCTGATGCAGGTATGAAGCCAAAAACACCAATGTTCATCACTGCTGGCAGTGAGAAGATTCGAGCCACCGTGGAGAAGGACGGTATCCTGCAAGAGCTTGAAGCTGCTGGCGCTGTTGTCCTCAGCAGTTCTTGTGGACCCTGTGTAGGCCAGTGGAACAGGACAGATGTTGGGAAGGTGGGTAGACGAGTGATCCTCCCTATCGACTCCTGCTGACGCGCCGAACAGAACGAACCAAACTCGGTCATGTCTTCGTACAACCGCAATTTCGTCGGTCGTCACGACGGCAATGCTAGGACGCACTCCTTTGTCACGTCACCAGAGCTCGTGACGGCTTTCGCATACGCCGGCTCGCTTGATTACAACCCTCAAAAAGACTATCTGACTTCTAGCAACGGGACGCCGTTCCGATTCGATGCACCTTCGGCCGAAGAACTACCAGAGGCTTTCGCTGTCGGGAAAGACACGTATCAAGCGCCGCCAGAGGATCCATCTTCGGTGGAGGTTATAGTTGATCCATCATCAGATCGATTACAGCTATTGAAGCCATTCGAGGCGTGGCAAACCGGGAACGCAGATCACATGAGGATTCTCATCAAGGTCAAAGGAAAATGCACGACTGATCACATCTCTCCTGCCGGACCTTGGTACAAGTACCGTGGCCATCTCGAGAACATCTCCAACAATATGCTCACGGCAGCAGAGAACGCATTCCTGCCATCCAACGGGCGTGGCCTTGCGATCAGTACCATCGATGACTCTGTAGAATCCGTTCCTGCGGTAGCTAAGATGTACCGAGACCAGGGCATCAAATGGTGCATCATCGGTGACAGCAATTACGGCGAGGGATCGAGCAGAGAGCACGCAGCACTGGAGCCTCGATTCCTCGGCGGCATTGCTGTGATCGCAAAGGGGTTCGCCCGTATTCACGAGACGAATCTCAAGAAACAGGGTATGCTGCCGCTTACCTTCGCGGACCCGAAGGCTTACGATAGGATCAATTCTACAGACCGCATCAGCATTGTCGGAGTCGAGAGTATTGCGCCGCAAGAGCAGCTGACGATGAAGGTCGAGCCGGAGTCGGGAGAGGTGTGGGAGACGCGACTGAACCATTCTTATCATGCTGGACAAATCCCTTGGCTTAAGCATGGTTCGGCGTTGAACTATATCCGGAGTTGCAAAGGGTGATGCGTTCTACAGAATTGTTAGATGTCCACGCACTTTCGATGTACATATTTAAATATATGAGTGCACCTGATCACGTTTTGAGACATATCAATAACATCTTGCTGGATAATGGCGTGGAGATGGACAGCCCAGGCGCCACCTCCCCAAGGGTGACCTAGCTAGCCATTGCATAGTTATCGGATGCGACCTTAATCAACCTGTATTACCCCCAAGAGGTGTATAACAGTTTCTCTTGTGCAAAACGATGTTGTGATGTCACGACTACTTCTAGTACGTCTGGCAACCATATGGGCCAAAGAGGGAAGGAAGGGGGATCCGCAATCAAGCCGACATATCAAGTCTCTGCAAGGCTAAAGGCAGCGTAGAGTCCTTAAGCTACTCTTTTTTAGTGGCGGCGAGCGGCACTCCCGTATCTGCCTTCTTTGTTAACACATCCTATTGACAAGCCATCGGGATACCGGCGACAGAGCAATTCGAGCTCTTGGGTATTCTTTAAGCAACAGTGGGAGATATCTTGCGCCAAACGTCCCACTCGATACGAAACAACTCAAGCAACACCAGATACTAGACACGCTACATGTGCCTCCAACCAGGACGAGGGCAGGGTGGAATCTCTGTATGAATCCTCTACAAGTGGCAGGGTTGGCAATGACTGAATATTCGTCATTATCAAGCACTGAATAACAACTGAATATTCAGTAGATTCAGTGTATTCAGTTGTTATTCACTTCTTTATAATGTATAAATATCCGTGCATTGCCAACCCTGACAAGTGGTCCCTCTTTGTTTGGAAATTGTCCTTTTAGATTGGAACAGCGGAAACTCGTAATAAAACTGCCTGCAGGAGCGTGTAGCAAAGCGACTACGCTGAGGAGCAGTATCTGAATTACAGGTACTTTGACCCGTCGATAACCCCCACCGTCATCCCGGTCCAGCGGCTCTCGTAACTGTCAAGGTCACTAGCGATGAACTCTGCATTCTGCTCAAGTGTGGTGTCATAGCGACTGGCGTTCATCGCTATTGATAAAAACTTCCCGATTAGGGGAATCGACTTTATCCAGGAGTCCTTCCACAAAGGTAGAATCCAAGCATTTGCGACCAAGTTCCCTTGCGGAGTCTTCGTAGGCACGCTAAGGTCTGAGGACTCAGGGGTCATAGTGCTTGGGCAAAGCATAGACCAGTCGACCGTGTCCGGTGGAAGAGACTTGAGAAGGTGGATGTTTTGACGATGTGCGAGAAAGATCGGAAGACTACAGCCCGTTAGTGTTGGAGAGTCAAGGATCCTCCTAGCTGCTCTTTTAAAAGCAGGTGCAATAGAGCGTCGCTAGGGTTACACATACTAATTCGAGAGCATCGATTCTGTTCCTGGGTAGTATAACACTCCCAGGCCACCTAAGAACCAAGTTCTCAACGGACTTTTCCTTTCCATTCCCGCTTCTCGTACGGCTTCCAGGACTGCGCGAAATATCGTAGGCAAATCACTTCTTCCCCAAGGAACCAAAGCCGCTAGCCCGGCAGTATTGACAACAGCATCGCATCTGGCATCCAAGATGGCCCTCTTGATTGAGTCTGGGTCCGTCGCATCGCCCTGCACAACTGTAATCTGCTGATATACAGACGTTGGAAGAAGAGACTCGAGTTTGTTCGCGGACCGGACAAACGCGACAACACCATGTCCATGCGTAAGCAGCGCTGGGACGAGACGAGAACCTAGATTGCCGGTTGCTCCAAGAAGGAGGACCTTCATAGTTGCTGTTCAGTCACTCGAACTGTAGCAAAAGGCGGAATCTGTCTTAGTTCGGGGGTCACTGTGTATAAGCTCCGTATCGGGGGCCGATTTGTATGATAAGCAAAGCTCCGATGCGGGGTACACAATGAGTCCAAGATTAGTAACGAGTTAGTCATGAATGTGTCAGCCTCCGGCTCTATCATATCACACGGCTGCGTGCAACACTGGGTACGCATTGTGTCCTTACATGATATAGGACACTAAACCCTCTTACATTGTACCTACGAGGTATGTGATATCATCAGACAAAGCCAGTATGCCGCCCCAATGGGCAGATGAGCCGTACTCCCTCATCTCTACTGATCCATTCTCACAAGATGTACGTTAGTCATTTCACTACGAGAGTCTGTGTCACTCAAAGTTTCCTTGCAGACCTCTCACGCAGCATACTATGTGGCAACGCAAATGGCACTTGCCCATAACGGCATAATTCGAGGGCTGAACTCCATCTACCTCCAAGCGACGCGCATACCACGCAAAGACCTGGACGCGACCCAAGACTTTCTCACATATTGCCAATGCTGGTGTGAATCCATGCACCACCACCACGATGCCGAGGAACAGGAGTTTTTCCCAAGCATAGAGTTGATATCAGGTGTTCGGGGGCTTATGGAGCGCAATATTGAGCAACACCGAGCCTTTACGCCGGGTTTTGAGCTGTTCCAGGCGTATTCGCAGACCTGTCCACTCGAAGACTATGACGGACAGAAAATCAGGGGTCTCATCGAAACGTTTGCGGAGCCGTTAACCCGACATCTGTATGGAGAGATTGACACCCTGCGTGCTCTCGACACATACGACAGCGCGCTTATATGGCAAGCTTATCAGCGTTTCGAGAAAATGATGATGGCTACAGACAATGTTAGATTCACTTGGACGTTTGACGCATATTCATTAACATCACTAACCCCATCCTAGTATCGAATCGCACCTCTAGTGTTTGGAACCGCAGACCGGAGCTTTGAGGGCGGCATGCATGACTTCCCGGCTGTGCCGTTCTTCGTGCCTTATGTGATTCACTACTTGTTCGCTATGCGATATCGTGGCGCTTGGCGATTCAATCCGTGTACGGTTTGGAGGGATCGCAGGGAACTAGCCTTCAAAGAGATAAGCACAACGGCTTGATGGCAATCCAAACAAGCATGCGAGTTTTGCACGTGTGTACTTGAAATCAGGTTATTCCTGTGTCCGAGTGCAAATGTTGAGAATTGTCATGGCGAGACTTGCTATAAGAAGATTGGCGTATCGTCGAGGACTGTGCGCGAGTGTCGAGTCGTGGAGCGCCAGCGGTGATATGGCTTCAGGTCGGCTACCAATGCCGCAAGGTGCCCTCCCTAACCAAGGAGGCAAAGGTTCAGGTGAGCCTGCGCTGTCGATGCAGCCTTTTCGTTTTCCGAATATGTACTCACTCAAGGGTTGTCGGTGGATGGAGTGGATGGAACAAGAGATGCCCTTCCACCCAACCTGTGGGGTGTTCCATGCTAAAGACCGAAATAGCCGTTCCATTCCACTCTACTCCATGGATTTCCTTGAGTCCATGGGACAGCGTGCTAAGACTTTAGTCTTATCAGACTGAATTAGTGAGATCCGGGCATCTCACCCAGCTCTATGGACATCGTAAGCCCGCTGCCATGAGTGCTCCTTCGGGGATCGGCTATGCTGCGCTGTAACTAGAGCCGGGCATGGTCGGGGCATTGAGGCCTCTCAATTGCGATTTGCGATTTGCGGCTCCAGATAGATGCCATCCGTGTCGCATCAGTGGTGTCTTCTGTTTGGAATGGTCTTAGCAACCTCACATTAGCCGGCCGGCCTATGTTAGCTATTGTATCGTAAATTCACGTGGGCACTTTCTCTCGACAGTATTGTAGTCTTCGAAGAACGGATTTTCAACAAACCTCGCCCGCCCAAGCCGCTACCCCTGCCAGAAACTTCAATCGTTGGTCCCCTAAATCACTTCATACGACACGTTTGTAATCCCTTTCTTCTTCTTGATGTTCCTGACTCTAATTTCACCACACTCCCTCGTGCTGCCCACGTGCGTACCACCACACGGATAAGCATTCAGTCCATCGTCCCCACCCGCGCCTTCGATATCAACAGCTCTGCCCGTATGATTAGCGAGAGTACAGATAACTTGGTCCTTGACATCATCGAATTACCTGACTGTGTCCCCCTCCCCCATACCCAATTCCGCAGGACTGACGGCGCACTTACCTACTGCCTCTTTGAAACTCCAGAAGCAGATTTTGACTGGGAGATCCCGCTCCACGAGCTCAGTCGTGCGCGCTTGGATGGCGTCTTTGTACTGCGCAAGGTTGACGGCAGGATCAACGCGACATTCGACCCATGCGGAGTTGGGATAGTGCTGTGCTTTCCCTTCTTCGAGGCCACTGAGTCCATTAAGCAAGGGGATGGTCCCATCAGATACCAGGCTCCGCATCGCGAGCCCAAGAACATGGCCTGCGGTGTGGATGCGCGAGTGCAATCTTCGGAGCTCGACGTCGATGGATTGCTTGACCTCTACACTGTTTCCGATCTCAGATGAAGGCGAGGCGGCAGAGAAGTGGCCGCAGTGTAAGATGCGTCCCTCGGAGGCGTTACGGACGGATGTTACGTTGAAGGTTGTGGAGGCTGGAAGAGTCATGATACCCACATCAGAGGGTTGACCGCCTCCTTGAGCATAAAAGATAGTTTCTGCGGTTTGGACGATGAGGTCTTCATCCTTTGCCGATTTGAACAACGCACGATCTATTTCTGAGAAGGTGGAGATCGGCTCACAGGATATCACCCGGGTATCCAGGATGCAGAGTTGCCCATCGTGTTGGTAGACTGGCTTCGTGGGGCCATTGGAGGTGACCTGGTGTTGGTCAGATCAAACCGATGCTTGGAGTAACCTTGTGCATTAGGTCACGTGCAGCGATTGTGGTGCATACCATGTTACGAGGCCGGAGTCTAGAGAAGGGAAACGCTCTGTACGGTCTGAACAGGCCGCGTACTGATACGGATGATGCCAGATTAGGTGCTAGCAAGCTGAAGCTCAGAACGTTCGAAACACGGTTGCAAGCGACGTCTTTCCAGAAATGCGATTTTTGTGAGAAATCACCTACTGTTTTGTGTAATTTCTTTCTTCGCGTCGTACGGAAAAGGAAGGTGGAAGAAGAGAGTTATCGCCGGGAACGGCATGTAAGCCGACCTTGCACTGCGATGCCGGTGTACCTGCCGCTTCCCGCTTCCACCTTTCCTCTTCTTCCTCCCCTTCTTCTACAATCTCTCCTCGTTATGGCTAACGATGGCATCTGTTGACATTGCAGCTCTATCACGGTATCCAAATCGCGCGCGGAGTTGGGAGCGTAGTAATTTTTATGTTCACTACAAAGACCGCACGTAATTGATCTTCAAGACGAACGAAACTTCCGGCGCAAACCCTGGCCCCTCAGAGATTCTGCAGTTCATAAAGCGACTTCAACTACCAGGATCGCTCCGACGACTATCGCTTGTTCGTCACAATGGCTGGTGATGATTGTATGAATGCTATGATATCACAGCGAGTTACAAGCTTGACACTACGTTGTTCCTTGGCAGTACCGCGTCACTGCCATCAGACCCGACCGATATCCCACTCGATACGGACATCCGGCTTCCATTGAGCACCGAACCACAATGACCATGAAAAGACTTGTCGCAAGCAAGTTCAGGGCCCTCATTTGCATCAGATCTATATTAGGAGCTCGGATCGCCGGTAAAGCTAGCAAGGCATCAAACCGCCAGACACTAGTGCGGGCAGGACGACTTGTACCTGGATCATTGGCAGTCGAGTCTCGAGGCTGAGTTGCCCCAGTGCTTGAAGCAAGCAATTGTCAGCAAGTGTCTCGTATCCGGTATTCATAGTGACCGGCGGTCTTGCAGACCTTTTGCCCAAAATCGCATCATCACGAACTCCAAAGCCTCTTGGTGTTATGCGCATCTGGAGTCGCTGCATAAAATTCTTGCAACAATCGAAACAATCGCTTCGAAGCAGCCCAACAAGGTCTACAAATCTATAAGTCTACCATGGCAGACTAACGTGTGCCGGCGTACAGGGCACAATCACCCTAAAGCACGCAAAGTACGGTGACATAGATGTGGCCTGGGAGGACTTCCAAAGTACTGTCGTCCATTCGAACAAAACGTAGCAAATGGAGAAGGAATATACATTCCCTGACGCTCGACGTTGTGGTCTTGCCTTAGCCAAACCACATGTTCAAGCACATAACCAATCAGGAAGCTTCTCCTTGATATGTGCAGGGAAGGACCTTCCGATCCTCATCGTGAACAAAACAGAAAGTTGGACACCACAGCCGGCGGGTAAGCTGCTGTTGCACCAGCCGGTGAAGGTCCGCCGATCCCTCGGAACGAGCTACGACGTCCGATCATGTCCTCCTGCGCCGAGGTCTAATAACAGATCGTTTTATAGATCGACTGCGATCAGGCTGAAACCAATCTGCAGGCGAGATCGTTGCCGATGCTCAAAACGTACCCATGCCGGTCAGACGGAAAGAACACAACCAGTGAATCGTGCATGGGTATTCTTCGAAAACCAACTGGGTCAATCGAAGCGACAGCGTCCAGCTCACCTCAGGTCACAAGGTCGTCGGATAATGGTATATCACGATTTATCCATGTTTTACCATGCTTTCTCAGCGCACCCCAGACAGCGCCATCGCGGGAAACAAGCCTCTCGGGTGATTCCTTGATCTCCATCCCGCCTGCTTGAAACACAAGCGCGGGCCGGCTAAGATGTGTATGTGGAGTGCATCAGGGGCTGCTGTCGACTTGTGTGACAGTGGAACCTCCCATTGTCATACTTCCATGTATATGTATAGACCACTGACGGCTCTGGGCGCCCCGCTCAGACACGAACTCTACGTTCCACAGCAATATGGATAAAACATGCTGTCTGGGCTTGTACACGACCCAGACTGCGGGCCCAGCGGATAATACAATGGAACCGCTCTGCTATTCTACCATCTCCCTTGCTCCGACACCTCACTACATCCCTAGAGAGTTTTAGTCCAGGTCGTAGGACACATAAACTGCTCTGTTCCTCCGGCACAACTCCTTTCTACCAGCCCATTCGCCATCCAACCTCTCCCACAAAATTCTATTCTTGACCCCGGAGATCGTCTTGTTATTGCACCGATACCAACCATCACCATGCACTTCCGCGCCACCGCCGCCTCCCTCCTTTTCACCGGCGCCCTCGCCGCTCCAGCTGCAGTGCCTGAGTTGCAAGAGCGCGCATGCCCCAACATCCACGTCTTCGGCGCCCGTGAGACGACCGCGCCAGCGGGCTATGGCTCTGCCGGCACCGTTGTCAACCTCATCCTGAACGCACACCCAGGCGCGACGGCCGAAGCGATCAACTACCCAGCCGCGGGCGGCACCAACGCGCAGTACGCCAGCAGTGTGCAGGCGGGCACCACGGCTGTTGCGAACCAGATCAATGCTTTTAACAAGCAGTGCCCCAACACCGAGTTGGTGTACGTTGGGTATTCGCAGGTATGTTGATCTCGCCCTATCCTGCTATGCTGCATGCGACTTCCAATCCTCGAGCTGGCTGCTGGAGTGTTAGGTACCGGCGTATGGGATGATTTGTAAGAGATTGTATCGATGCTGACAAGATAACCACCAGGGATCCCAAATCATGGATAACGCTCTCTGCGGAGGTGGAGATCCCAACCAGGGAGTTACAAACACTGCCTCGCTCATTAGCTCCGCTGCTGCCGCTCAGCTCAAGGCGGTTATCTGGATGGGTAACCCACGTCACTCTCCCAACGAGCCGTTCAACTACGGCACCTCGACTGCCAATGGCGTAAGCGATCCCTCATTCTTCGAATGCTCCCCAACGGTGGCTCCCATGGTGCAGAGCGATCAGCTGACACGATCTCATTAGTTTGACCCTCGCCCTGCAGGCTTCTCCTGCTCGCCGTACACTGCGCGTATTCGCAGCTACTGCGATGCCTCAGACCCGTACTGCTCAAACGGGAGCAACGCTGCTACGCACCAAGGATACGGATCAGAGTACGGTCAGAACGCCCTTGCGTTTGTGAACTCCAAACTCTAAAGCTACGGAGATGGGTCGCTGGCAGGGCTGGCGGGCCAGGTCGTCAGGAAGCCTCGGAATGAACGTCGACTCGAGCGGTCTCTCCGACCGTCTCACGTGCACGGATGAGTACATATGTAGTTGAGGACGTATCCAACGTTTAAGTATACAAGATGAACATCGTCTGCAGCTTCATCCAAAAATGGAAGGCGATAGCGATAGCGATAAACGGAGCGGTGTTCCGAGCTTTGATCTCCGCTCCGCCCCCGCATTTATAAACCTTTCCACATCCCGCGCGCCTCTCCCATGATATGTACCCTCGTACCATTATTGTACTTCCACCCACCTGTACGACTCTACCACCATGCCCCTTACCAAAGTCACCCTCGTCGGCGCCAACGGCAAACTCGGGCCCCACATCCTCTCCCACCTCCTCTCCGCAGGCAACTTCAGCGTGACAGTGCTGTCGCGCCAGTCCTCCTCCTCGACCTACCCGTCGTCGGTCTCGCACAAACACGTCTCCGACGAGTTCCCCGAAGAGGAACTGGCGCAGGCACTCAAGGGGCAGGACGCGGTTATCGTGGCGACGGGTGGCAGCCTCGCGGACCTGCAGATCAGAATCGCGGACGCGGCAGCAAAAGCCGGCGTGACGAGGTTCATCCCGGCCGATTTCGGGTCGTGCGATAGCAGCAGCGAGCGCGCGTTGCGGTTGGTGCCGCTGTACGTGGCCAAGAAGAGGGTCCGGGATCATCTGATCGAACGGGCGGCCGAGGGCGGGTTGAGCTGGACGAGTTTGGTGTGCGGGCACTTCTTCGACTACGGCCTGGGCGGGGAGTTGCTCGCGTTCGACGTCCGCGGGCGCGAGGCGCGCATCTTTGACGGCGGCGATGTCAGATGGTCGACCACGACGTTGGATACTATTGCGTTAGCTACCGTCAGGATTCTGCAGAAAGAAGCGGAGACGAAGAATCGGATGCTGTATATCCAGAGCTTCTGCATTACACAGAACGAGCTTTTGAGGGAGTGTGAGAGGGTCACGGGGGAAGTGGCACGTGGAACAGGCCAGGTCGGAGGAGTATATCGAGGGCGTGAAGCAGGAGTGGGAAAAGGACCCTGCGCAGGCGACGGAGGATATGGTCTCCGTCGTGGGGATCATTGACGCGAACTGGGAGGGCCAGAAAGACTTTGCGAATGGGTTGTTGGGACTTGAGAGGGAGGATCTGGGACAGGTTGTGGAAAAGGTGCTCGGGAGCCTATGAACACAATCTGCTATCCCGACGCGGCCGTCTTCTCCTCCATCTTCTGCTCCGCCTGCCTCTTGCGCCTCTTCATGGCATTCATAAGTACCGGCACTGTGGCAACAACACTCACGCCCGCAATGACCCAAGCCAAGATCTCGATGATCTTAATCTCGTGACACTCATTCAACCCGCCTTTAATCCCACCGACGCCGCCGCATTGCTTGTAGCCCCACATCTGATGGATTAAGACGCCGGATACGACCCAGAAGACTGTTGACAAGACGAGGAAGATGGTGTGGAACATTGAGTGGAACCACTTCTGCGCCCAGTGGAATCTGCATTTGAACCGTGAGCGGTTGCAGGTGGGGTAGAGGAAGGGTGAGGTTGAGAGGAGGAGGAGGAGAAGAAGAAGAAGAAGAGGACTCACCCTACGTATACAGCGCTAAGCGCGATCGTGCGGACGGCGGAGAAGACTAGGAAGGCGAGACGTGCGCGTTCGGTGTTGGACCACCATTTGTGTTTGCGTTGGAGGTAGATGAAGGAATCCACTGTGAAGCCCAGTTCGGCGATCGAGAGGATGAACATGATGCCAAAGAAGATACTGTTTGGTGTGTCAGTCGGGGCTGATGATGCATATACGCCAGCGGCAGCAACTCACGGGATGTCCCATGTTGGCCTCTCTTTTTCGGAGCATTTCCTGCCTTCTCAGATGGTGCTTTTTGGCTCGGCCGAGCATGGTAGCGACTGTATCGTTCAGATACAAGACAGTTGCAGAACGCTACGGCGAAACACAATAGGCTCGAGTCAATCAAGCGCTCAAATCCAGTATGTCGCACGCGCGAAACCATCTTTACATATGTGTGCTTTCCTGTTGTCGTATCCCTCGGTTAAGCTCGTACATCGACTCCAAACCTGTTTTGATCAGATTGCACTGACGCGGCGGCTTTATATAAAGTTTCGAGCGTCTTTGGTAAAGAACGTCAGCGGACAGTCGATTGCACCACGCTCGGCCTACAAGAGGAAGATAGTTCTCAAATGCAGCTCGCGTGGCTAACTTTGTATGCGCGTAGCTGGTTGTACTTGTAGCAATCCCCCAAGCTTCTAGTTTTCGTCCTTTGAGACTGATGTCACAGCTTTGAGCAGCGAGATACGCACGCTCCAATTTCCTAGACTTGATTCATGATCCAAATCGGTAGACCGAGGCGGATTTGCATTGACGGATTAGTGCTTTTATTTTTTATTTTTATTTTTCTTCTTTTTCCTGAGGGCGGACAAGCTTGCTTTTGTCTTGTGCCAGAGTGGCGGTCTCATCTGCGTCTGTAACAGAGGGTGATGTTAGAAGTCGAAGAAAGCTTCTGCTCAAGGTTAAGCATGGAGCGTTGAATCGCAGCAAACTTCTGCTGCGAAAGCGCATTCCAAAAGGCAGTCTAAGCAAGCACAGCCGAGCTCTTCGCCCTTACGACTCTGCCCAGGTGATGGACGCCTGACCTGGTGTTATCCGACAAATCCACCCTCAAATCTCCGGGGGCGGGAGTTGACAGCTGCTGACCAATCAGCCTAAATCACACAAGCGTGTTCGGGCCGCCCCCGCCCCCGTCTCGGACTCTTGACAGGGTAGCTTGAATTCAACCAAGCTTTCACTGCCAGCCTTGGTTCCAACCTCAAACATGACTTGTGACAACTCACACCCCATTTCACCTTCAGCCGTTGCGGCTAAACAACCCGCGACAACTAGGGCTCAACGGTGAAAGGGAGACGGGTGCTACTTGCCGCATGCTACATGCTACATGCTGCATGGCATGGTGACACGTCCAAAGTCTGGCATAGATTGAGGAGAACACACATACACGACCATGGCTGCGGACAGGAGGGACACGGGAGAAGGGTATATGAACCGCAATACGTCTCACCCCAATTCAAGCCCCCAGAACACCAACAAGTCAGTCTCTCAGCACTTTCGTTACCACTTGCCTTGAGTCTTTGATACGCTGCACAATTGACCCTCGCTTCTCCCACAATGAAGTTCACTGCCATCCTGTCTGGCCTCCTGGCCTCTGGCGCTGCCGCCGCTCCCGCCCCTGTCGCCGATGAGGCGCCCAAGGTTCTTGAGGTTCGCAACCCAGGCGGCATCAACTACGTCCAGAACTACAATGGCGCCGCCGCCAACTTCCAGTACAATGAGGGTGCCGGAACCTTCTCCGTCAAGTGGAGTGGCAGCACCGACTTTGTCACCGGTCTGGGCTGGACCACCGGCGCTGCTCGGTTCGTTTTCCCCTCTCCATCAACCCCCATGGCCCAGTCGCACACCAACCTGACACAAATCGCAGTTCCATCACCTACTCGGCTACCTACAACGCCGCGGGCGCCGGTTCCTACCTCGCCGTCTACGGCTGGGTCAACTCGCCTCAGGCCGAGTACTACATCGTCGAGGCCTACGGCTCCTACAACCCATGCTCGAGCGCCACCCAGCTCGGCACCGTCACCTCTGACGGCGGCACCTACACCGTCTGCACCGACCAGCGCGTCAACCAGCCATCCATCACCGGCACTAGCACCTTCACCCAGTACTGGTCTGTGCGCCAGAGCCAGCGCAAGTCGGGCACCGTCACTGTTGCCAACCACTTCAACTTCTGGGCCAAGCACGGGTTCGGCAACTCAAACTTCAACTACCAGGTCATGGCTGTCGAAGGCTTCTCCGGCTCCGGCAGCGCTTCCGTTACCGTGTCTTGAGCGGCTCGCACTCGTGGCGGTGGATTGAAAACTTCTCTCTGCCATAGGCTGTCGAACATGTGTCTGATGTTCCCTTCTTTTGTTATGCGCGATTGCTGACTGTCTTTGCTGTTCTGCTGGAACGCTGGGCGTTTGTTCTTCTCAAACACACATTGGAGTAGCTAAATTCGCAATAAGTTCCTCGTGCAGACCTGTTCAAGGCCCTCAAACCCTCTCCGCCAAGACATACGTTTGTATGATGTCCACGCATATCCGTGTAGTGTATACGGCTCGCTTGTGAATGAAGAATCTATCGCACACTCTTTCTGTGAGAAATTCTTCCAACGCTTCCTCCGTCTAAAATCCATCGTGGTTCGCGGCGGGGACACTGCTCAGCAATGTCTGCCTTGCTTAAGCGAAGCGCTGACCATACCTGCGAGTGGTCACCGGGACACCTTAGTGCGACAGTGTAGGTGTGCATGATGCAACCCCACTAGGTAGATGTACTCATATTCGTCTCTTTACCCGTACACTACTACGGTTAAAGATGGAATCTTGTGGCATCATCATTACCAAAGTCACTGGGTTCCTCCACCACTCATACAGGGGTCAACGTTTTGCAAAGCTAGAGACTTGCGAGAATAGCCTGAGGTAGAGTAACAGTAGCTCAATAGGACAGGATGGGGTAAACGTTGTAAGACGGGGCGGGCAGAGACTAGAGAGGGACACGATAAGGAAATAGTAGACATGGGAGAGATCGAGTCTGTACGAACACGGTCCAGTGTTGGCTCACCGATTGCTTCGCTTTTCCGTCATTGTTCTCGCCCTTGGAGTCCAGGCCTCGCAGAAGCTTTTCTGTCGCAAAGTCTACATATGTAAAAAGACAAACGAGACCGTTTGTACTGACCATATGATGCAGAGATCTGGTTGACAAAACTGCGCTGATCCATGTTCTACTCGGAAGATGCAGAACACAACGGTTCTCATGGAGCCGCAGAAGACGACTGAGCGTATAGTGGACGTACAAGCACACTCCGGGCGTGCAGAACGAATAAGATGATGAGAGAACGAGGCAGAGAGAATTGAAGTGGAAGTGGAAGTAGAAGTGGAAGTGGAAGGGAGTCAGTCGATCGGCTTCTCCGGGCCGAACCATGCCGATCGATAAGCCCGTCTCCAAAAAAGTTCCATCCCTCCAAGCTCCCACACTTCCCCTCTCTTCTCAACTCTACCCTATCCTACTACAAACCAGCCCCATCCCTCCCATCATGGCCTCAAACAATCAAGACGATACAATGGACATCGACACCGACACCACGACCCAGGAGATCCTACTCGCGGCCACAAACCACGACATCCCCACCCTCCGGCAACTTCTCCGCACCCCCTCTGGCAGCGCCAACGCGCAGGACCCAGATACGGGATACACGCCTCTGCACGCCGCCATATCGGCGTGCGAAGCCGACGACGAACCCCGAGACGCCCCGCCCTCGGACGCTATACACGGTGCGGCGTTGGCGGAGGAGGGGCAGTGGAGACGGTCAGGTTCCTGTTTGAGAACGGCGCTATCTGGAATGACCTGGATGCCGAGGGCGAGACGCCCGGGTGTCTTGCGCTGAGACTGGGGTTGAGGAGGGTTTATGATACGGTTGTGGAGGCCGGGGTTAGGGCGGAGCTCTTGTTGAATCGCTTGGATGAGTTTGAGTTGCTTGCTGGCGGAGATGAGGAGGAGGGGAGGAGGTGGCGGCAGATGGGGAGGTGGAGGGATTTGAGATTGTGCAGACGCAGGACGGAGAGTCGACCGGTGCGGGACGAGATGGACAAGACTTGGGTGACTCGATCGTAGAGGTAGAGAGAGCAGACGGGCAGGAGGAGGAAGAAGAAGAAGAAGAGGTCCCACAGCTCGTCATTGTCGACTCGGAGGGTGCGGAACGAAAAGTCGACGTCAACAGCGCGGACTACCTGGCTTCAGCGCTGACATTCAAAGACGACAGACTCCTGGACGCGGACAAAAACGGCGTGATGATGGCCTGGGAGACGGATATTATGCAGCGCTCAGTCGACGCATTGATCCCTGAAGGAGCCAAAGGCAAACCCGGACCGCGCATTCTCAACGTAGGCCACGGTATGGGCATAATCGACACCATCTTCCAATCCAAAAGCCCTGCCACGCACCACATCATCGAGGCGCACCCATCGGTGCTCGAGCGCATGCGCAAGGACGGGTGGTTCGAGAAGGCCGGCGTCGTGGTGCACGAGGGACGGTGGCAGGATATCGTCCCCAAACTGGTGGCGGAGAACCAAGTCTTCGACGCCATCTACTTCGACACTTTCGCCGAGGAATACAAGGCACTGAAGGATTTCTTCGGCGAGTATGTCATTGGGCTGCTCGACCAGAGTGGGCGATTTGGGTTTTTCAACGGGCTGGGCGCGGATAGGCAGGTTTGTTACGACGTTTACACCAAGGTAAGCGATCTCGAGATTTCTATGCGCAGGTGTTACGAGGGAACAATGTATTAACAAGCGTACAGATCGTGGAGATGGATCTCTTCGAAGCCGGACTCGACACCGACTGGGAAGATATTGCAATCCCGGACCTGGAAGAAAAAGGCGAGTGGGAAGGCGTGAGACGGCGGTACTGGGCGCTCGACAAGTATAGGATGCCGACGTGCAAGTTCGTCGGATGAGCTGCGCCGTCACCTCTCATCCCCATCCCCCGCATCCCAGCATCAACCGACTCGGGATTTCTCGCGTCCACCCGCAAGCGGTTACTGCGATCCGTTCGCCTTCGTCCTCTCAGGCAACGAGGGGTTCCTCGACCCGCCGGACTCATTGCTAGGTTTCCACTTGCTTAGCAATTCGTTACTAGGTTCGCTTTCCTCATCCAACACCTTGGCCGCCGTTTCCCTACCGTAGACGGGAAGCCTTCTCAGACCCTTCTTTTTCATGTTCTCGGGCACGAGTTTTGGATCCAGAAGGCCGGTTTGTACGAGCACGGAGGCTTGGTCCCAGTATATGTGTTCGTGGTACAACTTGCCACCCCTTATGCACACGACGCTGACGAGGGCGACGTGGACTTGTTTGTCTGTGGGCGGTACGTCGGGGAGCATCCTGGGCCACGACAGTCAGCCGAAATCGGTCTTGTAGTAAGGTAGGGGTTGGGGACGAACCAAGGCACTTCCTGCGTATGTCGGAAAGAGATGATCATTTCGTCTACGACGCGATCGACGCCGATGGTGCGGCTCACCAGCTTCATGTGCATGCTGGGTGGGTTGTTCGGGATGAAGAAGTCCCTGTAGAAGCGGTGGAGGTCGCGCTGGCCGATACCGCCGGTCAGCGTGGGTATGTGGTTTACATACGGCTCCTGGACCATTGTGGACATTGTGGCTGCGGCGTCTTTGGTTGCGAACTCGACTGTTCGGACAGAAGCGCCGTTAGCTCTTCTCCTCTGGCCCAATCATAGCTTCGGGTAGGATGGGTTTCGTACGCGCGACATGCTTCTCCCACACCTCCTCCAGATCCACGTCAATCTTGAATCCCTTCCTCACCGCGCCCAGCGTTCTCGTCCAGGCCAGTCCCGCAGCTACTTTGTTGTACTCTTCCAGATCATGCTCTGCGAACCCGGGCTGTACGCCTTGATAGGTATAGCTCGGAAAGGCAGGCGCAAACCCTTGACTCGCAGCCAAGTGGACCGTCAACTGCAAATGCGGCGGGTACTTTGTCTTCGGGCTCGGGATGGTGGTCGGATAGTAGCAAACCAAGGCGCACAAGTGCGGCATCGGCTTTATGTGGACATCCAAGCAGACTGCAGCTGCGTCGCCGTATGCGATCAAGGCGTACGATTCGCCCAGTTCCAGGTCATCGGCCAGGTGCGAGAGTTCGGTCTTGAAGGCGCGCGCGTTGCCGTCGTAGGGCAGATATGTGACATCGAAGCCTTCCTCTTTCCAGTGCTGCAGGATCAACGGGTCGAACTCGTCGTCGTCGGCCGCGATGTGCAGACGCGGGGCATGCTGCGCGCTCCTCTCTCAGCCTTGCTACATACGACCTCTGCAACGGGCCAGTTGCGGTATGTATGCGGGGTAAGTGGTAACGGGGAGGGGGAAGGGGAAGAGATGAGGGGTAAGGGGAGCAGAGCGGGTTTTACCTGTTGAATTTCAGGAAGCCGGTCCCGAGGTCGCTGGACTGTTTAGCGGCGCGAGACATGCTGCGGGCGAGATGCCAGTGCAGTTAGTGTACTGTGTACTGTGTACTGTGTACTGTGTACTGTGTACTGTGTACTGTGTACTGCTCGGTAGTGGACTGTTGTGCCGCGTGCCTTTGTGGGGAAGGCACGATGCGGCCGGCCGGCAGTGGCTGCCTTTTATGTTTATCGATTGCGTCAGCGGAGCAGTGGCCATCTTGCACCTGGCGGGAGCGCGACTTGGAAATGTTGGATGGAGCGTCTGCAGTTAATCTAAACTGCTTCATCATGGAGCGGCAGAGGGCGAGACGGCACGACCATGGTACTCCAGCCCAAGACCGAGTGTAGAGACGAGGGGCCGTGTTTGCAGCGCGCTGTGTGATTCTGCATGCGGCTTGGCCTGTCCGTGATCCAATCAGTGTATGGTCAATGGAGGGGCAGAGCTATGACGGAAAGTTGTCGCAAAAAGTGCGCGACAGGTGGGCGGCAAATATCGAGCTCCTCTATGCGGCACCTCACAGCAAACCCATCTTCGCTCAACTCATCTACCCTATTCCAAAACACTTCCAAGCCTAGAATCACCGCTCACCCGCGACCAACACAAGCACCCCCAAGATTATCCGCTGCTTGATCAACGCAGTCATAGGTCGTAAGCGCAAGCCCCATCGCCAACCCGGCGCATCCAAACCCGGAAGAGGGAAACCAGGCAGAAGTCGCTCCAATATGGGTCAGGAGTCGTCGACACCGATTGATGAGAGCGTGCCGCCACAGACGCTGCAGGGTCGCACGCTTGAGGGGTTGGCAAAGTATATCAAGGATGGGAGGGCGAAAAGGATCGTAGTCATGGTATGCTTGCCTTGCCTTGCCTTGCCTTTCCCTCCACTCGCTTTCACGCGCTTACTGACGTGACTGTACAGACCGGCGCCGGCATCTCGACCAGCGCAGGAATCCCCGATTTCCGCTCCCCGAACACAGGTCTCTACGCCAACCTAGCCCGCCTGAACCTCCCCTACGCCGAAGCCGTCTTCGACATCTCTTACTTCCGACAGAATCCCACGCCCTTCTACACCCTCGCGCACGAGCTGTACCCAGGAAAGTATCGCCCCACCGTGACACACTCTTTCATCCGGCTCCTACACGACAAGGGATTGCTGCTCAAGCTCTTCACCCAAAACATCGATTGTTTGGAAAGAGAAGCTGGCGTGCCGGGGGACAAGATCATCGAGGCACATGGCAGTTTTGCGAGTCAAAGCTGCATCGACTGCAAATCCCCTATCCAGATGACAAGATCAAGGAGCACATCATGTCCAAGACAATACCGCGCTGCTTGCGATCCACCTGCGGTGGGTTAGTGAAGCCGGATATTGTCTTCTTCGGCGAACGCCTGCCCTCGGCCTTCCACGATAACATCGACCTGCCCTCGCGCGCTGATCTCTGCATCGTCATGGGAACCAGCTTGACGGTCCAGCCGTTCGCGAGCTTGCCTGGATACGCCAGTGACGGCGTGCCTAGGCTCCTGATCAACCAAGAGCAAGTCGGCGGTATGGGCAGCAGAACCGATGACGTACTGTTGTTGGGCGACTGCGATGACGGTGTGCGGAAGTTGGCTAAGGCGTGCGGATGGGCGGAAGATTTGGAAGAGGCGTGGGCGAAGACAGCAGCACCGAGCAACGCGTCCAACCCGGCACGCGAGAAAGAGGAGGCGGAGAAGAGCAAGGATGAGAAGATTCACGATGAGGTGGAGCAGTTGACAAAGGATATCGACAAGACGTTGGATTTGAATCGCTGGCATGAAGATCGCGTTAGGAAGGAAGACCTGGGCGAGAAGAGGGAAAGCAAGATCGAGGAAGACAAATCTGCGAGTTCCAAGGAAGGAGACATCAAGCCGCTGAATGAGCGCAAAGAGACGGATGAGAAGACCCTGCGGTATGATGAGAAGGGAAATGATGGTCTGGGACATGTGTTTGGACATATTGACAAGAAGTCTTCGCTCTGATGAGGAGACGGCATGTGAAGCGTGGGATGTTGGATGAAAGCTCATGACCTCAGAGTGGTCTTGGAGACGACACGCGGCGCGGAGCATTGTTTTGCTTTTGCCCGCTGTGCCGAGAGGGAGAGCCTGAATGCACACTGGAAGCACACTGGAAGAGAGCCTGGATGCACACTTCTCACAGTCTCACCAAGATAGCTCGGAGCATCCTTTATGCACGGGACTGGTTACCGGCATCCTCAAAGGGGATGCATTGGAGAGTTGGGTTTGGCTTGCGCGTGCGAACGAACACGGGAACAAGATAAAGTCAGGATCGTGTGGCAGCAGCGGCAGCGATGGTGTTACTTAGATGTATAGTTTGTAGATTCGTGATGAGAAACGAGTCATGTTTTATGACACCACCTACCCATCCGTGCGAAGAAGAAGCACAAACCGCGATGGAGAAACGAACAAGACTGCCTTCTCCAAGTATCGAAGGCCGAGTTTGGAAAAACAAAACATTAGTCGATTGCCCGACGTGGAATCAGATTTGCTAAACCCCGTACTTTGCCAGCCGATCAGTATCGCGTGACGGACGCGTGCTCTGCCGAGTGTCATATCGCTTTTGGAGCCAAATTTTAGGAGATTGGTCTTGATGCCATGATATTGACTTCAAAAAGAACGTGCTAGTGGAGGGTAGGGAAACTCGTCCGCCATGTTCCTCTTACCGCGTTCAGGCGCGGCATGCTCGGCCACCGCCAGGAAGGTTCATCACAACAGCGCCGTCAGAAATGCCACAACCAGGACTCTGACTACACGTCACAGACCCAGATCGATGCTACAGTCCGTCATAGTTCCACCGTGTCGATATCTCTCGAGTAAAACATCAAGAACAGCACCCAAGGCGGCACCTTTGACATTGCAATGGGAAACGAGCAGACGGACTTTCAGCGCCTACCACGCCACCGATGTGAGGAGATACAACCCCCACCTCCGCGACCCCGACGGTCCCTTGGCGGGCAGCGAGCCCGGTATCGACCCCGCCAACGAAGACGTCGAGGCGTGGCCCGAATCGAGCCAGTTCACGCAGTTGACGCACTCTCAAATCACCGCCGTCGACTTCTCCGCCGACCGCATCGAGATCCGCCAACTGGACAATGACTCGCTGCCGGCCTTTCTCAAGGAACCGAGACAGGAGTGGGCGACGTGTCGCTGGATCAACGTAAACGGCCTCAGCTGGGACGTCGTGAGGTTGTTGGGCACGGAGAGGGGTTGCATCGGCTTGCGATTGAGGATTTGATGCATACGAAGAATAGGACCAAGGCGGATTGGTATCCCGAGCATGTTTTTGGTGGGTGATTTCGTTCTTTTCGGGCGCCCTCTGTTCTCGCTGTGAGCGAATGACGGGAAAAGATGCGGAAGGATGAGGAGGTTGGAATGGTATTGGACGTCTTCTGGTGTTGCTTTTTAGGAGCTTCGTTCGCCCACCCCGTTTCTGTTTCGCGTAACAGACTCTCAGTCTGGTCACGTCGTCTCGCTAGAGCGGACATCTGACACCTAACGCAGTCCTTCTAACCCTTCAGCGACTCATTCCCAACACCTCAAGAAGCCCCAACTTGCTGAACATCATGGACAATTCAATACCCAAGAACCCACACCGGCAGCACTTCAACAGCAACGGCTCCAAAGTGCCCGAAAAGCCCGTCCCACGTGAATACCAACGCGCGGTCAAAACGCTCCAAAGCTACCGCACCGACTCGGATCCCGAGCGAACAGCCTACATGGAAGAGCACTCGACGCTCAATGCCAAGGGACTGGCAACTTCCGTCGAGCAGGTCTCCATTTTCCTACAGAGCGACAACACCATTGTGTCGTTCTTCGAGCACTCGGCGGATGTGATCGAGGAGCCGATCCTGAAGCGATTGGAGTCGCCTGAGACGGTGTTGAGGAGGAGTGGAGACGCGAGTATGGTCATGCATGCTATCATCGACGGTATCGTGGATCTCGCCATCCCAATTGCTGCGGCGTACGAGGACAGTCTTGCGCAGCTGGAGCTTGACGTGCTGATTGATCCGTCGATTGCGCATTCCAAAGCTCTGTATGTATCCATCCTCTGTCCTCTCCTCTATCATATCATCTCCCTACCTCCGACTTTCCTTAGATCCCCTTCTAATCTTCCTCCTCCCCACGAGTGGCTGGGTTACCACACGGACGGACATACAAAACTAACACCCCCTCCAGCTACATCCTGACCTCCGAACTCGCCATGCTCCGCTCGCAAATCGCGCCCATCAGCGCGCTGGTAAACGCACTCCGCCAACACAACAGCACCGCCGTCTCCTCGCCTTCATCCTCCGCCACCCGCTCTTCCCCACCCCTTACACCCCAAAGACCCCGCCACGGCCTCCATCACCATCACCTCACTCGCGCACACCTACTTCGGCGACGTCGAGGACCACTGCGTCGTCGTGACCGAGTCCCTGGACCGGATGCGGCGCAGCGCCGACCGCATGATCAGCCTGATCTTCAACATCATGGGCGCGTACCAGAACGAGAGCATGAAGCAACTGACGTTTGTGACGATCCTGTTCCTGCCCATGACGTTTCTGGCCGGCTACTTTGGCATGAACTTTGAGGACATGCCGGTGCTGGAGAACAGTGACATGTTCTTCTGGTGGTTGGCCGTCCCCGTCACGTCGGCCATGGTTTTGGTGTTGATGTAAGTGGCTGCGCTTTCAGATGCTTGCATGTCTTTTTTTTTTTTTTGTTCACAACGGATTTCTTTGCTGACGAAGAGTGCTGCCAGGCGACAACGAGTCTGGCGCGGCTTGAAACGCGTCTGGCGCCGTCGCGACCTCGCTCGCTCGCGCAAAGCGCGGTTGATGGAGGGCGAGAAGTGGTGATGCGGACAGGCGCAATACATGTTCGATCGCTTTGGCGTGACACCAAAACGAGCTATGTGCATACAATATTCCCCGCTACGCATTCCGACATGTAAAATGCACTTGGAACGCCGTCCGCCATCCTCTTACTAGTCCCCCCCCAAAAAAAATAACGCCTGTACATACCACAATCCAACTAAGCTCAGGAACCCCACAAACTCCTCATTACGCCTCCCCAAGACGTTTACCAACCCCTTCTCCTGCCTCTCGCCTCAATTCCCTTCTCCTTTCTCCTGTTCTTCTTCCCCTCATATTTCCTCCTCTTCTCTTTGGCCCACTTCTCCGGCTGCGCAACTGCTTCAATCCTCCTCTTCTGCCTTCTCCCCTCCCTCCTACTCCGGACCTCTTCCTGCACCCTACCCATCACGGCCACGTATTCACTCGTGCCGAGCTTCTTCTGCAGCAAGCCAACGACCTCATGAGTCATGTCAACGAGCTTCTTGTACCCCTCTACGAATGCTGGATCGGTGGAGGAGGGCGCGGGAACGGACGGGTCTGTGAGGTGATGCAGGGGTAACAGCATGGTCTGAAGACAGGGCGTGAGGGAGTCGACGTCCAAGTGGTTGGAAAGGGCTGCGAGGGTCTGGAGGGCCGCGGTCTTTGGTATCAGGGCGGGCGCGCGTAGGGAGCTGAAGTCACGGCGGAGGATCGCCGAGAGCCGCTCGAAGAGGTAGGCAAGCGCTGTCTTGGGATCGGCGCTGCTGATTGTGTTGTCTGCCGCTACTTCTTCGTCTGGTTCGTCTGCCGCACTGTAAATGGCATCGTCTTCATGGTCGGCATCCGCATCGGTGGTGGGTGTTTTCCACAACATTCCATTGGCGCCGAAACAGCGGCCTAGGAAGATCAAGTTACGGGCCGTTTGCGTAGCCAGTTGTTCCGTGACACCCGTGAACTTCAGAATCCGCAAGCTTGAACTGCACAGCTCACGCAGCTCCGTGTCAGACAGCTCCAAGTCCTTTGAACCGCGCAAAGGCAAAGCCGCGAGGCCCTCTATTCCTTGCGCATTCGTACTTGCCATATCTGAGAATAGTGTACCTACGAGACGTGCAGCTGACGATTTCACCCATGTGTGCGGGAAGACCAGGTTGCTGAAAACGTTGGTCCACAATGGCTTCGATCTAGTGGCCAATGTCGCATCGGGCGCGGTCTCGCTGAGCTTAGCAAAAGCCTGCAAGGCGTAGTAGCGCAGTTCCCAATGCTCGGCGTCAGCCTCGTCTTGCAATAGCTGAGCCAGCTGCTTGTGAAGGAAGGAGATGTCCTTGACCTGAATGTTTCCAGTAGCGAGGTACATGGTCCAACACTGCAGCGCGATCCGGCGGAGCAGCACCTGTTCATCGTGCTCGAGCCAAGATCGCATGAGGGCGAGAAAGTTCTTCATGCGCTCGTCGTCCGCGCGCTCGAATATCTTAGCGATTAGCGTGCCGGCCATTTCCCGGCACTCCGGAGAGTCGTCGTTGACTAAGACCATGACTAGTGGTACGAACACCATGCTGACATGGGTCAATAAACTTTTGGCATCCTTCAGAGTGGAGGCAACTTACGAAGTCAGATCCTGGACCAGGTCGCCTTGCACTTTAGATAGGAGCAGATGGAGCAGTTCTAACACGGACTTTCGGCCTTCTTCGTATCGATACCTAAAGCATGTCAGCAAGGTCGAGAGAGAGGGGTGGAAGGAATGACTCATCACGTACTCAAGATTCTTCACGATGAAGGCAATTTGCTTGGAGAAGCGGTCTTTTCCTTGCGGATAATCCATCAGGAACTGGAAATAGAGGCCCCTTGCAAGGTCTCTTGCAGTACGCGTCTGATTCGTGACCATGATAGCAGCGACGGTATCCATGACATCGTAAACCTCCTGCTTCCTGTTAGTAATACACCTCATCAAAGGTGAGACAAAGCGGTAGACGTACTGTCATAAGAATTTTGCGAGAGATTACAGCTCGCAAACAGTTGAACACAACACCTTGCCTGTCCGGTTCCTCGAGATCGGGTTTGACGCGTTTCAAGACATATGCGAGGTCTGTTTCCTTGATTTTGGTGTTCGGTCGTTCGCGCAAGATCGCGCTGAGGAGCTTGAGCGCTGCTTGCGCGGCTTCGGACGTGGTTGATGGAACCGTGCGGATGATGTTAACTGCTTCCTTCGCGTACACGGTAGCATTTTTCTCAAGCTGGGGAACGGGAACCTTGATGATCGACGTCAACAACCTGACAGCGGACGTCTGTACCTCTTCCTGTCCACCAACGAGCGAATCGCCAATGATTCCAAGGAACCCGGTCAGATTTGCCGGGGTTTTCAGTTCATCGTGTCTTTGCAGGACGCTACGAAGGAGATCGAGAGCGAACCGAGTCAACTTGAAGGTATAGGACGATGTGTTCCCTATGAGGCCCTTCTTGCCCCTCATAACGATCAAGAATCTTCTGGTCTTATAGTCGTCTTCAGTCGGTTTCTTGTCACTTGAAGCGGCGGCATTGTGCACCTCCTGTAGAACTTGATAGCAGAAGACAAGCACCTCCCGATCCTTGATCGCCTCATTTTGCGTAGTACCCAAACCGAGGCGACGAAGAAGCTCATCAATCTTCTTAACGGTCTTAAGGTCGATCTTCTCCGCCAACAACGTTTGGATAGGCCTGACAAGCTCTGTCAGATGATTCAGTGTCGTGATCTTGGCAAGAAGCTCCATGCTGTCGTAGCTCTTGCTGGCCTTGACTTCTTTCATTTTACTGATGTACTCTTCCGCGTCTTTTTCCTGGCCAGTGGCGCCGAAGATATCATCCATGATGATTGAAGCTATGTCCGGCAGACAGTAGTCCAGATCACCCGGCGAGAGTATCCCGGCATTTTCCACCAGGATGGAGTGCACTGTATAAGAGAGCACGTGCAGCTGATAGCCTCGCTGTAACGCGCTGCGCAACTCTTTTACGGTATACCCAAAGTACGCCGGCCCTAGCAGCTTCGTAATCTCGCTCAAGGTCTTCCTCGTCATATCCCTGGATCCCTGGTCTCGACTGCGCAGGATATGACATACACTACAAAAGCATTAGCGAACGACACAACAGAAAGGTAGCGCTTGCAATGTACTTACTCCATCAGCACAGAAGGCAAACGCACAGACAGATCTTCGCCGGGCAGGATGCGCAAGAGCTTGACCACGGTGATAGCGACCGGAACACGCAGACTTACGGTCGATTCATCCTTCAGATGCAGGTAGTCCGTGAGGGGCCGAAGGAAATTGCCAATTTCACTGGCCAGCCTTTCCTTAGGTGGCAGGGTAGCACTTAATCGACCAACTGTGAACTTGCCGTCCGCATCGGCATCGGCATCGCCATCTGCCATAAAAGTGTCCACGTCGGCTCGCGCACTCCGGTCAAGTCCATCGACAACAGCTCCGATCAATCTCAGTACTGTCTTCTCCAAGTCCGGCTTGCTCTTGATGTAGCCAATAAACCTCCGGAGAGTGGAGCGGTACTGCTGCCAATCAAGACACAGGGCCAGGGATCCGAGTGTGGTAACAGTCTCCGCCGCAAGGTTGTGGCTGCTCTCATCCGCAGCCTGGTTGAAGACAAAGTGCTCCAACATAGGTATGAAGATCTGGCTGGTGTTAGTTGGGGCGATACGGCCCGTTTGAGCTTCTGCCGCCAGTCGCCGCAGAGCGCGCAGCCGACGGTGTTGCTGGATGTGCAAGACGTTGGTGAAGAAAGACGCCTCTTCATCACCGCCGGCGAGCAATCCAACCATGTCGCTAACGGGCGCCCACGATGAAAAGAACGTTATTAGATGCCCCAACACAGCCAGAAATTCGCTCCGCACCAGCTCAGACTCCTCGCGCATACCATTTCGCAGACCAGGTAGTAAAGCAGATGAAGTGACTTCCTCGAAGCCCGTCCTGAACGTTCCTTCCTCGCCAGCAGCCTCGATAAATCTCCTAAGGCTGAACGAGGCGCTGGCTCGTATAGCCAATTCATCATTGTCGCGAATGAAGAACAGGAAGTTGTATAGAAGGGAAGCCATTGCTTGTGGTCCAAAACGCGGTACTTTGTGTCATTGATGGTGCTGAATGCAGCAGCACGACGATCAAAATCCGGTTCGTCTAGTCTGTTCGCCTTCCAAGAGTTCAGATCCTCACATAGTCGGGTGACCTCTTTCGAGAAGCCAGTAACCGTAGCCAAGGCATCCAGGACTTGGCACAGCAGAACCCTGCTCTCTCTGTCCTTGAAGAAGGCAAACAGCGGGCAAATAGCGTCGAAAGTTGCCTCACCTTCGGATAAGTTCCTGCCGATTGCCGGTATGAGGTGCACCATCGTCTGGAGCAAGTCGCGCTTGGTGCTGAAGTGCACAACCTTCGGTGGAGCCTTGAGGAGAAAAGTGGCGACGTCAACGACCTTAGCAATATCCTCTGGGCCCAATTTAGCTGCGATGGGCGCCAGTCTCGACACGCACAGCACGCTGGCATCCAGAAGCTCCTTGGACGGGTTTTGACGTAAGACATAGCCAAGCGCGAGGACAACTGGAGAAGCACTGGGCGCGAGGATTTCTCTCACGACCTCGGCACCAGTCGCGCCATCCGTGGAGACTCCATCTTTCTCCTCGCCTAGGTCGAGCAGCTTGCCGAAGATTTTTCCACCACGAAGAGCTTGACGTCGGTCTTCGCGTGTGGTATGGTAAGGCACTCGGCAATCTTACTCAGCGTATCAGGGTAGAAATCCACCAGAAATCTCACACAATTTGCCGAGCTACTCCACGTAGATAGGAGGCGGAGAATGTTCGACACAGACTGAGCCGTCTCCGCAGGAAGCTTGTCCAGTCGAGGGCCGACGAACTCTTGCATGATTACGCGAGCGTATGGTTCCCAGGTGACGCCGCCGCAGGAGGAGAACAGCTGGACCAAACACCGGTGGCCAGTCTGACGGATCGTTCGGTCAAGGGCAGTTGGACTCGTGTCTTCAACTGCTTCCTCTCCTTCAGTGGGTGCCGATGCTCTAGATGCCTTGAGCAGACACAGGAGAACAACGTCCGCTAGTTTGTGTCCAACGGGCTGCAACTCATTGCCGCCTGTTGTCTCGAGCATATCCTCAATCTAGTAACTTGTCTCAGTAATTAAGTTATTTTTAACTGTAATATTTATTACTTACCATGTTCAGAAGACCAAACTGCTTTCTGGAGGTTGCTGTTAGATATTGCCTTCTCTCAAAGATATGGACAGGGGAGCAGAGTCACTTACCGTTGAGGGAGGTTGAAGGCCTTAACAGCTTCCGGTGCAAGAGCTCCGTTTTCAATGGGTTTGATCGAGGCCGACAAGCCCAAAGCGATATCAATGAACTGGCCGAGTACGTTTTCCGGAAATTTCGCCAGCGCGACGAAGATGGCTTTACGGCGAGTTTGCTGGCCACGCTTGCCGCTTGCAGAGCCTGCACGGGTGACGGCTCTACCGTACAGGAGTCGAAGCAGAACGGGCATTAACACTGGAAGGTCCCCAATGCGGATGGCATCTTCAGAGTCAAGGGAAAGGAAGATGCTTATCTCCTCACGAAATCGCGCATCATCGAGGAGGTTGAGGAGATGCTCCTGGTACCTGTTGACTTCGGGCGTTTTCCAGGCCAAGATCGCATTCAGCGCAGATTTCTGGATCTCGCCATCACCGTTTCCAAGCAGGTTCAAGAGGGCTTGATATACTTCAGGGGACCTGTAGAGCACCCGCGGATTTTGGGCCTTCGCGAAGACCTCGAGCATACTTTTCTGATCTTTTCGGCCCCATCGTTGACTCTCCTCTCCAGAAACTGGAGTCTCATCCACCTCGCCTGCCCAGTCAAGCAAAACCGGTGTCAGCAATCTCGAGCGCTTCTCCGCAAGTTGCGGCAGTTTGTTAAGAACACGCAAAGCCTGTTGCCGGTTTGCCGCGCTAGAAAACGAAACCCGTTCATGGTCCCTCGCGAAGCGATTCCGCAGCTCCGCTTCAGGATCTTCGAGCAGAGCAGCCGCCGATTCGCATGTCCGGGAGATCATGGCAAGATTTGAACACTCAAAGTCGGACGCTACGTGCGGTATGTGCTGATTGGCTTTCTGTTCATCGCTGATATTCAAGGCGTCCACACCGGCGTCCTGCAGCCACATTGTTACAATGTTGATTATGACTTCTTCCGCCTTCTCGTACTGAGAGATGTCGTGCAGCGCTTGAGCGGCATCTTCCCAGGCTTGAGTAAGTCGCAGATGCAAAAGTCCGAAGAGGTACGTTGGGATGGCTCTCGCCATGTACGGGTCCGATTGAGTGATGTTGTAGCCCATGGCTAGCCGGCGAACATGTGACGAGATGACTCGAGCCGACTGCACGCTGAGTGTTTCGTTCTCGATTGACAGGGCTACGGATAGCAGCTCTGGGACTAGCGCGTCGCCACTTGTGTAAGATGTTTGGAGAATTTGCAAACCGAGCTTTCTCAGTTCGTGGGAGGGCGCGCTTAGGCAGGAAATTGCGGTGTCAAACAGGATGTCCATGTGCGGGCCAGTGAAAGACAGTCCAGGTATCGTACTCTGTAGGGTTGAGAGTAAGGACCTCCAGAACGGCAAAAGTCCCTTGAATTCGGGAGCGCGGACACAGAGACCTTGAAATAAATCGTCATTGATTAACGTCTTTGTGGATGTCTCGAGATACCCGAATGCTCGGCCAAGCGCAAAAGCCTTCCAATCGCTCAAGTCGGCGGTGTTCGTATTGATCGCCTTCCACAACGTTTTTACAAGCTGCTCCCGGATGGCTTGCGAAAGCGAGGCATCATTCTTCGAGCATTCTAGGACATTGAGATACCCGTTGCATAGATGCAAGAGCTCCTCATCCTCCTCTTGGGTGCTGGCAATCTTGGTGAAATTGCCTACCATCTTCTTCTGCCATGGTACGTCGCACTTAAGTGCGGACTTGGCGAACAAGTTCTCCTGTGCAAGTGTTGGTAACAGGCAACATAATTCGGCTTCATTCTCTTTCCAATTCTTGACGATAAAGGTCTCCAACAACCTTTGAATCCCCAAGCTTTCAAATCTGTCCTGTCCGAGACTGGCGAAGACGTTGCAGAACGCCAGAAAATGCTTCCTCCATCGATCTTCTGTTATTTCTTCCAAGATTCTCACGTTGGGTAGGATGGCGTCGAGGGAGGCGGACTGCATAATCACAGCTAAGCTATTCAACAACTCCATCTCGGTGGTAGAGTCGGGTTCCGGATCGTGCAGCTCAGCCAGTTCGAAGAGTTTTAGGAATCTTGTTACGAAGGTTGACCAGTCTGAAATCCTCGATCCTTTGCGAGTCGCTGCAATGGTGAAGAGAAGCCGATTTGCGAGCAGAACTTCGTCAAGGGGACTCTCCCGTCCCTCAGGTTGATGAAGTCCAGAACAGCGTCCAGTATAGGCTTGAAGGTCTCTGCGTCAGTATGGTGAAGACAGGAGATCAACGAGCCTATCAGAATCTTGCCGGCACTCTGCCTCTCTGCTTCAGAGCTTTCACTGTCGAAACACCGTGTCATAAGACACGACAAAACAGCGTTGCCACTAGAGTGGAGAGTCCTCTGAACGCCTTTGATGGATTCTGTGAACAGGGTCATAATACCCTGGCCGTACAAATCCTCTGAGGGGTGTTGCTCGCTTCTGTGTAATCTTTTACAATATGCTCCACAATGATCTTGAGCGGCTCTTGGTTCTTGTCGTACATGGATCCAGCCTTTCGGACTAAGAAACTCATTGCCTCTGCTGCAAAGCGGATGACGAACGGTTTTTGACGTTTCCTGCCCAGAATATCTGCCATGATGTTGTATAAGGGGCGAAGATCCGGTGTTAGCAGCCTTTGAAGATATTTGAAGAGATAAGCTAGCGAGTTGAAGCTCCACTCGATCGCCTCGATCTCAGGGTTTGTCGCAGCTTGCTGTACTACTGCGGCCACCGCTCGTTGGAAGTATTTCTCAAACCGTACGTCCAGATCATGTGCAAGGTGCGAGAGGAGAGAGAGGAGAGGCTCAAGAGACAAAACGTTTCCCTTGTCAATGTACTCAACGAGCAGGTTGATCAAACGCTCTTCATTGTGCAAGACCATAGGAAGCGACTCTGAAAGAGGCAGGACCCTCTTCGCAAAGACGGTAAAGTCCTCTGACAGATTACTATCCACCCATTCTAGCAATGCTGTATGGAAATGAGAAGCATCATCTCCGACAAGCTCATCAGCGCGCCGTGTCCGTCTGATAGGATCAATTTTGAGTTTCTGGACTCGCGACGAGAACCCTTCGAAATGGTGTTGACGACTCGATGGTGTTCCATCCTTCCGACTCTTTGCTCTAGGCTTAACCACCTTCGACGGCTTCGTAATCTTGCCTCCTCCCAAGGCCATGATTTTGGGGCTGATGCGACTGTGCTGTTCGGAAGGTCGATTCTGCGTGTGGAAAAGTGGTCTATGTTGGAAGGCTCATAGTGTTGGACATGTGCAGCGCGGGCGTGAATCAGAAAACTGGTTTGGCGGCTAGTTCTTATCGTATATCAAGAAGCCTATGGCAGAGATCCAGCGGGTATGGTGGCGGTCGTGAGCGAAGATGTCGCGTCGGTGAAGGCGAAGTTCTAAAAGTTGAAGCTTCACATGAAA
The DNA here is from genome assembly GCA_030247885.1 of Taxawa tesnikishii (nom. ined.). Taxonomy (NCBI): domain Eukaryota; kingdom Fungi; phylum Ascomycota; class Dothideomycetes; order Dothideales; species Taxawa tesnikishii (nom. ined.). Next base: position 622,336 of record JAPDRO010000017.1, on the reverse strand, counting down.
TCAGTTCTTCGGCCAAGATTTCGAGAGCTCGGGCCACATCGCGGGGGCGGAACTATTCTCGCATTCAAAACCGGCAGGGATTCGCCGGGGTTTTCCTCCCCGTCGAATACGTTGTGATTAGGATCCTTCCCGCGCCAAGTTTCACTTGCAGGTGCTTGCGCCACCACCATGTAGTGGAGGATCCTCGTAGGAACAACCAACACAGCGACACCTCTTAGCGTACGCCCGAGAGGTCCTGGTAAGCAACGGAACCGCTGCCACTGTCCCTCCGATCTCGGCCGTAGTCCAATATTGACTCCGCATTGTTTGTGTCGCCGGCAATCAGTGTCGCCGTCGATTTAGGCAACCCACATGCCATTGCATCGACACAGGATCACTTAGTAATCGTACTACTATAGAAAAGCCAGCGTTCGCTTCCAAATACTGTCATTCATCTCAGTCCACCCTCTCTTTGCCGATCCCGCCGTATCATCATCACTTCCGCAGCCATGTCCGAGTGCTGCAAGACTGGCTTCATGTGGTCCGGCAACCCAGCTGGCGAGGAAACAACCCTAGGCAGGAACAAGGCCTATGTTACTGGCTCTAACAAGGATGTGGCAATTATGGTTATCGCCGACATCTATGGCTGGACCCTACCAAACCTGCGCCTGCTCGCCGACCACTTTGCCAAAGAGGCCGATGCTACCGCCTACCTACCAGACTTGTAAAAGGGCGTCACCCAAAACCTGATCGTCGCTGACGTTTAACAGCTTCGATGGCGAGGTCGTTACTCCAGAAATGTTCGAGGACCCAGAGAAGCGCAAATCCTTTGACATGATGGCCTTCCTCGACCGCCACTCTAAGGACATTCGTGGCCCAGAAATTTTCGAATGTGCAAAAGCCCTTCGTAGCGAGTTTAAGAAGGTCGCCGTTATCGGCTACTGCTACGGTGGCTGGGGCTGCTTCCAGCTCGGCGCAAAGGGCAACGACCTAGTCGACTGCATCTCTATGGCTCACCCTTCGGGGTTGACTGAAGACGAGATTAAGAATGTGGGCGTACCTGTCCAAATCATGGCACCAGAGACCGACCCAGTCTTTACGCCAGAGCTCAAGGAATTCGCCAACAAGACCATTCCGACATTAGGTGTCGAGTACGACTACCAGTACTTCCCAGGCCTCGTCCACGGGTTCGCTGTAAAGGGAGACCAGAACAACGCTACGCAGAAGAAGGGTCTGGAGAGGGCCAAGAACGCAGCTGTTTACTGGTTCCGGCAGTACTTGCACTAGACCGGTAAATCCCTACATGATTTGCGCTTGATACTCTGTTTGGGGGACCTTGAGGCTTTCCTCTTACTCTTTTGGGATAACTGGAGAGCTTTGCGGCGCTTTAAGCCTCTCGCTGGCGAGCGCGTTTAACTGCTTGTTTAGTCTTCTCAGCCTTCTCCTTCTCTCTAACTACCTTAGCTGCCTCTCTTACCACACGCTTCTCCTTAGCTGTTTTGAGCTCGTAAAGTTAAGCAGCCTTCTTAAGCTTAGATGACTTAGCTTTTTGGAGTTGCTACTCCTTCTCTTTACGCTCCTTTACGGTCTAACGAGCACGTGCCTCTCTGACCTTCCTTAGTAAACAGAAAACAGCTCCATTGTAATACTCCTTACGCTGCTAAAGATCGAGGGGCTTACTATGCTTCTGACGCTTCTTCTTATCGCTTAGAGCCTCCATAAGATCCTAGTTTTCATGTCGAAGTAGCTAGCTTCGAACTAAGATAGTAAAGTAAGTAACTAAGCTTCCGCGCCTTAGTAGTAGCGTTACCCTTTACTACTACCTTAACAATCCGCTCCGCTTTCCTTTGACTAGAGGCGCTAAGTATTGACGTAAAGCTTTCCCGTGACTCCTACTTGTTTAAGATAGTGTTAGCGAATCTTTTAAGTATAACGTTTGCGTTAAGTAATAATATACCCGTTGCTTCAAAGGAGCCGAGTACCGTCGTTTCCTTGAGGGAACTTACCTACGCTCTTAGAACAGGGGTAAGAAGTCTCCCTTCTTGATTGGTAATAGCCCCTGGCTAATAGCTACTCTGACCTCCTTCTCCTCCCATATCCGTCTACTAAACACCCGTTTTGATCGGCCGGTAACAGTAATTAAGAAGCGCTTCTCATCTATATCGTACGTGTAGCGAGCCCTAATGTTATATTGGCTAATCTTATAATGCAATAGGTCGAAGTACAGGCTATATTAAGCTTCTGAATCAGCTTGGTGGCGATTGCTGTCCGTACTAACAGTACACTGTAAGATATGTCGGTCGATGAAGCGGGTAACTTAGGTCTTGCTTATAGGCTTTGGAGCCATATTTGACGCGAAGTGTCGTACCATCTCTCTTGTACGAGGCAGACTTCGCTTTGTAAGCCTTTCGATATACCGTATAAGCTCCCGCTCTTTCTTGTTGGTTGCCAAGCTTTTGTTAGTTAAGTATATTAGTTGCACGCGACGTTGTAGCAGCTGGTTGCCTTCGCGTTAATGTAGAACGCACAACCCCACGCTTATCAGCTATCCTGGCGTAGTTGAGAGATTCTTCAGGCTTCAGTGATTCCATCTCTGCAAGCGCGTCCTTGATTGAGCTCATATTGGTGGAGTTTATGTGGTGTTGAAGTTTGGGGAAATTGATGTTCCCCGCGCATTGGCTGTGCCAAGACGGTCGTCCTCCGAGTTTCTTGCGTCGCGTTTCTCTCAGACGCGTTCGCTGTGGTATGGAATATTACCGAGTATCTCTGTGAAACTACAACTCCAGTGTGTGAAGATAGTAAGCATGGCCTCGAAGATGTACGTCCCCTGTTTCATCCATCTCTTCCTTCGAACATATCATATTGCATGTCACTCTTCTCTGCAGCCATTCTCGGCTTCTCTTTTCCGCGCCCTTTTCGGAAGGAACAGTACGGCGTGACACGCTTTGTCCGGGTTGACTGAGATGGCATACTATGTTCTGCATTCACATCCCATGTTCTATCTTTTTCCACATCAACACACCTGTCCATGAAATAGTGTCACCAGTTGATGGGTATCCAGTGCAGTCATCGGAGCCGTCAACGGGCACATCGGCGCCGTCTTCACTAGACTCTCTGCACTCCATGCTAAGAATGCATTTGCCTTCGCCGTCGTAGTTGGTGAGCTCTTCGCGAATGCCGGAGAGGGATCATCAGATGCCGATGATCAGTTGGACCAGCTATTGCGACGTAGCATCCAAATTCCCTTGCCCACTTACTTCGCGCTTGGCCGTCAACCGTTGCCCGACCGGGTAACGGAGAAGCTGAAGGAGAACGCCGGGGAGTTATGCTCCAATCTCTACTTTCTTGGACGGAGGACTACCGTCAAGACCTCAGAAGGCATCAGAATCGTCGCTCTTGGAGGCGCTCACGCAGACATCACGGTCGACAAAAGCACGATCACCGAGTTCTCGCCGACACATACGTCCGAAGACGTCAAGGTTCTGCAAGGCGCTAACACAGCAGACATCCTCATCACCAGTGAATGGCCGGCAGAGATACGAACAGGTTCCCAAGCTGCGTACAGTGGCGATGAGCCAGTGGCACAACAGGGCGTTGCGGACCTCTGCACCCATCTCAAACCGCGATATCATTTCTCCACTTCGGCCGGCTTCTTCGAGCGTGAACCGTTCTTCCATGCCCGGGAGGACAACTCTACCGGTTACCAAGTCACGCGCTTCATCAGCCTAGCCGCTCACGGTAATCCAAGTAAAGCCAAATGGATCTACGCTTTCTCCCTGGATATCTCCACAGCACTACCAGCAAGCATCCCCGCTGGAGTGACAGCATCGCCACTCTCTTTCACCGCCAAGAAGCGCAAGACGCCAGGAGACGACGCACCAGCATATTCCCGCTACTCGAACGGAGATGGTAGCTATCAACGCCGCCAACCCAACAAACGCAAGCGTCTGCCCCTCCCACACCCCAAGAGTGCTTCTTTTGCCTGTCAAACCCGAACCTCGCAACCCACCTCATCACCTCTATAGGCAACAGCGCTTACATGACCACCGCAAAGGGACCGCTCAGCACCCCGGAAACCTTCCCAAAACTAGGTTTCCCAGGCCACATGCTCATCGTACCACTCGAGCACTCACCCACGCAAGCTGCAATCCAGGACCCTGATTCGAAACGCGACACTCTAATTGAGATGCATAAGTACCGCAATGCACTTCAAGACATGCTTACGGCCCGCAGCAGCTCCAAGGCACGGGAAGAGAAAGGAGACGAGGAAGACGCAGAGAGCTTGGGCGCCGTGACATGGGAAATCAGCCGTGCAGGTGGGATCCACTTCCACTGGCAATTCCTCCCCGTACCCGTTTCCCTCATCTCCCGTAGCCTCGTTGACGCCGCCTTCAAAGTTGAAGCCGAGAACGAACACTACCCCAAATTCGTCGAACGCGAGGATGCGGAGGCCACTGTTGAGGAGACTACTTCAAGGCTATCGTGTGGACGCCAGAGGGCAGGGAGAAAGTCCTCGTGCTGCCCTTGGATCCGTCTTTCAGGTTCGATTTGCAATTCGGACGCAGGGTGCTTGCGAAGCTGCTGGGGCTGGAGAGCAGGATGCACTGGCAGGACTGTGCGCAAACGGAGACGGAGGAGACGAGGGATGCGGAGAAGTTCAAAGAGGCGTTCAAGGCATTCGACTTCTCGTTAAAGGAGTGACAATGCCCCTTCGCCGCAGATTGAGCACCCTCTAACAACGCGTGTCTTGGCCGGCTCCTTCAAGGCTCATGTACAGTATCCCAAGAGGAAGAACACCAAGCTGTCGCTGTAGAAGTTAGGTGTTTATAATGGCGAAGACGAGAGACATCTTAGGAGCCTGCAAAAACGTATCAGTATAAGTGCCACGGTTTGATGAAAAGGGAAACGCTTCCTATGAGGTATGAGATTGATCAAGGATCATACCCGGAACACTGGGCTGGATGTAATGCACAGCTGAGCCCGAGCCGGACTGCTGAGGTGTGAGATGTTGATCGTCATCCACATCGTGGTCATCGGATATAGTTGGCAGGTAGGATAGGTATTGCGGGCCAAATTTCGAAGAAGGGAACACGTAGGCTGTTTCTTAGACTGTGACTACGGTATAGTTAGAGGCTTTGCAAACACCCTTTGCAAGGGGTGTGACAGATAATACCGCGGGGCCTGTCTGTATGCGGTCCGTACGTGCAGGCATGGCGGTAATGTTGTTGCCTCGCGATGGCGATTGATCGGTCATGTCGATGAATATTTGGGATCGACGCGCATACTGATTGATCGGCGGGCCCGAATGGGTTGTAATCAGATCTACCATTTAAGAAGAGCGCTCACATCGACCTTGGCTCAGCGGTGTGAATCTAGAGACATGATGCGTACATACTCTTCATACATACTCTTTCATTCCGTACAAATCTTTGGCAGCAAACGCCCCAAACGCCGTGCTTGCACATGCAATCAGCCCAGTCGAAGCCCGTGTCTATCCCGAACATGAGTCTTGTCCTCAATCAAACATCGTTGTCAAACATCTTCGCAAAGACCTTCTGCGCCAACTCAACACCCAAGAACGTCGCCGCGTTGGCAGGTACCGCTCTTGCCATGGCCGGGCCAAAGCCAGGGAAAAATGCCTTCATGCCTCCTCTTCCATACAGCTCCTTGACCACTCCGCTGATGGTCGGTCTCCCCTCGGCAGACTGCAGCCGACTCTTAATCGTGTCGACGGGGAAAACGGGGATCCACATCGCCACACCAGCCGCCGCACCGGCGCCCATAACAGCCGTTAGACTCAGCTCTCCGGGCTTTCCATTCTCGTCCTTGGGCGTGAGTCTCCTCTTCACGATCTCGTACGTAGCGAAGTAAGCGGCAGAGCCTGGACCGTCGCGAGCCAAAGTCATGGCACTGCCACGGAAGACGGAGCGGATACCGCCTTCTTTGTACAGCTGTCGCACGACGTCCACACCGCCGGAATACTTGGGCTTCTCGCCCGGTGCGAGTTGCTTCTGGCCTTGGATCTGGAGGAGCACTTTTACGCGCTCGAAGGGTGCGGTGATCAGGGTCATGGGGATGGCGGAGAAGAAACCGGCAGCGGAGACTTGCCCGACAGAGAATTGGTTGTTCTCGACTGTGCTGAAAGAGCGGACGAGGTTTTTGCCTACGTCGTAGCCCTGAGGTGGTGGTTAGTGAGACGGTTGAGGGAGGAGGGGAGGAGGGAAAAGTACCCAGAAGCTGACGGCGACTGTAATGGGTTAGCAACTGCGGTTTGGATGACCTGACCTTGTACTGTACTCACACATGGGCGTCACGCCGACCAATGGCGCAGAAACACCGGCATAGAGACCCTATAGCGCTATCAACATCCCACCCCACTACAACCTCTCTTCACATATCTGCTCTTACCCTAGCCATACCCTCTCTCGCAATGGTCTTGCGCACTACGTCCATCGCACCGCTGTAGACACCCTTCTCCGCCGTCTGTAACCGCACCTTGACCAAGTCGAACGGATGTCCAACGATAACGGCGCAGACACCTCCCACACCGCCTGCGGCTAGAGCGCGCAGGCTCTGCAGCGAGGACTTGCTTGCCGCCACAACATCCTCCTTGACTTCTTCCGCTGAGGGCAGTTTCTCTTTCAGGTTCTCTGTAGTGGTGGACATTGCAGCGATCGAGCGTGGGAGGAGTGTGGGGAATGATAGGAGCGATTGGGGCGATCCTGCGTGCAAAGAGTGGTATAGAGGCGATACGAGGTAGACCTCAAAGAGCGGTTCTTTTCGCAGGGACGTTGTCTACACGAAGAGAGAAGGGAAATGTATAAAATATCCTGCAAGGTTGCGTAGATGTGTACCTCGTGGCTGTGGCTGGAGCTGTCAACCGTTACCCGTTTCCCGTTTCCCCTCGGGCATTCAATTGGGCCTCGGCATGACGCCAAGGCGGAGAGATGGACAAACTGAACCTCACCCCTCTGTCCATCGTCCATTCTCGATCGTATACAAGCAAGTTTGACGCGAACTGCTCAGCAGGACTAATCAACGACTGAATCAGTCTCTCGTGTTCGTGATAGCAACACCAGCTCGATAGTGCAAGCTCAACCCTCCATCAGCCCTCTCTACTCTCCCTTCCCGGCCCTCACGAGTTCAACATATTGCCCCACAACCTCCCTAACCACCTCCTCCGCACCCCTCAGCCTCCTGCCCAACATTTTTTCCGTCTTCTCATTGTTAATCCCAATCTCGAGCGTACCCATGCTTCTCATGTTCTCCGGGATCAGTCCCTCTTCAATCTCCCTTTTAAACCCCTCCATCACAATCGTCGGCACTCCCTCCCAGCGCCCCTGCACCGCAACCGTGAACCCCTCGTGTCCACTGATCTTGGAATCGAGGGCACGGACGTGCACCTCGGCCACATCGTCCAGACTCGCCCACTGCGGTAGATCAGGCTTAGACTCGTCCGCCCCGCCGGTTATGGGACGCAAGAGCAGCCCATTCGTCGTCCCGAGCAGGTCCTTTGTCTCCCTCGCCCAAGCGTCCCGTCCGAACACGTAACCGGGGAAGACGCCAACCACACTAAACTTCGGCTCATTCTCCCTAACCCAGGCTTCCGTAGCGTTCAGCGCAGCGTACTTACTCGCCGCATACGCCTGCATCGGACTCGAGAACGGCGGCTTCAGATCCGGGATGCGGGGACTGTCGGCGCCGAATTTTTCTTCGCTCTTTTCGAGGCCGAAGAGAACGGCCGGGGGTACGTTGGCAAGGATGCTCGATGTGATGACCACCTTCTCCACACTTCCGACCTTCTTCGCGGACTCGAGGACGGTGAGAGTGGCGCCGACGGCGGGCGTGACGAAGTACTCGACGTGCTTTTCGGGGGGACGGAGCCTTTTGTTGGCATGGGGCTGGCCACGTGGACGGCGTATCTGACGTCTTGCATGGCCTTGTCGAAGGCGCCAGGGGCGAGGAAGTCGGGCACGAGCGTGAAGGAGCAGAGGGGTTTTGTTCAGGGAGGCGAAGGAGGGATTGTTCTTGATGGCGAAGATCTTTGACTCGGAGCGGACGGCAACGCGGACATGGTAGTTCTGCTCTAGAAGCAGCTGCAGCACGCGGAAGCCGATGAAGCCCGTGGCGCCGGTCAGGAGGACCAGGTTGTCGGGTGCGGTGGTGCTGTTCGCCATTCTGCTAGAATGCTGTGGCCTAGAAACAGGTATGATGGTAGGATTGTTGGAGGTGAGGGAGTTCAGTGATGGTACTCTGAGCGGCTTCTAAGCGCGAGCTGGGATAGGAAGAATCGTACTGCTGTACGTGCAATGGACTGTGGTGGGTGAGGAAGTGTGTTCTGGAATTGGGGACACTGTTTCTTTTATTTTGCCACCAGAGGGAATGGTCTATTGGCGATTACTGATTGCAAAAGAAGGGTACGTGTAAGGAAAGACGTGGTTGCTTACCTAGCGCGATGCGTCTGGGCATGCCTTCCCACGCTTCGTGTCTTGGTGCGCCGTGAAGTGTGACTCGCCTCCTTGCATTGATAGCCGCGGGTCAGGCATTTGGAGACCTCCATTCAGTATTTCGGCGTATGGCAATGACTGGTGGTGTGAATTGGATTGGTCAGCGATTTTCTGATTACATGTTTGTGGTATACTTGGCATGTCCTTCTCCCACCGGTACAGTCGAGGCCTAGACTGAGGCGCTAAAAGGAGTTGAATGTCCGACGCTTAGTGATCGAGCCAAATCCGGTAGGTGAAGCCCTGGCTCTGTATACGGATCAGTAATCATTGCATCCCGAAGCGATCGGCTTCCGATCGAATAACGGCAAGCTACTGTGGACCTAGCAGCGACGTTGAAGTAGCCGCAAATTGCGTATAGTTGTGCTGTTTGCGCAGTACGTTTCAAGGTGGGTGAGTTCGCATCGCAGTCGTTTGGTACACGCGACAAATCGGTGGTATTTCTTTCGCTCTACAGTCCCACAACGTCTTGAACGCCCTGCCATGCCCTTTTCTTCAAAACCCAACCAGGTACGCGAAAGCCATGATTGCTACGCCTTATCCTGCACAGCCTCTTTCTCCAGCTTCAGCTGCTGCAGGTTCTCACTGACATCCTTGCCCAAGTTTAGCTCGGCCGCCTTGTTGTCGTCCTTCTCGCTTTCAATGTGGCCATCCGGCTTCGCTGCGATGCCGTTCATCTGCTCCTGCGCCTTGACGGCCGGGTGACGGGTCCCGCGGTCCTTCTTCTCCTTCTTCTTCTTGGCCTCTGGCGGCGGGTAGGCCAGCTTCTCGATCTCCTGCCATTCGGTTGAGGCTTGGAAGGCCTCTTGGATAGGCTTGAGGAGCTCGACGAGCGCCTCGGCCACGGCTGGTTTGAGGGTCTGTGGGGTCAGCTTGTCTTCCCGGTAGTCTGTTTGCATTTGGGCGATGTCTGTGTAGACTGCAAGACACGTCAGTCTTTCCGTCATGACATTACTGATCCAGATGGAACGTACCAAGTGGTTCTGCGTCCCGTCTAGGGACTTCGAACCTCGGGCTTCCGTGCTTCAGCGCGCCGGCAGGAAGGAGTACGTATTCCACGAAGCTGAGTATGCCGTTCTCCTCCACAACCTTAGGAGCCGCCTGAGCCTTCTTCAACTTCTTCCGCACAGCGTCTTCGGGGTCGAGCAAGTCAATCTTGGAGTCCACCTCGCTGGCGCTCATCTTGCCACCCTGAAGACCAGGAACCATAGGATTCATCATATGCGCGCGCTGCTTGTAGCCGAGCTTGGGCAGCACTTCCTTCGCCAGAGCGAAGATTTTACGCTGCGACGTTGTCAACCTTGGTGAATCCATCATATTCAACGGACTCTTACCTGATCCACACCACCAAACTGTGCGTCCACGCCCAAGTACTGCTCTGTTCCGACGTCAGCCAGGTGCAAGAAGGAACACGAGTCTCTTGCATTTATGGCCTACCATCCAGTGCCTGCATGCAAGGGTAGATCAAGCTACTCAGCGTCGAGTTTTCCACCTGCTTCACCACTTCACTCCCCGCCTTCCGCGCATCGTGTTGTGTGACGGCACTCGAGATCTTGTAGACATCCATGCAGTACTCCGGCGATAATTGGTAGCTGTGTGTAACTAGTAAGCGCAAGTCTTCCCGTCATCTTCATGCCAGACATACGAGGAGCCCAAAACGAATTCCAGCTTATCGACACCAGCTTGCCCTACTACGGACTTCAACAGTTCCGTAATTACGAACTTGTAGTACTGCGCGCGGAACTTGACGAGCTCGATGGGTGCTTTCAGGTTGTCCTGTATACAAGGGAAGATCAGTGTCTGCCTCCTTGGAGTTGGAGGTATTGTCCGCGTACCAAGAAACCATGGATATCTGCCAGGAGCACCTTCACTCTGCATCCAGCTCTCACTGTATAGCACTCTCGTTAGCCTGACGCTCATTGCGTTGCCTCGCAAGCCTTTGACGTACAGAACTCTGCAATTTTCAGGATTGGGACGAAGTACCCGCAGTGAGGACGTCCTGTCGTGGCCGTGCCCCAGTAAATGCACAGAGGTCTCTCGTTTTTCTCCAGTATCTCCTTGATAATCTCCGGGTTGAGCGTCTCTTGCAAGTCTGACTCATCTGGTCAGCAACGGACATGGGCTAAGGCTTTCATGCGACTCACTGTTTTGAATCAATTCCCACTTCTCCTCGGCGGTGGAGGGATTGGTGCTGGTAGAAGCCATTGTTGCGAGGGCCGATATGCGTGATGATCAGGATTGGCTAGTCCACGCGCTGGAGAAACACGTCGACTCCAACTTCAGTCGAGTTACGTTATGTGACAGTGTTTGGTGGCAGAGCAAGACGACAAGAATGTTCGTAGGCTTGAGTCAACGGATAATGTATGAATCGATCCGGAGAAAGTCGAGCACCCCTCAGCTTTGCTCTGTTTGCTTCAGGTCCCCGGTCTAAGGTAGTGCCGGCGCCGAGCGTATCCTATCGAAACATGGCGTCAGCAGCCTCGGTGGTCCTGCAAGAACGGTGAAAGTGTATCAAGGATCCAGTTCCCCTGACGAGGCACACGGCCTTCCACGCGCCGATGCTCCATCGCATTGTTGCACGAGTTTCCTTACGGTAACGATTGTTACGACTCACGTTTTCACATTCAATGGACGAACAAAGCGAACCCTCACCGGCCTTCCCGGAGAAGTTGCCCGAAGTCTTGCATTCTAGCAATGATGATGCGTTGGAAGAAACCAGCATCATGTCCGAGCGTATATCAGAGGAAGTCTCGACGAGCGAGGAGAAAGCAGGGCTATCGTCAATACCAGGCTCGTCCGCTGCGGAAACGCTGCAAGCACTTACGGACAAGGCGTTACGATTTCTTTCCGAAGCAAGCAACGAGACTATCGGCGCATGCCTCGTCGGACTTGGTGCTGCTACCTACATCGTACTTGGCAGAGTTGGGCTGATACTAATCGGTGTGGTGGGCGGAGTTGTCCTACACGCGACTTGGGACCCGGAGTCTGCTGGTACGGCCGACGCGGCTGCAAAGGAGAAGGAAGCGAAGAGGAAAAGGGAACTGGGGCTGGCAGTAGCAAACAGGCTTCTACAGTGGCGGGACGAGAAAAGTTACGACTCGAAGGAAGAGCAGGACAAGAATTTCAACTCACAGCTTTATGCTGGCCAGAAGCTGGATTATTCGGGCTTTGCGTCAGATGTCGCAGCAGCCCTTGACACCTTCACCGATGCAGTCATACGAGATTATGTCAAGTACGGCTTGTTCACTTGCCATTGCTCTTTGCATGTATTGATTGAAACGCAGATGGTGGTATTCACCCGTTCTTCCCGGAGAAGAGTCTTTTCCTTCAGCATGTCGCCGGACACTGACCGCCTTTGTCCTGTCCATGAGCAATCACCTCTCGCGAAAGCGGCCTGTAGATGCCTTTTTAGACTTCATCACCAATTCCTCATCCATTGTGATTGTATTCCTAAATGAATTGTCGGCCGCTCTCAGCGCTTCTCCTGGCGCGGCCGCATCGGATGCCATTGTCACTTATCTACACTTGAAACCGGACAGCAATTTGGCGCATGTGCTGGACAGCAAGCACCAAGACAGGAAGCTCGACATGGTTGCCGAGGACATCTTGCAGAACTACCTGGATCCGAAGGCATACAACTGCGCGCCGGTGCACGTTTTTCTCAAGGAAGTGCTTTCTAAATTGATCCTGGCGATGACAATCGCAAGCTGCTCCAAGCCGGAATGGATCAATGGCTGGATTGTATACCTGCTCGAAGAAGTAGATCCAGAGCTACTGAACGTTGTTGATGCTAGCGTCGAAAGCTCTACAATCGACGATCGCAATGGAACAGAAAAGCAGATCAACGAAGAAGAACCCGCAAACGTAAACCGGAGCCCTAAAGAAGCTCGTCCGGAACACCGACGCCAAGTCAGTCGAGCAGAGGAAGCGATGGACGAAGCGATGAAAGAAGCGCAAAGACTGACGCAGATGATTGCTGAAGAAGATGCTCGGCGGGAGAGGGAGAGGCAGTCCGCACTCAGTAGCAGCGAAAACGTTTCCGAAATCACCACGCAAGGTATCTTCACGCCGACCTCATCTCAAAGCGATATGGACAGGGCGGAGGATAGTGACTCAAGATCAGTGAGAGATAGCATGGCGGGATCTGGAGTGCTTGAGAAGCCCCAATCACGCCCTGCAACTCCGCCAGTCAAGAAACCCTTCACTAGCTTCGACCAAATACTTCCGGATCAAGGAGCTACGGCGCTTCAAAGCAATCCGGAAAAGTCGAGACGGGAGACAGCTCCAGTGCTCACCTTGCACAACGCGAAAATCTCCATTTTTGATGATTCAATGCCCGGCGAAAAAGCAATCATTAAGGTCAAGCCCACAATAGACTATCTCATTCAGATCGAACCTGCATCGTCGACTTTCCCAGGTTGGATGATAGCGAGGAAGTTTGCCGATTTCGAAACCCTGCACGAGGTACTACGTCGCATCTCGGCCATTACTGGCGTAGGCTTCAACGAAGCGCATCCCGCACTGCCGTCTTGGAAACAAAACACCAAAGCGTCACTCAGGAATGAACTCGAGCGTTACCTGATGGATGCAGTCCGTTACCAGCAGCTCGCAGAGAGCGAGGGCATGAAGCGCTTCTTAGAAAAGGACCAAGGTCTTCAACGATCCCCAACATCCAATAAGGGCTTCGGATGGCCCACACCGTCAGCCTTCAACGACATGGGCAAAGGAATGATGGACGTCCTTACCAAAGCCCCCAAAGAAGTCGCCGGCGGCGGCAAAGCTTTCTTCGGCGGTGTCACGAGCGTACTGGGCGGTGTCAAGAAACCCTTGGCAGGTTCCACCGCACCAGCGCGCGCTTCCCACACTCCTTCGCCCTCTGTAGTCAGTCTGAGCGAAAGCTACATGGGCAATGCTAATATTGGCGCCGGCCGATCGAGCCAGGAAAGCACTCGCAGCATCCCAGCATCCGTCAGGCAGACCCCTACACGACAGTCTGTGGATTATCAGAACGCATTTGGCGCAGACAATACGCAAGAGATGAAGCCACGACCCAGTGTCTCTCGATCCTCTACGCTGGACAGGACGGAGGCTCGCGGCAATATCAGCAAACCGCCCACCGTTGCATCGCGCGACTCCTCGCCCGTGCGTGGGGTACAGGAGAAATTCCAGCTCCCACCGCCGCCATCAGAAATCTCTGATGACTACGGAACTCCTGCGCGTTCCTCCACCCGGTCCAGTCTGGACTCATCCCGTCCCTTCGCCACCACGCAAAACAAACGCTTCACCGCCTCCACCTCCGCTGACGCGAATGATCCAGTACCACCGCCGATGCCACCACGGCCCCAAGCGACCGCACCATCCTACCCCTCCACCCCACCCGCGCCATCCAAGCCTTCCAACTCTGGCGGCGCGCACGCCACTATCACCACCAAAGCAAAACCCCGCTCACGTCGCAAGAAACCCAAGTAGCGATCGAGCTTCTCTTCGCCGTGATCACCGAACTCTACACCCTCTCCTCGGCCTGGACGTTGCGTCGCACGCTTCTAAACGCCGCCAAGACGTTTTTGCTCCGACCGGGAAATCCGCAGTTGGAGGCGATCAGGTTGCTCATCCAGGAGAGCGTCATCGATGCAAACACCTCGCCTCCTGGCCTCGCGGCCCTGATCTACAAGGTCAGGGAGAATGCGCTCCCGACGACGGAGGAGATGGAGAAGTGGAGGAGGGAGGGGTATGTAGGGGATGGGACGGGGGTGGGGAGGGATTCTAGGGAGGAAAAGGAGGAGTTGAGGAAGAGGGCAAGGAGGTTGCTTGTGGAAAGGGGCATGCCGCAGGCGCTGACGGGTGTGATGGGCCAGGCGGCTAGTGGAGAGGCGCTAGGGAAGGTATTTGATTGTTTGCAGGTTGAGAGTGTGGCGAGGGGTTGGTGTTTGGGTTGGTGCTGCAGGGGTTGAGAACTGTGGTTCAATGAGGGGTTGGGAGTTTGTCTCGAAGAAGGTATTGCCATTGTTGCACTATGGAAGCGCTGCTTAGAGCCGGAACAGCATTATTCGGGAAAAGAAAGGGCGTGACGAGGACGGTTCGAAGTGCGGTCGGAGTCTTTACTAAGCTTACGCTCAGCAAGCCGCAATTGAGCACGCCTGATCTTCAGTCCCCGCACCCTGCACTACGCAGCTCGATTCCTTGCGCCATAACAGACAGTTTGGTAAGAGTCCCAGGTCCCTCCAATGGGTTTAACGATCAATAATTGTTTGGCTAATTCACACCATATGCCCTGGGTGGCCTGAATCGCTTTTCGGGTTCGGATGCTGGAATGGTACTTAAGTATATGCCGGACTCGTCGTTTTCTTTAGCTTTCTTGGATTAGAGAATCTAGAGACTGTGCTGTGGCTTCCTTGCAGACTCTGGTTCCTGACAATATGGTTGCGTTCAACTACCTTGTCCCTGCGTTGTTCTTCAATGTGCGTAAACCTCTCGCGTTTCCTTGGGTGGATTGAAGACGTCCAAGGAACTCTGGTCCATAGCTAAACACCCGACAGGCCACCGTCAAGCAAGTCGTACGTCTTTCTCAGACACGACCGCCTCTGCCTCGTTCTCACCGCTCACCGAAAACGCACAGGAAAACCTCGGCAACCTCAGCACAGGCGGAACCCAGCTTCATGCCACGATCCTCTCAGCGACGCTGCAATCCGAACCTGGTGTAAGCATCACCTCCCTGTCCCATCCCACTTCACACGCCCGCAGACCTCCCCTTCTCTGCGGCCAACCAGCTCAGCCCCTACCTCCGACAACCCTCCAGAGCTCTGCGGTATTCCTGAATCGCCTAATCCCTCGTCACAGTACACCCCTCCTTCACCGCCACCGTCACCGGCAGCGACTACCTAACCGAGGATCCCTCCGGCGGCGTCGCACGTCCGTACGTCCTGGGCGCCGTCTATCCGGACGACGGCGACACGCCGTTCCTGATCCAAGCGACGGGAGTCCAGATCGGGAATGCGGATGTTGCGGCCATTGTATCGTCGAATCAAACCGGACTTTCCGTGCCGTATGGTGGAATTCCCTACTCTGGTGAGTCCCCTTGGCCCCTTCGAATCCCTTCTCCTGCAGCCAAGGCCGTCTTCTGCCCGATTTTGAACTCCAGTGCGGGGTGAGAGATAGAGAGAGCAGGGTTCGGGTTTGGAACTCGAGTGTATTGACGATTGATGCGGACGGTTGATGGCTGATAGCTGACGCCGATTGCAGTCTGGCTCCCAACGTTCAGGGGCGGAAGCGCAAAGTATGCGGATCTTCAGAACAGTGTTTTCGTGGGCAGTGAAACGGTCAGCAGCAGTCCGACACCGGGAGAGTTCCTCGTAGGGATCAAGATCAGCAAGGTCTTCCCGACCAAAACCAACATCACCATCGGGCACGAGTTCCCATGATATATAGGCTCTCATCAGTAGCAAAGGGGCGATCGGAGAATGTGTTCGTCATGAGATGATATGACTGGCATTGTATCTAAAGAGAAGCGCCATCAAATCGTTCAATACCATCCAGCACAAGCAGTAATGTTACCGTTGGGGCCTCCAAAATCGTACCATCCGTCCGCAGCAGCACACTCATATGAGCTCGCGAGACTCGGATCGCCTTTTCCATTGTACTTCGTGACCTGCGGGAACGGGCATAGATTCTGCGTTCTCACGTTCGTCCCGTTGACCGCGTACGCGCTCGAGGCATTGACCGGATATTCACTCGCAGCATGCAACGTCGCCGGCGCAGTCCCATTCTCGACCCACGCGCGCAGCTGCCCGATGGCGTCGGTGGGCACGACGCCAGTCCCGCCGCCGCAGTGTCCGATTCCCGGAGAGAAGAATTGGCGGTAAAAGTCGTGCACCTGTGGATCGAGCGACGCGACTTTCTTATAGTAGAGCTGCGTGCCCGCTGGCATGATGACGTTGTCTGCTAGTCCTTGCCATGTGATCATCTTTCCGCCGCGCGCTTTGAAGGCGGAGAGATCGGGGTCTGCGGTTCCGATCACGGAGTCGTATTCCTGGTGGCCGGCGTGGAAGAGGGTCGTGAATTGCGCGTAGGTGATGCTGGAAGTGTCGTATGTCAAGTCTTTGAGCAGGAAGTCGCGGTACCAAGAATCAGATATCTCGAATGCTACGGCGCCGACGGTGCCGTTTTGGAACACGGTTGTGTTGGCGAGACTGGAGAAGTTGGTGCCCTTGGTGATGCCGTACCAGAGGAAGCGGCCGGAAGGTGTTCGAGGTCCCTCCCAGATCTTTTGGACGATGGTGGCGGTTTGGTTCTTGAATGTTCGAGTGCTTCCATCCGTGTTACACGTGTAAGATTTGCCGACCAAGCTGTGAGGGTCAAACTTGCAGAGTCCAGGCGCAGAGATGATGCCATCGACGAGACCGTCCAGTCCATCACAAGCATCAATTGTCGCCGCGTCAATGGCCGCAAATTCGCATTGGAGAGGGGCATAATGCTCGTTGTTCATGACCACAAAGGCCACTCTTGTCCCGGTGTGAAATCGTTCCACTGCACGGCCGGCGCATCTGCCAATATACCGTCATAATCTTCTGGATATTTCTGTGCTTCTCCGAGGCCTTGGCGACCACCGGTAGAGCAGCCATTCCAGTACGAATATTCAGGAGCTGCTCCGTAGAAGCTGTGCGTGACTGCTTTGCCAATGACACTCATGTCGTGGATGGATCGGTATGCGAAATCGATCAGCAGGTACTGGTTCACGTTGCCCTCACTGACGAGCGCCCATGCAGACGCGTCGCTCTCCGCGTTACCCCAAGTTGGAAGGCCGGCGGTGGTCGAAGCGCATGAGTAACCCTGAGCGGCTATCGGGGCCAAAGAGGAGAAGACACCCGCAAGGAAGCCGCCTCCTCCAACGCCCTGGAACCTGCCGTTCCAGCCTGACAGTGGCAACAGCACTTGATTGTAGACGGTGTCGTTCACTCCAGGGTGCGTGATCGTAATGTTGACTTGGCAGACATCGTTGCCGGATATCCCAAGGTAGTTTGTGAATGGGGCAGCGGACAGGGCGAGGACTGCAGCGCCACTAACGACTGGGTGCGGGATGCTCGAGGAAGAGCATTTGGAGGCGTATGGTGTTGGCGAGCCGCCGACTAAAGCAAAAGCACCTGCAAAAAGCGTAAAGTAGACGGAAGAGGAACAGATCATATTGCCGGGAGTGAAGATGGAAGTAATATAAAGAGGACTAAGTGGGAAAGAGCTTTACCTTTTATACCTAGTTGATCAGTGTACGAATTCCGTGACTGACGCCATGGCAGCATCATGGCAGCATCCTTTCAGGCAGCTGTGTAAGGCGGCATTGCCGCCGTGGTGTTTTTGAAATGATGTTACTGTGCTGTTGTTGCATGCGATTCCCCGCAACGGCTATACGGCATGGTCATTGTGAGGGGAAACCGGAACACTGACCTCACACCGAAACATGGAGATAAATGAAAGACCATAACACAACATGATCTATCAATTCTGAGTTGATGCAGGTGTTGTGATAGAACCGCGTGCTCGTACAGATGAATGCAAGCATGCCATGCACGATGGCTTTATCTTTTGTAGCCAGTTGCAGATAGGCTCCCATAAATGCAGAAGAGGAAGCACTACTCCCAATAGGCATAATCTGGGAAGTAGCGGTTGTGTATCCTCTTCGCGTATTCAACAGTCGCGGAGAGGGTCTCCACTATCCTCTTAGACTCGGGCGACCTAAAGAAACAATCAGCTCGATCTCGAGCTATCTGATCACTCAGGGAAGCATACGCAGTGGAGACAAGCGCCGAGACAATGAAACCGAAGAGGACCGCATCTGCTTCAGACGGCTGGTCCCCTCCCAACACCCAGAAGAGCTCATCAACGCTATTAGTCTTTTGTCTCGAAGCCACGAGCAGCGCATCCAGACTCCCCAAATCCGCTTCTTGAACGAGCTAATCTCCTCGTCTGAGAACCGTGCCGTACCTTGACCGTACAGCGTCTGCATGGTCGTTCGATGTGCAAGGAAGCCGACGATGACCTGCATGGGGTAGGGCAGGGCTTCTAGGGCATGCGACCGCATCGTGTAGTAATTCTGGTGCCATTTCTCGTACGACTTTGACCGTTAGTCTCTGTGCATACACCGGGTAAGATTTGTTCAGCTCGCTATAAAGCAGACTCGAGGAGTATTTGTGAACACTTACCTGGTAGAAATACAACTTGTCTTCCAGCAGGGCTCGAAGCGCTAGATCGTGCGCTTGCTCCGCCGGAGAGAATTCCGCATTCATATCTTCTAGAATGCCATCCTCAACCATGTTCTCGATTATGAGCGTAGAATCAGCAAGAGTGACTGGCTTGGCTGAGTCTGCTTTGGTGACCTCAACATAGGGGATTTTGCCCTTCGGAGCCTGTCGTGGTGATCCAGCCGCCGTGAGATAAGAGACTCCCGCCAGGCGTAACCGGAATTCGACCTTGGTAACGAATGGTGACCAGACGTAGGTTCCGCCGTCATCCCACCCGCGGTAGAGGGTTATCGTTGTGTGTGTCCGGCGATCAGCAGACATTGTGTGAGCGGAATAATGTGCGAGTATTTGAACGGTTCCAGATCTGGTAGCGAAGACCCGTATATATAGTTGAGTCCCTTGAAGATGTGAGAACCGAGTGGTGGACGTGAAAACACGGTGTCCGCGTTAGGCAAGGCTTCCGTGGTTGATGTCGGTGGCGCTGTTTGCTGTTGGTGTTGCACGCCGACCATGGTTGCCAATTGGAGACGGTCGGCCATACGTGCCAACCCGCCACGAGGCTCATTCTGGATTCTCGGATTTCTGGATTTCAGAATTTCAGTAACTTATCGAGTATAGACCACAACATACGCATTTCATGGTCAGTGGTGAACGTTGTGTTTTCGACGAAGGCTGCCTCCATACGTGACGGGATCTACGCAGGCCATGACCAGAGGCGTCCGGGAATCTATACCGGAGCCTCCCACTCTCATCCGGAAAGCACTCTGCTTGAGCTTTACACCAAGTACACGATCTATCTGCCATAGACATTGCCTTCTTCCACAATGATCGATATCATGCAAATTTACCAACATCTGTTTGTTCAAATTGATTTAGTGGCCGGAGTCTGTCGCTCTCATGTTGCGAAGGCCTCGGACGGTGTGCGTTGATGCACTCAGCGGACGCTATCCCCTAACCCGAACACCACTTTCGATGGGAGCGCGACGCCAGAGCGATTGCGGTCTTGAGGGGTCCGACAGAGCCGTTCCCGCATCCGGCAATCCTGACTCGGCCGGATCTGGCACTGTTCTGGTGGTTGTTCAATCGTTGGTCTCTCACGATAGCCGAGTAACCCACGGCCTTGGTGCGTCGAGACCTGCTGTCTGGATGGTGTGCCCGATCGCTCGATATTGTGGGAACCCAACCCAGTGAGGGTTCGAGGACAAGGGGAGCAACTTCTGGTCAAAACGACCTCAGAGATCCTCAACAATCCTCCAGTCCCCAATTTCCTCCTCGAATCATAGCGAGGGTTGATGGACCGCAGAGCTCGGCGCAGGGACAATCGGATCAGTGCAACCGCAGAGCTCTGCGCGCTCTGCGGTTGCATTGCGCGGATCCTCTTTACCACACCAGAATCCCTTCCCGTACCCCCATAACCCCATCAGTTCCCTTTCGCAGACCCGACATCTACTTCACCTAACCCGTAACACCCCTCGCACTCCCACTAACGAAGAACATCCTTCTCCTCTCCTCCGCCTCGCGTAACATCTCCGCACTGAGCCTCAAGCTCGGCGCCAGATGGGCCAGGCGCTCAATCTCCGCAATCACATCCGCAATAATGACGTCCATGGATCTCGCAGGCGGAAGCATGGCGGCTAGGGAGGAGACATGGTGGCGCCCATCACTAATAGAGTTTGAGAGAAGATGCTCAGAGCGCCTTGCCAGAGGTAGGGTAGGTGGCCTGCGTGACTGTATGACGGAATCAGCTGAACCGAATAACGACACAATGTAGGGCATGGCATTGAAAAGAGACAGAGGGGAAGGAAGGAAGGGAGGGGGCATGAGGATAGGGGATGAGATAGACATACTGTGCGGTTATATGTTCGATTTGCCTGATACAAGCCTCAAGGCACTTCTTACAATTCTCCTGCACGTTCGGATCCGCAGCCGCCGTCTCATCCGCTAGGACAGCCAGGATGTACGGCCGGAAAATGATAGTCCTACACGCAAAATACCTCAGTCGTAGAACCGTCTGCACGGGACTATCGGTGGGCAGCCTGCTCCTAGGGAACCGTACTGGATCCGGCAACCCATCGTACCACTGGCTCAGCTGGAAGTCAAGCTCGGCGGCCAGGGGGTCAAGGGTGGTGGTCGAGAGGGGGATGGCGGAGGTTTTTGTATAGACGAGGTGGCTGACGCGGTTCAGGAGGCGGCGGAGTGCGATTTCGGCGAGGAAGTACCAAAGTTCGTCACGCCCGACTGCATCCTCTGCAAGGCCGGCATCGTCTTCGAAGCCGCCGGGGAGACCAACAGTTTCTTCGAAACTGACGATTCCGGAGTGGGGAAGATCAAGCTCAGCGAGGAGGTCAGACTCGAACAGGAGAGTGTTCCAGTAGACGCGCTGGCTCAATTCGGTGGCGGCGGCTGGCAGGCGGCCTGGGAAGCTGAGCAGGAGTTGAAGCTTCATGGACGTGTTTGTCAGCATGTTCCAGGCTTCGAGAGGGCGGACGATATAGAAGAGGTAGGCGGATGCGAGGATGTGGCATTGAGCGGACAACATGTCGTTCCTTGTCATCAAGCCAGGCAGGAGTTTCCACGCGGATGCGAAATAGGGCAGGCCTGGAGGATCCTGATGGTACGGTTGCAGCGAGATGCTGCCGGAGTTGGCCGCACACCCAAGCGCAAGCACAAGAAGTACTATGCAACTCTCCGGTCCGTCCACAAAACCATACGAGGCGGCAGTGCGGTAGTAGGAACGCCAGGTGTATGGATTGACGACTGCGTACCACACGTTGACTCGCTCGAAGAAAGCCTGGACGTAGAGGTGAACATTGGAGAGGTCCGGATGCGGAGACCCTGTCAGCTTCAATGGCTCCCGATTCATCTCCAACTGCAACAGTACCTGCGGGTCGTAGGGCCTGGAAACAAGATCTCGGATCATTGGCCATTGGAGAAGATGCAAAGCTGGAGTGGTGTGTATCTTGGGCATGGTAGAGATGTTCACGGGCGCATTCGACCACGTTCCCAGTCCATTCAAAGGGTTACCACCCAGCGGTGCTGATGTACTACTGCTGATACGGCGGATGTGTGAGTCGTCGTTTGTGCTGTTGCTGGCGGCTGGGGAGAGCACGGGTGGTACGGAAACCCCGGGCGTAGATGCCATCAAATTCGACTGAAGCAAGCCTTCAATGCGGCTTAGGTGCTCAAGGATCAGTTTGTCCCCAGCGTCGAGCTTGATGCCTGGCTCCCGGTATACGCATTCTGCGCCGAGTTCTGAGCACAGACGGCATTTGGCTAGGAGTATCATTGTCAGCAACAGGACGTGGTACTCAAGATGCACGATTGCCTACGTCGTGCGCCATCGCAACGTGACTTGCGACTACGACATATTTCGCACTGCGTCATAGTCAGTACGTCTCTCTTCGCGTAAGAGGGATTCATGAGCATACCGCGATGGTCGCGCGGCGGCGGGGGTAGTCTATAGTGTCTTGAGAGTAGCGCTTCTTGTTCTGCGGCCTCTCAGGCTTGGACATGGCAGAGTCGGCCAGTTGGCCCTCAGGATGGACGAGCCTGTCATCGTCGGATTCAGACATGGTTCGTGGTCGCTTCGCAGGATTGACGTCGGGCTTGTTGGCAGTAGTCATGACAGACGGACGTGATATAGGGCACGCGTCGCGCTGCAGGGAATGGCAATGACGTCTAGCAACACGCGACCGCGGTCATTATCGATCCGGGACTCGAGAGGGTGCTGACGCTGATCACTGCCCCGGAGAAGACGGCCGGAGGTTTCGTGTGCAGGTCGAGTTTGACGGAGTGGCCGGAAGGAAGTAAGACGGAGCCAAGAGGTTGACTGCGGCAGTGGCTCAGAAGGAAGTCGTAAATGCGTTTGGAGGCAGCGAATGAGAAAGGAATCAAAAGAGTTGACAGTTCGTCCAAGCCGAGCAGCAACAACTGGGGGGGAGGGGGAGTTAGCAAGGCTTGAGGCTTCTGGAAGCCGTGCCTAGTCACTCCGCTCGCTGCTACGGGTGCAAGATGGCCAGACAGCTGCAGTGTTCCTGGCCTTGGCACACAGCTAGATGCAGGTGCTCGGTTAAGACAGGGCGTGTATGGTGCGATCTTGGGGGCCGTAGCAAGCTTTGTCCGAAGGCGTGGGTGGGATGGTGAGATGGCAGGATGGCAGGATGGCGGGATGGTGGGATGGTGGGATAGTGACGGATACTGGAATAGTCGCGGATGGTGCTGGCTACGGTACCCAAGCAACTTTCTGGTATATGCAGAAGAGAGTGTAGCGCGGCGAAGGATGCGTTGTTAGCCTCCCCGGTGTTCAGGTAATCGCCATGGCCCACGGCCCACGGCCCATGGCTCGTGGCTTCCGCAGCTTCCCTCAGCCGTGTTCGTGCGGAGTCCCCGCAAACTGAAGATGAAGCCGTCGCGCTGGACTTCTCGATACCCGCCCTGCCGTGCCCTGCCCCTGCGCTCCCCTGTGCATCGATCGAATGGAACTCACGTCACGTGGAGAAGGCGTCTCTATATGCCTGGTCGAGGGGAGGACTACACAATGCCATTGCAGCCAACACTAAGGGTGGCGAAGACGACACCTCTCCCTTCTCTCTGCAACAGACATGGCAGACTGTGGCTCCAATGTTACCTTCACCCATTCGTCCGCAAGTCCCAGCCATGACGCGCCTTCGTCTACGGATTCGCGGCCCGCAACGCCGGGGATCGACGCAAATTTCCAGAATCTCTCGACGCCCGGCGAAAATCTCGACAGAAATCAACCCACCCAACCCCGACACAATACATCATCATCATGGCTAAACGCAAAAACGAAGAAGAGCTTGCCATCTCTAACGGTACCACAGGCCATGACGCAACAGAGCCAGTGACGAAGAAGGCTAAGAAGGATAAGAAAATCAAGTCGAGGAGGGAAAAGGTGGCGTCAGACGGCGTGGAGAAGGAAAAGAAGAAGAAGCGCAAGGAGAAGGGCGTCGGCGAAGGTGCGGACAAGGATGTCGTACAGGAGGGAGTTGTCGAGGAGAGTGTCAGCGAGAGACTTGACAATGCCGAAGCGGCCGCAGACTTGACTGGCGGCCCAAACCTCGACAAGGCCGCTTCAAAGGCTGCGAAGAAGGCCTTGAAGCGCGCGAAGAGGGAGCAAGACGAGGCTGCTGACACGGGTGCGGCGGATGTCGATGCGGACAAGGCGGCGGCAAAGATGGAGCGCAAGGCACTGAAGCGCGCCAAACGCGACGCCGAGAGCGCGACCGAGCAGAACGGTATGGCTAGGACCATTGGCGACGCAACCGCAAAGTCGACGAACGGGGATGCCAAGGCGACAAACGGTGCACACGCTCAGTCCGGATACACTGAAGATGCTGCTCTCGGCGCGCTTCCGCAGTCTGAGATTGACGCCTTTATCGCGGAGAAGTTCATCACGGTCACCGACGATGCAAAGCTCTCGCCCATCTACAGACCAATCACGTCCTTCTCCTACCTTCCCATCACCGACGAAGCGCAGCGCACTCCTTTTGCCGCCTACACCACACCCACACCCATTCAAGCCGCAGCATGGCCATACCTATTCGCTGGAAGGGACGTCATCGGCGTCGCAGAAACTGGCTCTGGCAAGACGATGGGATTCGGCGTGCCGTGTATCCGGCACATAAGCTCTCTACCAGCGAAGGAGCAGAAGAAGGGCATCCGCGCCTGCATTGTTTCACCCACGCGAGAACTCGCACTGCAAATCCACGAGCAACTGGTCAAACTAGCGACGCCGGCAGGACTGAAAGTGACGTGTGTCTATGGCGGAGTGAACAAAGACCAGCAACGCGAGACGATCAAGGGCGCAAGCATCATCGTCGCGACACCGGGCCGTCTGAACGACTTTCTCAGCGAGAAAAGCGTCGACCTCAGCAACGTGCGCTACGCGGTTCTTGACGAAGCTGACCGCATGCTGGACAAAGGATTCGAAGAAGAAGTGCGCAAGATCCTCTCCAGCACATCGTCCTTGGGCCGACAGACGCTCATGTTCACTGCGACGTGGCCGGAATCCGTTCGCAAGCTGGCCGCCACGTTTATGAACTCGCCCGTCCGCATCAACATCGGCGACAACCCGACGGGCGAGCTACGTGCCAACCAGCGTATCACACAAGAAGTCCGTGTCGTGGACCCGCGCGAAAAAACGACATCCTCGTCAGCTTGCTCAGAAAGTATCAGAGCGGCAAGAACAAGGGGGACAAAGTGCTAGTGTTCTGTCTCTACAAGAAAGAAGCAACACGGATCGAAGGCTTCATCCGCTCGCGAGGGTTCGAGGTCGCCGGCATTCACGGTGATCTGAGTCAGCAGCAGCGCACGGCGAGTCTCGAAGCGTTTAAGCAGGGCAAGGTGCCGTTGCTCGTTGCGACGGATGTCGCGGCCAGAGGACTGGATATCCCGGCCGTCAAGGTCGTTATCAACGTCACGTTCCCACTTACGGTCGAGGACTACGTGCACAGGATTGGGCGGTGAGTAACTTTCGCACTACCCTCCCCTTCCACCCGTTTAACCCTTTCTCTTGGGTGACAACTGCTCAAGGACGCAAATGCTGACTTCATTGCAGAACCGGGCGCGCAGGTCAGACCGGCATCGCTGTAACCCTCTTCACGGAGCACGAAAAGGCACTCGCGGGTGCACTCATCAACGTGCTGAAAGGCGCGAACCAGCCTGTTCCGGAAGATCTGATGAAGTTTGGAACGACTGTGAAGAAGAAGACGCATGATGCATATGGCGCGTTTTATAAGGATCCCGGCGCGGGCGAGATAAAGAAGGCGACGAAGATTACTTTTGACTGAGCTATACAACATAAAAGTTTTGGTCGGAGTCATGTGGATGCATTGGTGGAGTTACGGCGGGGAAAAGCATATAGAATAGGACAGATACACTCGCGTCGGGCCATCCTGCCGTGTCGTAGGAAGCACCGTCCTCTTGTCTCTACTCCCATCCTCGAGTCTCGGGCACTTTTTGTCGTATCGTGTGTTTCCGATCGCCGACTCCTGACCCTCGGGGATTCTTCCAACGACGCCAAGAGATCCCGATCTCCGAGGGTGTCTCGGCGATAAAAGCAAGTGCAGTTCACGTCTGTCCGACTACACAATACATAGCCGTCAGACCTTCGCAAATCTATCAACAAAAGTGCCCCTAGCAGGACTGGAAAGAAAAAGAAACATGTGTAAACCAGCAACCTGCGATAACTGCCGTAAGTCCTTCCCTCCAAACTCTCCGTCCCTTCGTGTGTACACTCGCTAGCGCCAGTTGTATCCAGTCCGAACTTTACCCAAAGGCTAGAGTCACGGTATATCTGGATATGAAACTGTCGCGTAGGGTACCGTTGAGAGATCTAAGGGGTTTGGGATTGAACAGTGGTCTTGGCTGACGGACTGATGTTCTGAGCAGAGAAGAAGACGTGGTGGGGCTGCGGCGCTCACGTTCCCATGGTCATGGACTCGATTCCCAGTCCCCAGTGGTGCACCTGCGATCCTAAGGTCGAGAAGAACGGTATGTGAAAGTTTGCTTGGGCTACGAGTTCATCTCCCTTCACGTCGCGCGCGCGCACCTAATTGAATTCCTGTCACGGATGTGCATGCTGTTGGGCATTGGTTGTTGTGAAGACACTAACGTGGAGCGATGCAGGAAAGAACTATCCACCAATGGGCAAGAAAGCAGATTGATTCCTCCTTGCTAGGCAGGGTGTGTGGGCTGATGTTTACGGGGCGTTGCAGGCAGTCTGACGGGCATGGCAAAGGCGATGGTAGGGTGGTGACAGGCGGGTGGTGGTTCTTACGGTTTTGAAAATGAAATTGGAAGGACTCTTGGTGCGCTTTGAAATGGGCAATTGGGATGCTCTTACTTGGGCGAAACCTTTGGTGCTACTGTCGTTGAGGAAAGTAGGGAAGCTGGTTTGCGTTGAGGTGGTTGGAGTTCAGTGGAGATGGGAGATGCTCGAGAAAGCTCCACTTGGCGGGACCTATACCACAGCGCTTCCAACCATCTCATTGTGCGCAATCAGTCGTGCATGCATGCATGCATGCACGCACGCATTCGTCCGAGAACACCAGAGCGGTCCGCGGTGTACCTCACCGTCTCACTTCGTGATTTGCAGCCAAGCCTGGCGGGCGAGTGGCTGGCTGCGACGATTTCTGTCTCGCTTCCCGCCTTCTCTATTTCCTCCGCGATTACGCCTTTCAGTGGTTCTACAAGGGCCTGTACGAAGCTTACCCTACACCCTACACCTCTGGACGGCTTTGCAGCTGGCGATCGATCTCGTGACAATATCTCCGGTCAGCACGGCAAGCACCAGACACCTCTGTTGGCTGTCAGCCCCCAGCTCATTCTGAACTCGGACAGAGTTGTCTCCCGCCTGTTCGTGTGACAGGCGCATCGCTATCCTTCGCCCCTGTCACACCCCACCATGATGTCGATGTCGCCGGGGTCGCAATGATTGCGCAAGCCCACTGCTGGCTTGCTTGTCCAAGTTTTCCCCGTTTTCTTCCAACCTCCCTCCACGCGCGATCACCAGGGACAAAACAAACGCCAGTGGCTGGAGGTTTGGAGGGGACCCGAAAGCTTGCCGCCTTCGCGTGCACCCTTATGCGCAACACACCCGGTCGCTCTACAGATGTAGCGTCCTTCCTGGCGGTGTTGAGGCCAACCTAAGCCGTGCCTCTACGTCAGGCAACTGGGGCCCGCCGTGGGTAGGGCATGTTACCCTGCAGCGCGGTGCGGTCAGTTTGCACACCTTCGTCGCCTGCAGCCCATCTTACTCGAGCAATATACGCATCCCTGCAACTCAAATGGTTCGATTGATGGGTGCGCCTAAAAATACGAGGCCATGACACCACAATGCAGCTGCAAGCAAGCAAGCTCAAGCTCGTTGTGCGCAATTGTGCTCAGGTCATAGCGATGTGTAAGTAAGTAACGTAGCTGGCTGGGCTATATATTCCTTTTCTATATCCCTTGTGGTTGTCAGCCTTGTCTGTTTCTGCCAATTCTCGCATTCCGTACGCATTCCCGGAGTGAGATCCTACGTTTGTACAGCAAGAAGAGCATATCACAATGGCATCGACATCAGTACTGCCAACCGGTCACGAACGGCCACGCCTCTGGGTCCAGACCAAACTGCAGGAGGAGAACTTTCTCTACAAACTCGACGCGCCCGCGCCATGGGCCAAAGAGCAGACATCGTACACCTCTCTTTCCCCTTCCAACACAACAGTCCCAACGACGCCTTCGCGCGCTAGCAGCCACTCTCCGCGAACGTCTTCAGACTCCGTCTCCCATTCACAGCACAGCTCTCCCACGTTGACGCCAACGCCAACGCCGACCGGATCGCCCACCATGCGCGTCAAAGTCCGCTCCATGCCTAAGAAGCGCAGACCGACGCTCCGGAGATGCTCGATATCGACCAACGAATCGCTGCGCGACATCCGCCAGAAACAGTCCGAAGCCTGCCTGCGAGACTTGTACGAGGCACAGACGATGGCGTATCTCAACGACGCGATTCCTCTCGGCAGTCCGTCACCCAGGGAGTCTTTCACGATCCCGGAGTGAAGATGAGCGTGAATGGGTTGACGAAGAGGAGGGGAGTCGAGCATGTCTGGAGTCTGGTGCCACTGGAGCAGAGCTGCTCGTCTAAGCATTGCTACTGGCGCATCCGCGGACTTCACGTGTGCGGGAAGTTTGTAGGCTCCTGCGTCAAACGCTGTGCGCCTCCAGTGCGATCGAACATGCGTTACACAAGCCATCTGCTCACACCGCTAGAGGATGACACGCATACCCACAGCTGAGATGGGAATCATGTCTGCAGGGGTGTTCCTTGCGGCATGCTTGAGCGATCCGGTCCATCGGTATGTCCCAGACAGAAGCTCAAGGATGTCGAGCGTCACGAACAAATACCGCGGCGGACGGCACAGCTTTCCATTGTGGAACGAGCTCCGAGAAAGGATCGAGGGAAAGGGAGAGGGAGAGGGAGAGGGGCAAGGATGGCACTTGGACGGAAAAGGTACCCATGCCCCATGCCCCACTTGCGTCATTGCCGACTTGCCCCGCGAAGCTCGGATGTTGCTCTGTAATCATTGCATCGCAGACGTATTTCTCATCTCATGTTTTCTGTATACCTCAGAGGAATCCCGATCGATCCTTTTGTTTTATGGTCCCGTCTTATCATCAACAGCAAGAAAACTGAGAGAGGGAGGCAAGCGCCCGTTGCATGCTCAAATCCCTTCACACAGCCGGACTGAGACGAGCCCGCACGACTGCACAACACTTTCTATACACGCCTCGAATCGCAACCATGGTGACGATGCGGGCAGTAGGCCAGTCTTTCTTCCACTGCACGCTACTACTCGACCCCTGCTGACCGTGACCTGCAGACATCAAAGACGGTAAAGGCCCCGCAACGAACCTGCACATCAGCTCCATCGAACGACCTAAGCCGACAGCCGCGCAAGCGCTCGTTCGTGTCAAGGCTTTCGGACTCAACCGCATGGACCTGCTGCAGCGTGAAGGCATGTATCCGGTCCCCCGCAGGCGCCTGCGACGCTGGGCGTCGAGTTCAGCGGCGTCGTCGAGGAGCTGGCACAGCAGAGCGAGGGCGGATTCAAGAAGGGCGATGAGGTGTTTGGGCTCGCGTACGGAGGCGCGTATGCCGAGTACATTGCCGTCAGTACGCACATGCTCGTACATAAGCCGAAGGAGTTGACTTGGGAGGAATGTGCGGGGATCCCGGAGGTGAGTGACTACAAACCGTACCTGACCGGGTCTGGTGGGGGTGAACGGCCATGGAAGGGTTGGGAGGGCCAGGAGTTTGCAGGGCTGATGACCGAGGTGTGCGGCAGACGTGGATCACGGCAACGCAAGCCATGTACATGGTCGCCGGCTACAAGCCAGGCCAATCCATCCTCTGGCACGCGGGCGCTTCGTCCGTCAGCATCGCCGGCATCCAACTCAGCAAAGCCGACGGCGCATCCGGCGTGTACGCAACCACCCGCTCGGACGAGAAGAACGACTTTTGCGTGAAATCGCTCGGCGCGACCGCGGCCTTTAACTCGGACAAAGGCGACTGGTCCTCGGAACTGCTGAAAGCGACCGACGGCAAGGGC
Source organism: Taxawa tesnikishii (nom. ined.) (assembly GCA_030247885.1). Lineage (NCBI taxonomy): Eukaryota > Fungi > Ascomycota > Dothideomycetes > Dothideales > Taxawa tesnikishii (nom. ined.). Next base: position 592,510 of record JAPDRO010000017.1, on the reverse strand, counting down.
GTCGACGTGATAGTCGACTTCATGGGCGCGGGCTTCTTCGCCTCGAACCTAAATGCGGCCGCGCGCGACGGGCACATTGTCACACTCGGTACACTGACGGGCGCGAAGCTGCCCGCCGAGACGGATATCTCTGCGTTCCTGCGTAAGCGGGTGAGGTACGAGGGTACCACGCTGAGGAGCAGGGACGAGGGTTACCAGGGTGCGCTCAGGGATAGGCTCGTCGAGCATGCGATGCCGAAGTTTGTCGATGGCACGTTCAAGGTGTACATTGAAAAGGTGTTTGATTGGGAGAGCATTGTCGAGGCCCATCAGCTCATGGAGAGCAACAAGACGAAGGGAAAGCTGATCTGTACGATCCCTTGGTAGAGGCAGTACGGGAGACACGCCTCAGTTGTAGGCTGCTGTGTCGCGCTCGCACCCAGCTGGGATAGTCGCACGCGATAGGTGATTGTGCGAGTAGGACAGGGTTTGAGGGGAGCTACGGAGGGGACTGGATTATACCACAGCTGCAGTATAGATATCAATCCGCGCGCTCCTAATGTGGTTCTCCCAACCCGCGAACCGAGCAAACGCCTGCAGCGCAATCGCATCGCCCCGTCGTAACCGCGCCACCCAAGCCTCTTCTTCCCGCCGGCCTTTCTCCTCGTCCTCGTCCTCGTCCGCTGCGCCCGGTTGCGTGAACCCTTCGCCCGATTGTGTCGACCCTGTCGTATCCCTCTCGCCCCCTCCGTCACCGGTCGCGTCCTTCCTCTCCCGCGGCCACACGACGACTTTCCTGCTACTCCTGCCGTGTCCGGCCGCATTCCTGACCACCTCCCTGTTCCCGACAACCATGGTGCCCGCAATGTCATCTCGGCCACACCCGTCCCCACCCGCGCTGCAGTCGGGTGCGATGCTGGCTTCGAACCAAGTCCAGCTGCCCTGGTCGGGTGCGTTGCACCATCCCTGGTCGTGCGAGTCGATGGTGAAGACGACCCGGCGGACGGGCTGGGCCAGACGGACGCGGGGGTTCACGGGGGCGGTCAAGAGGAGGGTGGTCGGTGAGTTGTCGGCGCGAACCGTGACGGGTTGGAAGGTTTGGCGTGTGGGTTGTGCCGAGGAGGAAGGCGTGGCGGTAGAGATGCTGGAGGTGCTGGGAGATGGGACCGAGGCGGGGTGGGTTGTGGTGGTGGTGTGGGCGAGCCAGTATTGGGCGTGTTCGAGGATCGAGGGGACGAGGTCGGCACAGAGCTTTTGGCGCAGGAGGAAGGTGGTGTGGTAGATGTCGCGCAGACTGTGTGGGGTCGGCGGTGCCGGGTCGGCGGCGATTGGAGGAGTGAGGTGGTGAGGGCGAGGGCGAGGGCGGTGGTGGTGGGTAGGCGCGTGGACGGCGATTGAAGTGGGCGAGGCGGGGTGGGCGGGGTGGGCGGTCCATATCGATGGATCGATAGGAGGTGGTGGGGTCAGGATGTTATAGGATTATGTGGGATCGGGAGAAGTTGTCATGTTTAGATACGTGTGTAGCTGTACGGAGTAGCCGCATATAGTGATGGTGAAGGTGGTGGTGGTGGTGGTGAAGGTGAAGGTGCCTTATCGGGAAGGCATGTGACAATGACGCATCTGGGGATGCGCGTCTTCGCCTTCGCCTTCGTCTGTCCGATTCATGGATGCCAGGCAGTGTCAGTCCATCCTCTCTAACTTTCCAATTGGGTGAGACACTTTGCGCCCCGAGCTTCCAACAAATTCCCGGAAAGGAAAGACGGTCACGTTGTTTCTTGTTCCTTCCAGGCGTTGACTCTCTCCTACTCGCTTTGTTCTTTCCACAGCCATCTTCCCTTCCTACCCATCGTGGTAATCTCTATTCCAACTACTGTCCCCTCACCCCGTATATCATCGGGCACACGATAGGAGAGTCGAGTCTTCGAGTTCGGCCGTTCTAGCTTCGAATCATAGGAAAGAGCAAAATCCACTAGCTCAATGCGAACGGACCCATTTGCAACGACTTGTACAACGTAGGGCGCAGACAGGGACTCCCCGCCTAAACACTCATCTCGGCCTTCCTAGATATACGCCTCTATCCTATACTGTCTCTCTGTCTCTCTGTACTTTTCATTCCGTTCCATTCAGTATCTTGATTCATGGCTACAACAACAACAACAACAACAACAACAACAACAACGCCCGGAGATGTGGGTGCACAGCCGCATCATGAAACCGTCCAACTGAACGACATGGCCGGCTCGTCATCAAGGACAAGCGAGCTAGACGTATCCGCCAGAACACCAGACAACACATCCATATCTCCGACCGTGCAAGATGAAACTCGGTACGAGGACCTCTCCCTCTTCCGAGCCACCGTCATCTCCGTCGCCGTGGCAGGCATCACATTCGTCTCCAGCATGAGCACGGGACTCCTCGCCACAGGACTACCGAACATAGCAACGAGTATCCACATCTCCGATGCCCTCATACTGTGGCCAGCAAGCATCTACGGTCTCACAGGCGGCTGTACTTTCATCCCAGCAGGCTCCATCGCAGACGTCGTTGGCTCCCGCCCCGTCCATCTTTTCGGCTGTCTCTTCCTCGGTCTTTGTATCCTCGCCTGTGGTCTTTCCAGAAATGTGACAGAACTAATCGTCTTCCGTGGTCTGCAGGGTGTGGCTTCGAGCTGCTGCCTCCCGACAGCCATCAGCATTCTCACCGAGACTTTCCCACAAGGCCGGCGGAGGACGCGAGGGCTGGCCCTGCAGGGCGCTGCCCAGCCGCTTGGCTATTCAGCAGGCTTGTTTTTAGGCGGCTTGTTTGCTGATACGGTTGGATGGCGCTGGGGTTGGTATATGGCCGCCGTGCTCAGCGTGGTCGTATTCGTGGCGGGCTTGTGGGCTATTCCGCACAGCCGCAGGGCTAAGGTTGCTTGGAAGCAAATTGCCGTTGGCATTGATTGGGTCGGTGCCCTGATTGCCAGTGCTTGTCTCGGATTGATATCCTATGTCCTGGCGTATGTAGATCGGCCGTCTGAACATTGTCGCGGACAAACAGCTGACGAGCTTACACAGTGTCACGGCGAGCAAGCGATCGAACATCCACCACGCACCAAACATCGTCCTCCTGAGTCTCGCCGGTGTCCTAATCCCTGCTTTTCCGCTCTGGATGCAGCGGCAAGAGCGCAAAGGCAGGCCTGCCCTCATCCCGAACTCCGTCTGGCGGAATCGCTACTTCGCATCCATCTGCGCGATGATGTTCGTCGTCTCCGTCGTCCTTAACGCAGGCGAATACTTCTTCAGTCTCTTGTGAGCTGCCGTCCTCCCTCCAATCCTGCCTTTCATCGCACACCACCAGGCGCCAGGCTAACGTGGCGACAGCTTTCAAAGGGTCCAACAGCTTTCCGCCCTCCAGGCGTCGCTCCGCTACATCCCCGAAATCATCGTCGCCGTTCTGATCAGTTTCGGCACCGAAGCCACGCTGCACAAATGGTCGACATACCGCTACGTGATGGCCATGTCTGTCATCTCTGCCGTCTCGCCCCTGCTCATGGGCTTGATGAATCCCACTTGGCCATATTGGTATATGGCGTTTTGGGCTATGCTTTTACTTCCGTTCGCTAACGACGGTATGTCTTCTCTGCTATCGACTTTCTCACACAACAGCCAAATTACACTCTCCCCAAGCACTGAAGAATCAGTGGTCGGGTCATCAGCTGATGCATGCTTTTCAGTTCTCTTCATAGTCGCCGCCGTGGTAATCACGAACAGCTTCTCGGACTCGAAACAAGCGCTAGCGGGTTCTGTCCTTAACACCGTCGCTCAATTCGGTAGCGCAGTGGGACTGGCAATCATGGCTGTCATATCATCAACCGTTACGGACGGCTCGAACGATGCGGACAAGAACTCGCCAGCGGCTTTGTTGGAGGGATACAGGGCGACGTTCTGGGCTTGTCTGGGCTCCGCGGTGCTATATTGTGCGATTGGAGCCGTGGGCTTGAGAGCAATTGGGAAGGTGGGGTTGAAGGAGGAGTAGAGAACAGATGCTGTGAAGCAGTCGCTTCTGAACAAAAGATCATGATCAAACAAAGTTGTGAACCAATCCGAGCAGGAAGCCCCGCAAGATCTATACAACAGATAATCTGGCGAGCACTCACCTCGTCATCTCCTCCACGAACCCGAACAGGACTTCCGGCTGGCTCAGAGAAGGATGTGTGACACAGCTGACTCAGCTGCGGTCTCGGCAGTCTGATATACTCTCCGAAAATAGAACATCTGCTCTATCTTAGCCTTGCATACATCGAAACCCTTGCGAAACCAGGCACAGACCACGGCACGGTCGAAGCATACAAGCGTAGATGTGCTTGACTATGCATTTTTCCTGTTGTCCTGTCACACTAGGGAAGATGGGCGGAAGACGTCTCTTTCCAGCGAATTGCCGTTTTTGAATCACCGGCCCTCTTGATGCTCTCTCATGAGGAGGCAAGCGGTGTGCTGACTGTGCGTCCAGCTCGCTCGAGCTAACGCATTGGTCTGGCGCAGTATTTGGGACGCTATCCTCCACGGCTAGTTGGTGCTGACACCCCTCTCCCAATCATGACTTGGTGCTCACGCATGAACCTATATGTGTGACCCTACTAATCGCTGAGATGGCGCACGAACAGCTATGTTTGGGATTCAACACGACGGTATAAGTCGAGCTCTTCCGCCCTTGCCTTGACCGTACAGGCTGTGCTATGTTCTATTGCTACAGCAACGTTAACATCAGCAAGCATTATGCCGTACTTCCACCACAACGGAGCCGACCTTTTCTACACGGCAGAAGGAGAAGGCCAACCCATCCTCCTGCTGCACGGCTGGTGTTGCAATGGCGACGACTTCATGTTCCAGGCCCCTCTTCTCCTCGAAAGGGATATCGCGTGATCACGCTCGATCAACGAGGGCACGGCTTCTCAAGCGCACCAACCGGTGACGGCGCGTACGAATGCAATGTCATGGCTCAGGACGCAGCAGCCCTACTGCGATATCTCAGCGCCACACCTTGCATCGTAATGGGCCACTCGATGGGCGCAATCGTGGCATCCGTCCTCAGCATCCAAGACCCAGACGTCGTCCGCGCCCTGATCCTCATCGACGTATCCTACTTCCTGCCCGCGGAACCCGTCAAAACGATGGGCGAAGCACTGACAGCAGCCTCCGATCCTGCGTCCGCCGCCGTCACCGCACTTGGAGCGCTTTACACGCCAGACTCCCCAGCATGGATGTTAGCCGTGCATCGTCGGAGGACACTCGGCATGCAAAATCGTGCCCTACTGGGCTCATTCTTCGGTCACGTCGGCGAAGGGAAACCGGGCAATCAGGACGCAGCGTACGAGTACATGGTCAAGAGGACCAAGCACAAGCTCGCAGTGTATCAGTCTGAGGCCGCTGCCACGCTGGAGCGTAAACTGCCGTTGGCTGAAGGCGATGAGGTTCATGTTATTGACGGATCGTCACATTGGGTGCATGAGCAGAGGCCGAATGAGTTCAATGAGATTATGCTCGCTTGGTTGGAGAAGTCGGAGTATTTTACGCTCAGGAATTGAGTCCAGACCATGAGACTCTCACTCGATATGACGCTAGCCTGCAGAAAGGAATTGCGAAACACCACTAAAGGCTTGTATGAGTTTAGACCAATAGGAGTGGTGGAGATAGTGAGATTGAAGTAGGGTCTCGACCATTGGCGCCGTTTAAGAAAGCCGGAAGCCCCGCTTTTCCGACATAATCCTTGTTAATAGGTGATCATCATCGTCTCTTAACCTTGGCAAAATCTCATTAAGATGCCTCTTTCAGCAGAAAGCCGTTGCTACTTAACGCGTCCTTGCTGACAAAATAACAATATATTCCCACCTGGTAGGAAACCCATTGTCATCCATTATAACACTTGGAGCCCTTCATATCGTACACTCTCGTAGATATCTTCACGAATGCAAGTCATCAGAAGAGTTCTTATGGTTATGCTTCTCTCCACATTGTCGGGATTCCTATTCAATCATCTCCGAACACCACATAGCAAGTCAAGCATGACCACTTCAACCGCCACGCGCGTCTCATCGATGGACCCTGCCGAGTTCAGGGTCTACAACCGCCTCGTGGAGCAGATGGACTACTACCACTCGGTCCTTCGTACGCGCTGGAACGACCTCTACGCGGGCACCGCACCTCACGCTGCAAACCCACCTTCCGCATCGCGCCTGATCGAAATGGGTCTAGGGTTCTGCCAACATCTGGGCTTCCACCACGACATCGAGGAGGCGCATTATTTCCCCGTGCTGGGGAGGAAAATGGAGGGTTTCCGGGCGAATGGGTTCGCGAAACAGCAGCACGAGGAGATGCATCGTGGCTTGGACGTGCTGGCCGAGTATTTGGGAGAGTGTAAACGCGGCGAAAAGGACTTACAGAGGAAGGAAGTTAGGACGATCATGGAGAGTTTCGGGGTGTGTTGTGGCGGCATTTGGACGACGAAGTAAAGGAACTGGGGGCGGAAAACATGAAAAAGTACTGGACGCTGGTGGAGATGAGACGGTTTCCGTTTTGAGCTTTGGTCTCCTTTTCTGTTTCCTTCTCGGGGCTGTTCGGAATGGGGTTTTCTCATCATGTCTGGGAAAGAGGCCGGAGTTTTGTACACACACGGCTTCTTCGTCGTATCATCTGCACGCTTTGGCAATGATACTGTTCTCTCTTCCATGGTTTGGCGCAACTTGTACGCGACCATCCCGGTCAAGGCGTCCTCTGGGAAATCGTGCTTAAGACGGAGAACATGAGACCTGTTTCCCACAAGCAGGTATGATATGGGATGAGTGGAAACAGAGACCGAAGGGCAAGGAAAGTTGAAGAGCGGGGCTTGGGGCTTGGGGCTTGGGGTTGTTCCCACAAGAGGCAGGTAGGCCGATGTCACCGATGAAAGTCCGGACAACTCCTCATCTCCTGCCACCGCTCCCCGCCTTTCTCCGCCATCTGTGCTTGGTGGTGTGTGCGACATCGCGCCATCCATGTCATTGTTTACCAACCTCGATACTGCACATGTCCGTTGCTATGCATTCTCCACCAGGCACCTGCTTCGGAGGACTGACCGAGTGAAGCATTCTTCATCCAGGCCAGAGATGCATGAGGAAAGACCGACCGGACGGTTATCATGACGTGAGAAACAGCGAAACGGCTGAAATCTACGGTATACCGAATTCGACCCATCGGCAATTGACTGCATGAAAGTGGAGAGTGGCCGGGAAGGATCAGCACTATATACATGCAGCGTCACGGCGGCCCGGCAACAACGCCGGCCTGAAGTGCAAATGGCTGGGTATAAATTGCAGAAGCGGCCTCCCTCGAGGAGAAACGCTATCCACGGCTTCCTGTTCAACAAGGCAACATGAAGGCTGCCACCTCCACCGGATTCCTGCTGGCTTTGCAAAGCATTGGTTGTGCGGGGTATACCTCATGGAGCTATACAAATCAGTCTGAGGTGCCATACTATGGCCTCAGCCCGCCTGTGTACCCCTCCCGTGAGCAGTTCAGCGGACCTTACAAAGTATTCAGATTGACATGAAACGCAGCGGCGAGCAACGGCTCAAGCAATCCGGCCTGGGCGGCAGCATATGCCAAAGCGCGCGCTCTCCTAGCACAGATGACGCTCGAGGAGAAAGTCAACATCACTGGCGGCTACACGTAAGTAAACCCTCAGGCTTCGTCGGCATTGAGGCTGACACAGGATAAAGCGGTACCTGTGTTGGCAATACTGGTTCCGTCCCACGCCTAGGCATTGAGCCCTTGTGTCTCTCAGATGCCCCTGATGGCGTTCGTGGGCAAGAGTTCGTCTCCGCCTTTCCTGCGGGCATCCACGTCGCCGCCACCTGGGACCGCGATCTCATGTACCAGTACGGCGTGGCCTTGGGAGAGGAGTTCCGCGGCAAGGGCATCAACGTAGCTTTGGGCCCAGTGGCTGGACCTCTTGGACGTGTTGCCAGGGAGGCCGCAACTGGGAGGGCCTCAGTCCGGATCCTTTCCTTGCTGGAGCGGGCATGGGAGCCATCACCAGAGGCATTCAGGACGCAGGCGTGATTGCTTGCATGAAGCACTTCCTCCTGAATGAACAGGAATTCCGTCGCAACCCTGCTATTGGTCAAGGTGAGGCGATATCATCGAATGCAGACGACAGGACTATTCACGAACTTTACGTCTTCCCATTCATGGATTCGCTGCGAGAGGGTGCTGCCGCCACAATGTGCAGCTACAACAGGGTCAACAACTCGTACGTCTTCCTACCTTCCACCACGAGCCACCCCCAATCGGCTACTGACGCTCGCTTCGTTTTAGATATGCCTGCCAGAACTCGAAACTGCTCAACGGAATTTTGAAGACGGAATTGGGTTTCGAGGGTGCTGTCATCAGCGATTGGCAGGGACAGCATTCCGGCGTGGCTTCGGCGAATGCCGGGCTCGATATCGTAATGCCTGATGCTGGCTTTTGGGGAGGCAACTTGACAAATGCTGTCAACAACGGCAGCGTTTCTATTGACCGCCTGAACGATATGGTCCTCCGACAACTGGCTGCCTACTACGTTACTGGACAAGACCAGAGCTACCCACCTCCAAGCATCTACAGCAACCTCCAAAAGCACACGCCTGTCAATGTCCAAGACGATCATGCAGATCTGATTAGAGAGATTGGTGCAGCCGGCACAGTTCTGGTCAAGAATTTCAACAACACTCTCCCGCTGAAGAGCCCCACGTTCTTGACTATCTACGGTTACGACGCCACTGTCAAAGCCGTGCCGTGGCAGAACCCATCTCGCTACGGGGGCGGCTACGAGGTCAACTTCGGTTGGACTACCTTTAACGGGACACTCATCACCGGAGGTGGGTCAGGCAGTAGCGCTCCTCCATACGTCGTCAGCCCATTCCAAGCAATCCAGGAAAGAATCTCCAACGACCGTGGTATTCTGCGCTGGGACTTCTACTCCGAGAATCCATACCCACCTTACGTCAACGCGGACGCATGCCTCGTCTTTATCAACAACTACGCATCGGAATCATTCGACCGTACGTCCCTTACCGATACCTTCAGCGACAATTTGGTCAACAACGTCGCTGCGAACTGCTCTAACACCATTGTCGTGGTGCACTCTGCTGGCATCCGCGTCGTTGATGAATGGATTGACCACGAGAACATTACCGTAAGTGAAATCCCGCCTTCGTATCATACAACCCTGTATGACTGATACTTCGCAAGGCCGTTCTGTTCGCCGGACTACCAGGTCAAGAGTCCGGTCATTCGCTCGTCGACGTACTCTACGGCGACGTCGCTCCTAGCGGCAAGCTACCATACACCGTGGCCAAGAAGAGAGCGATTACGGAAACCTCCTCAACTCCACCATCTCCTTCAGTGCATTCCCTCAGGACGATTTCACCGAAGGTAATCCGCTAATCCTTGCCAGCAACAAGATGTTCACGGCTAACAACAGCAGGTCTGTACATCGACTACCGCTCCTTTGATGCGCGCAACATCACCCCTCGCTTCGAATTCGGTTTCGGATTGAGCTACACTACCTTCTCATACTCCAACATTCAGAGCGCCTCCACAGGCCGCAACTTCTCCTCCCTCCCGGACCCAAACATTGCCATCATCCAAGGCGGACATCCGGAGCTCTGGGAGAATCTCTACTACGTCACATGCGAAATCACAAATACAGGCGATGTGCCCGCGAGCGAAGTGCCGCAGCTCTATGCCGGTATTCCGAACGCGCCGGTGAGGCAGTTGCGCGGCTTCGATCGCGTACCGCTCAGACCGGGCCAGAGCAAGCTGGTCACATTTCCGCTGACTAGAAGGGATTTGAGTGTTTGGGATGTGGTGGCGCAGCAGTGGAGGTTGCAGAGGGGAACGTATGAGATCTATATTGGCGCGAGCAGCAGGGACTTGAGGCTCAACACCACGCTTACCGTGTGAGTTGAGGTTATTTAAAACGCACGCTGCCCCAACACAGGGGAAGGAAAAGATGGATTGCCTGGTTGTCGAAGTGTGCGGTCGTTTCGAAAGATATGAGGATAGCTTAGTAGATGAGAAAATTCTAACCAGACTTGAATCCGAACGATCCGTTGACGCATTTGTCAGCTGTGCGGATAAAACCGCCGCAGACGGGTATACTTGTTGCCATCTCAGCTAGGCAGTTGTTGATGCATCCCACAAGATAGTAGTGGAGAGCATAAGCGATGAGCAGGCTTCCTGGGCCGGCAACGGGATTGGCTGTGGATCTCAGCAAGAGGCTGTGGCCTGGTAAGGGTACTGGAGAACAAGCAGAAGGTTGATCGTCCCAAATTGATTATTCCATGCGGTTGGAGGATGGCCACGCCAATCATCCGTACAATATTCGTTGAATGGAACTGTTACTTCGAGAATGGTTAGTTGTCTCTTCGGGAGGCCTTCTCGGAGCAGCTGAAGCGCGGATCTTTAGTCTCCGCCATGCTGCAGTTTACTTGGACGTCCGGATGGGTGGCTTGAAGTGTTGTCGTTGATGGCGCACGTCAACAGACGCAAAGTCACATCTCTGGAGCAGAGCAACGCGATTCCGTCGGGGCTGTGCGGAGCGGCGCCTCTTCTCAACAAGCCGTCACGGCGTACCATGGCCGTTTGGAGCTGGTATAATGATCTGGACAAAGAAAAGTCCCGTCGTTTGGACTTCAATAAAATCGCACAGCTTAAGCTCTACCTTCCTTTCGCGCTTTTGCCGCATCACTGAGCTGCCCCCTCTCATATACGGTCCTCGCCATGGAATCGCCTTCCTCCGTGCCCAGAGCCTCAAACCCCTTCACAACGCCCTCGCGGTCCTCCTTCCCCATCTCCTGACTCATCTTAAACTTGCCACCCAGACTCGTAACTTCGATCTCAATGCCAATGATGTTTTTCTTCAAGATATCAACATACCTCTCCGGCGCGTCGTCCACACTCCACGGCTTCGCATACTCCATGATTTTTGTCTCGGCCATGTTGCTCAAGTCTCTGATTTGGCGCGCCAAGAAGGTGGACGTCCCCTCCGCCGTCGGGTCCGTATAAACGGTCGCAATACCGTAGCATTGCACTGCGGAGTAGTCCCACGTCGGCACCACTTTCCCCGTCTCGGGCTTGGTTTTGGTGTAGAATTTTGGGGTAACGTAGTGGTGCACTGGCCCGTTGAACAGCACCATGACTTCTTGTTGCAGCTTTTGGCCTGCCGGTGTGCCTGAGGGATGCTTTTTATGTGGTCGATGATGGATTTGGCCTGTGGGTTGGCGCGCGCAATGTGGCCCCGGAGTCGTGGTAGTTCCGTATCAGAGTCTGGATCGCTGAAGTCGATGACCCATGGTATATGACTTGACTGGATAAAGTTGTAGATTGGTGAAGATATCGCCGTTGTGAGGATGCCGAGTGGGTTATCCTGGATGAAGTGGCGAAGTGCCGGAATCGAAGTCTCGGCGTGTGCGGCTCGTAGGTACATGATTTCCGTATAACCGGAGGTTTTCTCTTACTGGTTCAGTCGATCTAGGAGCTGTGAAGTTATACTGGGAAGTCTGGAGACGCAAGGGTCGCTCGCTGTAGGAGTCATCGTATGGTAGAGACAGATTTGTTGTAGAGTCAGCGAGGATCCCGCCGGGTGGAACTCTAACCGTTCGGACCGAACCTACTTAGACCCATTCAGGAAGGTCTATGCGCTCTAGCGTCCGCCCTGCCAATGACATGGAAGCGTAACGAGGACTACATTAGATTCTATCCATCCATACCATGATGCTAGAGCACAACAGGCTTTCTGGTTCCATAGATAGAATAGGATAGAGGGTGCAATCTTCCATAGACCCTATGAAGTGGTGTGGTAGTCATAGTCGTAGTAAGTAGTCAATGAGTATAATGGTTGATCACGGCGCGAACGCCATCGCTAAACCTCATGGCAGCCAGCTCGACCAGCTCCGAGCCTTTGACGGCATCACGTTGCGGAAGTGCAAGAAAACTTACAAGCTGACCAGAGTTGACGACAGCTTGGCTGGAGGAGTACGCAAACTGATCGGAACATAGTAGATCAGGCATGAAGATTTCGTCCGGGGCAAGGGAGGGAGGAACTATGAGTAGTCATGAAATGCTAACAGACAACGAGGGTGATCTTGCTTCATGGATGATCGGTAGCGTCATTGGTACGCTTCATTCAGGATGTAAAGTGTAACAGTGAGTAGAGTCAAGAAGCTACACGCCAAAGGAACAACATGTGAGATGTCTGCTGGCGAGAGAATCATGTGACAGCGTTGTTGGCTGGGCAACAATCAATGCGATGTCCGAAAGGCGCAGCTGCTGCCGCGACGCTCAGAAAAGGGCACGGCCGAAACGAACAATTAATTGGGAGAGCTCGGTTAGTCCAGATATAGATTCAGAGAAAGACGAACAGTATGCGCAATAAAGAAGAGACACCGTCGTTGGCAGACGGTCATCCAGGCACTTCATAGAAGCAACCAGCTGACTCCGATCCAACCACCCATGCCCGTCAAACCAAGCAGAAGCACACAAATCCCCATGATGATGCCTGTACCCACCCTGTCACCAGCATCTATGAGCCCTCCACCAGTACTCATGACGGGCCCACGGAACGTCACACCCTCCATCATCGAGCTCCTGCCCAGGAACACCCACAGCAGCGCCGCCGCAAGACTGAGCAGCAAGACCAGAATGAGCACGCTCAAGATCCTCCTCACACTCCACGAGACGACAAACTCCAGCCCTTCCGGCTGTTCTAACCTCTTCACCATAGCCCTCTCAGCATCCGCACCAGATCTCAGACTCGCCGGAGTACGTGCGCTCAGAGGCACAGGCGTTGTGGGCGCAGCAGCCAGCCGATGCGCCCAGCTGACCCACGCATACCGCGCCTTCCCTTGTCGCGGGTTCGTGTACTGCTTCATTAATCTCTCTTCGCTGAATGTGTCGCTGAGGCCTCTGTACGCCACGGCGCGCGGACTCCGAGGCGTGGCAAGCCATCCATACCGAGCGTCTGCCTCCCTGCTCGCGAAGCCCGAGACGGTGATGCGTGTCAGTGAGCGCGCCGAGAAGAAGCGCTGTGCACCAAGCAGGGTGTTATATTGCTCGCGGAGTTGAACGAAGAATACTGCATCATCGAAGTCTAGGCCGCGGAAATGTGCGTCTTTCTCGTAAGAGTTGGCCGTCCGTAAGTTGAGCCGAGAATTCCGGGCGGCGAAGTCGGGATTGGCTGGGATGCTAATAGTGGAGATGCGTGGGCGTGAGTTGCGGTTGAGTCGCCGGACGGAGAGGGTCAGGATGCTGTCGTTCAGTGGCAAGGTGGCCGCCATGGGGGTGGCTGTCGGATTCGATGTCGGAGATGGTCCAAAGTCCTTGCGATCAGTGCCTGGGAAGGGATATGGATACGGCGTTCGGACGATATCTTCCGGGTCCAACCGACGGGGTATCGAGGTATCAATCGGAGGTGGAACGACAGAGACCTTTTGATCGGCGCTGATGCTGAGCGGCGGCGGGAGTTACGCAGGGATGATTCCAGAAATTTGGTCGCCCGATAGGCCGTTTTCGGAGGTGGGAGAGAGGGCGCGCCGGGGTCCAGTGCCTCATCGGTACGGAGGAGTGCTTGTAGTGTGATCGCATGCGCTCCAAGGATCTGATCAGCCTTGTTCTGCTTGGGTATTATGGGGCTCTCGTCATCTTGATCCGTTGCAATTGTGCTGGGGGCGAGCGACTCGGTCTGCCCGGATCACGTCTTGGTTTGCGTTCGCTGCTTCGACGCGGGCGTGAAGGCGTCATCTCTTGCACAGAGCCCGCTAAGGAACTGTCTGCGCTCTTATTGCCAGGTTGTCCACCTTCGTGAGGAGCATGAGGCGTGAGACGGAGATATGCATCAATGGCCGTTGGAGATGATGCCCGCTTTTCTTCGCACCGTGAGTGGAACCGATCCGTCGCACCACCCAGATAGCTCGCTGATTTCCTATCCTTTGGTGGAGTGGCTCTACGTATCGGCAATTCGTGATCTTGCTCCAAGATGTTCTGCTCAGCTAAATCCCCTAGTTCTGGGTCAGAGTCCGAGGTGTCGTCGAAGAAGTCCGCCGTTCTGTGTCCAAAATCGGATTGGCTGTTGAGGGATCCCATAATCATCTCTGGATGAATGCTCCGCGTAGGACTGTTCAGAGCTTGCGTTATACGAGGCGATCGTCGTGGCGAATCCGACATTCGAGCGGTATGGTCTTCCATCATGCCATGATCCTCCATTTAGCGTCTCAATCGACGCTGTTGCGCGCCGGGAGAACCACGGCCAGGCGGCTGTTTGAATCGTTGACGACGTTAAGTGATAGTCTGAGATGTCTTCTGTTATAATCCGCTCGTGTTAGGCCTCTCCATAAACCGAAGCGGACAGACTAGAATGGTTATACGCTCTGGCCGTGGTAGAGTTGGTTAAGGTGAGCAACCACATAACGCGTTGTGAGCGAAAGCGGAAACATGCTGATCAACAAATACTTGTGGAATGCAATTCGCATTGCTACAACGCTATCCGGTAAATTTGCCTCCGCAATAGATGCAGGTGTCGCAAGCCGCAAATAGAATTCGTGCAAGCGAATCCAATGGTTCTCTCTCTGCCCCTGGCTTGGCTGTGGCTGTCTGCCTGGCTATCTCGCTGTTTGTGCCGTCCTGACCGTTTGTCTCTGGTGCTTGAAACATCTGAAATAGCGATTCGCTTATGTACTGAGCACCACATAGACCACAATTCTTCGTGGTGCCTGGAGTTTGTATGGAGAGGTATGACAGGGAGCAGCGCGCTGTCTGCATATTAGTGTAACATAGAGGAACATCTCATGACTGACTCACTGTACTGGTGACCGTTGCTGCATCGAGACCAGTGCAGACTTTCGAAAGAGATTCCATCATCACAGATGCTGCAGGTCTCTACATACGTGTCATTGATCGTTGAGGCATCTTGTGCACCGTCACCGTATACCCTGGCGTCCAATTTGGTCAAAATCAGGTCATGAATGCGCTGTATCGTTCGGCTGATTGACGAGCCTTTGCAGAGACGATCGGGCAGACTGGAAACCTCGGCAGCAAGGCGATGTAAGATGGTAACATCATCAACCTTCTGGTGCTTTTGGCCGCCCACATTTTTGAAGCCTATCAACCGTCTGTAGCGAGCTTTGAGAACGTCTATGCCAAAGTAGAGGCGTTGTCGAAGCATTTTGACAAACCCTGCGGGTGACCGTTCGTCGGGAAGAGCTATGCCGTCCGCAGCCGTATCTGAGTCCTGTGGGACATCCAAAGTGCGCAGTATTTGAGCAAGCAAAGCATCCGTATCAGTTACAGCATTGGGCATGGCCTCTGCTAACCGCTGCATTCGGAAGAGTATCACTTCCGCGCTGATGTCTGCTGAAGATCAGGTTATACCCCTTTGAAGCAAGAAGAGTGACTTACCGTAGGGATTCGAAACGCCGCCACGCTCGGGCAGTACGCTGTCTGCTGTCACAACTCTTTCCTGGCTGATGATCACGTTGGTCCATTGATCCGCTTGGATGGTGTACTGCACCATATCACTGGGATGTAAGCTGCTGCATAAAGCGATGCTTTCGCCCAGCGGAGACGTAGCAATCCCTGCGGTCTTGGCTTGCACATGGGTGCCAAGTCCATATTCAGTGCTAAAGTTAGCTTGTGCCTCAAGAAGGCTCAATTGCCACGATGCAGTGTCCAGTTGAGGTGCCTGTGTGAGGGGTAGATGCAGCACCGTTGTACGAGCAGTTGCCGAACTGAGATAGGAAACGACGTGGACCAATGGAGTGCCTTCTACACTTTGAGAGAAGGCAATACCTATCCGGACAACGTCAGCAAGTTCGTGAAGGTTGGAGCAAGTCTTGTCCCACCTGAGATTTCGTCCCATGTGCCATCAAGCCAGCGACTTGAGAAGTCATGGCAGAGGAGACCAGAAGGACTTGATCGTGTAGGCTCTGCTGGAGACACAGCATCGCAGAGAATGCAGTTTTCGAAGAACATGACCAGGTACAATCGTCCCTGATAAGGTTTGGGTGCCCATTGCAGTGGACCTGCTGGACGAGCCCCAGTCATGCCAGAACCAACGGAAACAGTGGCCTTGAACTCCAGCTCAGTCTTGTCCCCTGCGGCCCCGGCATAAATCTGCTTGCGAGAGACATCGGCTGTAGTAGCAAATGCTAGGAAGGACGTTGACTCGCCACTCGCGTCTTTGACCCAAGGACTCCACGTTAATTGATCAGCAAACGGCAAATGAGGCTTCCAGAGGGTTGTCTGTGGCAGGCATGGTCCGAGGAAGAAGGACTCGCTAGCAATCGGTTCAACGCGGAAAGTGTATACGATCGAAACTTTCCACTCGTTGTCTTGCGGATCCAGGACATCATAGGGCGAAGTGATTTTCAGAATCAGAATATCGCCGCAGTCGTTTGAGACCGCAATGTATTGCTCTCCCCATGTTGTATAGGCACTGAGCGGATGAGATCCAGAAGTTGCGCGCAGAGCAGGAGCCCAAGTGAATGCTCGCACTCGTTGCTGAGTCCAATACCGTTCGTATTCGTCAAGCGGCATGTTTTGTTCAGACTTGCCGTTAGCGAAGTGTTTCTGCAACGTGCGGTTGATGATCAGAGCCCGCCTCCAGTTGTCGCGAGACTCCGGCTGCCCCATACACTCCCATATTGACAGCACGTGGTTGGAGGTTAGCACCGCTAACGAACACCTCCTGTGCTTCGCTAGCCCTGGTGGAGACCATTCCAGCGCTGCAACCAGTCTGTTGGATAGTTCCTCTCCCACAGAGAAGTTGCTCCAGGCTAGTGGATCCTGAAGCGGTGATTCATCCCATGCATATTCGCCCGTTTTGAGTGTTACCGACTTGAAGATTAGGTCATCGTGATGGGATAGTTTCGGAGTCTGTTATTGCTGTTAATTGATGGAGCGAAACCGGATGGAACGAGGCGTACAAAGATTTCTAGTGTCTCTCCGGCTGCCACAGCAATCCAGTTGTCCTTCGACCAAGCAACAGCACCGTAGCAGGCAGCCCAACCATTAACCCGAATGGGTCTGCTCATTGTGGTTGTTGTCCGATGTAGGTTGAGCTGGTAGGGTTAAGACAGCTAAAGGAGAACGATCAAGCGATGACTTAGCGCATTCACTGCCCAGTCGTGTTTCTACTCTGAAAGCGGGAACATGCAAGAGTTGTAGGGAAAGACACGACGAGAGGGCAAAGCCGACTAGACGTTGGATCTGAGTATGCAGCTTCATAGGACGCTATGCTCCAGCGATGTAACCTACCGCTTCTACACTCTCGTGACTCTACAGTGTTCAATATGTTCTTGCATGGCCCTGTCGATTCTGAGCATCTCAACGTGCGAGTGTTTGTGAGATAGATACGAAGATATTTTCGTGACGCGAACGCGTTCTCATCTTCATCAGACGCCAAGACCCGTCTGCCGCCGTCTCCCACCTCAAGACATCTTCACATGCGTTCCTACAACAGGGTCATCAAGCACACATCATGGTCCTCTCATTCATCCTAATACAAAATCGCCAGTATGTTTGAGATACTGTCGGAGACTCGTACTGAGCTGATCCGGCATCAGGGGCAAGACCCGATTGGCGAAGTGGTACGCTCCGTACAGTGTAGGTTCCCCTGTTTACCCATGGAAAGAGTATCGCTGACTGCAGCAGGATGAAGAGAAGGTCAAACTGAAGGGCGAGGTATGACGCACTTCAGCTCCTACAACAACCGACGTCCCATACTCCTTCGTCCATCTTGGATCCTCTCCTCCCGTTCGCTGTTCGAAAAGCAATACCTGACATCCGTTGCTGCGCAGATCCATCGTCTCGTCGCACCCCGAGACCAAAAGCACCAATCCAACTTTGTCGAGTTCCGCGGTTCGTCAAAGGTCATATACCGGCGGTATGCGGGACTGTTCTTCTGCGCATGCGTAGACGCAAACGACAACGAGCTTGCATATCTGGAGGCTATACATTTCTTCGTCGAGGTCCTAGACCAGTTCTTTGGCAATGTCTGTGAGCTGGATCTGGTATTCAACTTTTACAAGGTACGGAGAGTGGGATGCTATTACAGAGAAAAGAGCGACGGATGCACGGGACGTATAGTCTCTAGCACAAGGAGGCTGACAACGACCAGGTATATGCGATCCTGGACGAGGTTTTCCTGGCGGGAGAAATCGAGGAGACGAGCAAGCAGGTCGTCTTGACTAGACTGGAGCATCTGGACAAGCTTGAATAAAGCTTACCCAGTGCAGCCATAGGGACGATCTTGCACGAACATTGCAGCATTTTGGCGGCGCATTCGGGGATAAGGTCAACTGGAGTTTTGGAACTGGGAACGATACCAACTGATAAGCATTGGAATTGCATTCGTTGTCTAATATGAACCTTATTCGCCTCCATTTTAGTGACCGGCAGCATGCGTCTCGACCAAGGAGGTCGTGCAACAGCTCGCAAGGTATGGCGAGACCACCTGAGCTATGCTTCTAGACAAAGCGTGTGCTTTGCGACAGGGCTCGATAAACCCACCACAAACCAGTTGAGAAAGCATCGTTATGCAAGCAGATCTCGCCATCCATGGCGATCTCATCCGAGGAATCCAACCGTTCCACTTTCCAGATTGAGAGAACCACCGCCAGCGCAGGGATTTCCCTGCCCAAAAGACGGAGGCTTCCCGGTAACTCCACCAAAGTCAGCTATCAGTCGATCTCGATAGATTCAGTCTGAGAGTGACCCTTGTCGTGCACCGAGTCGCGCGCCACAGCGCGAAAGATGACATGATGATCATTGTAGCGATCCCACTCCTCCATCGTCGTCTTGAAATCCGGAAACTCGTGCGCCTGCATAAGGCGAAAGTCGCTCTCCGCAGTAGCATCCTTGTACTTGTGCCAGATCGTCTCAACCGTGTTACGCTGTCGCGTTGTCAGCTCCTTTCTTTGTCGGCAAGCAATTAGAGGACCAAAACTTACCCTGTGTCCCTTGAACCAGAGGAAGTCTCTCTCCTTCTGAGGTTGGGTTACGCTAAGGTTGATGACACCAATCCAGTAACGGTGCGCAGCTAACTTGTCATTCGGCTTGAGCGTGACAGACTTTTCGTGCAGCTTCTTCCACAGACGAATCTTTCTCTGGGTAGGGTTCTCCTGGGGATGAATCTCTTCTTTGGCTGGGAGGCGGCCGAGTCTTCTTCCTCGTAATCTTCGGGATTTGCTGAGTCGTGTAGATGGGGAGAGCGCGATGGGGTGCTTGCACCTGGGCTGCCAGTGCACTCTATGGCATGACCGTCGTTTTCCTCTTCCTTTACGACGCTATTCTCGTCGCCATCATTGATACCGATTGTTTCGCCAGCAGCACTGATGCGACGCTTCTGCTCGTCCTCTGTAGCAGCGTCACTCACATCTGCGAGGTTGCCGTTGCCGTTCTCGCAGTCCGAGGATAATTCCTCGTTATCGTTGTCGTCGTCACCCTGCTCTTGCGAGCCTCCATCGGCTGGATCTTCGTCCTCATCAACCATTACCGTGTCCTGTGCAGCGTGCTGTTTATTGACAGGAATGTGATCTGGGCTCTTGGATGCAGTCTGCTCTGGAGCTGAGACGATGGTGAGATCGCTGTCGTACGCGCTTTGGTTCCTCGGCGTGCGTTGAGATGCTGCCTCTATTTCAGAGTGCAACTGGGCGGAGACATCATCTTCGAAGTCACCGTCGGCGCCGTAGTACTGTACGTTATCGCATTCAGCGAAGTTAGAGACTTCGGCCATGGCGTTCTGAGTCGTGTCTTGAGAGAACAGTATTGGTCGAACAACAAAAAGGTTGGAAGATGTCGAAGGGAGTAACAGCAGGAAAACGCAAAGGAAAGAGTGTGCTCGACACTTCGCAGTGACTCGAATCTGATTGGTAATGGAGGACAGTGAAGAAACTGTGAACAATTGTTGTGGCTGGCAAACTGATCGGAGTCCACAGCTAACTTGAATAAAGCTTCAGTCGATGATTTGGGATGTCCCTCTGCATTCCTTGATAGAGCACCGGCGCTCTCGACAGTCGCGCAGGCTCGATTGAGACACTGCTGTCGCAAGGCAGCAACATCTACATGACTGCGGCATTGTGAAACAGATTTGGATGTGGACGATGGCACGATTGACCCCTGCGTTTAGCCGGAGCTACAGTTGCAATGTAGTCCTGATACGTAGATATTGTGTAGTGACTTCTACTTGCAACAGCGATGGGTCAGTCAGTCATATTTGAGTAACACGCGAGATCGTTGATTGTCAGTCAGTCTTCACTGACGGCTCAATCAAGGAGGGTTGCCACAGCATGGGAGTTGAAGCTGTATGCCGGGATGTAGATATCCCTTCGAGTATCGCGATAACTCCACGTTGAAGTTTAGGGATCTCACGAAAAAGTTGTCCGAACCAATGGTGGACAACAAGGATGATACAGAGAACGAACGAGGAGAATTGAGATGTACCGATACATAATCGTACTGTCTCGCCGGGAGCTAGACAGGACGGGGACAAAGGAAAGTTTGCTCATACTCTCCGGTTTGCTTCCTGCATGCCATGGGCGATCAAGATGATAATGAATGTGGATGTTCGGACTTGAACCCGCAGCAAAAGGCATCTATACTAAGTAAGGCGGACGGGGCGAATACTGTGATTCGTTTGGAGCGGATGAAGGTCAGTGGAGACGTTATGCCTTGCAATGCCTTGGGATTACGCGGTCGGCAAGGGGCCAACTCGCCAGGGACGGGTGCCTCCGCGTCTGGCGATCTAAACCGAATCGAGCGTCATACAGAAATCTGAAACAGGATTGCTTCCCACAGACGTGTACGAGTACAGCAGCAGCAGCACCACCACCACCACCATCACCACCACTTCCCGTTATTGCTGTGCTACTATTAGCAGCTCCGCATCTCGTTTTCTCCTTCTTCGTTCCGGGAGCGCAATCGCGATATCGTGCGCGTCTTAATCTCACACCTTACAAGCTGTCTGAATGCTCGTTGGCCTGCATGCTGGCCTGAAGAAAGCCGCCCGCAGCCTCAACAATCTATCTGCATCTTACATCCACCATCATCTCAGCCGCGCATACTCTACACGCGCTGCATCGCCCTGCTGCCTGATAGATCGATCAGTTCTAGTTCCTTCCACCTCGCGCGCCACGAGATCGCCTCTGTATCACGCTTTCCGCAGTATATCTTCTACAGCATCCATCATGGACAACGGAGAAGCACGCACAAAGCGAAAGACTCCGCCTAGCAACCACCACGACAGACCATCTAAGCAAATACGACCAGGAACAGAAACCATGGATCCAGCGCCGCCCTACGCCAACGGCGTCGAACTTTCCGCGACTGGCACACCGAACGGAATGGTTGTGGATGACGAGGAACCAAGAGCAATGGTACCAATAGCAGCAGCGGATACGGCAGAATGGCAGGCGACCATCGAGACGGTGGTTTCTAAAGTGGTGTCCATACACTTTTGTCAGACATGCGCCTTCGACACCGACAGCGCTTTGTCCAGCGAAGCGACAGGATTTGTGGTGGATGCAGAGAACGGCTACATCATGACGAATAGGGTAGGATTGTCCAAGAAAAGATGGAGGAAGACTGACTGACAGGTGGCAGCATGTCGTCGGCGCAGGTCCGTTCTGGGGTTACGTCATTTTCGACAACCACGAGGAGGTGAGTGAGCACGCGACAGGTGACTGGAGGTGTGCTGATATGGAATGGTAGTGCGACGTTTACCCCGTCTACCGCGACCCTGTTCACGACTTCGGCATTCTAAAGTTCGACCCTAAAGCAGTCAAGTACATGAAGCTGGCGTCCCTTGAGCTTCGCCCGGATCTTGCGCGCATCGGAGCAGAGATCAGGGTCGTAGGAAACGATGCTGGAGAGAAACTGAGTATCTTGTCTGGAGTCATCTCCAGATTGGACAGAAACGCGCCGGAATACTCTGAGGGCTACTGTGATTTTAATACGAACTACATTCAGGCTGCTGCTGCGGCAAGCGGTGGCAGTTCCGGTTCACCTGTGGTCAACATTGATGGGTACGCGATCGCTTTGCAGGCAGGGGAAGACAAGACGGCGCAGCTACGGATTACTTCCTTCCTCTGGACCGTCCGCTTCGAGCGCTGGAGTGCATCAGGAAGGGCGAGCCGGTGGCCAGGGGCACGATACAAACGCAGTGGCTGCTCAAGCCTTTCGATGAGTGCCGCAGACTGGGTCTGACGCCAAACTGGGAATCCGAGATCCGCCACCGCTTTCCAAAGGAGACTGGAATGTTAGTCGCAGAGCTGGTGCTGCCCAAGGGTCCAGCTCATACCCTTCTGGAGGAAGGGGATGTGCTGATCAAAGTCAACGACGAGTTCCTCACTCAGTTCATCAAACTGGACGACGTCCTCGATTCCAGCGTCGGCAGTAAAGTGAAGCTGCTCGTACAAAGAGGCGGAGAGGACAGGGAGGTCACAATTGATGTTGGCGATCTCCATGCGATCACGCCGGACAGATTTGTTTCGGTGGGTGGAGCTTCATTCCACAATCTGTCTTACCAGCAGGCAAGATTCTACGCCCAAGCTCTTACTGGCAACGGCGTGTACGTCTGCGAAGCTTCCGGCTCGTTCAGGATGGAAGGCAGCGAATCAGGCTGGCTGATACAGTCTGTCGACAACAAGCCAACCCCGGATATGGAGACGTTCATCGAAGTTATGAAGGGTATCCCGGATCGGGCGCGAGTCCCGGTGACGTACAAGCATCTTAGGGATATGCATACGTTAAACAACGTCGTCGTACTCATCGATCGACATTGGCATAGGAAGATCACCATGCATGTCAGGAATGACAAAACCGGACTTTGGGACGCGAAGCTACTCTCCAAGCCGTTACCGCCGGCTGCGCCCGTACCACGGAAAGCGAACTTTATCAGAATGGAGGGTGCACAACATCCAGATGCGGTCGACATTGTGCGTAGTTTCGTCAGAGTATCCGTCACTCTGCCGCTGAAGCTCGATGGTTTCCCAAGATCGCGCAAGATTGGGTTCGGTCTGGTCATTGATGCCGACAAAGGTCTCGTCCTCGTGTCCAGAGCTATCATACCCTACGACATGTGCGATATCTCGGTGACAATTGCAGATTCTATAATGGTGTTTGGCAAGGTTGTATTCATGCATCCCTTGCAGAACTACTGTGTCATCCAGTACGATCCATCGCTGGTGCAGGCGCCAGTGAAGTCGGCCAAGCTTGCCACAACACCGATCAAGCAGGGCGAAAGCACAATCTTTTTCGGATTTAATCAGAATTTCCGTCCTGTCGTGGCCAAGACTAGCGTTACCGATATCACGTCCGTAGCGATACCAGCAAGCATGACTACTCCTCGATACCGCGCCGTGAACCTGGACGCTATCACTGTGGACACCAGTCTGTCCGAGCGTTGCGGAAGCGGTGTGCTCGTTGCCGAGGACGGTACGGTGCAGGCGTTGTGGATGACATATCTCGGCGAGCGCCATCACAACGGCAGGGATCAGGAATACCATCTGGGAATGGCGACACCCGGCCTTCTGCCTGTCATCGAAGAGATCAAGAGCGGTGGAAAGCCAAACTTGCGCATCCTTAACATCGAGACGCATATCATCCAGATGAGCGAAGCCCGCATCCGCGGCGTTTCCCAAGGGTGGATTGACCGCATCGAGCACGAAGATCCGGAGCGCCACCAAATCTTCATGATCCGGAAGGTTGACGCCAACCACACGGGTGGCCTCATGGAAGGGGATATCATCCTCACTCTGAACGGCCGCCTTGTCACGCGCACCACGGATTTCGACGTCATGTACGCCAACGAGGTGTTAGAAGCCGTCATCGTCCGTAACGAGGAAGTGGTCACGCTCAGAGTTCCCACCGTGCCGACCGAAGAGCTGGAGACTGACCGCGCAGTCATCTTCTGCGGCGCTGTCCTACACCGACCACACCACGCCGTGCGCCAGCAGATCTCGCGGGTGCACTCGGACATCTACGTCTCGGCCCGCATGCCCGGCTCACCAGCATACATGTACGGCGTGGCGCCGACCAACTTCATCATGGGCGTCAACGGCGTGCCGACACTCGACCTCGACACGTTTGTCAGAGAGACGAACAAGATCGCCGACAACACGTACTTCAGGCTCAAGCTCATGACTTTCGACAACCAGCCGTGGGTGGCTACGATGAAGAAGAACGATCACTACTTTCCGACCCAAGAGTTCGTCAAGGACGAGAAGGAGAAGGAGGGCTGGAGACGCATCATGTACGAGGACGGCAAGGTCAAGAAGGACGAGGGTGACGTGCCGGATGTGACGGATGAGGGCTTTGACGGCGGCGAAGCGAACATGGCGCCGGAGATCAGATGTAGGTTGTAGACGGGACGGGCTGAGATGGGTAGGCACCGGTCTGGGGCATTTTCAGGCGCTCAATACCCCGGGATAGGTGCGGGAGCAGGCATACGCCGCTCGTCGCGGGCTGTAATTCTGGACGTACAGTACTCACTCTCTTGCATCGTGCACACGACTGGAAATTGTGAAAACGTCGTTGAGCGGCCTCTGCAGTCGTTCATTGGCCGGAGTCGTGTCGCGCCGAGACTACAGCGTTCGGCAAGTCGTTAGTCGTGTGTGAGAGCAGGGGTAAAAGAATGAGTACAAGATCGATCAGCATGTGCACACGAGGTGGCTTATCAGCATGGCTTATCAGCAGCGGACGCTTTGTTACTGTAGCTGACCCACAGTACAATACTTTCGAAGCGTGGAGATAGACGGAGACGGGGAAGTAGTGGTTGGACGTGCCTGCCATTTGGGGATCGGATCCGCCTGCCGAAATGGGTTGGCGGTGCTTCGCTTCTCCCCAATCTCCCGCGAAGAGGGGCGCGTCGATAACGATAACGATAACGATAAGGGTAAGGGCGGGGTAAGACGAAGGACAAGACGTCCCCGCAAGAGTCGCTCAAGCCTTCACGAGAGAATACATGCGACCGTCGCCACTAGACGACACTAACCAACACACACTTTGCACTCAACAGGCATGTCCAAGCGTAGCGTAAAGCAAGACGAGCCTGCCAGCCTGCCAGCCTGCCAGCCTGATCCACTCGTCCTCGTCTTACCAGACTGCTGAGTGGCACGGTACTTATATACACTGCATACTTATACGTCCGCTCTTCCCTGCCTCTGCTGTCCTCTCCCATCGCTCCTTGTACCTTGCCTCGCACACCTCGAAAATGTCCACAGAAGCCCTTTCTTCCCTTCCCCTTCGCCCTTCCAAGCAACCAGCAGCACACCCTTTTGCGCCGCTATCTCGCCACGAGATCACAAATGCCGCTGCGCTCATTCAGAGCCAATGGCCTTCCAACACCAATCTCCACTTCAAGGCCGTGACGTTGGAAGAGCCCGCGAAAGCAGAGGCCGCTCCGTACCTCGAGGCGGAGTACAGTGGTCGATCGCTACCGAGCATTGACAGGCGAGCCTTCGTTTCCTACTACATTCGGAAAACCGTAAGCATGCTTGGAGCTTCTCTTTCATCATCGTCCCTAACTCCATCCTAGAACAAATTCCACGAGGCCATCGTCAATCTTTCGACCCAAACAGTAGAGTCAAATGTCCGCTTGGGCGCAAACGTGCATGCCTCGGGAGATGGAGAGGAGATTCTGGCCATCGAGAGGATCGCACTCGAGGATGAGGGTGTCAAGGCAGAATTGGCGAAGCTCCAGCTGCCTGAGGGCAGCGTAGTCATCAGCGATCCGTGGATCTATGGTATGTGTGCTTCGCTGCTGCGCGATGCATGTCTCGGCAAAGCTCACCTGGAAAAACAGGCTCCGACGGTATCAACGACGACGACCGGATGTACCAATGCTTCCTTTACATGAGGGATCCCGCCAACTCCGAAGAAGCCGACTCGAACCATTATGCGCTTCCCCTCACAATCTCGCCTGTCATCAGCACGGAAACCATGCAGGTCATCCGCATTGACCACCTGCCCACGAGCAAGGACAACACGATTAAAGAGACACAGCCCTGGAAGCCCAAGTCAGGAAACGAATATGTGGCGGAATACCAGAAGCTTAGGACGGATGTGAAGCCATTGCATGTGGTTCAGCCGGAAGGAGCGAGCTTCACAGTCACTGAGCAGGGTACTTCTCAGGTCATTGAATGGCAGAAGTGGTCCTTCCGGGTGGGCTTCAACCAGCGTGAGGGCATGGTTCTGTACAATGTCCGCTACGACGGTATGGCCGCTTCTCCCAAGTCCACTCTTAATCAACGTTGATGCTAACGTGATTGTTCAGGTCGCAGTCTGTTCTACAGACTTTCGCTGTCGGACATGAACATCCCATATGCTGACCCACGCCACCCCTTCCACAAAAAGTCCGCTTTTGATCTTGGTGATGCCGGTGCAGGCATTATGGCGAACGACCTCAAACTCGGATGTGACTGTCTCGGCGCGATTCATTACCTCAACGCTATCGTCTCCGATGACAAGGGCGGCGCCACGGAGATGCCAAACGTTGTCTGCATTCACGAGCAGGACGCGGGTATTGGCTGGAAGCACACCAACTATCGTACCGGCCGCGCTGCGGTCGCGCGCAATCGCGAGCTCGTCCTCCAGTCTATAATCACCGTTTCCAACTACGAATACATCTTGGCCTTTATGTTCAACCAGGCAGGAGAGGTCATCTACGAGGTTCGCGCCACTGGTATCCTGTCCACTCAGCCGATCGACGAAGGTCTCGAAGTACCCTGGGGTACTGTGGTTCACCCAGGCGTGCTCGCCACGCACCATCAGCACATCTTCTCTCTGCGCGTCGACCCAGCCATCGAGGGCCACGCAAACCGTCTCGTCTACGACGAGGCGATCGCAATGCCGCGCAGCGACTTCAACCCGCACGGAACTGGCTACTACACCACTGAAACCTTGGTCGAGCGCTCTGGCGGCTATGATCTCGACTATGAGAAGAATCGCGTCTTCAAGATCCAGAACGTGGCGGTGCGGAACCCTGTCAACGGCAAGCCGGTCGCGTACAAGATTCATGCCCCGCCGTTCCAGAAGATCATTTCCGATAAGGACAGTTTCAATTACAAGCGTGCAGAGTTCTCCGACAGGAACATCTACGCTGTGAAATACCGGGACGGTGAGTTGTACGCTGGTGGCAAGTACACGAACCAGAGCAGAGGAGGCACCGGCGTCAGGAGCTGGGCGGAGCGCGATGAGAGCATCGTTGACGACGACCTTGTCGTTTATGTGCAGTTCGGCATTAACCACGTAAGTATGCCTTCAGCTCTTGAGAATTCATCATCGTTGCTAACACGGTGCTACAGGTCCCACGTATCGAAGACTTCCCAGTCATGCCTTGCGAGATCATCAAGGTTTCGATGAAGCCAGTCAACTTCTTCGACAAGAACCCCGCTCTTGATGTTCCACCCAGCACGCAGGAGTTCAACAAGAGCACACTCCTGAGCGAGAAGCATCAGCAGAGCACCACGACCGGCACCGTGACCAAGTCGGGAGACGTCTGCTGCTCGAGCAAGCTGTGAACAGATGGCGCTTGTGCGGGATGATTGTTTCAAGGCGGCGTGGTCTTTGATGTTATGAGATGCAGTTGACATCTGTATATACCCAATACGAACCATATGCAATGCACCAACGATGTTTTGATCAGCGCTTTTCATCACGTGCTGCACTCTATGTCGGCTGTTGAGTAGTCAGAAACACTCTACTGCACGCCCTCAACCTTCCAGCACTTGACAGCAGCATCAGCACCACAGCTGAGCACCTTGTCCTCTCCCACCCACGCGATCCCCCAACACCGTCTTTGTGCGCATTGAGCGCCTTGACCCTCTTGCCCGGGTCTGCAAGGCTCCAGACAAAGACGTTGGTGTCCAACCCACCACTGGCGGCCTTCTTGCCATCAGAACTCCAGCTGATACACGTGACGCGCGCCGTGTGCGCCGACCAGCGGTTCGTGACGAGTGACCAGTCACCCGAGCTGTTGGAGTAGACGAAGATCTTGCCGTTGCTGAGGCCGGCAGCCAGATGCGAGGATGTCGAGAAGACGAGGGTGGAGATTGCGGCAGTGGGGTCGCGGAGCTCGGTGGTGAGCGAGAGAGAGGAGCCGGAAAGAGCGTAGAGGCGCAAGACTTTGTCTTCGGCGCCGACGGCTACGGTCGAGCCGCGGGCAGCGATGGAAGTGGGTGTGTAGTTGATGGACTCGGCGCCGACTCTGTTGCCCTCGGAGAAGATCGTGATGGCGGAAGGAGTGGCTACGAGTGTGACGGCCTTGCTTCCTGATGACGCAGAGACGCTGATGCCCTTTGGTTGGCCATCGATCTTGGTCGAAGAGCCGGTGAAGGAGCGAGTGGATGCGTCGATGGAGCGCAGTGCGTCATCCCAACCGACACTGTAGACACGACCTTCCGACGCCGATGGTGCGAAGCCGTTCACATAGTTCGAGTGAGTTTCGCCATCAACTTTCTGTGCGACTCCAGCGGAAGCGTCCCATGCACAAACACGACCTTCATAACTTCCTGTCCAGAGGGTCTTGTCTGCCTCTGTAAATGCTGCGGCAGTGATGGCCTTTTGATGACCACGAACCACTCTGACAGGCTCGTCGCTTCCCTCGATTAGGTAATTCAAGTTCCCTTCCAGATCCACGCTAATGATGAGGCCATCGCTGCGTCCATGAGGCCACGTTACGCCGACTTGCTGGTGAGAGATGTTCACGACACCTTCCTCGCCCATGCGCCAGCTTTGAACGCATTTGCCAGACTCTGCGTCCCAGATCTTGACGGTCTGGTCGCCGCTGGCGGTGACGAAGCGTTTCGAGTCCTTAGCCCAAGCGACCCCAAATATACTTCCCCTGTGCTCTCCTTCTCCAATCTGACCTTTAGGTTCGCCAGTCTTCCCGTCGTAGAGCCATATCCGTCTGTCACTTCCAACAGTGACGAGGCTCGCACCGTCTGGGCTGAAGGCAATACCGTAGATGAACTTGTCATGTTTGCCGCGGACACTGGTGTTGAACTTGAACGGAGCACCATGAAAGAAGGCCATGCTGGTGTCGTCGGACCCAGTCGCTGCACGGAGAGGGCGTTGCTGCCTGATGGAAACGCAATTGATCTGAGAGCTGTGACCGGAGATCTCGCCTACACTGTTTCCGCTGTCGGCAGTGATGCAGTGTCCGAAGCGTTCCTTGCCGTCGCCGACGGCGATGATGCGCTGTGAATCTCCATCCCAAGCTATGTCGTTGATACGGCCTGCTATAATGTGGTACTCGCCTGGTCACTGTCAGATTTGACGAGCGGCGGTGGGGCGAGAAGCTGCGCATACCCTTTGTGGCCCCTTCACCGACACAATCCCAGACTCTTACTGTTCCCGTAACATCTCCACTCGCTATATAGAAACCAGAGGGTGAGAAGCGGGCGATCGTGGTCTGGGCGGTGTGATTGGTGTACTGCTTGGAAACTTCAGGGTTGTCGATGGAGCGGACAAAGATGGATTTGTTGGACTGGCATTCTCGATCAGAGGCCGGGTGTCACAAGCCCTAGAAAAGTTGCATACCGCGTAAGCTATCCGCTCGCCTTTGGAATCGGAGGAGAGGGGAGTTGGAGAGCCCCGCGTTGTCGTAGGGGAAGCTGCCCAGATGGCCTCTACAAGCCAAATCATGGTCAGTCGACAGGATCAACACAAAGAAGACACTCAAGCGGTCAGGAGACATACCCGCCTTTATAGACATGGTTCAGTTGTTTCGGTGAGAAGTATCGAGACGGCAGTCGAGAGTGCCAGGAGGAAGTGTGAAATTAAATGAGTCGACCAAAGTCGAAGCCTGGGAGGATGACGCAATTTGTAAACAGAGTGCCTATTTCAATTTGAACACTGTAACCTCAACACGTTTCTCATAAACCAGTCAACAACCTGATGACTACTTCTATATCTAACAGCACGTACAGTACATGTTTCCGTCTCGCCACTTCTGTCTGTCTCTGTCGATGCTAGGACGACAGTAACTCCTGGATCCGATTTCACTAACTCATGGTTTCGAGTTCCCAACGACCATGTTTGAGACTGACACTCTGGGAAGGCAATCATGCCGAGAGGCATCCAATCCGATATTCGTGTACACGCTCCCGTACCCGTACCCGTACCAGCCTTGTCATTGTCCATCAACGTCAGGCATTTGACGTGTGAAGCAACATCTGTCCATTCCGCGTCCTTGTGATACTGCCACAGTATACTGGAGCAGTGTCGGTCCCTCCGATATTGCCTCCCGCCAATTGTAACACCGCTCTTCGTTCGCATCAGAAACCGAGCTTGGACAGGTTTGTGTCGAAAGCGTTCTAGCGCATGTTGATGCCATTCGGTTGTCCGCGACTTGCGTCTGCATGCCATATAGAAACCTGCACCGTGCGCGTCTCACACACCAGCGAAAGCGATTTGCAAGTTGCAAGGGTCAGGGACGGATAGCATCAAGATCAACGGCCTTGGTGTAACTGTGGTTGCCTTCAAGCACAACCTTGAGAGGAGTACTTCTCCTCCAAGCAGCGAACATGTGTTTGTGGCTCCTTGCTCCTCTAGATCTCTCTCGTTTTCCTCCATCTTCGATGAGGATAAGAATAGGTGAGCGGCTCCGCGAGACACCGTGCCCACGGCTGGGTCGGCCCGCTGCTGCGTAACGTCGTCGCCGCTGGATATGGCATTGTCCAACCAGTGTTCGGTGCGACCATGTTTTGCATCCGGGTGATATTTGCTGTAAGCATCAGCGACTCTCTCCCTCGGCAAGAAGTAGAGTTGTAAGAAGAGTTGTGAGAAGGGGTGTAGGGGTCGTGTGAAGGGTTGCAGCTCGGATAGGAGTTTGCAGACCTGTATCGCCTCGTATTGCATGCACTACACGATTACTGGTACGGCGGCTAGATGCATGCAGCGAATGCTCGTTCGAGTTTCCTTTGCGTTAGCAGTTTGCCTGACGCACCTAAATGATGGGGCTTACGACTCAAATGTGGAGCAGGAGTGCTTATCGCCCGACGGGAAGCGGCAGGCGGTGACGAGAGTGCATATGTGGCGCGGGCATTCGACTCAGTTACCTGCGCCAGCATCTGTGGTGACGGAGCAGCTCTCCAGGCCAGCAGCTACCAAAAGCTCCTTGGAGACGGTATGCCAATTGTCCCCCGATTCGAGATACCAACGCCGCTACTACTCATCCTGTTGCTGCATGTTTCGTGTGTCAAACTGCACGACACGCAATGGACTGCCTTGACTCGCGTGCCTTACATTCCCACACCACAACAACCAGAAGATCGGATGCATAGCGCCAACTCGGCCTCCCATACACATCACCCGCCCGCTTCACAGCAAGCCATCGACGCATTCATGCCGCACCGGACGGAGTCTAGCTGCCGTAGCCGCTCATTGCATAGCAATGAACACGCCAGACCATTTCAGACATGCGCCAGCAGCCGATCGCTACAGCTAATCTAAGCCACCAATTTGCTTCTGGTTTCTTCTTGACGTTCTCGCTCACGGCTACCGGCATAAGTGCGATCCCTTTGGTCCAAAATCACACCTCCTCTCAGCTTCCATCACCTCGCCCGGACCGCTGTTGGGATGCCGCCAACCACCCACCCTGAGAGCGGGGGCTGATCGACGGCCATCTTTCCTGGAGATCTTCAGTGCTACTCTGCCTACCATTGTGCTGGAAGGCTACTTCGCACAGAAAGGTGGAGACTTTTTGCATAGTCTTCTCTGTCATCTGCGTCCCTTTCGTCTCAGCCTCTCCCACGGTGTTGTGGCTCGGATGCTTGGAGCGATCCAGGCGTGCTCGCCTCGCGTGTCCGGCGTGCCCACCTCCGGCAACAAACTGCCTGATAAAGCCTGGCTTAGTGATGTCCGGGACGGCAATGCATGACATGGGTTGTACCCCAGAAGCTGCCTGCCAACGGAAGAGGGCCGTCGACCCTGAAACCTTACTCAGTTGCGCCGGGATAGCAAAGCTAAACCAGTTGTCTAGAAGCGCCGTTTGATGCAGCTAATGAATGCGGGTCTCGAGATCCTCGCTCCTTCGAATTGCTACTCTTGTTGTCCCGAGATCCGCCCTCGTGGACAGCACCATGGGATGAAAGGTCTCGGTCTTCCACTTGTGATTACTGCCTCTACAGCTATCGCAAGATCTTGGCCCTTCTGTGTGCCATCGCTAATATCTACCTACTCCAGCGCGAAACCACCCATCCCGAACCCGGAGCCTTATCACGGTTCACCTCCATCGACAACTCTTAGGACATGGACCGGGCCACTGTCCGACGACCACACGCGCCCAGGAGGCAAAGCACGACTTCCAGTTTCAGCCCATCTTCAGCAAGCAGCGACTCACCGGATGCCGCAACAGGAATCGTTGCGTCTCTAAACACACAGACGGAGTGCGACGACTTGTTGACGAAGGTCGAAGAACTGGATGTTGCAGTGTCGTTCAACGACGCGAAGCCTTTGAAGGACGAAGAAGCGATAGAAGGCCTGACCCTGTTGCCCGCGAAGAGAGGACGAGGAAGACCGAGAAAATCTAGTCAAACAAGCCCGACGCACGTACAGTTTCCTCGATCGAAAACTGGATGTGAGCCCTAGACCCGCTACCTTAGGAAGGCTTTGCTGACCACGCGGACAAAGGCATTACCTGTCGCCGGAGGAAGAAGAAATGTGATGAGGCGAGGCCCGTTTGTAAGTCTGCACACATTTAGCATCGCCTCGTCAACCCTGGGCTTAGCTTTTGGCGACAGGTTCGAATTGTACTAAAAACAATGTCTGTTGCGAAGGCTACCCGCCCCAACAATACTGGCAGCCTGGCAAGCAAGTCGCTCCTATGGGTACGTGACCCTCGACAGCTACCGACATTTACTTGTCTAAACAAAGACAGCAAGGCCGTCGCCGCAGCTACCACAGATCATCAATGCCGTCGACAACGAACTAGACCAGAAGCTCTTGTCGCATTTTACGTTTGAAATAAGCCACGTACTCAACGTACACAACGATCGCCAGAATCCCTTTCTGAATATCATAGTACCCATGGCATTGACACATACAGGCCTCATGCATTCCGTCTTATGCCTCTCAGGGTCATGTCTGATTGCTCGGGAAGAGAGACCAAGTCGTGATTTGATTGTTCGGCAAGCTTTCCACTACGACCAGGCCGTCATTGCCCTCCGCCAGGATCTTGACATTCACAACTCAAGGAGAGGGCCAACACTCGATCTTGACCCTACGATAGCCCAGACGCTCCTGCATTGCGTTGAGACCATCGGTGCAGGCAACAGCACAGGGGACTACAGATTCCATCTCCAGGCAGCAAAAGCGCTCATCAACAGCTACCAGTCACCAAACCAAGACCTCCGTAACTTCGTCCTCGAATTTCTGATCTACCAAAACGCATCTAACTCCATTACATCTCTCGAAAGCCCCTACGACCAACAATACACGTTGATGCTGGAAGACTTCCAACTCCCTGATTTTGTACAGCCGAACGGCGCAGCCGGCCTGCTCGGAGTCCTGGACCAGCTCTTCGGCCTCATATCTAACATCCGACACCTAAGAGATGAGATCCGCGCACGACGGGACGAGCAAAACAGGCCATGGTGGGCTGATGCGCAACTCTTCCGCGACGCGTTTGAAACCGATAGGAAGCTTCGGGAATGGACTTCGAACTACCCCGAAAACACCCCACAGTACTTCGCCTCGCTACTCTACCGACAGTGCACCTGGATCTACCTGTACCGAACCATGAAGCCCTCGGCGCCGAGCGAAGAGCTGGCACAGGGCGTCAATGGTTGTCTTGAGTACCTGAAGCAGTTACCGGACGCCGGGTGGACTCGTGGTATCTTGCTCATGCCATTATTCATTCTGGGTTGCGCAGCTTTTGACCCCCAGCAGCGGCCTGCGATCCGGGCGGGATTCGACAGCGTACAATCATACTCTTACATGGGCAACATCAAGCATGCCAGACAGATCGTGGAGCGAGTGTGGCAGATGATGGATGAGGGTAGAGAGGAAGAGACGTGGGACTGGGAGACAATCATGGCGAACATGGGCTTGGATCTGTTGGTGTCTTAGTCTGCGGTTCAGGGGCGTCTGCGAGATCATATGGAATCGTGGATCATCAGCATGATGGGACAATGTATAGCGGGGACATGGGCCATGAGGGTGGCTGCCACTACCAGAAAATGGCATCCGACGCATCGGAGTCAAGGACATCACTGGAACAAAAGCGTGTAATGTAAAAAGCAATGTAGGATAAGCTACATTTGTGCATTCGATTCGCTCTTTACGAGCGGGGTGAGCTACTGATGAATCACTCTACACACGTTACACCAGCAGACCAAAATGTCATATAGAATACAAGGTGACCGGGTATTATGCTCCAACTCCCATACTCTTACACTAACCCCTCTCTAACCTTCTCCTCCTCACTCCCATCATCGAGTTCACTCAACCCCGAAGAATCACTCTCCACCTCCTCCTCGTCCATCTCCTTTCCCTTCTTGTTCTTCTTCTTCTCCTTCTCCCCCTCTTCCTCCCCTTCTTCCCCTCCTCCTTCGCCCTCGTCTTCTCCTCCCTCCTGTCCACCTGCTCCTGCACCCTCCTCCTCTCCCCTCACCCATCCTACTTAGCTTCTCTTCCATGTCCGTGAACTCTGCACTCTCGACCTCCAAGCCTACGAAGCTCTCCAACATCTTGATCTCGCGCGCCCAGATGGCTTTGTCTTCTCTGTCCTTGCCCTTCTCATCCTTGACCAGCTCCCCTTCTCGTCGCGCACTTGGATGGGCGTCTCGAGCACGAGGGGCAGGCCCTCGAAGCTCGGTTCGCGCATGATGGCGTGGAAGGCGCGCAGGCCCAGGAAGCCGGTCCCGATGTTGGCGTGCAGGTCGCGATGGCTGTTGAAGGGTGCTTTGCTGTCGTTGAGATGTATTGCTCGGAGGTACTTCATCCCGATCGTCTCATCAAACTTTTCCAATGTGATTCTCAACGCTTCAGGGGTACGAAGATCGTAGCCCGCGGCGAAGACGTGGCAGGTGTCCAGACACACGCCGACACGGGCCTTGTCCTCGATCAGCGCGATGATGTCGCGGAGATCCTCGAAGGTGGAACCGAGCACGTTGCCCCCGCAGCCATGGTCTCGAGCAATGTGACTACGTCCACCGTCTCCTTGTGGGCACGGTTCAGGTTCTTTGCCAGCTGTGCGATGGCGACCGATCGCTCATTCTGCAGCGCGTTGCCCGGGTGGAAATTATACAACCGGATGCCCAGTTCGGCACACCTGTGCAGATCGTCCACGAACGCGTGGTACGCCTGTGCGGTGCGTGCGGGATCCGTGTGCGCGAGGTTGACGAGGTAGGAACCGTGGGGTAGGACGTGCCGTCGCGAGTCGTAGGCGTGGCTGCCGCAATTCGCATGGAATGTGTCGCAGTGGGAGGGGTCGAGGGGTGGGTTGGCCCATTTGCGCTGGGATTTGAGGAAGAGAGCGAAGGCGTTGGCGCCAATGTGGACGGAGTTTGTTACGGCATTGTGGACACCTAGGCACGGGAACGGTTTCAGCCGGGTTTGTTCTGACGGGGGCTACTATGATGGCTACATATGCATAGATAGCCCTCTCACGGAGCAAGAGTGACTGACCTCCTGCACTGCTCACGTGCGCGCCGATGAACATCTTGTGTCCCACCGTGCGTGCTGCCAAGGGCATTGCTTCTGCTTCCTTCTCTTCTTTCGTCTTGCGTTTTCGCTTGACTTTTGCTCGCCCACTGGCTCGCCGTTGCCATTCGATTGGGCTTCAGTGGCTCGGTTAGGGTTCACCGCCTTTGCTTTCCTCCGTCTTTTGGGCTTTGTCTCTCCGTCAGCTTCCTCTGCAGCTTCCTCTTCCTCCTTGACCTCTACGGCCTTCCGTTTTCGGGCGGCCCGAGGCTTCGCAGTTATCGCGGGAGTAGTATCGTCTTGTTGCAGCTCTCCGGGCACCAGTGTTTCTTCCTCCACAGCTGTGGTCTTGGTCCGGCGTTTGCGAGCTGGCTCAAGCACGACGCTGCCGGACACTGACGCAACGTCGGATGGAGCAGAGGATAAGGCGGACGACTCTTCGCTAGCGGCGCGAATCAAGCTTCTCTTAGGCATGTTGTCGGGACGGGCGTATGTGCCATTGTCGTCTGGCGGCAATGTCCGATATGCGCAGACGTGCGGTAGGCGTAGCAGCCGTGCGCAGTGTCCAGTCACGAGCGGTTATCGTGCAGTGAGAAGGGAATGTGACTCTTGACGAGGTGGAAGTGATGGCCGGGGGCTTGACGGCCATCTCTTGGCATTTGGCATTCGAGCGTTATCATCTTATCTTATCGATAGCCAAAATACATCTCATCTCCTCTCGACAATACTTTCTCTTTCTCTTTCTCTTTCTCTTTCGCTTTCGCTTTCGCTTTCTTACGCCGACTCTGCCAGGCCGGCTCAAATACAGCCGTAGCGCTACCACTCGGCCTCTACGCTCAGTCGCCCACCATGCCCAAGTCAGCACGCAAATCTACCAGCAGTAGCAACGGTGTCTCCAAAAGCGATCCCTACGCCGGTTCAGCGGCGCGGAAGAAGGCACATGGCCAGAACAACATCTTCAAGTTCAACACCAGCGACTTTGGCCAGCACATTCTGAAGAACCCTGGCGTGGCACAGGCAATCGTGGACAAGGCCGATCTCAAGCAATCCGACGTGTGTCGCAACGCACTCGATCCTACGCATCCCCCAACTAATCCTCCTCGCTCCAGATCGTACTCGAAGTCGGTCCCGGAACCGGAAACCTGACGGCCAAGATCCTCGAAAAGGCCAGAAAAGTCATCGCCTGCGAAGTCGACCCACGCATGGCCGCCGAGGTCACCAAGCGCTTCCAAGGCACGCCCTCGGCCAAACGTCTCGAAGTCGTGCTCGGAGATGTGATCAAGCACACCCAACTGCCCTACTTCGACGTCTGCATATCCAACACCCCCTACCAGATTTCCTCGCCCTTGACTTTTAAGCTGTTGGCTCTGAGCCCCGCTCCCCGCGCCTGCGTGCTCATGTTCCAGCGCGAATTCGCTATGCGCTTGTTCGCGCGTCCGGGAGATCGCCTCTATTCTCGCTTGTCGGTGAACGCGCAGATGTGGGCCAAGATCAGCCACGTGATGAAGGTGGGCAAGAACAACTTCAATCCACCGCCCCAAGTCGAGTCCAACGTCGTCAAGATCGTGCCCAAAGTCCCACGCCCGCAAATCAGCTACGAAGAATGGGACGGGCTGCTGCGCATCTGCTTCGTGCGGAAGAACAGGACGCTCAGGAGCGGGTTTCTGGGCACGGCTAGTGTGATGGATATGCTGGAGAGTAACTACAGGACTTTCTGCGCGCAGAACGACATCGTTCTTGAAGATGGGCCGGTGGAGCAGAATGGGGAGGATGCGGTCATGGACGGGGTGGCTGAGGAGGAGGAGGAGCTGGGCGGCATGGATGTAGATGATGAGGATGACATCCCGGATTTCTTCAAGGATGAGCAGGATCGGAAGGAGAAGAAGTTGAAGGGTAACCCGAATAGGAAGAAGAAGGGCAAGGTGGCTGAGCTGGTGCGGTCGAAGGTGCAGAAGGTGCTCGTCGCGGATACGGAGCTCGCGGATAAGAGAGCGAGGATGTGCGATGAGGGTGAGTTCTTGAAGTTGTTGTATGCCTTCAATCAGGAGGGCATACACTTTGCCTGAGCTGTGGTGTTGGCTCTCAAAAAAGCGCGGCGTGTCGGAGTTTCGGTATATCGGGAAGGACTGATCTTAGATATTTCGCTATATGATACCCGCGGCAGGCCTTTTGACCCATCGAAAAATTACTCGGTCAGTGTATCGTTCGCGGTGGCAGTCGTGGAGAACCGGGCAGGATATGAATGGGAATCTTTAGTTTCATTGATTGTCTATAGAGTGAACATGCAAGATCCAGCGGATAGAATCACACCATGTGCTAAACGTGTTGGGTTCAGTGGTCACACGTGTAGGAACATGTCGTCTGAAGATGCGACCACTTTTTGCTCTTCAGTTCACCCTTTTGCTCCTATCAAGCTCCTGCAAGCTCGTTAAACAAGCTGCATCCGGTGAACTGCAACAGATTCCGAGTTGCGCCATCATCAGCCATCTTTGTTTCTCTGCAGTAACGCCCTGCGACCATCCCATCCATGTCACCGCGCGGATTGTTTTCGTGAGGTGCAAAGTAGATTTTCCATTTTCCCGTGCCCCCAAACGCCACGCTGAACTACAGATATACAAGAGTATCGACGTGCGAGCTGCCCCTTTGCTTAGAGAAGGTCGAAGTCGTCCAGCTTGTCGCGGTACTTGAGAATGTTCCTCTTGATCTTGGAGGAATCCACCCAGGTCACAAAGTCCTCCATGTTCCTTGTGACTAAGAAGGCCGGGTCCGTCACCACTTCCGTGCCCACACTGATCAAGAATCAGCACAGGAGCCCTGCTCGCGGTATGACAAACATCACTCACCGGACGTGCCCTTGCTCAATGAACGTGTTAGCCGCTGTGACCGTCTCCGCCATCCGCAGTCTCGTCATCACCACGCCGAGCCTGCGACGGCAGAACGCGCTGACGGTCACTTTCCGCTCCACGTCCGAGAGCTTGCCTTTTCCTCCACCGCCCGTGCCGAGAATCCCCATGTCGAACAGCTTCTCGAGTAGCATATCTGTATCATGTTCAGCATTGGACCTTTCCCCTGCTCTTCGCCTCGTTTGTACCTTCCTGTTTCCGGCGAAATGCAGATTCGGGCGGGAGGAGAGTCAGGCGGTGCGCGAGCTGGCGCAGTTGGCCACAGAGCCTGTTATAGCCTGACAACACATCAGTATCGGATTCCCACACCTGCGTGCCAGAGTTTGTGGCTCACTTTGGTAGTCGGAAGGCTTGCTGACAGAATATCGGCGGAGCACAGCCTGCTCACGGTGTTCGTCCGCGCCATACTGGTGGAAGTCGACCTTCCTAAGAAGTTCTAACGGAAGTCTTAGCCTTGTCACCCTTGTGCTACTTCTGCTGGTGCTGGTTTACTCTGTTCGTGATGTTTGAGTTGTCTCGGCATGTTGGTGGTGGAGGTGGAATCCCGGTGCTGTTCCGAAGGTGCCTTTCGGGTAGAGTAGTTGTGCCAGGAGGATTCCGGAAACCGTCCAAGCGCTCAGTAGCCGATAAGAAGCAATGCCGTCTGCGGTCGCCGGAGATTGTCGTCTTCCTGGGCGGTTGGTGCGGTACAGAGTCGCAAGGCGCAAAGTGATTGTCGCAGAGCAGATGGCGCCCAAAGTTTCTGAACGATTCCCGATCTGCCTGGGCCGAGCCGCAGAGCCGCAGAGCCGCATGAGCTTAGATTAGATCTGCAACGGTAATGATGACTCGGAAGCAGAGAAAAATAGTCGAAAGGGCTTTTGCTATATCCGGGCAAAACCCCCATGGTAACAGACTTCTGAGTGCAAAGCCAAGATGCCTACAGTGCACTTGCTCGATTACGTGGCGGGAAACATCCGGTCACTGGTCAATGCCATCGAAAAAGTGGGATACGGTGTAGAATGGATCAGGTCGCCTGAAGACGTTCCGAAAGCCGATGTATGCATTCGTCAGATGACGACGGACTCAATTCATTGCGGCTGATGACTGACAGGGCTTCAGAAACTCATCTTGCCCGGCGTGGGACACTTTGGCCACTGCCTGACCCAGTTCATCGACGCCGGCTATGTCGAGCCCATCAAACAGCACATACAGGCTGGAAAGCCCTTTATGGGCATCTGTGTCGGTCTCCAAGCTCTGTTCGAGGGCTCTGCAGAGAACCCCAACGTGCCTGGGTTGGGACTCCTTTCTGGATGCCTGGAAAGGTTTAACGATGCCGACAAGAGCGTTCCTCACATTGGCTGGAACTCCGCAAACACAGCTTCCAGTGAAGGCCTAGGCTTAGATCAGAGCCTTTACGGCCTCAGGCCGGACAGTAAGTACTATTATGTCCACTCGTATGCGGTGCCGTACCGGGAAGGCGTCCTCGAGAAGCAGGGCTGGGCGGTTGCCACAGCTCGGTACGGCAACGAAGAGTTCGTCGGTGCCATTGCCAAACACAATGTGCTTGCGACCCAGTTTCACCCTGAGAAGAGCGGTGCAGCGGGTTTGCGAGTAATCAAGGCCTTCCTAGATGGCAACCGTCTCCAGAAGCTCCCGTCTGCACCATCAGCAAGCGCTTCGAGGGAAGGATTGACACGCCGGATCATCGCCTGCCTAGATGTCCGCACAAACGACCAAGGCGACTTGGTAGTCACCAAGGGAGACCAGTACGACGTACGAGAAAAGTCCAACTCGGCGGTTCGCAACCTGGGTAAGCCGGTTGAGCTGGCGCAGAAATACTACAATCAGGGTGCCGATGAAGTCACCTTCCTCAACATCACCTCGTTCCGTGACACTCCACTCAAGGATCAACCCATGCTCGAGATTCTGCGGCAAGCTTCGACGACCGTCTTTGTGCCCCTTACCATCGGCGGCGGTATCAGAGACACTACGGATCCGGAGACTGGCAAGACCGTGCCTGCCTTGCAAGTAGCTACGCTCTACTTCAAGTCCGGCGCGGACAAAGTATCTATCGGCTCAGACGCTGTGACAGCAGCGGAAGAGTACTACGCCAACGACCGCAAGCTCTCCGGAAAGACTGCCATCGAGACCATCAGCAAGGCCTACGGCAATCAAGCCGTCGTCGTCTCCGTCGACCCAAAGCGCGTCTGCGTCTCCAGTCCGGACGCCACGAGCCACCACACCATCCGCACCAAGTTCCCCGGTCCAAACGGCGAGGAGTACGCTTGGTACGCGTGCACGATCCACGGCGGCCGCACGACGCGTGACTTCGACGTCATCCAGCTCGTCACTGCTGTCGAAGCCATGGGCGCGGGAGAGATTCTGCTCAACTGCATCGACAAAGACGGTACCAACTCTGGGTTTGACCTTGAGCTGATCCGCAGCGTGAAGAGTGCCATCAAGATCCCTGTGATTGCCAGCTCCGGTGCTGGAAATGCTGGTCACTTCAAGGAGGTGTTTGAGGAGACGGTCGTGGATGCTGCGCTCGGTGCGGGCATCTTCCACAGAGGAGAATGGACGGTGAAGCAAGTGAAGGATGTCCTGGGAGAGGAAGGGCTTATGATACGGAAGTTTGAGGAAGAGGATCTCTAGTCAGGGTAGACACCCGGAGGTATACACGCATTTCGTTTCATGAGGAATTAGAAGCGTTGAAGCTGCATTTTCATCTCAAGCCTAATCTTGGCAACCCGCAAAACAGACAGTGGTAGGCTTCTTTCGGATCATCCTTCGCTATGCTGCTAGCGAAACATACCGGTAGGATGGCAGAGATCTGAAGGTTTGCACGTTGAGCCCTCCTCAGCCGAGTCAAGCACCAGCCCAATGAACGGCACACCCTCCACAAGGACGATTCTCCATCGCAATCAATTGAACCACGTCACGCCACGGATGTACCTGTCGCAGAGGTATCCGCTGATAATGGCATAGACACCTTTGTGAAAGATATCAATGATTCTGTGCACCATCAGCCTCTCACACCCAGCATCCAGCATCCTCCATCCTCCGTCCTCCAGCCGCACCAACAACCCCACGCATGGCCACAAGAAGTACTTACTGTTCGTTGATCGGCCAAGTCCACGGCAACGCGCTCGCACCCGCGCTAATCTCCACCCACTGATCCATAAAGATCCTTATTCCCGTAAACATGAAGCTACTAAAAGGTCCAATGACGCCAAAGTAGCTCATAACGGCCCTGATGGGCCCATTCATCATGCCCATACCGAAGTGATGCACGTGATTTACGAGATCCGGGTGGCGGTGACGATCCAGGCCGAAGAGGTTTCCCGTGGCGGTCGCGGGGACGTAGGAATTCGGGCGCCCGGTGAAGAGCTGCTCGATTTTTTCGGTGCCGAGCATGCTACGCGACGCGTGTGAGTATGGGTGTGTGTGTGTGTGTGTGTGTGTGTGTGTGTGTGTGTGTGTGTGTGTGTGTGTGTGAGTTTCGAGTCCAATGTCACTTACACCAGAGCACCGATTGCGCCTGCACCGATGCCAATGGCGACGGCCTGCCCGAAGGATACTCGGGGTTCCTGTGGGTAGTTTGACTTGGGGTCGAAGGACATGATGGCGGTGTGGCTCGGCTGCTGGTTCGGCCGAGAGAGGGGGATTAGAGTGTCGAAAAAGTGTCGAAATGGAAGGAAAGACTGGCGTCTGATGCGTCAAAGTGTTACGCGACGAGAGGAGTTGCTGTTCGTCCGGTGATACGTTATTGCGTCAATCCATCATCATGACGAGCCATGTCCCCTCCAACTTCATGTTTGCACAAACGCGAAGGATTGTCAGCAGAGAAACACGGCAGTGCGGCCTGTCAACGGCCATCTACTCGGTACGCAGGATGTGCAGTTGAAGTTGGAAGTCCTCGCATGAGGCTGCA
Organism: Taxawa tesnikishii (nom. ined.); assembly: GCA_030247885.1. Lineage (NCBI taxonomy): Eukaryota > Fungi > Ascomycota > Dothideomycetes > Dothideales > Taxawa tesnikishii (nom. ined.). The sequence goes on along the minus strand of JAPDRO010000017.1, from coordinate 550,019 downwards.
GACAGTCTAACAGACATCCGGCATGCGCTAAAGTCAGCGATGCGGATCCGCTTTAGATCTTCGGAACAGCGTGCAGTTCATTGATTCAATAACACACGTATACACATGCATCGCTAAAGACAGCACAAAATCTCACTCCCAGAACAAGTCTGGTTCGGCATCATCAGAACATGCCAAGGAGATCTTCATTGGTCTTCTTCCCTCCTCCGCCGCCTCCACCATCAAGCTGCGTTTGCGGCGGCGGTGGCTGTCCAGCATTCATGGCTAGACTGGCAAAGCCGTTGAGTAAATTGTCGCCGCCCGATCCGTTCAGCGGCCCAGTGCCGTTCGCGTTGGGTCCGTTTGAGCTCCCAAAGATGCCCATTAGATCCTCCATCCCGCTACCGGCCGTTGTGGGACTGGTAACGCCTGGACTTGCAACGCGTTGAGGTGTGCCCGCCAGACCTTCCAGCCCAGACGCGCCGCCGAACGGCGTTTTTGCAAGCTCGCTGGCGCAGCGCCGTCGAAATCAATGTCGAGCAGGTTTTCCGCGTTGTTCTGGACAGCGCCTGCAGCTTGACCCGCAACGGCTGCCGCCGCCGCTGCAGCGATAGGATTCTCGCGAGCGTTCTGTGCTGCCTCTTCAATTGCAGCTTGTTGCAGAGCGTTCGCGGAAGAGCGACCGTGGCCGAGGAAGGCTGAAGGTGGTTTGTGGTACACGGAAGCCAAAGTTGAGAGGTTCGGAAGGAGAGATTCCAGTAAGGGAGCGGGGAGAGAGGTGATTGTTGTCGTGATTTGTGGCCGTTGAGACAAGACAATGTTCTGCGAGCGAGTAAGCAAGCCTCCAGATCGTTGTTTGACGAGACTAACCTTTGCTATCTGAGGGTCGCTAGACAGGAGACGCCAGTATACGTATGCTCTGTCGCGGATATCTGGATTGTCGGATTCTGCTGTTGCCGCTTGAAGCACCTTCTGCACCAAGCCTTGGGCCTGGTCTGGTTTCTTCAGAAAGAGTTTGACGACTGCAGTCAGGATCTGTAACTGAGTCTTTGGAACGGTTAGCGCTCGAACTTTCTTGCGTGGGCTCTGCTTTGCGAATACCTGCGAGAACTCTTCTGCAAAGCCATCGACGAATCCGGACAGAATGTCACCTGCATTGCTAATCTTCTCCGCATATTCTCCGACAATCCAGATCAGACTTCCTCGTGCATTTGGCTCGTCCAGGTCGTCGATGCACTGACACAGTGTAGGTATTACGCCTTCATAACCAGGGTATCGCCTGAAGATATCTTTGATGACAACGATGACTTCCTGCACGACGTACGCCACCTTGGAGTTGATGAGTTCCAGGAGCACGTTGACGGCTTTCTCGCTTGCGTTCTCGATCTTGATAGCGACCTGCCCGATCGCTTTTATGGATCTTCGCACGAAATCCATGTCGACTTCCATTGCATATTCTTTCAACTCTGCAAGCAGCTGGTCGACGTTCGAGTTGTTCGCTATTCGCACCATGATTTCGAGTTTGGTGAGCTTGAGGTATGGAGGGTCATTGTATTTGCAAAAGAACACACGCATCTCTTTGGACAGGATGTCAGGTTGCTTTTGCAGCAGAAGATCGATGTTGCGAAGAGCAACATACTGCACTTCAGGCTGTGAAGAGACGAGTGTCACTGCTCACGTTAGTGCCGGCATCAGTCAATAGCGGAACGATGGGTTGCATACCGAGGGGTGGTGCCATCTTCTTCAAATATGATCGTGCTAGCTCCGGGCCGACGTATTGCATGTGTAAGAAAACAACCTTGACAGCTGCTAAGACAACGCTCGGATTTACGTGCTGAAACTGAGGAGAGACCCGTTCGCATACATGCTCTGCCTCTTTCTGATCGGCCGCCTTGTAGTCCGCAAGGGTCGTCAAGATCGTTATCCGACCCCACTCTGTGCATTCGTTCAAGGCCAACAGCATCTTCTTCAAGGTAGCCGAAGTCACGACCAAAGCCTTCGTCTCCGGTGCGGCTTCGTTAATTTCCGCAAGCGCCGTGACGGAGTTGGCAACCACCATCGGATTCGAGTCTCCAACCATCTCTTGCAACTGCTCCAAAAATCCATTTTCCAAACATAGCGTGGGGTTGAGATCGAATAACTTTGCGACACAGATCGCAGCTGTTTTCCGCACGTAGGGGCTCTCATCTTTCAACGTCTTCCGTAATGGCTCCTCCATATAATCCACCATCTTGTCCACACGAATCATGCCCATGGTCCTTATCGCCAGTGCCCGTACCAATGGATTGGGGTCCTCCGAGTCTTGCACAAACGTATTAACCGCCAGAATGCACAGGTCTGGGTGACTCTTTGCGTAGTTCATCAGGTACAGGTATACCAGCTTCTTCTGATCCAAATCTGGTGTCGCAATGTTCTTGAGCACGTCCGGGAATAATGCGGATACGTCCTTTCCGAGTGTCATAGACATAATGGTCTTTTGAATAGCTTCTTTTCGCTCGTACGCATACTGTGAGACCAGACCAGCCCGCAACTCGAATGTCTCTCCCTTCCGGGGTACCGCAAGGGCGTTTCGTAGCCTGTTTACTGCCATCTTTCCGCTCACTGTTGATTATCAATTAGAAGGCGGGTAGCAGTCATGTAGGGAGGTTGTTTGTTCCAAAGAAGCCAGTTGTAGGTTAGCTGACTGTCCGCTCTGATCAAGGACCGATCTTGTCCGAAAAGGAGAGGCGCCTGCTATGTTCAAGCCACTGATATTTGGCGGCGTTAAGAGAATCTCAGGAGGTATTTATCGACGTAGTTGGAGGCCGTTGTTTGTTACTTGTCCTAGATTTAATTGAGGTCAGCCCAGCATCAAGCTTGTGCTTCGTGCACGGCTGGCATAACTTTGTGCATACAAGACATCCCCGCCAAGAGAAAGCTTGTCGACAATGCTTCTGTTCGCTCACCTTGTCAGACGATGAACTACGAGACTATGTGACACGGGAACACTTCGAATGAAAGCTATCTCATGAGAGCGATACGTTATGGTACTTATGATGACTTCTAGCTAAGGTGTGAATAGATGTCTGACCGTCATAGCCAGCAAATCTACCCAACTTACGTCGTCTTTTTGTCGAAGCACGCACGGAAGCAGAAGAAAGCGCCTATTCTAGGAATGCTGTATGTCAGAGTACCATATAGTACTTATGGGGCTGAACTTGTCTTACTTGTCTGCAGTTCTACAACTTAGTTCTGTTCATGTCGTCCGTAGCAGTCTTCAGCATTGTGGCCCAACGTATCAGTGGCCAGAAGGGCGCCATCAGCATCTGAATCGGCACGACAACGGGCGAGATGCCTGAAGAGGATATACAGGACGTAATGTCAACGACGTTCTGTAAGCACGAAGCTTCAGGTTGGACACTTTATCACGCGTGGGACAACCTTCCCCTCCATTGCAACTCACGCCGCTGACCTGTTCCAGTGCTCCCATTCTAGCCTGAGACAGTTTGATATCTTACGAAAAAGAAGGATGGTAGCGTTGACGAATTAGTTGTTGCAGTCAAATGGTACCTGATGAGTTATGCTGGTTGCTAAGCATTAACGGGCCGTTCAGCAAGCCAAGCCAGATAGAGGTACAGTGAAGGAAAAGTAAACAGCCGAAACGGGTAGGCAAAGGGCATTCCCTTGCCACTAATCGCTGTCTTCGCCGCTATCGCCAAAGTCAACAAATCTACTCTGAGCCGCCTTTCTCCTTGGTCGTCCACTCTCCTCCGCTTGTTCTTCCTCGTCGTCTTCATGGCCCCACCGTTGCGCGCCTTCCTTGACTGCCTCGAGGTCTGCTGCGAGCTCTCTTTGCTCTTTGATCGCCTTCGCCTTTTCTACCGAGTAACGGCCGTCCATACCCGCGTCTCTCAGCATGTCCTTGAGATGCTTGATCTTCGCTTTAGCTGAATCGTACGGCGCTAGTTCCTTGTGCCATAGCTTTCGTATACCACATTTCAGCAGCCACCCTTGAAGACGCTTGATCTCGGCTTCATCCGAACTGAGCTCTTTTGCGGGAGCACTTGCAGCTTTCGTAGCCTTGGCTTTCGGTTTGGGCTTGCTTGCTGAGCTGTCCTTCTGCCGCTTCTTCTTAGTTGGCGGAGGCTCGTCTAAGACCTCTGACATCTCGCTTTCTGATAGGTCGCCGGTTTCTGTTCCCTGCTTATTCTCCGTGGTGTCGTCTTGCTTTCCTGACGTCTCTTCTTGCTGCTCGTTATTTACTTCTTCTGCAGGTTCCGCTTCTGGTGGCGTGGACTCAGCCTCTTCCTCAGATTTGTCGGAAACCACGGACTTCTTGCGCTTTCTCTTATGCGTTGTAGGCTTTGTAGGCTTTTAGGCCGTGCAGACGATTTCGCCGCTTTGGGTCCACGGGGCTTCGCTTTGGGGTTCCCATCCTTCTCGTCGTCGTCACCACCGTCCTCCTCTTCCTCCTCTACTTCTTCTTCGCTAGGCGGAGGCGACAGGTCGGACGCCTCGGATACTGCGCGCTTTCGCCGTTTTCGCGATTTAGCAGATTCGGCTGGAGATGATCTTTTGCGCTTTGCTCGGCCTCGGGAGCGTTTCGAGACTTTGTTGACTTGGGTGCAACCGGCGGCGAAGATTTCTGATTTACTTCGTCTTCGTCTGCATCCTGTGGTAGGTCAGTGTGTGGTAGATCATGGCGCAACATAGATTTAGACGTACGGCCGCCTGTTGAATGACGTCTTTGCTCCTGGTCTTCCATTCTTCGGACTTGAAGAAGCCCTCAGGCAAGCTCAACTTCTTCTCAGTCACTGTGCGGACTTTATTCACGGTCAGGTGGTCCGGATCTCTCTTGCGTGCACCGAACACAGCTTGTCGCAGTGCCTTTTCCAGGGTCTTGTCGTCAGGGGCTTTGTCGGAGTCGGCCATGGTTGACTTGCGCGAGGATCACCACCAGAGGACGCGCCTTGATTCAGCACACAACGCGTCCGACTTATGCTTTCCCCGCACTCTGCTAGCGGCTTGCTTAAACGGCGAGGTTGTCTCTCGGTGAGGTCAGCATGTGTCCCCCGACGGCCGTGTCAAAGTAAACACTGGCCCCCTGGCCGTTGCAGAACTCTGTGTTAGCGTCGCTCACGGGAGGACTTGCAAGAAATGGTCCTGCAGAAGACGCGATATGTCTGAAACGCACAGCAGCTGTGAGTCCGGGCGTACTCTAGATTGCTGAACCACGCCAGCGGACGCGGAAGGGATGCCGAACACGCGAGCTCAGGGTCGGCGAGGCAGGTTCTAGCCGGAAGTGGGTAGTAGAGGCTCACTTGCAGCCAAACGGGGAGTGACATCTGGGGAAGGAAGAGGCCGATCCATGCAAGCATGCAAGCATCCAAGCAGGAACCTGAGCTTGGTCGACCGGACGGCACACCAGCTTTACGTCGGACACTGCAGGCGCTACCGAGACCACCGTACAATCCTGATCCGACTTGCGCAACAACTCGATCTATCATCTGTGCCCAGCAGTCCGCCCATGCTCTTGTTTCGCTGGCCGGACTTCGCCAGCTCGGTAAAGCGTGCTTCTCAGCCATAATTTTGTCGTCCTTCGACGTCACACTCACGAAACAACTTGACCACCGTGCCCACACCTTGGCCGTAAGCGCAGACAACAAACCCGCATGAGACCCGCTGGTGAAGAACCTTTCGTGACCGTCGGCGCGTCTGCAAACATCGACAAGACAACACACACACACCTGTGCGACCTGTAAAGACAATTGATATTCGTCTCCGAAACCTCAACGCTTCGCTTCGTCGTTCCGGAAGCTGCGACCTGTACTGCCACCCAGAACTCAGCAAGCCGCGAACCACTTGCACTCCCAGTTTCGCGTCGAGCTCTGACCTACAGAAACCCTGCACATATACTTATCCTACGCTCCGACTCGTTTCTAGGCGTCGCAGTGCCGAGTAAGCAGCTGCATGCGCTGTGGTTCTCATGAAGCAGTCCGCTGACCACACCTCAGTCACGATGGCCTCCAACACGAATCCCGCACCAGCAGAAGACGGACCTGCTGAGAAGGGCCGCCTGCTGCTCATCTCCAACCGCCTGCCCATTACCATCAAGCGCTCCGAAGAGGGCAAGTACGACTACTCGATGTCGTCTGGTGGTCTCGTAAGCGGTCTCTCCGGACTGGCCAAGACTACCGAATTCCAGTGGTATGGTTGGCCTGGTGTTCAGCTGCCGGAGGACGAGATACCCGGAGTGAAGGATGATCTGAAGGAAAAGTTCAACGCAGTCCCCATCTTCATGGATGACGAACTGGCGGACAGACACTACAACGGCTTCTCGAGTATGTATCAGGCGGCTAGAGGTGTGTTGGACCAGCTTGGGTTCCGTGGCTAACTTGGCTAGATGCTATCATGTGGCCGCTTTTCCACTACCATCCTGGTGAGATCACCTTCGATGAGTCCGCTTGGGACGCTTATCGTGAGGCCAATCGTCTCTTCGCAAAGAAGGTGGCCGAAGATGTGCAAGACAACGACCTTGTCTGGATTCACGACTACCATCTCATGCTTCTCCCTGCTATGCTGCGCGAGGAGATCGGCGACTCAAAGCGCAACGTCAAGTTCGGGTTTTTCCTGCACACCCCATTCCCAAGCAGTGAGATCTACCGTATTCTGCCTGTAAGAAACGAGATCCTCACCGGCGTCTTGCACTGCGACCTTATTGGTTTCCACACCTACGACTACGCTAGGCATTTCTTGAGCAGCTGCTCTCGCATTCTGTAGGTCACATCATATCCACGTATGTTGTCTGTTACTAATACAGGATTAGTGGACTTGCGACAACGCCAAATACGGTTGAGTTCCAGGGAAAGATCGTGACTGTCGGCGCATTCCCCATCGGCATTGACCCCGAAAAGTTCGAAGAAGGTCTCCAAAAGCCCAAGGTGATCGAGCGCATTGAGACTCTCAAGCGCAAATTCCAGGGTGTCAAGCTCATCGTTGGTGTTGACCGCCTGGATTACATCAAGGGTGTGCCGCAGAAGCTGCACGCCTTGGAGGTTTTCCTTACTGAGCATCCGGAGTGGATTGGTAAGGTAGTGCTTGTTCAGGTGGCGGTGCCATCGCGCCAAGACGTCGAAGAGTACCAGAACCTGCGCGCCGTGTGCAACGAGCTTGTCGGCAGAATCAACGGAAAGTTCGGTATGTTTCTTTCCAACCAAACTACTGTAATACTCTGGTTAACTTGAATGCAGGCACTATCGAGTTCATGCCAATTCACTGGATGCACAAGTCCGTCAACTTTGACGAGCTTATTGCACTCTATGCTGTCAGTGATGTCTGCCTGGTTTCTTCAACTCGCGATGGTATGAACCTAGTCTCGTACGAGTACATCGCCACTCAACAGGAGCGTCACGGCGTTATGATCCTTTCGGAGTTTACTGGCGCGGCGCAGAGTCTCAACGGCAGCATCATTGTGAATCCCTGGAACACCGAGGAATTGGCGGATGCCATCCATGATGCTGTGACCATGGGCGACGAGCAGCGAACGATCAACTACCAGAAGCTGGCGAAATATGTGAACAAGTACACCAGGCAAGTTATGATGCCAACCTGAACCGCGAGCCAAGCTAACGCGGGCTATAGCGCCTGGTGGGGAGAGTCGTTCGTCAACGAGCTCACCCGTATCTCCGAGCAAGCAGAAAAGAAGCTTAAGGTCAGACGTCAATCACTTGTTGAGAATGAAGGGCAGGATGAGAGCAAGGAGAGCTCAGTTGGGACGGGTGAAAAGGCAGCCGAAGGCGATGTGGAACAAAAACCTCTCGAATTCCGGAGCAGTAAGAACTTCTGATGGGTACAGACGAACAACAACATTTCGCGAGGTGGAATATGGGTTTTCCTGTTGACCGTAATGGTTACGAATGGAACGGCATAGCTGGATGGGCGTTGGGGTTTCATGATCTCCTCAGCGCAGGCGACCAGCGGTCAACGACCTTGCGGACTCTATAGTTACAAGCTTGAAATGCTCTTACGAATCCAGCAATTCAGCGTACTAGCTTCAACGGTTATTTCATTCGGTTTGCGGTGCGTTGTATTCGTACGTTTACTGTAGAAACGGAAGATGCCGCATCGGCGGTTGGTGCGGCTCTTCCCCGTTCAAGAACTTTCAGACCATCTACAGCACCACGCTCTATCGCAAGTGCATACCGCCCATCATGAGTTGCCGCGTTCTCTTCCAGCCGACGCGTGCCATGCTGGTACCTCGACCTGCCATTCAAGCATGGCGCAATGACCGCTTCTACGCAACAGAAATTACTACCGAGTCGACTGCAGACTCGGCGCTCCCGCCCATTCCCACCTCGTTGAATACTCCTCAATCAAGCAATGTTGATGCTGTAAAATCTTCCATCCCAACACCTTCTCCCCAAGATGCACAATTACCGGTAACGAGCGAAGGAGGAGCGTCAGGGATTTCGGAAACTGCGGTGGTGGAGACGAAGGAAAAGGGACAGAGGAAACCAGTTGGTGTGGTGGTGAGCGCTGGAAAGATGCAAAACACAGTGAAGGTCAGGATACCAGGGCAAACATTCAACAAGCACTTGCGGAAGGTATGTTCGCTCGTTCTCGACATGGGAGCGTCTGGTCGTAGGATAATCTTGCAAGCTTGTTCCACAAGCGCCTTTCTGGCACTCTAGTCTCTCGCGGCTTGTCTCCTTGGTTTGGGAATGGAAACACTGATAGGCACGTCTTCTAGCTGTTCAAAACCCACTCAAACCACCTTGTGCACGACCCTAATTCCTCACTTCGCATCGGAGACGTCGTATCACTTCAATCATTCCGAGCCGCAAAGCACGTTCACCACGTTGTCTCGGAAATCCTGGTTCCCTTTGGGCCCCCTATCGGCGAGCGGCCTCCCGTACCTACAGAACAGGAGCGCCTCGATCAATATAACATTAAGCGCGCAGAGAAACTCGAACGTCGCAAACTCAGGAGGGAGGCAGCGCAGGGCGTGCAAGAAGCCATTGACACGCTGAGGGTGATGGGACTGGACCCAGGCCAAGGAGCAGAAGCAGGCGTTGGGAAGAAGACAGAACTGAAGAAGGGACTGGTGGGAAGGAAGGGTCAGAAGCTTCCAGAGGGTGTGTTGCCAGGCGGTATGCATGCGGTTGGCAAGATACAGACCAGGGCTAGCGGAAATAAGACGAAGGTCGAGCGCAGGAATGAGCAGGCCGCAGATAACCTTATCAGGGTGAAGGAGGTGGCTGGAGAGACAGGACACTAGATGAACGAAGTTGAAGGGTTGCATTGAAGGCAAGCACCGGCATTTTCTGGCGTTGGTGGGAAAGTGCCGCCTGGGGGTCTAAGGCAGGCCTTGTACAGCTATCTATGTAAGATACTTGGGAGGTGCGTTGTTCACGCATGCACAGAAATCCAAATCACGGAGCGCGCCTCGAAACAGCATAACAATTGACCTGGAGCTGGGCCATGCGGATGGTCGATGGGTGATAATGGTATCAACTGTCCTTTCCGTCGAGTGCAAATGTGATCTTGGCCGACTTCCAGGTCACCGGAATAGGATGGTTCTCTTGTCGGGTGCTGCTCGTCATCTTGTTGTCGAGCGCACCAGAAAGTATGTCTTATGCTCCCTCGAAACTGCAGGATTCTTGTTGATTGCACTCAAATGTCTTTTTGGATCCGCATTTTACGTTCCAGAGAAAGACCTCAGGATCTACCCAAAGCATTGCACAAGCCTGTTCCAAGCCCGTCGAAGATCGTTGAAGTGGACACAAGGGCATGGCAGTGGGACCTGACGATCCTTGGCAAGGTCGCGAAGATTGGTGGAAGATCTCAACCTGCATGGAGACGATCAACAGCCTGAACTCCTGCCTCAGAAAGCATACCGAAAGAGGTGATATTACTCCACTCTGTCCTATACCGGTGGCGCTCCCTCCTCATTTTCCCCTCATTCTGCCCCGGACTTGGCTTCGAGTGGAGAAGCTCACTCGACAAGCACAGCAAGGTCTCTTGTTACACCGCGGCGATGCTTCCTTCCCAAATCCGTCTTGGCTGCGAAGTGCTCGAGGGGCCAAGATGGAGAATTTGATGTTCACTTGCACTTGGCACTATGGTGGAGTACTGCGTCGCAAGCATTGCTGGGCGGGCAGGGCTTGGGGCGGTGGCAGTAGAATAAAAGATCCCATGGGGCCTCGCATTCCGAGACAGTCAGGTACTTTCTACTCAGATCTTCTCCTACACTTCCCGTTTCACGTCATCTACCATCATGAGGTTCTTGAGCACCCTTACATGCGCCGCCACGGCCGTCTCCGCCCTCTCCGTTGACGTCGGTATCCCGGCCGGGGCTTCCATCATAGAAGCACCAGGTAACTTCCTCTCGCGCCGGGGCTGGCCGTGGGGTCACGGCGGCAAGGGGAAGGATAAATGGGGTAACTGCAAGGAAGACCAGAGACGCAAGATCACCATCCGGTCCTCGAACAACGACACCGACGATGTTTCGGCCGATTTCCTGTGGGGCATCCGGCAGGCGAACAATGGTGGACTTCTCCATCTTCAGGCTGGCAAGACGTACATTATCGGCAAGAAGCTGGATTTGAGCTTCTTGAACGACATCTACGTCAAGCTGGACGGGGAGATAAAGGTACGTTTGCATCTTCACGCAACGCAATCTATCCGTCTTTTCGCGTTGAGGCTAACGGCTGACTGGATGTTGTCTCGCTGAGCTAATGTTCGCAACTCACAGTTTACCGACGACATAAGTTACTGGCAGCACAACTACTTCTACTACGACTTCCAGAAATCCATCACTTTCTGGGTCTGGGGAGGAAAGGACATAAGGATCTACGGTACCGGAACCCTCAACGGCAATGGACAAGCCTGGTACAACGGCTTCGCCGGCCGGGAAATCTTGGACTCTAGCAACACCTACTACCGTCCAATCCTGTTCACCACCGACAACGCTACCAATGTGGAGGTGTCTGGAATCCACTTCCTCAACTCGCCTTGCTGGAACACCTGGATGGTCCGGACTAAGAACATCCACTACGACTACTGCAGGTTCGACGCTACCAGCAACAACGCCTCTGCTCTTCCCAAGAACACCGACGGGTTTGACTCAATGAATGTGGATGGTCTCACGGTGACGAACACAGAGGTCAATGTGGGAGATGACTGCTTCTCACCCAAGCCAAACACCACCAACATTTACGTCGAGAACTTGTGGTGCAACGGCACCCATGGCGTGAGCATGGGTTCCATTGGACAATACCCAGGCGTCAAGGATTACATCTCCAACGCCTACATCAAGAACGTGACCCTCCTCAACGGACAGAACGGCGCCCGTCTGAAGGCCTGGGCCGGTCCCAATGTCGGCTACGGATACATCTCTAACATCACGTACGAGGATGTATACATTGAAAACACCGACAATCCAATCGTTCTCGACCAGTGCTACTTTAATATCAACGAAACCACCTGCGCCGCTTACCCGTCTAAGGTCAACATTACCGACATTAAGTTCATCAACTTCACTGGTACGTTGTCCAGCTATTCCAACCGAATTGCTTGAGAAACGTGATTTGCTGATAGAAGAACAAAAGGCTCAAGCTCCGGTGCAGAGGACAGAGTCGTCGCTGATCTTACCTGTTCGCCTGGTGCTACTTGCTCTGGCATTCAGCTTGAAGATATCAACCTGACTAGCCCGAACGGCACTGCCGAGATTGTGAGTTTCACACAACACTGGTCGTGGTTATGTAGAAGGCTTACGATAAATTAAGGTCTGCAACAATATCGAAGGAGGAGTCGGCGTCCCCTGTGTTACGAGCGATGAAGCATGATCAGGTTGTTAGCAGCACCTCTTCAGAAAAGGACATAGTATCGTAGGGGTTCCAGATATGGTGGAACGTGGCGGAGGGCCTGAGAGCAGCTCGTCTCAAGGAATCGTTCTCTGCGTTCTTGTACTGCGCTAAAAGACTGTCATACACATAACTTTGCGACCTTCACGAGCTCGTAAAGTGCTCCTCGACTCACTACCCGGAGGCACCACCTCAGTTTGGTATACCCATGAGCGCGACAGAGGAAGCCTATTCACGTGGTATAACTGCGAAGAAAACCGAGAGGTGGTGAAACTTTGGAGCAGAGTACGAAAAGATCAAGGAAGCAAGGAAGCATCAGACCAGCATTTTGACGAGGACATGACCAAATTGCGGACGAGAGGAGGGATGTTTTATTCTTTACTCAAAACTTTGCTAACGACGTCAAGCTCTTAATCTAGCTGTCCGTGGGCCGCGAGGAAATGGTTCGACTTCACGACTATGTCATGAATCTGTTTTCCTTGGTTGCATCGTCTTAATACACTCTTCTTGATTTCACTCAACAATCTTTTCCGCATGTCAATGTGTCAACGCACGGTCAGTATGACTGAACAAGTGCTGCAACAACAAACTGACATGCGAAAGTTGTGGTTCATCATCGCAATTTGAGGTACACTATATACAACGGCAGCAGGAGTACTAAACCCCAGACTTCACGCCTGGTCATTCACCGCTCACTGCTTTGACTTCTCTTCTTGTTGTCCTTTTAATCCACCCTCAAGTCCCTCACATACAAGTCAGAGCTCTCATCCTCCGTACCCTGCGTACTCCACCTACTGCTAAACACATGCGCGAGCTTCCTTAAACCAAACTCGAAATCATCAAACGCCTTCGCCATGGCTAATACAGGCGAATGCGCATGCGCCTCCTTGTGCATCACCTTCTTTTCGGGCTTTAAGACTGCCTGCTCCGGCACGCTTATGGTCGCCGCCGCATCGGCAATAGCACCTTCAGGCGGATTCGAGGCCAGCGGCGAAGGAACGGGCGATTCTGATTTGCTCTTCCTCTTCTTTGCACGCGCGACGAGACCGGCCAGGACGTCGCCGCAGGGCGCATTGGCTTCGTCCAAGTGGCCCACAACTCCAAAATCGCCGCTCGAACTCGCGGCTGCAAGCAATTCCTCTTCGTCCTCGCCCAGCTCGTCTTCGCCGAGTATGGCTTCGAGTGTCGTTTTGCCGCCGCTGCTGGTCGATAACGTTTCTTTCTGACCGGCCGCTAGCGCCATGGCTCCCGCAACGCTGGTGGGTAGCGTGGGTGTCGCGACTCCGTACTGCTTGCCCCAACGGCACTCACTGGGGTACGAGCACTCATTCCAGCAATCTTTGTGGAGTTTCTCGGCGCCGGGGCCATTCAACCATCCGCTCTCCAGAGGCGCAGTGACAAAGCCACCGGCGTTCTTGCCGACCAGAACTCTCTCCTCGCCGAATAGTGGAGACACTGCGCTCTCGGTGTCCTCGACTGCGGCTTTGAGCGTGCGGATAGCACTGCGCCATGTGACCCAGGCTTTCCAGCCTTGGTAATCGAACTCGGAGGCGCAAGCTCGGTGCCGCTTGACGCTGCGAGTGCCGTTGCGGCGCTTGATGATTGTTTGGCCGGAGCAGAAGAGGTGGCCATCGTCTAGACACCGGCGCGTAACCGAAAGCCGGTATGTACGGTGGCAAAGGTGACATTGCCAGAGCCAGTGAAGAGGGTTCGCGGGTGGTGGGATGGGTGGTGCTCTGATGTGTCCCGATGGGGTGCGGTTGTGTCTGATTCTTGGCAGAGTGTAGGTCTTTGGAGGAGTTATGGGTGGTGTCAATGGAAGGCGAGGCGAGAACGGAGAGGGTGGAGTTGCGAGTCTGGAGCTGCGGAAGGGGATGGGAGAGATCGAGAGTGAGCGTCCCCGCATCTTGACTGTCGTTTTCAAGTTGATGAAGATGTCGACTGTAGATTGATATGTCAAGCGTGCTGGTAACTCTTAGTATACCAAGAATTTACGAAGTCCAGCTTCGCAAGGTCGTAAACGTGTGTACAGAGAGACAAGAAGTAGGAGTCAGTCCGGTGAGATGGGTGGTCGCAACCAGTGAGGTAGGTGTGAAGGGGACGGGATAATGAAAGGTCGCTCGCATGGGAGATGAGCAGCATGGCTGTCAAAGGCGGTCAAGGTGGCGTGTGAGCAGTCTTGGTTGGTTGCGAAAGGTGAACCCTTTGTTCGACTCGGATAAGATGTCTTTGTCTTGCTCATGCGACATCATGGTTTGAGACGACTGGGATGGAACGTGTTTCTTTGCTTGTGAGCCGTAGAATCTCGAATTTAACTGCATTAAGCCTCAAGACCTTCAGTCTGTTGATGGGAGCTTGCGCTTGCTAACACTCTCCACTACAGAATCTGTGGGAGCTGCAGTGGTATCAGCAACCAAGAACAAGAGGTAATTGGAACCATTACAAACCTTTGCGCTTGCGTTTGGCTTGCTCTATTCTTCTTTCCTGATGTAAAATCACGCGGTAGGCCGTGTCTTGTCCAGTCATTAGTGTCACAACATGAGATTCCCGCTCTTTGTTGTGCGGATCGGAGCAACCGCTCATCAGCACCGAGCAATTCATACGCGTTCGGACGGGTGCCTCGAACGGGTCATGGGGCAGTGTACCCCCAAGATAATGCATATCCTTGGCAGCCTGAGGAAATATTGCTAGTCCGACAAAAGAGGAGCAGGTTGAAAGGAAGTCCAATTCCCGGATGGAAGCCGACTTTTCGAAGCGTGCTCCTGGCTCAATCGGCGCCCTCTCATAACCGATTCGTGCCTTGAAAACAAGACTTCCCTAGACAAAGGTGGCTCTGCATACAGCCAGGATTGGATATGGCCACCATCATGTTAGGGTGAGCATAGAGAAAGCTCCTGATAGTAGGCACGAAAGTCCGGTGGTGACGGCATGCTCCTGGATTACTCGCAGACGTTTGACTAGCAAACGTGGAATGGGGCCATCTTCCATTCTCTGTCCGGCGAGCTTGATATGTCGGCGTGCTCAGGTACACATACAGGCAGGCCATAGCGCTGTCGCAACGCCGTAGGCAGCTGCAGACGCGTTTCCAATGTATCTAGAGAGAAGGTTACTCGTTGTAAAACTCACCTTTCTTCCTCTCCAGGATGACAGACTCTGTCACGAGCACAGGCGAAGGGGGCGCGGATGTGATGTGTATTTCTCGTTGAGATTGTTATTCTTGGGCTCATTATGGACCGGTTGCATCTCTGGCGTCGTTGCGCGGATTTCTTCCTCAACACTATCCTCTTCATCGTTATCGCGACTCGAATATGAGTCAAGCCAAGAAGTCCCGTTGCGCTCCTGAGGATTTGACATGCCAGCCGAACCTAGGTATGGTGGGTACAAGATGCATGCAGCAGTTCAAGACTGAGCTAAGGAATAGCACCAGTACAGAGACATGGCAACGAGACAGTGCTTGTACAAGACGACACTGGCACGGACATAGGTAAAGGTAATGACCAAGAATTCCCCGGGTCCAGCGCGTAGTGACATCCTGATTCTTGGCGGGACGGCGTTTTTGGATCAGCCCGCCTTACCTGAGAGCACTCTTACATGACTCTCTAAGAGAAGAGGATACGTTTCTCGTACACAGCGTTGACAACTAATCCGATGCTCGCAAGTCGGCACGATGCAATTCATCGTATGCGTTTACAGAGAGTGAGAGATAGAGCCGTCTAGTAACGTCCTAACCATTGGATACACACGATGTGTGAGGAGTAGAAACTGAAGGGCGTTCATAAAAGCCGATCTCGTAAACCCGATGTTAGACAAAGCAAGCGAAGAGGATTCTAGCCAAATGACCAATCACGTGTTTTTGAAACAACAAGCATAGCTGTAGCTTTGTGTGAACATCGTACAAACCTATAATATGAAAGTATCCAAATAACTTAAGAATTCTCTTACGCTTGTATTTCGTTAGAGTCTGTCTGCTCAGTCTGCTCAACATCTTACGGTTTAGGTACCATCCAACAGAGGAATGCTGTTGCTTGGAGTGAATTGACGATTTTGGCACGGTCAGAGAAAGGCGTGGTTTGCCCGCACAATGCACAACTCGAAGCACCTCGCGTACAATCCTGTCGCACACACCAGTATCTACACGTATGTAGGCTTTCTTGGCCTCTGCTTACTCTTCCCATCCCTACTCGATGCCTCTAGCATCGACTTTAGTCTCCTCGCGCTCCAGTAGTCCTTGATAAACTTCATACAAAGGAAGTTAGCCTCTTAAATCTACTCGTTGTCTACCAGACCGTTCGCCGGAACCGTCAAAGCCTGGATCGCGATTTGACAACCCTTCTTGACTGCTTTCTTTTCGATCTTCCCATTCGCAATCGCTCCCTTGGTAACAACTGTCTCGATGAAGTAGCGGAGCCCTTGAACCATGTCCGGCACATCCTGCGCCTTCGACATGATGTCTTTGAGTGAGTGCTCCCACTTGTTCTTCTGGGTCTTCAGGCACGTCACGAAGAGAGTAGTAAATAGCACTTCGACGAAGTCTCGAGTCTTTGGTTGCAGATATGCGAAGCTGAGTGTCTGTGACGCATCACGTCAGTCACCTGATCTTAGAGCCTGAAGAATCGGAAGTTTGAGCGAGTGAACAAACCTTGAGCGCCGTAATCGGGAGCTGCCCGTCCGCCATCAAAGCAGCGAACATCCTAGCCAAATTCACTACCTTCCGCGTAGTCAGCGCATCATCGCCTTCTTCCTCATCGTCTTCTGCTTCGTCATCGTCGTGCCGCTTCTCGCCCGTCCGTCGAAAGATATCCCAGAGCCCGAACTGGAACGCCATCCTCAGCTTCCGCTCTCCGCATAGTTTCTTCGCAATAAGCGTGTAGTACGGGTTGAAGCTCGCTTCGGCGCCAGTACAATGGATCAGCACCTTGGGTATTTCAAGCTCTTGCGTCTTCTTGAGGTTGAGCTTCAGGAGCCGGTGGTAAGCGTCTGTGTAGTCGGATGCGGACATGATGGTGATGAAGATGGCGCGCCGGATGTCGGTGTTCATGCGCTGCTCACGAGCTAGCTGGAGAAGATCTGCCGTTGCATCGTCGGCAAGGGCGAGAGGCGCATCGGTGTCTGAAACCTTTGAGCGCTTGATGGCGTCAGAAGAAGTGTTGGCTGCCATTTTGGCGGGGTCATGGAAGCTGGCGCCGACGAGCCACCATTTGCCTTTCTTTTCTGTGTCGCGGATGTCGGCAAGGCTGATACGGAGAGGCTCACTAGCTTTGATTGAGCGGGTATTAAGAGCGCCTAAGGTCTTCTTCATGCGTGTGGTATGCTCCGAAATTATGGCTGAGGCGGCAGCGCCCGTCTTCATACGATTGTTCTTGAGGCTGTTTATGGTTTCGATCATGAACTTTGTCCGGACGGACAGGTTTGCCTCACCAATATTCGCGGCTGATCTCTGGACCAGAACCACGATGTCTTTGAGAGCGGACGGATCGTCCTGTCGTAGTTGTGGTCCGGATGTGCGAACTATTTTTAATAAGAGCTCAGTGTTGGCCTCTGATAGATCTTGCAGGAACAACCGAATGCAGTCGAAGATGATGTTGGCTCCAACAACTTGGAAGTTGTATAGCTCCGAGAGCAGAGAAATCAAATTGTTTGCCTCTTTACCGCTTGAGCCTTCTCCGGCACAATGCCGGTCGAAGTCGGTGACGATTCGTTCGACGACTTGGGCTCCAAAATCCGTACCTATGACTTTGTACAGGGCCGCAATAAATCCAGCGTGTAGGATCAAGAAAGTATCCATGAGGCTGGTCTTGTCGCTGATCAATCCGAGCAGTAGGTCAATGAGGGTGGTTGTGACATACTGGCGAGGATTGATTTGGTAGATCTGCTCCACAGCCTGTAGAATTGACAAGAGATTTGCTTCCGACAGTCTGTTCAGTTGACCTTGGATTTGACGACGTAGTCGTTTCATGGCTTCCGCATCCGAGGACGGTGCGCCTCTCAACGATGGTGGGATGTATTTTCCAACTGGAGTTGGTGCTGCTGTTCCGGCAGCCACAGGAGCGACATAGGGGTTTTCCCTTGGTCTCGGGGCCGATATCTCTTCTTCTGCTTCACCTCCGTCGCTGTCGAACCCTTCGAAATCTTCTCCGTTATCGCCATGGTCCAGATCGTCCTCCGGATCGTCCTCCAGATTCTCATCCTCGTCTTCCAAACTGTCTTCACCATCTGTGCCATCCATGTCCTCGTCTTCATCAAGATGTCCGTCCTCCAAACCGTCCAAATCCCCATCGTCTACATCGCTCTCTACATCCTCCATGAACCCAAACCCCTCATCCTCACTGGGCGACCCGTCCTCTTCTGCGTCCGCAACGCCGCCGCTGACCTTTCTCCTCTTCTGCTTCAACCATTCATCATCCTCACTGCGCTTCCTCTTGCTGAAGCCACCCCTCAAGTCGTCATCCAGCCCTTCCAATAGAAAGTCCAAGCCATCGTCTTCAAACGCCTTCGACGTCTTCTTGCCCTTCAAACCCAACTTCTTTTCCAAAGACGCAATCTCAGCATCATCCTCCGCCAGCCTGTCTCTTACAGCTCTGGACACCGGTGGCGGCGGTGGCGGTGAAGGTTCTGCACCCGGCTTCGGCGGAGGATCTGCCTTCTTGGTCTTCTTCAGAATAGATTTCACAAGCTTCGAGTCTCCGATTGTGGCGGTCTTTGAAGGTGCCTGAGGCGCTGGCTCTGGTGTCGGCGAGAAGGCATCTCTGTCCTCGCTTTCGGAAGGTTCTTCATGTTGTACCAGACGCGACCGCGATCGGTCCGGTCTTGGCTCTCTCTTTACGGACTTCTTCTGCTGTCTTTCGGCTTTGCGCCGCTCCTTGCGAGTTGGCGCGTTGCGCTTGCGGTTTGAGGCGCCACCATCTAGTAGTGAAAAAGTCAGTCGTAGTAGGAACAAAGACGCAGAGATGCGGTTTACCTTGGATGCGATCAAGAAGAGCCTTTGGCAACTTTGGGGCAATGTGGTTGTTTCGCGACATGTTCAGTTCGTTTGCGTGTGTCGAAGAAAGATTTGTGGAGGAATTCCGCGACTTCGTCGCCAACCCACTTCCACCTTCCCCACATTGGCCCTTCTATATACATACTGGATGCCAGGCGCGGGACAGGACCGCAAGCATGGCGCATCGACATCTGAGCCATGAAGAGGTAAGCTACCGAATTCCGTGAACCAAACGCTACTAACAATGCTATAGTTCTTCACTAGACTCTCTGCTCTACTCGACAGCCGGCAGCAAAAAGGCCATGGCAGCGTCTACCTCACCCAAAAGCGCTGTATGGTCTCCTGTCCTATCCAGCTTGAATCGCCTTAGTTGACGGCTCCAGTAACGCACAACTTTGTATCCGCACCTTCATCACCAACCAAGGTCGCCGACGACCCGCTATGGGACCTCCATCCACCGAATCCGCTTCCACTCATAATCCGGGCAACTGATGGCAAGAGCAAAGACGGCAGCAAGAACGGCAAGAAGAATGCGGAGAAAGTCAAGCTGAGCACTATCGTGCAGCCGGATGATCTGGAGGCTTTCTATGCACGCTATGCCGACGTGTGTAAAGCGACCATGCAGGCGCTGAAGAAGAGGGATCGCAGCAAAAGGAAGAAGGCCAAGGCGAAGAAACCGAAGGCCTCAGGGGATGAGAAGAAGTGAGGGAGGTCTCTGTAGTGTGATTTCACGGTTGGAGACGGGCGTTGTTGCTCGTCGGACGGTCCCGTACGGAGAGTTAAATAAGGCGACTACAAGACGGACTGGTCCCGAGCAGAGGAAATTGCTGCGACACTGGGCTATGTCGCGGTCTCGTTGACGGATAGAACGGGCTTATGTGAAGCGCCAACTGGGGCCAGATGAAAAGGACGCTGCGTTCTGAGTAAGGGTGAGGACTGCTCCCTTGTTTCTCACCTTCTTCATCTCCAGTATTGATGAGTACCACCATACCTGCCACGAATAAACCGGTCTTCTTGAGCGTCTGTATGTGGAGAGGAAGCTAACGTTTTCATTACCATTTCCGTGCAATCTTGTGATGCCAATTGTTGTACTCCGCAATGCATTGTCGAGCTTGTGTTGTCACTACCACATGACAAAGCGGTAACGAGGCAATGGGCGATATGAATTCACTCGAAACACAACGTAAGTGCGCGTGGCGGCAAGGAGCACTGTCGTTGGTTGCGCTACAACTCACCCGTCTTCTGAAAGCGAGGCTACACGGCATTCCCAACCACAAGCACCTTACTTGTAATCTAACATTATCCAAATTCAGCAATATTCCCAGCCGGTCAGCACCGCGGCAAAAAGCGCTCAAGGAGTGGCAGCGTTGCGGGCACCTCTCTGTCGTGAGCTACTAACTTGAATAAGCCAGCCTCCGCGACCGCTGAGGACTCCCAGCCCAGATCGTGGTGGGATAGTGGACAACACACTGATGAGGATGCGATTGTCATTGACGAGAATGCCGTCGCGGTGACGAGAGTATGGCCCTTGCCGCATCCTGTGCGGTTCCGCCTCTGACTTGCTGTGACAGTGGAGTAAGTGAAACAAGTCAAGCAAGTGAAACATTTCACTTCTGCCTGGGACAATAAGATATTGTAAGAGAGACGATTGCCTATTCATCTATTCATGCCATGTCTCCTTCAGTACACAAAACACCCACCTCCTCGATGATATCCTCCCTTGCTTCCATCGCCATTGCCTCTTCTTCTTTACCGTCGTTCTACCACCTCTCATAAATTACTTCGCAGCTGGCCTGCGCCCTCATCTGTACTTACCATAGCGTACGAGGTTTGTACTTTCACAAAGTGCAGACGACAGACTCGTGTCTCACGTTCACTATTCACTTGTACCGAGAACACACGTCATACGCTTGTCTTACCAATATGTCTCTCTACTTGTTACAACAAGCTTACACGTTCTCCAAACCCGCCACCAACCTTGACCTTCGACCCACCACGACCGGTACCAAGCGCAGTTTCGACGATAGACTCGACGACCGCGCAAACAGATCTCGCGGCCCGCCTGCGAGAAAGAAGCGACTTCTTCACATCCAACCTGTGCCACCCACGGTGTTAGGCGGCAAATATTCACCTTCTTCCCACTCCTCAACCCCGAACCTTCTCGGCATGGCGAAGAAGAGGGCCAATACAAAAGCGGGCAAGAAAGCCAACCCAAAGACTAGTCAGGCCAACAGAGTCACCAAAAGCAAGGCCACCACTACGAAAGCTGCCGCTCCCAAGGCTCGTCCAACGAAGGCTCCAGCTACCAAGATCAAAGGCGCCGCTACCCAGGACAAACGCCGTGGTCGCCCTGACAAATCCACAATTCCCAGCCCCATGACAGTCACCATCCCTGAGACGAATCAGGACGACTTACCCCGGGAAGAGGCCAACCTCTCCGACCTGTCCGATCTCGAATTAGACCTTGCACTGGGGATTAAGCCCGGCAATGCCCCACCCAAATACAGGATAAAGCTTCGCTATACCGCGCCCAAGCCCAACTTCACGCATGGCGTACCTAACGATCCCAAGACCGCCCTCCTTGCGACCACGATCCGCATGACTTTCATGGACGGCAGCCCTGAAGAGGAGGAGATCATCCTGGACGTTGTCAGCACCCATCCGATGACTGGAGTCTTCAGAGAGTACCGCAAGGCCGCTGAGCGGGAGAAGGAGCCATTGTGTTTTATGTACAAAGGCGCTCGCCTGACGGCCTGGGAAACGCCACAGGAGCTGGAGATGGGCGAGACGGGCGTGTTCATCGACGTCTTCCCGCACGTCAACGAGGGCAAGGATGGTCAAAAGGACAGTGCGGAAGAGGGAAAGGAGGTGAATGAGGTAAAGAGGATTATCACGGACCCTGATCAAATTTCGGCTCTTGTTGAGAAGGAGCTCGACGATAAAGACCTCGCGCTTGTTATGTGCAAGGAGGGCGGACGCACGACTTTCCTTCTTACCGGCACTAGCAAGGTAACGAATGAGGAGAAGAAGATGGCGGGGAGGACCAGGGAGTGGGCGACGACTTGGAGAAGGCCCTGGAGCAAGCACTGGGAATGGAGGAAGACGTGGTAGAGCAACAGGGACAGGGAGCGGATAAGGACGAGGCGGAGCAGGAACAGGCAGCGGAGGGAAACGTGTCGACGGAGAGCGAGGAAGAGGCAAGTGAAGAAGAGTGAATGAGAGTGGAAAAAGGAGAGGAGAGAAGAGATGGCGGAGCGTTAGCGTGAAGGGAACTGATGTGGTGTTTGGGACATGCATCGCCTCGTCGGGCGTTTAGCATATGGGTCACTCTTTCAAGAATGAGACGGTGGACGGATGGCGTTGCAGATGTAATTCTCGAAACTAGACATTCCTTTGAGAGTGAAACGACACGAATCTCCAAGACCGGGCACAGTCGGCGAAGATGAGGGTTGAAGAGCCAAGATTGCGCCGTAACCAAAACAGGTAAAGTTCTGGAAGAGCGTTCGGAACTTTGGTATGAATATGCGGGCCTTCGTAATGTGGCTGGGTCGGCCGCGGAAGCATGTGCCGCAAACGAGATTGGCAAGGATGCACGCTGCGGACGCTGGTTTCAGTCGCGACAGTCTACCCGTCCGTCGTACACAAGCGTGATGCCGTGGACGGAGTCATGTGAACCATCGATGTCGGACATGCACAGGAAAATTACAGCATTGCATTGTCGATGTCGTTGTCGTTATACGTACAGACAAACGAACAGGCCGGGAACTACTGACTTCTGTCTCGGCGAACTCTACTGCTACTAACTAGTACTACCGCTACTACTACTACTACTACCAGTACTACTACCAGTACTACTACCAGTACTACTACTACTACTACTCGCAACGACCTCGGCCCAAACATAGTACGCACGCACGTGGCTACCCGCCCTCCCCCAAAGTTCCAACATCAAAGCAGAGCAGAAGAGCCCCAAAAGCCTTGCCTGGTCTGTGCCTCACCGCCATGTGTCAGCCATTCTATCTCGTTTGTGTTGGCCGTAGTTAGATTGCTTGTTAGCATGCAACTTGGTCTGTCACGTTATCCTCAATCACTTACTGAACACCCCTCTTGTGCATCCAAACCTCCACCTTTTGTCACGAAGAGCATGGTTTGCGACGACCCCAACGGCCCATGACCGATATGAGGCTTCGCTCACAGTAATGCCCTACGACATCACCGCGAACCCCAGTCTCGGTCCCCATAGACACCTCATAAGATCGGCGCGTTATCAGCAATGACCTGGAATGGACGCAGCCTCCAAGATTCACGTTCGCCTACCGCGCAATGTCGGTGACCGGGCGGATGCTTCCTTCAGTCATCCTCCAGAGCAAGGTTCGAAGGGAAGAACAGCACAGCGACATGGCAAGAAGTCCTTGCGCAATGCACAGGACAGCGCAGAAATGGCCAGGAGGGGGAGGAGTAACACGACAACCAGCGCCGATGCGGCGTCGCGGCCTGGACGGCATCTTGAGATAGCGAACGTGGGAGACAATGGCACAATCTACCTCAGGTATGAGCCCGAGGGTGCGGAAAACACGACCATGGAGCGTACACTTAGCATGAGTATGCGCAGGCCGACTGCTCGCCCAGAGAACGACTTTGCCTACATACAGCACTTTGTCTCACCTCCACTCACCCCTCCTCACACGTCGCACGACCGGGACGACACACCTGCTACTCGCACATCTCGGGAAAGCCCTGCGGAGGGATGGCCAACAGGGCGCTATGGCAGAGTAGAAAGCGTATACATACCTCCGGTGCGCCGACCATCCACCCGCCAGCGGAGAACGTACTCTTTCTCGACACTGGATAGCACTAAGAGGTCGCCGAGCTTCGAGTCTGCCCGCCTGTATGCTCCGCGCAGTAGAAGGCCTTCTGCCCTGCACCGCCCAAAGACTGCTGAAAACTTGGCTATACCCATGCTTCAAGTTCCGATCCCTCATTATAGGATTGGCACGCCGCAATTCAGTGAGAGGGGACTGCGTTTCTGCACAACTCCGTGTACAGTGCTATGTCTGGTGCCGACGATATGAGCTCTTCTGCGTTCACAAACAGAGACTTTGACATGCTCTTTCCGGCACCCCCAGGAAGAGATCCATACTCTGCTCGGTCCGGTCGTCTACTTCCAGCGCGACGAAGCTCTTCGTTCTTGCATTCAGACCGGCTGGGCCCAGCTGCCATCTCAACAGACCGCTCCGCACCCACGCCACCAGCATCGGAAGAAGGCACTCGTCAGATAGACTCCTCCATCTACGATGAGATCGCGGCTGATCCTGATCACCCTGACTTTGTGCGTTATGCGCCAGCTACGGGTGACATATTGGCCGCGACAGCAGCTCGTTTGATTGTGCAGATTACAGCAGTCGGGTTCCTGGATTATGAACTGCTCTCCGATTTCTTTCTCACGTATCGCTCGTTCATGACCTCTGCCGAGCTTGTCAGATATCTCATGGCCCGCATGCGGTGGGCCGTCATGCACAACAACGATTCTGGCCGGATAGTGCGGGTGCGCACCTTCGTCGCCATTCGGCACTGGATCCTCAACTATTTCATTGACGACTTCGAACCCGACTACGATCTCCGCATCCTGTTCTGCGATCTTACAAATCAGCTTTCTTTAGACGTTCAGCAGCGACCTGGTGGAGGGGTGGTGACTCGCAAGTGTTGGGCGAGTTGAAGAAGTGCTGGAGAAGGACTTGCGCACTAATCTGGAACATGGCAGATGACGGTCAAACCCCTCTTCTGGAGCATCAACTGCAGCCTAGCGGAGAAGCAGAAGCCGGGCCATCGACTCCGCCCGAGCAACTTCGAAGTTGTCCTCCCGTCTCCTTACACAACTACGGCAATCTGCGAGGGACAACACCTCAGGATGTTGAGCTACGGAGCCTGCCACCCAATGGCATGCAATTCCTTCCTAGACCCCGATCGAGCGTTCCAGCCTCACCTTTCAGCGAGCGCAGTCTCCAGGCCACTTCTTGTTCAATACCCATGCGCAAACGTGCTCGGCCAACCACAGCTGGAAGGGCTCCCAGGATCGCCCAGCCGCACTCTGATGGCGCCCAAACAGCTCGGCCCGAGACTTCTGCAACAATGACTCGTCGGCCAACTCACGGACACAAGAGAAGCGGCAGCTTTTCTGATGCCCTAAGAGACGATCGTGCTCCTCTTCCATTCTCATCAAAGATCGACCTTACCGACCTGGAAAACCTGCCACCACAGAACGTCACCGGCGGTCTGATACGGGGCATCCTGGTGCAGCCAGGCTCGCCCTACATCGTATCGTATGCTCCCCTTAGTCCACCGCTCCGTGCTACCATGCATTACCTGAGAGTTGGAACCGGCTTCTTGGAGCCACCCTCGCCGAACCCTAGCGTCGCTAAAACACTGATGGGCAATGTACGCCGAGCGTTGAGCACACGACATAACGCAAGCGCACCCATAGGAAACGCTCAAGGGATGAAGTCGTCAAGCGGTTCTCGAAGACATCGCCGCTTGGCCCGTCAAAATAGCAACTCGGCAGACTCGGATTGCGGAAAGCGACCACAGAAGATGCGGTCAGACTTTCTGGCTGCAACAGTCATCCGCGTGTACGCGCAACATGCGCAGCGGAATACTGTAGGCATCCACGATTCTGAAGCAGACTCGCCTCCGACACAGGAACCTCAAGCCGAGCCGAACGCTTTGGGCAATAAAGCCAGTGCCCCATCGGTGCGGAGACTCGACAGTCACGTCACGACTGGAAGTCGGTCGATAGTAATCATTGACGACACCGGCTCATCCGATGCGCGGTCGCACACCGGGCGAGGGAAAACGCCGAACTCAACGGTTCAATCCGGCTACTTTGGGAGAGCGCATGCAGGTACGCCAGATATGAGCTGGATGCTCGTAGAGTCGCTCGATCCTCCAGAACGACAATCCTCCCTTGCTAGTGCTACCATCCTAGATTTTTCCAAGGTCTCTGCTTCCGTTCCAGATTTGGCGACGTTGGCTGCAGCGCAAAGAGAGAGCTCGAACGCGGCTTCTCCACTCGAAGCTCCGGTTCGCGTCGATCATAGAAGCGCAATAGCGCGAACCTTCGATTCACCTGGCCCGTCGTCTCCTGTCGATGAGGTGCAACAAACCCCTCAGGAAGTGGTCTTAAGCCCGAGGAAATCCTCGTTGACCAATCCCGCCGAACTCGATCTGACGCCTGTTGCTCCAAACAGACTCCGCAGACGACCAGGTGGTAACTTGCGCGCTGTTGACAATGTCCATGACCTTGGGTTAAGTCATCGACGTCGATCTACTGGATCCACGTCAAGCATAACATATTCAACGAGCACATCAGTTGCATATTCTCGCGACGTCTCTTATGTCCAAGTTGCACCGAGATCCTCACGTTCGCGTCAAAACAGTCGTGATGCCCAAGCTCAAGAGCTTCAGAGAAAACCATCTTTGCGGTTGTTGAGCACGCACTCGTCACAGCCGAATCTTCGCGCTTCGTTTGAGGCAGAAGTCCATCGGTTGGCGAGTATGCCACACGATGAGGAAGATGGAGATATCGAGTCTACTTTGTTGAAGCTTGAAGGCAAATTCGCCAAGTCCAGCCCACATCTTTTGCTTCCACCAACGTCGCCAGACGAAGCAGAGTTTTCCGCCTTGACTAGGCAGCCAGCAAAGAACCGAGTCTTAGTCCTCGGTCATCCAGATCACCCACAAACTAGCAGGTTAGATCTGTCGGATGATGGCCTGGCCAGCCCCATGACGAACAGGCAAGGAGCAAGCATTTATCACCTTTCGCAGACCTCTGCCGGTACTTATTCCGATCAACCAGGCCAATCACTGGAAGAAACAAGACTGTCTGGGGAGTCTGTGGCGTTATTGGACAATGGGCTGAATGATGTTGTGAAGAGAACCCGCAGATCCTCGATGATGATCTGGCCTAGGGGCAGTACTCCTCCGTCCGCCTCCGCTTCAAAAACCGGACATTCCAAGTCAGGATCGGTAGCCACCCCAACCAGCGCGCATTCACGGAAACACTTTGAACATGCGAAATCTCCGAAACAAGGATCTCAAAGGACGATAACCAACAGGCCAGCCACAGCGCAGTCTTCATTCCTTCTCGACGACCACGAATCTCTTAGCGGAGATGAAGCGGCACTTGAGGCGGATGTTAAAAGCCAATCACGCGATGATCTCAGCACTAGAGGCGTACGAAGCTTCTTCTTCGATGAGGATGATGATGATGATGATGATGGTGTTGATGAAGTTGAAGCACTTCCTGAGCCCGCGCGGTCTCCGCTCACACCGCCGTCTACAGCAGGAATCCCAACGCCAAATGAGGGACAGGTTCAAGATTTGACGCCAGGTCCTGCCCCTCCAACACACGTCGAGGATGGTTCCAGCTTCCCAGAGAGACTGAAGCCAGTGATTGCTGCGGGACCAAGAATTGGCACTATCAAGAAGATCAAGACTGCACCGCCCATCACACCGCCACAAACGGAGCATGTCCCGTACATCCTTGCCTACGGTTCTGAAGATCTGGCACGCCAATTTACCATTATCGAGAAAGACGCCCTGGAGGAGGTTGATTGGAAGGAGCTCATCGACATAAAATGGAAACAATCCCCACCTAGGGCGCACAACTGGGCGGACTTTGTGCACATGGAAACAGCCTCTGGCATTGATATAATCACTGCACGCTTCAATCTCGTCGTCAAATGGGTTGTTTCCGAGTGTCTTTTGACTGAGGACATCGATGAACGCGCGCACTGCTTTGTTAAGTTCATCCACATTGCCGCCCACGCCCGCCGCATGCGTAATTACGCCACGATGTATCAGGTTGCCGTGGCTATGCTTTCTTCGGACATGGCGCGACTAACCAAGACATGGGATCTCGTTCCCACGTCCGAAGAGAGACGCTCCGCGAGCTCGAAACACTGGTCGAGCCGAAGCGTAACTTCGCCAACCTGCGTACGGAGATGGAGTCGACCATTATAGACCACGGATGCATTCCTTTCATTGGTGTCTACACGCGCGATCTGTTGACTAATGCTCAAAAGCCTGCATTCATCGACCCCGTTCCGCCGTATACGGAGCCACTAATCAACTTCGAGCGCTTCCAGACTGCGGCGACGATTGTCAAGGGAATGCTCAGATTGTTGGAGGCCAGCGCTCGGTATGATCTTGTGCCTGAGCCAGAGCTGTTAGCGAGGTGTCTTTGGCTTGCGGCGCTGGATGATGCTGAGATCACGGCGAGGAGCAAGGCATTACAGCAATAGCCGCCTTACGCACGTTTCCCAGATCATGCTGTGCTGCACAACCATCTCGCTCATCTTGTTTCCGTCTGTTGTTGCATATAGCGTTCAGCGAGGGCGTTTTGAATGATCAGGATATACAATCTTGTCTGTTTTTGCGATATACCACAGGGGGATTGGGCGTTCTGTGCGTCGGATTAGTGGGGCATTATGGATAGCAGAGTACAGATTCATACACACATGTATGGACGAAACAGTGATGCATTGATCATGAACCGCAGTCCAGAAAGTGTTTGCGGATCTCTATTGGTCAGAAGAGGTGGCGAGGAGAGTCAGTCTCTTTTCCTCCAGAGTGCCAACCTCAAAGTGGCTAGCGTTGCGAGCCCGACTTTCTGAGTTTAGCGCCCATTGTGAACATCGAGCGCATTTGTAGTAAGACACATCCTCCAGCAGGGGGCTGAGCAGGCAGCATCGTTATGTCTTTGGTCGTTCTTGTATCTCCTCAGGACATGTGTCTTCCAATCTCTGCTGAGGAATACTCTGATCTAAAAGACCCAAGCGGAAACGGCTGACGAGACAATTCTGCTGACCCGAAAGACATTCGCAAGCCCTTCCACACTCGGTCCGGCTTGAGACGACGGTTCAGAAAATATCTTGCTCACTACTGTACGCGAATTGTGTCGATTCCGGCACTGCGGCACGGCGAAATGGTGTACGGTGGACCAAGTCGCGGCTGCTCCAAATGCAAGGAGAGGAGGATAAAGGTAAGTCTGCTGTATATGCACTTCCCGTTGGAATTAGCCAACGGACCTACGTACGTACTGTTGGCATCCACATAACTCACTCGCGCGCCACGTAGTGTGACGAGGCTCGCCCAGCTTGCGGCCAGTGCCGGAGGACCTCAAGAACATGCCCAGGTTATCCAGATTCCCTCGATCTGATTTTTCGGCATCAGACTGGCATGATCACGCGCAAAGCACAAAGTGTTAGAACCACCACGAGGCCGGAGAGCCCAGCAAAGCTGCCAGTAAAGCCTGTTGCAGATCTCTCACAAACCGATATGCCCGGTGATACCCTGGACACGTCTGACGGTAGCACTCCTGATTATTCGTCGGTTCAGCAACCGCCCGCTCGCCAGATTGCCTTTGTAGGCCAACCATACAAGCACTCGACCAAGGACTCACCCGACCATCTAGTGAAGACATGGGCTAGCGGCGAGTCTTCTCCAAGCGCACCATGGACGCCTGAGCAGAGCAACACTCGGTGTAAAGCTCCTCGACCATCATCCAGCAGAGATGAACGCAGAAGTACCGCGATTGCATTGGCTGAAAATTCTATAGCAACATGGCAGCCGACCTTTTCTCTGGTAGATCAAGCGATCTGGTTCACGTTCCGAAACTACCTCGTTCCAATCACGTCCATGACCAATACTCGAAGCATGCTCCTGTACGTGATGCCGATGTACCTGGCCTCATATTCCAATTCTCCTCTTCGCATCGCCACGGCATCGGTCGCGCTGTGTGCGCTCTCCAAAGTACCGGGCAGACGGAGTATCACATCAGAAGCATGCGTCTACTACGGCAGAGCTATGCGGGCAGTCAGTGAAGCCATCCGAGATCCTGCGCAAGCGACGTCCGACGACACGTTGATGGCGGTCCTGATACTGGGAATGTATGAGGTATGTCGGCTCAGGACTAGACCTGTCGCAACACGCAAAAGCCTCCTGTTCTGATCGGAAACACAGTCAATGTCAGCTTCGAATAAGACCATGGCCGCATGGTCACACCACACCAAGGGTGCCACGGCCATTGTCAGGTCAAGGGGGCTGGGGTTGCTCCGAAACGAACAAGGCTTATCTCTCTTCCGTGCCGTTCGTACGCAAATGGTACGTGGGTCGAACCTACGGATGATTAAACAGGTTCAGCTAACAGTTTCAAGCTCATCGAGTGTTTCCGCAAAGACATGGCACCTGAATGCTTTCCCGCGGAGCGAGGCTGGCTCAGTGATCTCTTTGACGAAGAAAACCAGGTTTACGAACGGCAGGCTAGGGAAGTGATCGAACTTTCGCAGTTGGTGGCGAAGAAGAGGTGCTTGGTTGGACGTAGGAGGAGCTCCGAGACCACTGCTGCGATGCAGGACCTGCTCAGCAAGGCATACGAATGTGATCAAGGAATGAAGAAGTGGCGCTCACGTCTACCTGATCACTGGCACCCTCGTACAATCGCTTACGTCAACACTATACCCGACGATATCAACATACCGTCCGCATGCGCTTGGATTGGGCCGGTTCACGTGTATCGTGACCTCCATATCGCCAGCATGACGAACAAGCATCGCGGCTGCCGCGCAATGTGCGCGCAACTCGTAATGGAAATCCTAACCTGGCTCTTACCGGACATGTACCATCTGGACCACCGGTATCTGCAAGCACGGCACGTCGAGCAAGAGATGACGGACGAGATGTGCGCGAGTATCCCATATCACTTCGGTTTATGGGCAGAGAAGCCGGGCAACGATGGTCCGGTAGGAGAATGGAACCGTGAGTCCTTTACAGCCCTTCCCTTGGTGCACACACAACGCTCATACAGAACTCCAGCTACCGAATTCATAGGCGGATTCAGCCTCATATGGCCCGTGAGGGCGGTTGCGGACAGTGACACCTTGCCTGAGAAGCAGCGCAAGTGGTTGCATGGGAGACTTGCCATGATTGCGAACCATTACGGTCTGGAGCAAGCGGTTGCACTGGATGGAATGTAGAAATCCCAGTTTGGCCTAGTGTTAAGAGCTTGCATTCCCACCTACGAGATCTCATATATCCATAAGGCAGAGCGCTATAGAATTCACCGTTACTTGCTTGATCCGGATCTCTTGCTTCGGTCAAATCATCCGACGTTTTCTTGCCCGAAATCCCACCCTTAGCTTCTCTTCCCCTCATTTACAGCTCGGAGAACCTCACGCGTGATCCTATCACGCGCACCGGTATCTACGCGCCCGTATGCTTTCTCCGCCTCTGCGCAGATGCTCTCTTCCCATCCCTGCTCAATCCCTCCTGCACCGACCTTGATGACTTCACTTGCGCTCCAGCAGTCCTTGACAGTACCCCCAATGTTCTGCATGAACGCCTGGAGACCACCAGCGCCGCCACCAGCATGGTAGCTTTTGAAAGGTCCGGCAACGACCCAGCGGGGCCCCATGCTGTTCTCAACAATCGCATCCAAGTCCGAGACGGAAACGATGCCTGCATTTACAAGCGAGATGGCTTCTCGGAACAGCGCGAAGGCCAGTCGGTTTGCCACGAAGCCTGTGGTCTCTTTTTGAATCACCACCGGCGTACGGCCGATGCTGCGCCAATACGACAGAGTTCGCTCGACGACGGAGGAGCTCGTGGTGGGTGCGGGTACAACCTCGAGCAACGGCATGATATGTGGTGGATTGTAGGGATGAACAACCGTCAGACGGGTTTGGTCCTGCATGTTGGCTGACTGCGCTGAAGCTGGTATGCCGGATGTCGAGGACCAGAAGAGCGCGTTTGCAGGCGCATATTTCTCAACTTGAGGCCAGAGGCCGGATTTGAAGTCGAGATTCTCTGGGCCTTGCTCCTGGATTATGTCCGCGGACGACACGGCAGACTCCAGGCTGTTGGCCAAGTGCAAGCGGCTCTTGCAATGCTCGAAATCCACGCCGGCACCAGATACGTAGCCTGGGAGGTTGCTCTCTACATATTGGTCCAGATCCGGTCGCGTGTCATAGATGGTAAGCTGTGCGTCCGGGTTAGCTGTCAGATGGAGGGCAGCAAAGGACAGGCCGATGGTGCCTGCGCCAACGAGGGTGACGTTGGCATGGCGATGTGCCGTGACCTTGGTGGTCGACGATGGGACAGACATGGTGGGAACAGAGTTGGCGTGCGAAGAGAGATATGGGACCTGGCCTGAGCTTCTTTCGCCTTTCCCCTTTCGCCTTTCCCCTTTCCCATTTCCCCGCATCCCCACACCGTTGTCAACGGTTCGCTTCCATGGCCGAGGGACATGGAGGCCAGCAGCTGCGAGTGGAGGAGGGGTCGGCACGATCGGCATGATGCGTGTGCCGCTACGGTTCGTGATTTAAGATGGCCGCATAGCTACTGCTCCTGGTGCTCGTGTTGCGCCTCACTCCAGAACGGATCTCTGATCATCTCCGGGAACTTGTCCTACAACCAAGCTCGTGGCTGAACCAGAATGCCGTTCAAGTCACTGCAGCCGGATATCGAACGTACGCCCTGCCCTTCTCTTCCCTGTAGATCTGCAGCGTTGATTCTTCCATAGTGCCCACCGATATCACAGTTTGGGACTGGTTGTTCACTTCTCCCAAATACTCTCCTCTACACAACAATCCCGAATCGCAACTTGGCGGCTACGTCAATGCTATCACAAAGGAGCGCCTCAGTTGGAAGCAGGTCAAGGATGTTACCACCTACCTGTCTACCGCACTAGTCAAGAGATACGGCCTGAAGGAGGGAGATACAGTCGCACTGTTCAGCCAAAACACGATATGGTATCCCGTAGCAATGCTTGGAACGTTACGAGCTGGTGCGTACACCGGCGTGCTCGTTCCAGACGGACATGGTGCTTACCGTTTGCACTAGGTGGCAAAGTATCTGGGGCATCGCCAGCATACAACGTTGAAGAGATGAGCTATGCGCTCAAGACCGCGCAAGCTAAATTCCTTATGACCCACCCCGCCTCGATGGATGTGGCGACAGCAGCAGCAAAGGAGGCAGGCATTCCGAAAGAGAACCTGTTCCTCCTCGAAGGCGAGCTGAAGGGATACACAACGATCAAAGAGCTCGTCGAGATTGGTAGAAGCTACGGTGAAGACGGCCAAACCCCAGCTTTCAAAATTCCACCGGGGAAGAAGAACAAGGATGTCTGCGGCTTCCTCAGCTTCTCGTCGGGCACCACCGGTCTTCCAAAAGCTGTATGTTCGACGTCATTCTGCTTTCGTAGCTGCCTTCCTGCTGACGAGAATGCGGTACAGGTCATGATAGCCCACCAGAATGTGATAGCTCAATGCCTTCAGGTCCGCCAGATCACACCTCCCGACCTCAAGCGCGTCCTCGCCGTTCTTCCCCTATTCCACATCACCGGTCTGGTACACGGCCTCCATCTCCCTGCTCTCATCAATGCCGAGGTGATCATGCTCCCCTCCTTCACCATGAAGTCCATGCTCGACACCGTTGTCGAGTACCAGATCCGCGAACTTCTCCTGGTTCCACCGATCCTGATCCGACTGGTCCGGGACCCGATCGTAGACTCTTACGACCTCTCCTTCCTGCGTCGCTTCTCTTCCGGCGCGGCGCCGCTGAGTGAGGAGATCCTACATCTCCTGCAGAAGAAGTTTCCGCAGACGGGGTTCAAGCAGGGCTACGGAATGACGGAATCCTGCAGCTGTATCACTGCGCATCCGCCAGAGTTCTACGACTACAAGTACGCACACGCTGTTGGCACCATTTGCGCCTCGACTACCGTCAAGATCGTCAAGGAAGATGGGACCGAAGCTGGTGTGGGCGAGCCGGGCGAGATTCTCGCAAAGGGACCACAGATTGTCATGGGGTATCTGAACAACGAGAAAGCGACGCGGGAGACGTTCGACGAGGACGGGTTCTTGCACACCGGTGACCAAGGCAGCATTGACCACAAGGGCTTGATAACGATTCTGGACCGGATAAAGGAGATGATCAAGGTCAAAGGCATCGGCGTGGCGCCGGCAGAACTGGAAGACTTGCTCTTGGGCCATGACAAGGTCGAAGATGTCGCCGTATTGGGCATACGCGACGACTATGCAGGCGAGTTGCCGAAGGCGTATGTCGTCGTCAAACCTGGAACGGAGCAGTCGGAGGATGTGGGCAGAGAGTTGTTGAAGTACGTGCGCGAGAAGAAGGTGCGGCACAAGCATGTCAAGGAGGTTGAATTCATAGATGCCATCCCCAAGAGCGCGAGTGGAAAAATTTTGAGAAGGATGTTGAGAGACAAGGCAAGGGGTGCTGAGAAGGGAGTCATTGTTAGGGATGCGGTGAAGGAAAAGGCTATGCTCTGAGCGTGGATCAAACTTTGGTGATGTTATCATGGATGTAAAATTTTCACTACAATATCGTGCTGATGCGCATCTGTATCATTCAGTCTACCTGCGATTTCGAATGTGACTCCGAGACCGACCTTCTGGCTTCATCTCGCCTCGAACCTGTACTTCCTTTAAAAAGCTCCACTAAAAGGCGTAGGGTTGTTCACGCTCTCAAGTGGTCGTAGTTCAAGAATGTGCCTCCCGCGTTTCCGGATGTCGGGATGGGCGGCAACACAGGCGGACCATCCTCCACAGCGGCCGGCGTTTCCGTTGGTGTCACAGGCAGAGACTTGTCAATGCTCGGTGGTGGAAGAGGCTTGTCTTCTCCGGGCACAGGAAGCGGTTTATCTAAGCTCGCACGTGGCACGTATTCCACACTAGACCTCGGAAGACCGGGCGTTAAAGCGTCGGACTCATCCGTTGTCCACCGGTTGTTGGATTCGCCGTCGTCAACATGACGACTGGTATCGTGGATTGAGTTCGGTAGGGCTTCCTCAATTTTGGTTGGAACGGCCTTTTGTAGGAAAAGAGGTAGCTTACTTTCACCGGTTGCATGAGATACACCTACCCCTACCCCTCCCGCGCGCTCAGCTCCAGCTGGAGAAGGAGGAACCGAAGGAGCTTTTGGTGATCCACGCCCGTACGAAATAGATGGTCTACGTGGATCCCTTGGGCCTAGATCTCCAGGAAGCTTCGCGGGTATTGCTGGCTCCGGTGTTGCTGGCGATGTGAACTCGCGCTCTTCAGCAGCGGAACGAGGTCGAGGTGGAGTCGAAGACCTTTGTGGCGCGGAGGCCAATGCGGGATCCTCAACCGCAGGCCGCGATGGAGATGGCGGGATGGAGGGCCTTCGAGGTAATGAGACGCTAGGTCTCCGAGGGTCATTTGGACCTAAGTCGCCACGAAGCTTCACTTTGGGTCCTAGGTCCGGAGACGCAGACTCGTTGGAACTAGATCGTGTAGATGTTGCTGAGGGTGATGGCGGCCTGGCCGATATGACTCCGTCAGATATGGCTTGTTTGGCGGAGACGTCAGGCGCGGCACGAAGCTCTTTATCGTCGGACTTGAATTGGAAGACCCTGCCAGCAACAGGATACCATTCGTCATCCCACCTCCGATCGCATTCCTTCATAGCGCCTTGCCGTAGTCGATCCAGCTGTCTTCCATGGTGCCCAAAGAGTTCCTCGAGCAGGCTCTCGAGCTTATCAGCCTTGATGAAGCCGCGTCCGTTAACGTTCTCCTTGACCAGTTCAGGCCATGCTTCAAACTTTTCGTATCCGACGACCGGCAATCCAGTGCCGAACATGTCAACGACCTTCATCGGCAGATCTACGCCTGAAGAAGAAGTGTGCAGACTGACACCAAGATCTGCAGCGCCGAGTAGAGTCGCATAGTCCTCGGGGCTCAGCCACGCAGTCTTCACGATAGCGTTGCTCAGCTTCTTCCGCTTGTTCAGCTTCTCGATCTGATTCATGTAGTAATGCTTCAACGGCCCTTTGCCGGTGATGATGGCAAGAATTTTGGGGTATTTCTTCGTATCCCAGGCAACAGTTGCAGAGTAAGCCACAAGCGCATCCAACAGGATG
Source organism: Taxawa tesnikishii (nom. ined.) (assembly GCA_030247885.1). Classification (NCBI taxonomy): domain Eukaryota; kingdom Fungi; phylum Ascomycota; class Dothideomycetes; order Dothideales; species Taxawa tesnikishii (nom. ined.). The sequence continues at coordinate 514,261 of JAPDRO010000017.1, read as the reverse complement.
GAGAAGTCTTCGTCCGCGGTCCAGGAAGTTGAGCTCACTACCAGACGCCAATGCTTCTTCATGATCTTGTCGGCATGATGGGCCGTCTCTGGGCACCTGTGAAGGAAATCGGAGCGTTGGGCGACTGAAAGCGGTTGGAACTGTTTGGCTGGTCGATCGTGGAGTGGCAGTGCTTCAATGCCGTACTTTTGCTTAAGCACACGTGCCATAGCATTCGTGACGGTGAAATGTGCGCCAGCGAAGCCTGCAACAAGACGCTCGTACCACTCGGACAGCTTAACAAGCGGATGGCTGTCTCCGAGTTTCAGTGCTAAGATGGTGTAGCCAAAGTTGTGCCAGTCGATGATGAGACGGGTGTTTCGGAAGTAGCAGATTACCTGTGCCACCAGCAACGTCGGGATGGAGGGCGGGTTCTGTACCAGCATCCATTTGGTGGGCTTCGTCCTGTAGCCCAAGGCGTGGTACAAAGACCAGGTCTGGAAGAGAACCTTGAGTGGGGCGATCAGAGGGAACATGGCTTTGCTGCTGGTTCGCAATTTCTCCGGGATGGGCTTGATGGGAACGATATCGATAAGTCGGTTTGCACGGATCTCTGGCAGGATCTCTGAATCGACGTAGCCAACGAGGTGGACACGACCTCCGTGGGCAGCTATGCTGGTCGCGTGATACTGCATGCGAGGACTGCGGCCAATGTCGCCCAAGACGACGACCTGAACGGAGACATCGAGTTTGAGGGATTTGTTAGTTCCGCGGTGCTTATTGAAGTAGGCATAGCCAGATTCAGCGTTCTTCTTGTCTTCTTCGGAGAAGTTGTCTTCCTCAATGAGATCTTGTTGATATGGGGTGTATGATGAGGGCAGAGTGAGGATTGTAATGGTGAAAGCCGTGGACGCAAGGACGGCAATCGCCAGGGCGAATTCCCAAAGGAGCTTCAGCCAGGACTGAACCATTGTTCGTGAGCGTCTTTGCGAGGGACAAAGAGGGACGACCAGAGGATTTGGGGTGGGGCAGGAATGAACACGGTATACAGCGTGCTTCAGCGAGCTTTAGCAGGCTTCCTTCCAAAACCATGGAACAGCCTCATATGACGCAAGCTGCACGATCGACGCGCTGTTCTGTGCCGCGCATTGTGCATCGTGTGCATTGCGCATTATGCATTGTGCATTGGCGCCGCGCGGGAGTGGCTCACTAGCTGCATGTGCTGCGTTGACCCTTGGGGCAACCTTGAAGCCGATCTCCTAGGGGAAATCTGAAACGAGGGTGCTTTCAGCAGGCTTTGGCAGGAACCCCTATACATCCACACACACACACACACACACACACACACACACACACCACCACCTCTTTATCTGTCCACCTGATACGCAAATAGCTCGGTCCGCTCCTATACCACTGCTCTGGTGCTGCTCCGCTGCTGCTCCACTATTGCTCTCCACTACTGCTACCCGTTTCGGATCGCAGCATCTTGCTTGCTCTTGCTTGCGGTATAGGAAAGTGCTACTGCTGGACATGGAACGTGCTACCCCGAGCCAAACTTCCTTGACGTGGTAGGCGCGTCTTCCTCTCTCCACCGATTGCACTGAGTGCACTGAGTGCACTGGTTGCACTGATTGCCTTGCTGTCTCATGGCTTCCGCCTACTCTCTACCCGGAGCTGCGGGCGACCACATGCACTCCCATCATGCCTTCCCAGACCGGAACGGCCAGATCTCTTCCAATGGCCTGTTCTCCCCAATCTCGAAGACCATGACCACTTCGACCTCAACGGATTGCAGAACAGTGGCCACACTCATTCGCATCCGCATCCGCATCCGCATCCGCATCCGCATTCGCACTCCAAGAAACTCCCAATGAAGGGTCGCCTTAGAGGAGAGTCAGACCTTGGTCGTCCTGCAGTCAAGCGCCTTCACAGCCACACGCCGGTGAGCGCGAAGTCCAACAAGGACTAGTAAGAGGGACACTTCCATGTCTGCTTGATATAGCTGACCGGCGTTCCAGCTCGTGGTTCTCTCTCCCTGAGGCTCTTACAGGCCTCCTCCTACCCCTACCTTACCTTCTCGCCTCTATCGCCTATTCTTCCTCTTCAGACGCCGACGATCCGTTTCCTCCCCTCTCAGCGTATGCGCGCCTCCAGAAAGCTGTATCTGGTGTTGATGAGGCATTGAGCATGACAACTCCCGCCAGAGGCTCTAGCATGGTGCAAGCATGCACTTTGACCTCTGGAACACTCCTGCTAGTGGGCATTCTGGCCAAGGCACGATCGTCCGAGCGTGTGCTGGATCGTAGGAAGAACTCAAACGTAGGACCACACGAACACAACGGCCTTTTCACACTCAGTTCTCTTACCAAAATGATACGCAGCTCTTCGGGTGTAGGACTCCCTACTACGCTGCTCTGCAGCTAGGTGGGATGAGGACAGGCCTCCTGCTGCTCACCGCTGTCGCTTCTGGGTTGATCTGCTCCAATGCGCGGAGCCTAGGACAGACCCTAGCCTCAAAGCGAGCAACAATTACTGTTATGGCTCTATGCGCAATTGCAGACCTGTCCGGATTGACCATCTATGCGGATTCTGCAAACCTCATGCTCGGCTATTTGGCGCTAGCAGTGTCGTTCTCATTGCTGCAGCCACCATTTCCCATAAGGGCCGCAACCTTCAGCCCGGGACCTAAAGCAGCATCTTCCGGCGATTCGACATGGGGCCAAGCAATGACACGCATGTTGAATCCAAGTGCAGTGTCACCTCTGCTTGCGACTCCCCTCGACATCTCTATCACCATTCTCGCTGGCTTGTTGCTGTTCGCCTCCACAATTGGCATGTCCGTCTTTCTGGCTACTGCTCCCCTGTTTCGCCATTCTCCATTACCCTCTCAACTCTCTCCATGGCAGCAACAGCTTTTCTTTTGTTATTCGCGCACCCTTATGCGCTTCGAACTCAGCACAAGGCTGGGCTTCTTCTTGGTTGTCTTGTCACTGCAGGATCTTCATTTCTGTTTTCACCTGACATCTGGCCCGGCTCAGTGTCTAATGGCGCGCTTTCGATGCTTTCCTTCATTGGCGCTTCTTACGACACTTCTTCCCCTTCTGGACATACACATCACGAACACGACGAAAACGGTCATGCTCATACTGGACATGAGCATCACCACCACGAGACTCATGGTGATGTATCCTTCGTTACTGCCTTTTTGTTGGCTCGGGTCGAGCCTGGTTCTCTCTTTCATGGCATTCTCTGCGAGAAAGACTCGCGAAGAATTGCTTACTTCACCTGGTAGGGTTACACACCCGCATGAATCAGGATGTATGCTGATGAGTGGTTCGAATAGTCTCAATTTTGCATTCATGCTCGTACAAGGCTTTTACGGATACGTCAGCGGCTCTCTTGGCTTACTCAGCGACACTGTGCATATGTTCTTCGACTGTCTTGCACTCGTTGTTGGTTTGGGTGCCGCAGTCGCCAGTAAGTGGCCTACAAGCCCTGACAAACCATACGGTTGGGGCAAGCTTAACACCCTTGCCGGTTTTGGCAATGGCATATTTCTGATGTGGGTAGTCCTGTCTCTCGGCCTCCTCCAATTCGCTAACATTTGTCGCAGGCTTGTCAGTGTTGAGTTTGTCTGGTCAGCGATTGAAAGCATCATGGAAGGCAAAGAACTGCGTCGTGTTCAAGAACTGCTCGTCGTAAGCACAGCCGGTCTTGCAGTCAACATGGTCGGATTGCTCGCGTTTGGCCACGCTCATGCTGGACATGATCACAGCCACGGGCATGGACACGGGCATGATCACTCCCATTCCCATTCGCATGGCCGCGCTCATGCCCATGCTCACGCTCATGCGCATGACCATGACCATGACCATGATCACACTCATGGCATAAACGACTCTCTTCACCATGCTCACGGCTCGCACAATAACAGCCATCAACACAGTCATCATGGAAACGAGAATATGCATGGAATCTACTTGCACATCGCCGCTGACGCAGGCGGTTCTTTGGCCGTCATTCTATCCACCATGCTTACTCTGTGGCAGCCTTGGTATCTCTGGGACCCTCTCGCAACCATACTGATTGCCGCACTCATCTTCGCCGCTGCAGTTCCACTCGTCCGGGACAGCGGCAAAACTGCTCCTCGTCATTCCTGACGAACTGGAGTACGGCCTCAAGGATGCACTGCAAGAGCTCCACACTCTGCGCGGCGTTGTGGGATATGCTGTGCCGCGATTCTGGATCAGTGAGGAGGGCGAAGCCGACGCGCATGCCCATCACCACCATGGACATTCTCATGGCGGTGATGAGCCGGGGCAAGGGCAGAAGATCATGGGCGTGATTCACATCATTGCCGGTCGTGCAGCGGACATGGAGGACGTCAGGGCCCGGGTATTGGAGTTCTTCGCGGAGCGCAACATGGAAATGGTAGTTCAGGTCGAAAGAGAGGGAGAAGTCAGGTGCTGGTGCGGAAATGGGGTGAAGGTGGGTTAGTCAGCTTGCTGGCAGTGGGATTTCATGGAACGGCATGAATAAGTTTCATGGCGCCTTTTCTGTTTCATGGCAAGGTGGAGGATGTAGCAAAATACTCCGTTCTTCTCGACATCGTTGCTCAGTCTGTTCCACCACGTTCAAAGTGGCTTACACAAGGATTTGATCCCTGACTGCGACTCAACGAAATTACACGTGCGCCTGAACTCCGCTTGCTCCGTTTTGCATTATCGTGACGTTATGATCGAGATCCTGTGTCTCACCAGCCGAGAGGGACGTGTGTATACCAAGGATAGATCAACGTAGACTACCACCAAGGGAAGACCCTGATTCTCTGCAGGATAGTCTTCCTGCGCCGTAGAACGAAGGGAGCAGTGTTTGGCAACGGTCCTAGTGGAGCTAACATGCTTCAGGACAAGTGAACGCCTGCCTTCTGTATGCTTATGTTTAGTATCGCTTGGCTTGGCTTGACTTGGCAGGCAATCCTCCAAATTCTGTTATTGTCCATGCGGCTACCCTTTCTATATCTTCTTCCGAACAATGGGGTTTCGAACCCGTACAGAAACACGATCAAACACATCTGAGGATGGGACGACGTATAGACTCGGGATCTGTCATCCGAATCCTGCAAGAGAGCTTCTAGACGTCCTTCAGCACCGCCCGAAACGGTAGACGCAACGCTTCTAACGTTGGATGGATCCTCGCCCGTTATTTCTCAATAGCCATCTCGGAGCGCCCTCAAGACCAGATGATCGACCGTCAGTGACGCCTATACGTACGTGCGGTCGCCCTGCCTCCATCGTCCCCTCTTCCCTGCTGTGCAACGCTCACCCGTCCAGAAACTCTCTCACCTCTGGGAACTGTCATGGGAATCTGAGGGCTCCAGAATCTGCCGCTTGATATATGGCTTTCGATCTCGAAGGTGTCATTCCACATGGAGCACTTGCAGTATGCATTGCGGTGTTCTTGTACACCCTGTTATGCCTCCTCTTCGGCCTTGTGCTGGTGTACATGCTGGCCACCAGCCATGAAGGATTCTCCTGTGAGTTTTCTATGCTTCTAGGGCTGGAATGAGTCCGCTTGCTAAACTTGACATAGATGTCATGATCATAGCGGTCGCAGCCACGCTTGGAAGCCTCTTCAGTGCGGCCTTCGAGATCAACTACGCACTACATTGGAACCAGTCACGGACAGACCAATGGATAGTTGGGAAGCTTGCCCTTCAGTATCCAGGTCTTGCCTTTGGCACTCTTAGTCTAGGAGCCAACTCTGCTCTACAGTATTGCGTGTATTACACGTTCAACGTCATTGTTTTGGGCCTTGGCCTCTGGTAAGTTTGCAGACCCGTGCTTTCACGTTGTCATCCATAGATCTCTAACTATTGAAAAGGTCGATATCCCTTTTCAACACCATATTTCACAGGAGGTTGACTGTGGACTGGCAGTCTTGTGCGACATTGGCCAAATTGGATCTGGCTGGCAAACTTTTCACGCTCCTTGTCCCTGCACTCGTGACGGGCGTCACCCAGATCCCTGCTTTTGAGAGAAGCTTGACTGCCCAGATCATCCTCACTTGTCCCAGCAGTAATCTCTCTCCCTATGACAATACTTGCATCTGCTGACCGAGTGCAGTATTTATTGGACTCTGCGCGCCCACAGCATGCGTGATACTTATACTGCACCGCTATCGGCAAGCCCGACAAGAAGTGGGCAGCAATGGAGACAATGAATTTGCGGTCTCAACAAACCATGCGAAGACAGACCGCTGGCTCATGTTTCGTATCTTCCTCATATTTGGATGTGCACTGTAAGCAAGCGTGGAACCAAGCGTGTCACAACGTATGCTGACGTCCGGTAACAGAGGCTGCTCGTGTGCATGGATAGGCTACAAGGTCTTTCGCTACAACGATGCACGTAGGATTGGACGACTCCCAAGCCCGGATTTTTCAACTTCTGGAGCCATTATCGGTGCCACTGTGAACATACCAGCACCAACTGCCAATCTCTTCGCATTTTTGATATGGGGAACAACACCCGCCTTCCGGAAGAGATATATTGAAGCATTTGAAAGAGTTGCCGGTGCCTTCAGAATTGAGTCTGCCAATTCATCTCAACGGACGCAGACGCCTCCTTTGTCGATTTTCGAAGCTCCGGCCATAGTACAGCAGCAGAAGAAACCTGCAGCAAAGCGTGGTGTCAGCATGATTACCTTGGACGGAAGACCCTTTGAAGAAGTCATTCGATTCACAAGGTCCTCTATTGTTACTATCCACGCTGCTCCCACCACTCCTGGCGACAGGCCGAGGCGGCGGAGCTCTGTGTTGCCTGGATGCAATCGCTCCAGCCAGATTTCATGAACGTAAATTATATCGCGGATTATCAAAGCAAGATCTCAATGTATTCTCTAGTCAAACAAACAAACTTCTTGTGATGACATGAAGACAAACTATAGACGGCTTCTAGTAATGTTTGGTTTGTCAGTGCTCTTGGCGTTGAGAAGTCATCCCCGCCTGCCGTACACACATTCAACGTCACCTCAGACGAGTGAAAAACGTCTGATTGTAACCAGAGCATGCGCCCATCGCAGCTTCATTTGAGCCGTATAAGTAATTCTTTGCTTCTCAGCAGTTCCAACAAATCCGTCTCCTGCAATTCCCCGTCCATCGGACTCTACCAAAGACGTCCACAGCTCCCAAACCCACATAGTCCTGTAACACTCTTCATTAACCACAGAAGATCCGTGTCCCATCCATCCATCATGGCCTCTTCCATCCCCAGCAGCCAAGACTTCCCACCCGCTGCCATCTGCAGCCTTCTTGAAGAAGTAACCACGCTCCTCAAGCAGCGCAAAGAAACCGTGTCGATCGCAGAAACCGCCGCGGGTGGTCTCCTCTCCTCCTCCATCCTCTCCACACCCGGCGCGAGCCAAATCTACAAAGGCGGACTGACGCTCTACACGCTCGAGTCGCGCCTCTGCTACGCCGGCTGGACGCGCGACACCATCTCCGCCTACGCCGGTCCTACGCCCGACATCGTGGCCGGCTTGGCCAAGCACGTCAGGCAGGACCTGAAGAGCACGTACACGGTCGCGGAGAGCGGAACGGCGGGGCCGACGGGCGGGCAGACGAGGAACAGGAAACCGGGGTACGTCGCGCTGGCGGTGGACTGTGAGAAGGGATGCTTTACGAGGGAGGTGGAGACGGGGCTGGGCGGAGATCGCACGGCAAACATGGTACAATTCACGCTGGAGGGATTGAGGTTGTTGAGAGATGTTATAAATGGTGAGGCGAAGCTGTGATAGGGGTGGTGCCTGCCTATTAATCTCCCAGCTGTCACACTTCGATCGCACAACAGGCCGTTGTGGTTCGACCGAACTGCATGAGGGACCAAATCGCACGTGAACTACAATCGTTGGTCGTGCAGAACCTCAGGTTCCAACTGACGTCAACTGTCTATGTGTGCCTGATCGATCCAAACGGGACCACTATATAGTGAGAAACGCCGTCATCTAATTTGGCGTTTCTCACAGCTCATCGCCTTTTCCAGCCTCCTTTCCCTTCGCTCCATTGCGCCTCCTTCTTCCACGGTTGCAAGTTGAAGTGTCGTCGACGTAGCCTTACTTGGCCGTTGTCATGCTGTGCTGAGTGGACATTCCTTGAACGCCTTCTCGTAAGGCTGTGGACTCGGTATAGTGAACTGCGGACTGAGAGCGTCCATGTGATGAGAGTGAGGGGACGCTGCCCAGCGTGAGGCCCTCTGAAACCGCGGACGCGCAAGTCTGCGTAGGAGAATGTGTCAATACATGGCATACTCGCCGTACAATCCGATGTATGACTTAGCATACGCCGCTATCGAATAAAACTATGACCATTCGAGATCATGAGTGGATGATGACGGTTACCGGGACGATAGGTATGTGCCACCACTCGTTGAGATACCACTCTATGGCACCCATCGTGTTATCAAGACGGATGCCCAGTATCTTCCTTCCTCCTTTCTTGGAAGTCATATGTAGCTCGGGAAACCGCTGCGGCGGCTGCGCAGCATGTCTATCCAGGAGAGCCGCACGTGGCGCGCACGGTCGCTTAGGCGGCGATAGTAGTGGCGAGGGAGGCAAAAGGAGACGCAGTTGGGCGTCGTCGTGTCCCAGTTCGGGAAGCAGGCCTCGAGAAGCGGATTGAGGCGGTAGGTGGTTGCTGATTGCTCTGGATGGAGGAAGAGAGCATGCCCTATTCCAGGAGCCGTCCGGATGGTACTGCGCCACCGCCTGCAGATGCCTTGGCTTGTGACGAACGTCTGAGGGTTCAGTTGCAGAAGAATGGTCTCCAGGATCTCTGGGTTGTTGAGGGCAGCGGCGGCGGCCCCATCAATCGAGAGTCTTGCGTAGGCGGCGCAGAGGTCGGAGAAGGCTTCCATTCTGTACTTTGATTTGATATGATGAGTTACAGAAGCGTGATGGTGACGAGTAGGGGAAGAAGGAAGAAGCGGCGCGTGGCCTTTCTTGTAGCTCGCCTGTACGGGGGACTAGAGGTACCCCATGTTTGCACTGTTTCGCCGGCTCCCATACAGCCACACCCTCTACAGTCGAAACTAATGTCTGCCTTGCCAATACTTTTAAAACTGGAAGGTTTTAACGAGCTCTTTGTGCTCAAAGGGGCCGCGATTGACGAAGAAGGAAACTGAATGGAAGAGAAGAGGTATGGAAGACATACTCACCCCAAACACACTCATCTCAACCGCGCCAGCACCTCCTTTGACTAGCCACTGTTGCAAGACGAGCCATCGCCATTCACCAACTGCAGAAATCATTGAACGCGCTGTTGTCTGTATAAGAAGCGGACCGTCGAGGAGATGGCTGCATACAAGGAGTGAGTATGCTGTTTTCAGCCATGCCGGCGCCTTGGCTGATCGTTTGCTATTGCAAGGCGACCCCTCCTCATCTCAGCTGCTATATAGGTGGTCGAAAGCTCTATTACTGATATTGTACGCGCCGCTTTGCGGAAGGGACCGCGTTGGGGGCATAAGCATGCTCTTCGCGATCGTATCAGTATCCTGACTGATCAGCTGCTACTGCAAGGCATGATATTGCCACGTTAGCACCTGTGAAGCTCTTGAACGCCCTGTCGTCGTTATCATAAGCTGATCTTCGCGAAGAGGGCCTCATGGACAGCGCAGTTCTGACTGTACCGGTAACCCTGGTTGAACCTGTGGAAACGCCAGTGCCTGTTTCTGCATGAGTGGCATTACCTTGGCCGGAAGGGTTTGGACGCCCGACCGTCAACGAAGAGGGGCAGCGACCATTCGAAGAAACACCCTTCTCGATCTGCACGAGAAAAGACCAAAAAGCCATTATCCCGATTCCAAACGTGACGCCGACGAGAAGCAGGCTAGCAAGACGAAGATACCAGAGCTGCCAGATATAGTGGCACTTGTGTAGAGGGCAAGCAAAACCCCACAGAAAACTAAGAGACAAGAAGATGGCCGACCTAACCACGAGAGCATTCTACTTCCCTGTAGCCAATTTTGAACTCACTTGCTGCTGCCCACACGGGCGTGAACGTGATCGGCTTTTCATGGTCGCGCTCGCGGCGAGCAACCCAAGGGCTGTAACGAGTGACGGACGAGGACGCTATCTTCCTACTGGAAACAACCCGCTGTATTATGATAGCCACACTCCAGTACACCTGCTCGAGCTGGTGGGAACACAGTTGTGATCCTCTCTTTTGTGGGCCGTAACGAACGGTGAGTTGACAGATTTATTCATTTGTTCCATGTCTAAAGCTTAGCCTCTTCCTTGAGCTCTCCAATCTTTAGCCTGTCCTGGTACTTCTTGAGTACGGATTCGTTGTGGTACTATGGATGCGTTGTCAGCTTCTTCTCCAAGTTGCTATACGTATAAACTTTTGTGGTCCTTTGGACGGGCGGTCGGTCGACTGGGGAAGACTCTTCCTGTTTGTCCGTTCAATGTACAGTTTCCCATGGTATGCCGGAACCATGTATACACATATATCCCAGCGCGAAGCAGGCATGCTTAATTCCGGAGATATGGCCAGATATAGTATACTCAAGTCCTGCTACGGAGAATGTCGGGGACCGGTTTGGAGCGGCCGACTGAATGCGTTTGCACAGACGCTGAGGCGTCACTCCAGCGCCTGAAGCGTTTTGTAGCCATGAAACGTCTTTTGACCATCGCACAGCAGGTGCTGTTGTTGCGGTGTCTTGCTGAGCATGACAGCGACCAAATCAAGGCAAGCTTCGCAGAAAGTGGTGTCATGTGCCGTACAGAGGGCTGTGATCCATGGACGAGCGCGTAGCAGAAGCCTCCTTTTAGGTCCAGAGAGCGGTTACGCTAGCGAAAACCAGAGCATTTGTACCCACCTTCCAGAATTGCTTGCTGGCGTCCTTGCCGCCAACTCTCTTTAGGATCTTGGCTCCGCCCGGGTGCTCATCCACAAAGCCAGCCATCTCGTACACGCCGTTGTCTATGATGATGTATAGACCATTGTCCACCGTGTTGTGATCCTTGACCTCTTTCGCGCTAATAGCCTTCGACATGTTGAACTAGCGGGCGATGCTCGTGTGATGTTAATCGGGGTTCGGTCGGCGAAGCTGTGCTCTCCAAGGCGACACGAGAGTGATCGTAATGAGGTGCGTTTCGAAGAAGTGATGACCGATGGAGAGAGAAACTGGGACGCGCTCGTCTAGGCGCTGTATTGGAGGATTCAAGGTGTCCTGGATGAGTGAGAGGATGTCCAAATGTATACTAATCAGGGCGCTGCGGTTGGTTCAACCCGCAACTCACTCCCCAGGTTTGCCGAGGATGCCGGTATTTGGTCCTGAACGGGGAAGGAACAATACCCGAGGCATCGTCACCGACAGTGACGAGAGTCTCCTGAGGGCCTCAGGTATCGAGGCTACATGGCCGTTCACGCGTCCTGACCGGGCAATAACTTATCAACCGGGGTCGATTCCATAGACTGCGTATCTGGCAAGTTGTTTGGTCCTCAGCAGCAGACAGATTCGATCGGTGCGAACGGAGAGCATGCTCTCTGAGGAGCGTTGTCGCAGTCTGTGATGGGTTGAAGCTGACTTGATATGGATAATAGTCGTCAAGGAAGGAGCTACGTGCAGGATGAATTACAGTATCTAACCCCGAGATATCGCAGAGACGCCAGACTACCAAGCACCAGCACCAAGGTTCCAACAACGCCGTTCAGGCAGTTCTGCCTTGCAGTATTGACGGAGTGCCACGACATATAGGCACCCAAAGGTCCAACGGAACTCGAACGTGCTCTTCAGTATCCTTCGCTACCAACTTGGGACACGTGTATTCAACGCTCTGGTAGAGGACTCGATCATATCGAGCGACTTTAAGACAACAGACGTGCCCCTTTCCTTCTAACCCAATTTCTTTTGTCGATGCAGCAGTCTTATGGATATGCAATCTCCGTTATCGTTGGAACTCGGAAAAGTTTAGGGATGCACACGCAAGCAGGACACTCATATTGCATACTTTACCGTGCCTTGTTCAAGAATGGAAAGGCACTTACAAGACAGAGCCTCGATGGTCAGTAGCACTTCATTTCTCCCATCAATTGCAAAACAAGAGGTTTGAGAAGACGTGTTTGGCATACATTGTGTCGTATGTGAACAGGTGTGGACTTACTGAGTGCTTTCCGCTGTCCTCCCATTACCGTAATAAACCTTTTGGAAGCCGCTCGCTTCGTTTCTTCCAATGCAATCCTCGTTTCACCTACACCAACATCAAGTGACCTTCGCTTTCCCTTTCCTCCACCATCCTGGTGCACCTCTTCTTCCTTCCCCGACGACCACCAATATCAGTCCACCCCTTTCGAGCTAGCACATCGCCAACACAACAGCGACTACAATGGCTTTGCCTCACGACAACATGGAGGCGAACCTTCAAGATCCAAACCTAGCCGACAATGCCGTCGTTCGCGAGCCACCCTACATCAACTTCTGCGAATCGCCAATGCGGCACGATCCAAACCAGGACGAAAGCGTGAACCCCTTACGACCCTTTACTCACTGTTATGAATGCGATCAGCAGTACAGAGACGATAAGTGCCAATTCCAAGACCACCTAATGTATGGCAGCGTTACGAGCGACACCGAAGCCGAAGAGTTGCTACACACATATGTCAGCGAAACCCGCCAGCACCTTGAATACATTCGGTCTCGACTCCTTCAGTATGGTGACACTGTCATCAAACGTTGGGAGAGGAGCAAAGACAAGAGGATTGCCCTCCTGCGCAAGGCTATGCCGGACATATATCCAAGAAAGTTCGCCACTCAGAATATTCGTTTCAGTAGCGAAACGCCAGCGCATAAGAAGGAGGGTCGATCGAAGATACCTGTCGAGGAGCGTAAACATCGAACCGTGTGGTTGCTGCCATATCTGGACATGGAGACCCTCTCCGAAGATCCGATGAGGCTTCTGGCCCTACTTCAATACCGTACAGAACACGATTCAGAGCACTGGATACCCTTTGACCGTATGCAGTTAAAAATGGGCTGGTTCAACGGATACTTGGAGATTGATAATAACGCTCAATCTGTCGTCATGCATGATACGAGATACGGGCAGCTCACCAAGTGGACACAGCACGGAGCTCACAGCTGGGACACCATTGGATACCCTCTGGCCCGCCTTATACTGGAAGCACAATACACTTTGATGAGGTTCCTCCGCCGGATAACCGAGAGTTTACTCGTGGAGGACAATGCTTCGCCATCGTCTCTCCAGTGGGTCAAGGTGGTGGAGAACGGCTTCAACCGTCATGGTAGCGATCGCATTTGGACAGCATGCGGTAAAGGTGCATTCTCACCTCCTCCGGTCTGGAATCCTTCCCGTCTTCTGGTTGTCGCAAAGCTTAGGAAGGCTGCTGCAGAGGACGAGATGTTCCAACGTCAGACAGACCCAGCATACTTTCAGTACGTTGCATACGGCATGCGCGACTCGATGCTTATTGCCAATTTTGATCAGAAGATGATTTTTGCCTATCTTTCAAGGGACGTCATGCGTATTTACGATCGAGTGAACATCTGGCACCAGATCACGGAGGAGTGCGAGAATGTCTTTGACTTGTACAAACGTTTCCGAGACCATGTTCACCATGGTCAAAGGCTGCCTGGCTCATACGAAGATGCATTGGCTGCATTCGAGTTGTTGCTCGTCAACAGATTACTTTTCCTTAGCAGGCACTTAGAATGGCTACTACTCCAAAAGTCGAGATTCAAACAGAATTTTGAAAGAGTGGCATCAAGGTCCGGCGAACTAAGTGTTGAACTAAAGAAACACCTGCGAGAGCCTCAGGCTTTGTACAGGCGTGACCCCTGTATTGGGCTCTGCAAGAGATGGCCACTGACTCGACAAATCCTGCGGAGTACAAGTTCCCTGTGCTCATCGGGTTTCTGGACGATCATCTGCTCCGAGCGTCTCAAAAGGAGAGGGTACGTGTTGATCAAGATTTACTCGACCACATCACCGACATGGCTGGCGTGGATGAGATGCTACAAGCCGTCAGATCTCATCGTCCATTACAGTCTCCCTGATTTTGTACCCTGGTGAGACTATTTTGCCCAAGGGATGCGAACGAAGAGCCTGGAGAGAATTGATGAGAAATGAAACGACAGGCAACAGCGTCTATATACCCAACATGGAGAATGACCTCGAGCTCGGGCGATTGCTGACCCAGGTCACTCACCGACCATGGCCCGAGAAAATTCGGAGTCAGCAGATATGGGAAAGAGCCCAGGAGATCCGCAAGAACCTCGGTGCTTTCTGGTCCTACGCACGCAAAGCCAAGCTAAATGCTCTGGTAAAGGCAGGGTATGAGGAGGATCTGATCAGTGCCCACAGGGTCATGCTGTCTGCCGACCAATCTGCGGAATATCGTCAGGAGCAAGCAAATGAGCGTACACGAGTGGAAGCCCATCTCGCGTCGCAGGAAGCGAAGAAGACTAACAGAAAGAAGAAGACAAGCGATGTTTATACTTCCCAAACCGTCTGGGGCCAAGACGAAGCCGACAACTTGGCCCTCCTCAAAACCAAAGTCAAGGACAAAACTCGCCCGCAGCACCTTGCCAACGAAGATACCACAGCGGACGTTGCGCAAGGCCCTGATAAGCAAGATGGTACACCTGCGCGGCCGGAGATCATTCCGGTCAGCAAGAGCTCCCTCCTCCTTTTCAAGCACGTCTTCCCCATCGACGAAGATACGGTCCATCAGAAGTCCGATGGACCCAGTTCGTCGCAGCAATGGCGGACGCCGGCTACTCTGCAATGCAGCACAGCGGGTCCGAAACGAGGTTCGACCGCGTCGACGGCGGAGGAAGCGTCGTCTTCCACCGCCCACACCCGGAGACAAAGATCAATCCAATCAAGCTCAGGGCTTGGGGCAGGACGTTGACGAGGCGCTTTGGCTGGACTAGAGATGTGTCTGTAGAGAGGGAAAGGGTGGACGACTAGATAGTGCGGGCAAGGGTTGAGACATTGTTCACCTGTCCTCAAAAGTTCGTTGTCGCGGCTACATAGTCATACTGCAATGCAGCGATCGTACTACAAGGGTATCGATATAAAGACACTTTGGCTAGAACTTGCGGCTTAGAGCGGCACGCATGCTCCCGCGCAGCATAGAAATTGTCGGAGAGACAGTCTCAATAATATAGATGAGCAGCTCATGGATGATCATCGCAATGCCAGCTATCATCTAAGGTGCCGGCAGTCCACTATAGGCAGAACAAGTACGGGTTATCGTGGCGGTCGAATATGGCAGAGGTCTCGTAATGCACTTTGACTGCGTGTACTCAAACGCTATCCAAAGAGAGAGAAAACGATCTATCATAATGCAAGGTAGTAGAAAGTGCTATCGGATATCGAACGGCACATCAGCGATACCAGAGTACGTTGATCGCCCACGCAAGGACGCGTCCTTAAACTTCGATGGCTTCACAATGCTCTCTGACTTCTACAAGCTTAGCATCGACGTTTCTCGCATCTTCCTGACGATATGAGGAGGTCTTTTGCGGTGGGAAAGTAAGGAAGTGGTGATTGCTTTGCGGCGGATCCTCAGTGTCAGAGGAATGGATTGGAGTAGATGCAGAAAAAGAGGTACGTGGAAGCGTGTCGGGGTACCCAACTAAGGGATCTAATGCATTGCGCTGTCTCCTAGAACGCTGTTCCTCCATGTAGATTTAGAAGAAGAAAGAAGACTTCATCGGGCCACCGCACCATTCCCCTTCTTCATCGTACCGCCACGCCGTGGCTAAGTGCCTCAACGAGGTTCACCGCCCGCCAAGTGCGCTCGGTGTGAGTGAACTGAATTGCACACTATCAGTCTTTTGCATTACAGTGTTAGCATAGTGTTGTTGCCTGGAAAACAGTCTCTTTTCTCTTGCGAGCGAGACAGAAACCAATATATGGTCGCAACTATCGAGGCCACGACTTTTGGGCAACATCTTGTTGCATCCTTGCTATTGATATATATGTATCGTTCTTTGCAAGAAAAGATGTTCGAGAGCGACAGCAACCCGACTCCAGTCTCGTCTTCCAATCTGTACGAGAGGTATTGGAGGACGCCAGACAGTCCCAATCATCCCAAAAAGACAACGCCAAAAGCAACCATTCAATTTCTTACTCCAGCATCTTACGCAGCGGCGGCGGGCTGGTCCGCGGAGACGGTCTCAATCTCGACCTTGGGCATGGCGGCGCTGGTGCCACCAAGATCAGTCTGTCTTGCCTTGGGGTTCTTTGTGTAATAATTCGAGATGGCGGACTTGATCGCATCCTCTGCAAGCATAGAGCAGTGCACTGTACGCATTTGTGTCAGCAGCCGTATCCCCCAAAGACGCTCTGCTATCAGAGTTAAACCGTCAACTTACGCTTGACGGGCGGCAAGCACAACTCCTTCGCAATCTCGGTGTTCTTAATTCTTCCCGCCTGCTCAAGTGTCATACCGCGGACCAACTCGGTCAGGTAGCTGGAGCTGGCAATCGCGCTACCACAGCCAAAAGTCTTGAACTTGACATCGCTAATCGTGTTGTCCTTGGGGTCGACCTTGATCTGCAGCTTCATGACGTCTCCGCAGGCTGGTGCGCCTACAAGACCGGTGCCAACATCGGTGTCATTTTTGTTCATGCTTCCGACGTTACGGGGCGGTTGTAGTGGTCCAGCAGTGCTGCGAGTGTTAGCTGAGCGTTCTGTGGCGAAGGTATGGATACGGCTTGCGGTGCGCTGGCCGTGCATGCCGTACAGCGCAAAAGCGTCGCCCGTCATGAGGAAACTTATCTTTCTCGTGGTAGCTCCTCCTGCTGCCGGCATTGAAAACTGCTGGCACGGCGCGGATAGACGGTGTGAAGGATGGCCTGCTGGCGGCCGTGAGGGCTCTGCTGGCCTGGGCTGGCACAGTGGCAAGGACTCTCCTGAGCATTGTGACGAGTATCTGAGTGGTTCTTGGGTGATTGTAGTGTGAGCTGATCGAGTTTGGGCGATATGGTGTGATGTGTAGGAAGAAGATGTGACGGTGGTGGAGCAATGGAAGTTATCAGACTGAACCAAAACTATGACATACAGCGCGGAGGAGGCGGCGATTCTCCAAGGCCTTGTTCGGCCGAGGTCGGACTTTATTCTTAGTCATCATCCCTGCGCCTGGCCCTTTCACCTCCATGATACTCTTTGACATTGTACACTATGTGCAGTCACGCATCGTATAAAAATCGCAGGAAAAACATGAATGGCACCAACAAGATGCAAAAAAAAAAGGTTGTGCTCAAATAGAGACACGATGCGTAGAATCACGTACTCTTTCGCAGGCTGAGCGGCAATCGCCTTGTCAGCCCCTAACAAGTGTACAGCGTTGCTATATAAGCAAGTAGAAACTTGTCAAGACGCTCGGCCCGACGAAGAGTCCGATCCAGAAGACTACATTGCCCAGCAAGTTCCTTCCCTTCAGTAGCTTCGTCCTGCTCAAACTGACCAGCGGCAACTGAAGCAGCTGCATCGTGAATAGATACCCTCTGACCTTCCTGAACAAGCAAGCCATGACCAGCTCGTGCACGAGCGCAGAGAGCAAGAAAGTGACGAAAGTAGCCGAAGATTTTGACAGGTGAAACGCCGAGATGGACGAATGATAGACGTGCCGGAGCAGGAAGTTATGCACCGGTCGGTTCCAGTCGCGCGCGTATTGGTCCCAAGAGACACTGTTCCACCAATCACCATAGAACCCACGGTCGGCGAAGCGAGTGAGCTCAGCGACAACGTTGAGAACGCACTCCTGCGACTGCATGAGTACCAAGAACAGGACAGCGTGAACAAATACGAGGAACTTACCCAGATCACGTACCAGGACAGCAGCTGTTCCAGCAAGAGCGGGAACAGCAGGTCCGACACAATCCAAGGATACTCGTTCCAGCGTTCCTGCAATGACATGCCAGCCTCCTTCATCCTGACCGTGTGGGCGACAGGAGGGTAGATGTATGCCTGGCTGATTACCATCATGACACCAATCGTGCCAAAAGTTGCAACAGTTTTCTCAGCCACGTACCACCAGTTTATGCGTTCTTGCCGTGGATACTCAAGTTCGTATACCAGAGTTGGAAGACAGATCCAGTCGGCCCAATTGCGAAACGTAAGGTTTTTGGGTATTTGTTGGAACCAGAGGGACATTTGCCGCGAAGATCCTTGTCAAGACCATCGATCTCGCTCTTCAAGATGCGTTCGAATGCCTGCATCTGACTGTCGTTTAGAGGTTCTCCCGAATCCATGGCAGAAGCCACGTGCGCGACGTCTGACGTCTCAGTGCCCAGATTCGTAGAGGTTCTTGGGCCCATAGACCGTCGGCGCTGTGGTAGGGATGACGATTGCTCGAGAGCAGATGAAGAGACGGACGTTGGGCCCGGTCCGTAAGGGGAGTCCGGCGCTGAGGCCGAGGATTGCATATCCTGCAACTGAACCAGCTTCTTTTCCAGCATCTTCTTCCGTCTGTACACACCTGACAGGAAGCCGTTGTAGAATGAGTAGCTGTGCTGCTTCATCAAGAAGACCATCGTATGCAGAATGATGAATATGGTATGCGTCCATGGCCACTCGCGGTAGAGCATCCAACCCACAACGGCTGCGAGGTAAAAGGACTGCCAGAGGTTCTGTATGATCCAGCCAGATCTGTTCCAGTTGATGTAGCCCTTCAAGATAGCTTTGTGCAGAAAAACTCCAAAGGACGTTGCAAGGCACATTACCAAATCGGTAATTCCGAGTACTACAACTTCTCTTCCGAACATGATCTTGATGATCTCGTTCCTGCCAAATATGCTCCCATAGTCTCTGTAGTTATGCGCAGAGACCCGTAAGAACATAAGGACCATGGCCAGCCAGAAGAGAGTAAAAATCCGTGGAAGGGCGAATCAGAGCTCAGAGGGTTGTTGCGGTCGAAAGTGGTCCATTGTCGTGTAAACACCAGATCCCGTATGCGTCCTTTGGAACGTTTGGTTGGGTCTGATAAAGCTTCCTCTCGCTCAATGCCTCTTCTGAGTATTTCCCGAACCTCCGGATCATCTGCCGTCAAAATATATCGTCCTCTCTTGCCCGTCTTTTCCAACCGAACTTGTATACTTCTGCGGCGATGCAAGGAAGCAGGCCTGCCGTCCAGTGGTGTAGATCTCCGTCTTTTGTCCATTAAATCATTCCCAGCACCTGCCCAGGGCAGCTCGTTGTCTGATTTTGTCCTCGACAGACGTTCTTCCAGCGCTCCTCCTGAGCTCCCTTCTATGATTGTCCCAGGGTCCGATTTCATGTTATCGTAATTCTCAACATCGTCATCGGACACGGCAGAGCCTGTGGGGCTCAATCCGCTGCCGCTGGCGCCGTGCTCGGGGATTGAGGTGTCATTTTCATCGAGAGACGGAGTGCTTTCCAGAGCAGAGACGTTCTGCCCCGGCTGCAAGGCTGCTATACCATTTCGGAATAGCTTTCCTACCAGCTGTGCCGTGTCAAGCGTGTCCTGTGTCGCGAAAGGCGGACGACCTGAAGGCGATGTTTCCGTCATTAGCCGGCAGACTTCGGCATGCGGAATGACTTGCTTATGCGGCAAGGTACGGTTATGATAGGGCTGAAATTCCGATCGTGGTTTGACGTGGGTTGACGCTGTCAAGGTGTTATATACAGTCCAGCGAGTGCATGTGTATCATGTAGGCAAAAGGCTGTTGACGCCAAAACTAGAGTGGCGCGACCGCGATCCGAATATTCTCTCCTGAAATGATGCCAGCTGCCCACTTGGAGGAACGAGCTTCAATCCAGTTTGTCGACTGGCCGGAAGCAGCTGGAGATCATGACGCAGCACGCTCGGCTATCAGATTAAAGTCTGCCCACAAACCGGATCTGACATGATGTTGTAGACCTTGCCGGAACACTTGGTATCCGTGTCCGGGCCAGAGTGCCGCAAACCACATATCTGTGTAACAGCTGAGCTCACAAGAAATTCTTCGTCGAAAGATCGTACGACCTGTCTATGAAGAACGTCCCTGAAACCAGATTAGGGAAGGTGGCGGGAGATCTACGACCAGCCCCTGCCGTCTCGGAAAGGCGAACCGATGAACCATGTGAAAGCAAAACCTTACCTTACTCTTCTTATACTGATCCGGCGCGTTCCAGTAGCGACTTGTCTTTGACCGGAGCGTATATCTCCTCATTTCGGACGTGTAGTCTGGATGGCTTGTTCGCTGGGACGACGTGCAGTGCTGCCTTTATGGAAGATGAATTTGGCATTCGGTTACGGAACAATTTTGACGACATCGACGCTAAACACGAAAGAAGTCACCGTCTTGTGAATGCTTATCTATGTTCTACTGACACCCCCACGCTCTTTGCTACATTCTCAAGAACAGTGAATGTGATCTAAGAGATATCTTGCTCAGTGACACGTTTACCAACGTAACACCACGAGAGTCAAATAACCATGGCCCTCCAACTCGAGGCGATGCAGCCTTCGGACATCGACTCCTTCATCAACATTCAGCAAGATGCGTTCGCTGCCGCTCCAAGCAACCATCTGCGCATATTCTATCCCCAGGGCCGAACGCCGAGCGTCATGACCTATCTACAGGGATAGCACGCCAAGAATCTGAAGGACGTCAACACGCAATACAACCTCATACGCGACAGCCAGACCGACGAGATCATCAGCGTAGCCAAATGGAATTTCCAACCCAACACCCGGAGTCGTGAAGAATTGGACGCAGAAGAGACCAAAGCACGTCAAGAACGGGCTGAGCAGGCTCCCGTGGAGGACATTGATTTCGGCGTCATCAGCGTGTTCCGCGAAGCACAGGCGAAAGCAAAGCGCGCTATATTGGGTGGGCGAGCATATGTGTATCTGCACATCCTGGCTACGGCGCCCGAGCACCAGGGACGAGGCGCGGGCTCGATGCAGTTGGAGTGGGGGTTGGCGAAGGCAGAGGCCTTGGGTTTGCCGGTCTATCTGGAGTCAACGATGACGGGACAACCTTTGTATTTGCACCACGGGTTCAAGCCGGTTGTGCAGCTGGATTGCAATGCGAGAGACTATGGGCTTGATGACAGAGCTGAGCACTGGTGTATGATCAGGGAGCCGAAGGGTAAGGCCGAGACAGCGCAGTCCGTAGTCGCGGGCTGCGCGCTGTAGCTCAAGTTTGGGGGCTGGCGCTGGCGTTGCTATCGTGTTGCGAGCTTCGCCGTAGAACCGATACGGTTCTCTCGATAGGATCGGCACTTTGTAGGGCGTGTCATGATGATCGGAAGAGCTGGGCTATCCGCCGTGGAACATGGTCTTACACTCAGTATGGTGATAAGACGATTCCATGCTTTGTTCAAGATCGCACTATCATGTTTGTAGCACTTTAGTTAGGAACGACAACAAGGTTGGCCAGAGGATTTAGAGCATGGGACTAACGCCCGATATCACTTGTACTTGTCGGGTCGGCGATACAACAGAGCTTAATGAGTGTTCCCCAAAAAAGTTACAAAAGTCGGTTGATCTCTACCATAAGGCGGCGGGCTTAACGCAGAGGCGTGTGTAGGTAGCTTGCAAATGCTAGAGTGGTGATCCTGTTGTTGTGGCGGCTAGCCGTAAGGCACGAACACGACATAGTTTGCATTCGAACCCTTGACACCTATGGCTGAACGATAGTATCACTCCTACACCGCTGTAGTATTCATACCACCGTGATGTATGTGTAGAAAGATTTGACAGCTCGGCAGCTCGATAGCTCTCTTAAGCAAGTCCGACGCTGCAGGCGAGCGCGCGCCTTCTCCATCTCGGCGACCTCCCAAGTACTGTCTGCGACTGGTGGTCTCCAAAACTGTGTGTTTACGTGAATCCCAATACAAATGTTCGACAGATTTGCTAGAGCTTGAGCAGCCTTTTCTGGCACAACACGAGGAATATTCCCCGATACTCTCACGGATAACTCCGGCAAAGCGTTTTGTATTGGACAACTAGCTTACACTTTGTTCCAACCGTTTCGCACAAGCTGTATTGTTCAGTATCCAGAGATGGTTCTTGAGCGCCCGAAGAGCCACTATGGTCTAGGGGTAGCATTCACTAACCGCGAAGCGGCGCAAGTCGGTGGCCTTGCTTGCCACACGTAACAGCCCGATGCCGATGTTGCGTGAGGGAGGCCATTAGCTAATAGTAGTCTGCATTTCAATGGAACATCATTTCTTTGCAATCGGACCCGGTCGTACGGTCAGTGGAGACGTGGCGGATCGGGGCTGAACCCGCCTCCGACATGCAGTGATGGCTTCCATTTAGTGTCAATCGCTGACCACTCGCCTCACTTTCCGTTCGTTAGTGCAGCCCGGCCTCTTCCTGTCATTCCCTTTGCTCGATTCTAGGCCACCATGCCGCTCAAGCGCTTAGCCGATCTCAATCTTCTACTCTCCTTCACTCCTTGTTCAAGCGGTCCGCCACTCTACGTGTGTTCGAAAATTCTGTCTTAGAAGCATCTTAAGTACATAGGGTCCCCTGTTCGGAGCTCAAGACCTCTTCTGAGTAACATCATGTGAAAAGATGCGCCCGAAACTCCAACTAAGCCAAGATCGATCGCGCTCTAGGAGCTGAGTCCGCATCCGCGACAAACCACACCTGATTGCCTTAACGAGACCCAAAGAAAAGTAGTCCGGAGTTCGCATCCGCCCATATCCAACCGCTTATCGTCAAACCCTCTGCTCGACCTGTTTCTCGGTTCTGATCACCTTCAGTCCATCGTGGTGCTCCTGGATCATTTACTGAATGATTTCACGGTCAGCTTCGTGCTGTTCATGGAACTAGCATGTATCTACCGCTCCATGCAAGTCGCTTGTCTGCTGGAAGGTAGCCAGAGTGAGCGTGGCCGTACTTGAAAGGCATCTGAACGGTATGAGGCTGTAACCGTGGCAATATCGACGGGACTCATTTGAGCTCAGGTCCACAATTGCACATGGGGAGCGAAGACCCTTGTGAACGTCAGAGTGAGGAGGCAGGGTACCGCACGACGGCCACGGACAGCCTTCCGGTGCGGTACTTGACTGTTCATAGATAGCTTAAGCCGACTCCAACTGGCAAGCTTTCTGAGACCTCTCTCGCTTCCCTCATCTCTCTTCCTCTACCTTCACTCCATACCACTGCTAGCGAGAGACTCGCGTGCCACTTCAACAAGAGAGGCCTCGCCCGGTTCGTCTCTAGGTCGTCACGGCACGCATCGTCCGTCGGACACGGTGCTCTACCAAGCGTGTTACCATACCCGCTCTGGCCGGACGGTAGCAACGGGCAGCCCGAGATCGAACCCCAACATCTCCAGGAAGCAAGACGAGAAAGGCCGGTGTGGTTCTGGTGACTGCCGCCTCCATGGTTCCGTCATGGCCTAAGCGGCCCCCTACCGTTGACGGAGAGGTCCCCACTCCGGCGAACAGACTCTTCAGCAGGCATTGAGACCCATGTAGACAAGACATGGCAAACGAAAGCCGCAAAAAGAAGAGGGGGAACAATTGGACAGCCAAGGAGATACCCGAAGTCGTAACATACCCTGAAGTTGCGCCGGGGACTCGGACACCGTGTCCGATGAAGCTCAACCACATGTCGTACATGGCCTGGATGACGGACCCTCTTGGGGCTCATTGATACCCTTGCTCGACCTAGACAAAGATAGCTCTGCTGGATTCACGCCGTCGGAATGCGACATCATCGTCTTATTGTGCGCGCTGTCGCCGGAGAGCCATTGAAGAAAAGGAACAGGACGAAACAGAAACAATGTCAAGGGGAACCGACAGCGCCAACCCGTACATTTCGTCTCGACGTTAATAAATGCATAACGCATGTGGGACTACCAACAATAACGCCACGTCCTGCCCAGCGCATGGGAAAGAAGAAATTTTTGCCCCGCCTCCTCGCCAAAGCCCGCTTAGCCTAAGCGGCTAGAATCATGGAGCAGTTCACCCTCCCCTCTTCGTGGCGGCATAGCTCTCCGCCAGCGCCCTCAGCAGGCTGACCGTCAGCTCCTGGCCCTTGTTGATGTCGGCCGGTGAGGCATCAGCCGGTACGTGTAGGAACATGACCGGTCTCTTGTCCACCTCCGCAACCGCATCGTTGTCTCTCTTCATCCGGTGGTGGTCTGCAAGACAGCAGTAGTAGAGGAAGTCGCACAGATAGTGGCCGGCATCTGTCGAGGGTCGAATGTCGGCGTCGCGCAGGGATGGCTGGTTGTTCGTGTCCTCCTTCCACCGTCGCCAGATGTCGTCGAATGGGAGGGAGGTCTCGAGTTCGGCAGGGCAGTCGGGCCAGTACTCGACCCCGTCGGTGCTGGTGAGCACCTTGCCTTCTACGTCCTTGAGTTCAGTGTACCTATCCCGGTGCGCGCACCTTTCTATGGCGTAGTAGTCGCGGCCAGCAGCCATGCCGATGTGCAGGATGATGTTCGCATCGTACCCGGAGCAGATGTTGGGGATGAGATCTCTCACTTCCTTATACGAGACTCGTATCGGGTAGGGATGGATGAGGATACGAACTGATACAGAGGAATTTGGACGCCTTGGTAGTCTCGAAGGAAGGTTGAGCGCAATGTAGGAGGAGGGGTTGATTGGGTATTTGTCTTGGAAGGACTAGTGTAAAGGTCAGTCAGGTCGGTCAACAAGCAAGCTTACACGCCCAACAGCCATGATCACGGACGGCATCTTGGTGCCGAGCGGCAGCTTTGGCATGTCGACTCGGTCGCAGAAACATCGACACTACTTACGCCAAAGCCGGTTACGAGTATAGTGACGGGATCCTCTGACGAGTTTGCACTGACAGGGTCTCGCTTCTGCATCTTTTCGCCAGCGCAAGATGGCAGAGAGGGCCTTTCTTTTACTGTCTGACTTGTGTCGGGGTTTGAATTGCCTGATAGCTTGGCACAGATGTCAGATAAAGCGACTTTTGAAGGGGATGATGGGAAAGTTGTCAATGTGCATGTGTGGGAAAAGGCATCTCGGAGTTGCCTGCGAGGGCGCAGTCGACATTGCCGAGAACAACTACATATACACCACCCTTTTTCTCCATGGTGACAGCTGAGGGTCAAGCGCTTTGCCAGCAGTCCTCTTAAGCACTTAAGACGCGCCCCACATATGAGAAAAAGTACGGCTCATGGGAGGAGAAGAGGCAACATACATATACAAGTTTCAATTGTGTCAAGTAGCGCAAAATATTCTGGACTTGACTCCGGTTTCTTGGACAAAGGATCGGGTGGTATGACGTTATAGCACTCGGCCTGCCCAAGTAGGCACAACTACCCTTTCTTCGGATAGGTTCTTTGTCAACACATACACATGGCGAGGCGAGCCCGATCATCGAGGCGCAGACCCTTTTTCCCCGGCTCTCTGGATCGGAGCTTTTGGCCGACAGTAGCATGCTTGTGATCTACACACAATCGGCCGGTTTGCCGAAGCCGCAACAACATCAACCCATCTCTTACCTATTCTTATTCTTATTCCTATTCCTATTCCTATTCGCTCGGCGACTTAGCGTTTCAGTTGCTGCTCTTCTTCCGCAGTCGTGCTCAGTCACCAAAGCGAAAATCTCGAGCAGCAGTGAAGAACCCCAAAACCGCGGGCGCACGCATGTCATGCACAACACTTGGCACGCCTATGCCGTCAGAGCCCGCTAAAGCGGCAGAACCTCTAACCTTCCACACACTTACCACTCGCCTTAGCCTTCCAACCTTCCATATACTTACAAGTTCAAGTCTAGCGCCTACGATTTGTCACTAGCCCACGCTCTGCTACTTCAATGTCTTCCGTGTAACAAGGGAGATGGACGCTCAGTGAACATTCCTACTACAGAACTAGTACCTGTAGTAGAAAAGGGAACTGCAACTGCTGCTGAGCACTGACAGCAGGCACGACATGCTCCGCGTCTGAACAGTTCACACATGTGCAAATAGCGCCACGTTACAGCAATAGCTGAACAGCTATCCCGCCGCACTTCGAGAAAACACTGAGAAAACCGGAGCACTTTCCGGCAGTGGCTCATTGGTCCAAATGTCTTCTTCAATTAGGTGTGTGCTATCTATCAAGCCAACCGCGTACGAAGCACTCCTTCCACGCCTTCCTTCACGATACCTTAACCTCTGCGGCCTTGCGCAGCCTGTTCATGATTGCAGCCGCGGCATCGTTCTCGTCGTCGTCAACACCCTCCACGATGATAGCATCAACGTCCTTTGCATCCATATCCCTCAGAGCGGAGAACAGTCCGCGCGCTATCCCGTCCGTGTCGGGGCCGAGTTGGAGGTCCCAGACCACCACGGCCGACTCGCCAGAAGCCCCACTGCCCGTGGTGGCGTAGCGTTCTATTTTATGCTTACGATGGCGCTTGAACTCGCCGAGCATTTCCGTGATGGGCGAGCGTTGGGCGACGCCTTCTAACTGCTGCTGTGCCTTGGACGAAGTGACAGCACCGGTTTCTTCTTCTACTATGCTGTAACCCGCAGCTGCGAGCAGTTCGTCAAGAGATTGGGCCTGGATCCCTGCTTCAAGGTTGTTAAGACTTGCTTCGTCAGTCGGCACGTATTCCTCGCTACCAGTAATGTGTGCCTGGATCTCGACCGACATGTCCGCTTGCGCCGCCTCACCATCTTTGTCTCCGTTCGTCGCAGATGCTGAATCCACGCTGCTGTCTGTCTGTTGCTGTTGGCTTTCCGGAGGCGTAGCCTCGAGCTTAGCAAATCTCTCCCAAGTCTTCGTCCGCACAATTCCCAGAGTCCTCCTTTGTCCGAGATGAGCCCGAAAGTCCTCCAGCGCAGGCGCCTTCCCGCCGGCTTCGAACAATATCACCGGAGCTTTAGGTGAGTAATGTCGGTACTTCATTCCCGGCGCTCTCGGTCTCGCATCCTTGTCCGCTGAGGCGTCCTTGTACCCGATGACCGTGTTCTCCCATCCCTCACACTGACGCAGCTGACCAAGACTGATACCTCCGGGCCTCAAAACTGCGGGTGGCGTTGACAAACCGTCGACGACAGTACTTTCAACACCAACATCGCATGGTCCGCCGTCGAGGATGAGCTCTATCCGGCCAGCGAGGTCGTGAAGCACGTGCTCTGCCGCCGTCGGAGAAGGCTTCGTGGACGCGTTGGCTGAAGGTGCGGCGACCGGGACGTCTGCCAACTTGATCATGACGAGAGCAGTAAGGTCCCTGGTCATACGGGCACCGAAGGTGCTGAGACCAGCAGTCACCTCCGGAGCCAGTGTTGAATTGTCAGGATTGGGGAGGATGATGGTGAGCGGTCCCGGCCAGAATTTACGTATTAGAGGCTTGTAGATCTCGGGTATGGGATCCTGCTTGCTACCATCGTGAGTATCGTGAGGCTGTAGTAACCGGCGGAGTTGGTTGATGGAGGCGAAGTGAACAATGAGCGGGTTGTCCGATGGTCGTTGCTTTGCAGCGTAGATGCCTCGTACAGCCAAGCTCCTGGTGGCGTCTGCCCCCAGTCCGTATACCGTTTCAGTAGGAAATGCTACGGGTATATCCGATTCTTTAAGCTGTCTTGCTGCGTTCCGTATGTGTTCAGCATCGGCGGTTTTGCCAAGCTCGACACTCCAGTCTTCCAGCGGAAGATCGGAGCTCTCGTCTTCGTGGAACGTTCCGAACTGTGTTGGGTTGATTGGCAGTATCCTTGTGTTCATGTTTGGAGCAACATTGGTGTTCGCCATGGTGGCGTAGCTGCGCTGGCCGCGCTGGGTTACCGGTTTGGGCAAGTAATTAAACAAAGCAGTGGCTGAAGAAGGATTCGTCAAACAATTACACCGGGATGCTATCGGGCAGAATATCTTCCGGTATCCATGCATGCAAAATGGAGTCCCTTCGTGCTTTGAGATTACCACGGTGCTAATAGCGCAAACGACATCTGATGCGTTGTTTAGGTATGACGGTACTGGTGTTGGAAATGTTCTCGATTATTATGTAATCTTGAAGATTTTTACCCTCTCCGATAGCTTCCCTTATCGTCAAGAACTCACTCTCTTTTGTGTTGAAAGAGATGCTTGCTATCGTTCTTTTGGATTGCGAACACTACGACTATTCTGCAACAATGCAGCGTAGCTTTGCTGCATCCGTTCATTTTCTGCCGTAAGATCAACAACACGCAATCCCTGCCAAGCTTGAACAGGAAGGTCGCGCAGATAAGGCAATTCTTGTCCACGTGACCGGTCGCATCATTGTTCTCATTTCCTACTTCCATCGCCATCTCCTTTATCGTCATCTCTTTGTATATTCCCGTGACCCACTCTGCTTCGTCGGTCTCTACTGTCGGCCAACATGGCGCCGCATAGAACAGCGGACGAAGCTGCGACAGAAACGACGCCCTTGCTGGCCGCATCGTCCGAGGGGCCAACACTTCAGTCGAATGCGGAGACTATCGACATCAACAAGGACACTCCCGTCACAACACAAGAAACGAACGATGCCGTTGAGGAAGATGATAAGCCATTGCCGAAGGCGCAAATATTCTATCTCTGCTATGCTCGGCTTGTCGAGCCAATCGCTTTCTTCTCAATCTTTCCTTTCATCAACAAGATGATCGAAGAGACGGGAGATATTGCGGAAACCGACGTCGGTTTTCATAGCGGACTAATTGTAGGCATGACTTTTTCTACAACGATGTGGTATCCTGAAAGACGTCTGCGCTCCGAATTTTTCCGGACAGCTATTTGCGCTCCGCTTACTTTCGAATAGGAATCCCTCTTTTCGTGTACCCAAATGCTCCTTATGATCTCCTGGGGTCGTGCCGCTGATCGCTTTGGACGCAAACCGGTGCTCGTCTTTTCCCTGGCCGGAGTTTCTCTCGCTACCTGTTTGTTCGGCTTCAGCAAGACCATCTGGCAGATGGTTGTGTTCCGATGTCTTGCTGGTGTCTTTGCTGGAACTATCGTGTAAGTCGTCGCTCAAATGCAACGCGCCCCTGAAGAAAGCTGACGGACGTTACCCGCACAGGACCGTTCGTGTGATGCTCTCAGAGAATAGCACGCCAAAGACGCAGGCTCGCGCATTTAGCCTCTTCGCATTTGCTGGGAACCTGGGCATCTTTCTGGGACCTGTGATTGGCGGAGCGCTTTCGAATCCGGCGGAGCAATATCCCGGCGCGTTCAAGCACATCCAGCTATTTAGAGACTACCCGTACGCTCTCCCCAGCATCGTGGCAGGTGCAACAGGCGGCAGCGCAGCTATCATCAACGGGCTCTTCCTCAAGGAGACACTCAAAACAAAAGGCGATCACGAACATGGAGCAGAACCACCGCTTTCGACATGGGAAGTTCTTGAATCACCTGGTGTCCCCATGGTTTTGTACCTGTACCTGCATTCTATATTTATCGGACTGGCCTGGACAGCGGTCGCTCCAGTATTCTGGTTCACCAGTGTCAAGCTTGGTGGGTACGGTCTGCCGCCTATCCACATCTCGTTGCTTCTCGGCTGCGCCGGGCTAGCACAGGCTTTCTGGCTCCTCTTCGTATTTCCCCGGTGCAGCATCGTTTCGGCACGGGTGGAGTTCTGAGATATTGCAGCATGGCTTCGCCCATTGGATTTATTGTCAGCCCTCTCTGTAACGTCATCCTGAAACGCGGGCTGACCGCGCCTTTCTGGACTCTCGCTATATTCAACACCATTTTGGGAAGTGCAGGCAGCATGACATTTAGTAGGCTTTCTGCTCTAGTGTGCATGGATGTGTAAGCTAATAGCATGACAGCTGGTGTGCAGCTTGCGCTCAACGATATCTCTCCTTCGCCCTCTGTTCTCGGTACGCTCAACGCTCTTGCACTGGCGGCGAGCAGCGGCATCCGGGCTTTTGTACCAGCATTGTTTGCAAGCCTCTACGCTACGGGCGTCAGGAACCAGATCCTCGATGGGTATCTTGCGTTTGTTGTTTTATTCGTCGTAGCGATCACCTTCACAGTGGCAACCTGGTGGCTCCCCGAGAAAGCCGAAGGCAAGATCAAGAGGACGCCAGAGGGTGAGGCTTAGTGTCCTATAGAACAATTTGCCAGTGTTGCCGTGGTTGGCGTTCGTATGCTTCACTGCATACGTGTGTCTAAATGTTACACATACATCTGGGTCATCCCTGGTATGCGTTCGATCCAAACCCGTAAAGATGGCCTGCAACAACTTTTGTTCTTGGAGCCCCTGTAGTGGTACCCGTCAGCCTTGGTAGCGATTGTCTTGAACATGGATTCAAAGCGGGTTCCATTCAGGTGAAGCTCAGGCAGGTGGCAAGATGCTGAGGCCGCGCAAGGCCGCTACCAACACTCGGCCAAACACGATGCAGAGTCATTGTGGTGAGAATTGATGTACATGAGCTGACATTATCCTCGCAGGCGCAGCAGCTGAAGGTCTGACGCCGGGGCTGCCTTTCTTGGCAACGGTGCAGCTAGACAGGGCGTCCAAGTCCTCGAGGCCAGGCAATGATGACTTGTGTGGCCTGAACCGTATACTACAACATTGTACATGTCTGCTTCTATTCCACTATGTGCATGTGCCATCGAGGCTTTTGTTTGTTAAGTATCTTCCAGAACTCGACAGTCCTTTGGATCCGTCATTTCTATTCCTCCTAGAGTCTGCCTTTTGGACCTATAATCTCGTCTCACTTCTTTGTTCACGGTATTCCACAACTCACATATCGCTTTTTCTCGGGCCTCTTCTCCAAGCTATTAGATCTAGTTGGTTCGGATTTTACAGCCGCTTATCGAGAGACCCGAAGTGGTACCCGGACTCTCGATATCTGTTCCACTTGGCCCTCAACATGTCACCCATCACCCGTCTCTTCATCTTCTGTGACGGCACATGGTGTGGCCGGGATACTCAAACTACGACCAATATCCACCTCCTCGCTAGAATGGTTGGGTTGAACCCGAATGGTCCAGACTCCGAACGCGAGCTGTACAACGAGGAGCACGCCTTCAAAGCTCGCTATTTCGACGGCATCGGCCTCGGCAGCTCATTCTTGGCCTACCTGTTCAACGGCGCCACGGCGAACGATATCGGCACCATGTGCGAACAAGTATACACGTACATTGTCAGGAACTACGAACCAGGAGCCGAAATCTGGATGTTCGGTCTCAGTCGCGGCTCGTACACGGTCCGGTGTGTCGGAGGCATGATCAACAACTGCGGCATCATCAACCGCAACCTCTTTGGCTCTGGCTCCGGAGACGAACTGGAAAGCCTCTGCAAGGCTGTGTATAGGATATACTGCAGCCCCTACGAGGAGGACAAACCACAATCGAAGCAAACCGGGGATTTTCGCAAAGCTGTCTCGTGGGACGTTAAGACCCCGATCAAGTTTCTGGGCCTCTTGGATACGGTAGGCAGCGTGGGCATCCCCACCCTTGAAGCAGGAAACGGCCCCGTATATCCGACGCTCTGGGACCAGGTCGTCTCGTCGGAGGTAGAGAACGTCTACCACGCCGTATCGCTGCATGACCGGCTGAGCCTGTTCCAGCCGTGCCTGACGCAGAGGAACAAGTTCTCGCATACCAAGATCTACGAATGCTGGTTCCCCGGTTGCCATTATGACCTTGGCAGACAGAAATTCAACTTCTTCCGCGCGGGCGCCGCTGCCCGAAAGGCTGTGGTCGGTGATTCCGACTGCGCTCAGCCGACCCGTTTACCCCAACGAAGTCCTCTCCGACGTTGTCTTACTCTGGATGCTCGAGGCCATCGACACGCACTGTCCGGACCCGGACATCTTCCACGGTGGCAGGCTTCCACAATACGAGCCTGCAGCCCTCCAGCGTGCGATCGCAAATCCAAAGAAGAGCAGCATCGGTTCCGGTGACGTCTATTCCTCAAGCCTGACCTACCTTCCCTTCGGCCGTGTCCTCGGCTTGTTCAATAAGATCGACCTGTTCGGCGCCACTGAGGTCGTGAAGCTCCTGCTCGCAGTCAGGGACAGGCGGATCCCGTCTCGGGATGCGGAAGTGTACCCCTATGACTTACTCCAGTATGGAGAAACCAACAGGACGGTTGCTCAACTTGCGGGCGTGGACGGAAAGAGATATCCTAGCAAAACGGCACAGACGTGGAGGACGTGGTGTGCTGCTTTTGACGTCGATATGGATGGCACTTCGTAGTCTCCCGTCAACGCAGTGTAGCAAGCATCTTGGGTTTAGAACAGGCGGGGAAATGAGGAGTTGCATTGGTACAAAAAGGCGTTTGGACGGAAACCCGGGTAGGACTATTTGGTCTTGTACGGTTTGCGAGATGAAATGACCTGTTCTTCTTCACTGTACGAAGACAGAAAGCTTCGTGCTCTTCTTCATCGTTTTGTATTCCGTAAAGTTTCCGTTGTCGGGGGCAGCAGGTGCCATCAGGGTCATCAACGCCAAAGTCCCTGGGAAACAGAGTCGGCTGCCTCAAAGCAGTCCCATGTTGACGGCCACAACAAGTACGCAGACTGTGGGTGACGCGAGGAAGGTACCATCCACGCAATACCACAACCCGCAGACGCAACACACAACGTTCCAATACATGTAACTATAATGACAAGAAAGAAGACGAAAGATCCAATGCGACGAGCCCCAGATGCAGCGGTGCATAGAACCCAAAACCAGCACCTCCCAAAAGTACGTAACAAGTACACAGCCCCGTCCACCGATCGCCATGTTCCATTCCCCTTGCCTGGAATAAGGGAGCATGCCTTCATAAATGAGTACGGAAAAGAAAAGGAAAGAGAAGGCCGTCAAGTCATGCCTTCTGGAAACACCACATCCAGATCCTCCCGCCGTCCTGGTTTAACCCCCAGCTGCTAGGGGACCACCACCAGCGCCAAAGACACATCCATGTCCCGTGGAAAACACAAAAAAATTCCTAATCCTAAACGCCCATCGCTACACGGAAGGACGTTGCACTCCGTCGGCTTGCCCTCTGCTGGAAGAAGGATGAAGATATGCCGAAACGTCCTCCACCCAAAACCCATTGCTCAACTCCATATCTCCCTTTCGGATTTCGCGGGTTTCCTATGACGGCGCCATGTCAAAATCCGCTTGCTCTTTGATCATCTTCAGTTCATTCAATTGGCTCGAGATCTCGCCCAGAATGTCCGCCATCGGGCAGGAATTCTTGAGAAAGCCAGGCTTGAATGGGAAGATCATGTTTCTGAGCGTGAGCGCCGTTATACAAGTCTGTGGGTAGGAAAGCGGGTTAGAACAATGCTTACAGAGAACGGAAGTACCAGGAGCGGAAGCCATACCTCAATCCTTGAGATTTGATGTTCGACAAAGTTGATCAAGAACCGATCCGTAATCTCACCACCGTTCTGCTTCATGCGTTCTAACAGCGCGGTCTCGGGCGCCTTGAGTTCCATCGACTCGGGACATTCGAGAGTGGAACAGAGCATTTCCAGTCTCAAACTGACGTTCCACAGACCCCACACATTATCCACATCAATAGTAAGATGGCTATTCTTCGACTTGGTTGCTTGCGTTCCTCCGTTCGCGCCGGCCGCGTCGGCCTCTGCGCGCTGTTGCTGGACGACCAAACGACTAGCAAGCGAGTGTGGGTACATGAGGTAGATATACTCCGGGTTCTCCAGTCCCTTCAGGTTGCGCTGGCCCAGGTCCTTAACCTCGAAGCCTTGGGAACTGAGACTGCGTAGTTCGCGACGGATGGCTGCGCTGATCATGTCGTCCCCGATCGTGTCTTCGCTTCCCGTAGAGCCAGAGCGGTCCGTCTCGATGTGTGTTTCCAGTAGACGTTGGA
Organism: Taxawa tesnikishii (nom. ined.); assembly: GCA_030247885.1. NCBI lineage: Eukaryota > Fungi > Ascomycota > Dothideomycetes > Dothideales > Taxawa tesnikishii (nom. ined.). The sequence continues at coordinate 480,543 of JAPDRO010000017.1, read as the reverse complement.
TCTCGGCAATGAAGTCGGCCGATACTGTGATCTGGCCACCATCTGCGACCGAGGACACACGGGCGGCACGGTTGACCATGGGGCCGAAATAGTCCATACGCTTCGTGACAGGATCAAGCTCACACACCGGACGACCCCAATGAATGCCCATACGGACGGAGAGACCGCGGAAAATGACATTACCATCCGCATCAGTGACTTCCTGTCCGTGCACAGAAGAGAGGATCTCTTGGGGCCATTGAACCTCAAGAAGGGCACTTTGATGGTAAAGCACCAGAGCAGGGCACTGGTGACAGTTGAGAAAGCGACCATGAAGGCATCACCTTCTGTCTTAACTTCGTAACCGCCAATGATGCGAAGGTGTCGTCGCATGACCTCGTTGTGCATCTTGATGGCACTACGCATAGCGATCGGATACGTTTCCCAGAGCATGGTACTGTTCTTGATATCAGTAAATACCAAGCTGACTTCTCCCTCTGGCGCATCGACCTCCTGGTCCAGCCTGGCCAGTTTCGAATCGCCCACATTGTCGCGGCCACGTTTGGCGCGTCTGGCAGTAGTAAAGTAGTCATCGGGCGAGCCAGTCGGCCCCATGCTCATGCTGTGTGTCCTGAATCTTGCCCGTTCTCGCTTGCGCAGATCGCTGACGCCGATGATCTGGACCATGATCTTTCCATTGGCACCGAAAGCGATTGCGAGATCGCGCAGCTTTTGCGCAGCACGCATCAGATCGCCACGTTCCGAGCGTGCGACATCTACAGCAAATCCCGGTGTCAGGTAATCCCAGAGCTCGCGTGAGGCTATGAGGATAAGTTCATCCGACTCCTTGATTGTCATTTGAACCACGTGCGGCGCAGCGATGACACATGGTGACATTTGAACGTATCCGAAGGCTCGCGACACTTCGAGGACATCGTTAAGCTTTCCCTGTCGCGAAACGAAGCCTCCGGCCTCTTTGATCCGTTGGCGTTCCCCGGCATCGGCAGGATCGTGTTTTTGAGTGATCACCCTGTGGCCGCCCTCAGAACCGATGAGCAGCGCTTGAGCATCTCCAACGTTGGACACATAAAGTTCCATGCCCTGAAGATAGAGCACTGTAGCCACAGCCCCGGAGCTAAGATCTTCTTCGGCAAGTTCGGGACCGGAGATGCTACCCCTATGCACAACTGCGGTGCTCGCTTGCTCTCGAGACTCAATGGCTTGTGTCGCGACGGTAGAGAGCTCCTTGTTCAAACCCAAATAAGCACGTCGCAACGCGTCGGCTGGCGTTTCTCCAGACCTTAGCTTTTCCATCTCCTCGGTGAAGTAACTCTTGAACTTTTCGTGCAAGAACTTGGCTACTCTGCTTCCGCCGGATGACAGGGCCTGGCCATCGAACATGCCAATCAAGGTCTGATCCTCATGTCCCCTAAACTGAGGAATGACCATGTCTATGGTGGAAAGATGGTCATAGCGGCCGAGAGTATCCGCCATGCCGTAGGGTATGCTGGTACCAATTACCGATCCGGCTGTACGCACACGTCTGTCAGGGCTCTCATCGGGTACAGAAGGAATCGTGAGTGTAACATCCATGAGACCCAGAATGCGGAGGTTTGCCAACGATGTGAAATCGGTAAGATCTTTGCCCTCCCCACGGCGATTTGCGTTTGCATCGGGCTTAATCTCGAGTCGCTTGTTGCCAGACATGTTGAGATACCTCAATTGATGATTCCAGTTCCAGTTCCAATCGTACGGCCAGTTGGACACATTATACTTCAAGGCGTTGCTGCCAACATCCAGCGTTTGAAGCTTGTTAACCTTGCATAACTCAGCTGGCAGAACTTGAAACTTGTTACTGTTGAGGTGCAGAACCCGGAGCGATGAGCCATCTTCGAGATCTTCTGCGGGAAGTGATGTGATCTCGTTTCCGGACAGGTACAACTCAGTGAGGTGTTGCCACCGTTTGATCGTTCTAGGAGGTAGATCATACAGGTCGTTCCACGAGAGGTTGAGCATTCTAAGCTCGGGAAGCAGAACAAGCTCATCGAATACATCGTCAGAAAGACGATTGTCAGCGAGAACGAGATGGCGAAGAGACGAGGCAAAGGTGGTGGCTAGCCTGCCAGACAATGTCGAATCCTTACGCGAAACGGGCGTGATAGTACCAAGACTCGTTTCCGTGGACGATCGTGCTAATGAGTGATTGCGCCCACCGTAAGCAGAAGATGCTACCGAAGAGTTTCTGTTACCAACGGTGCCGGGGAGCCCACTTGGTTGAGCATGTTAGGCCCACCGGATGCCTGGCTCGGACGGCGCAATTGGAATGCTTCCAGTTTCCCAAGCTCGTCGAAGTCCGGACTGGCGTAAGTTCCACCCGGAGTCTGCGCAGGTGTAGCTGGAGCAGCATCGGTAGGTAGGGCGGGCAATGGCATGCCAGGTTTAGGAAATTCTGCTAGGACGTTGGAGGCGACATTGAGTGTCTCCAGTCTTCTTGCAAACCAGAGTTCGGAAGGCAGTCGGTTGAGATTGTTCTCTCTTACATCCAGGTATTTCAACTCTGTAAGTCTGCCGACCTCTGCAGGAAGGCTGGCAAGTTCGTTCCGGGCAATGCTCAGGTGCTCAAGCCTGGTCAACCTACCGATGAGCGGCGACAACGAGACGAAGTGGTTTTTGTCGAGTACAAGCTTCGTGATTCCGGACAGCTTGACGAACAGGTCATCGGGCAGCTGAGCCAGTTTTGCCGATGCAATGTTGAGCACGGATAAAGTAGGCACCAGCGCGTTCAGGCCAAATCTTGTGACCGGGTTGTGGTTGAGGTACAGAACTTTCATCCGGGAGAAGGAACCCTCAAATGCGGAGATGGAGTTGTGGCCGATCAAGAGATGTTCCAAGTTTGGCAACTGACAAGTGATGTCCATGTTGTCAATCTGGTTGAAACGGACATCAATCTGATTCAGGTTTACCAGTGCCTTGAACGATTCCGGTAGTGGTCCAGACAACTTGTTGTTTGTAGCGAACAGTCTCTCCAGATTCACCAATTTGCTGACGTTGGGAATGTTGGAAATGGCGTTGAAGCTGACATCCAGATCGACAAGGGTCTTGAGCTCACACAGGAAATCAGGGATTTCGCTAAGCGAATTCGAGGCAATGTTCAGGCTGCGGAGACAGTGGTAGGCACCAAAATACTTGGGTAATGAGGTCAGCATGTTGTTGGAGAGCTTCAGGCTGATCAGGCCGGACAGCCTGTAAAGCTCGGCATGCTCCAGCTGTTCCAGTCTGTTGTTGGACACATCAAGCATAGTGAGCTTGCCCGCCAGACTCAGACTGGCTGGCAGTCTCCATGCCTCGTTGCCAGTGAACTTGATTTCCCTCAAGTTCGTACAGCTTTGAACGAAGTCTTTGGGGATGTCCAAGGACAGGTTTTTCGACAGGTTGAGTGTGATGATCTCGGCGGCCTTCTGGTACAACGTGATGGGAATAGTGACGAGGTTCCGACCAGTGAGATCGATGTGGTTGAACTTTTGCATCTTATTGAACCCAGGATCGCGTTCAATACTGGAGTAACCGGTGAGCTTTCCTGGCAAGAAGGTGAAACGACAGAGATATCCATGGTCCTCTCGGCCAAGGTCCTCAACCCGATCGTTCGCCTGGTAACCAGCCGCTTCCAGAAGCTTTTTCTGTATGGCGAGAGGTCTCTCTCCTCCATCCAGTTGTCGGCTAGAACCCTGCTTCCTCATGACAATCTGATATGTGTCGAGCTCATCCTGGAGGAAAGTCTTCTTCGCCATCATCTGGATAAGATCCGAGGCTGTAGTATTCAAGCCTGCAGATATGACAGCAAACGTACTATCCGCCCGGAAAACGCGCATGAAGTACATAGGCCCAGAATCTTCGCCTTTCGGGAGATTACCTGCCTCGTCGACTTCGCGCAACCGGCCCACGTTCTGATCAGTGACCTTCTTAACAGCCCAACTGTCGGGCACTTCCCACGCTCCACCATCTTCTTCAGCCGGCGTCTTTACTACCGTGTCTCCAGGCCAGCCGGTGTAAATCTCATGGCTGGGCGGTGTCAGGGGTTGTTGTTGTGCGTTGACGATACCCTCCATGGTTGACATGTCGGTATCCAGATGCCAGAGTGCGGAAGCCTGGTTAGTCGCTTCAGGATTGGAAGCATTCGGGTCTTTCTTAGGTTTGTAGGACTCCCCACTCGGCTCAGTCCGCTTGCTCTTGAAAGGTATTCTGCCGTGCTCTTTCCTGGAGGCGGGTTGCATCGAAGGCACCTGCGATTGCTTGCCATCTTGGACGCCAGCAACTTTTCTGTTGTGCTTGGCTTGTGTAATTGTATCACCACGGGTAGCCTGTGGCCTGGTTGGCACCGGAAGCGAAGCTGTGGAAGACGGTAGATTCTTTAGCGTGTCCGGCGCACCCTTGTCGTACTTGTGGCGGCCAGTCACACGAGAGAAGAGCGAGCGCTTTCCACCATCGCTATGATTGTGACCACCTGGTGATCTCTGGCCCCCTATCTCTCGGGATTTGGCACTGTTCATACTCGGTGTCGGGCTTGAGGCGCGGGGCCGGAGGCCAGAGGCAGTGTTGATGGAAGCCTGCCCGTCTCGGATGCTGAAAGATTGCTCACGACTGGTAGCAGGTCGAAGAGGATAACCTTGACTTGAATTCGGGACTCTAGGTTCTTCATTACTGCGATTGTGCCTATGTCCGGGGAGGTGTAGCCGAGAGTTGTAAACAACCGAGTTTTCCCTGCTCGAACCGGTAAGGACGACTGAGTCGAAGCCGCATCGTCAGCGAGAGGTTGCGGCACGTCCTGTCACAATCTTCGTTAGCCGGCTGAGTGAAGGAAAGCTTGACCAAACTTCTGCGAGACGTAGCAGACACTCCTCTGGGGATGCCCTTTTCTCTCGGCCAATCAGGAACGCAGGCATCCACGCTATAGGCCTTGTGTATGAAGCAGAACAAACATCGCGCAAACAGAGAACACGTTTTTCGGAACCACGCAGTAAATCACATATCTTACCTTGGTGTTCTGGAATTCCCAAGGTGTGACCTCACTGCTTGGCCCCGGAGCTGGCGTCCTCGGTCGAGAACTAGTAGGGCTAGTAGGCCGTGGGCCGCCAATCGAGTTGTTCCTGTCTCTTGCACCATCTCTAAAACTCGAGGCTCCATCGTATCTGAAATTCGAGGCTCCATCATGTCCCGGTACGTTTTGGCTGGCGTCCGAATTTTGCCTGGCATTCTCCTCTCCGGGAACTCTTCGCCGAAGAACCCTTGTAGCTTCTTCTTGTACTTGGTGCTGATGGCCCCAATACTTCTCTTTGAGCCTGATGAAGACATTGTCGTTGTGCTTGCGACGGAAGGACGGCGATCTTCACCGAGTATTCCCTGTTCTCCAACTCCGAGCGGTGCGATGAAGCCCGGCGATTGAGGATAATCGTCGCCGGAGTCATAGTGGAACGGCGAGTTGAAGACGCTCGAGATCATTCCGGCTGGACGGTTCCTCCTCGAGTATTGGGGTTCGTTCTTCAAACTTGAATATTGAGGTTCGTTCCACGGCGAGATTGACGATGTTGCAGTGGGCGGTTGGCGTGACAAGGAAGGAACGTTTGAAGGAGCAGGTTCTTGGAGCGCAGAGAGTTCCTTGCGATGATCACCAACATTTGCAGTCTCCCACGGCGCGGCGTTTGCGCGATCGTTGGATGAGGGCGTCAGTGCGGTGCCAGGCGATATCTCGACATCGTTGTCGAATCTGCAGAGAAACATGTATTAGTCCGTATGCTCTGTTTCTCATGAAAGCCAGCTAGTGACCGGTAGAGACCAGGTGAACAATCGCCTGCTGCCAGCCTTCTGCGTCAAAAACAACCCGACTTGTCCTGCGTCCACACTTCTCCAAAACCACTATGCATGCGCGACTAGCAACAGCCTTCATGCAAAAAGCATCGAAATGTGTAACAACGCTTCACTCCCTTGCCAAAACGTAGCCCTCGTCTTCGCCTAAACCATCCAAACAGGGCCATCGACAACTCGCAGCATTGGAGGCCACAGCAACAGGAATGTGACATACTGAGGCTTTTTGTCCGTCCTAAGCTTCCGGGGCGTATCCTTCAGCCTTCCAAGTGCACTACTCTTGACTGTGTCGACCGAGCGCCACGATTCGGAGCTCTCGGTAGAGCCATGCCGCTTGCCGTCGGTTCGTCCGTTTCGCGTCATTGTATGGTGGTGTCTAACAGAGGATGCCGGGTATCTGCACACGCGGACGCTATATCATAAAAAGGGCCCCGGACGGGCTACAGGATGGATATCTGAGGAAACGCGTGTCGCAGAGCTGCTACGATGATGATGCCGCAATGGTGCATATCCGACGGGTGGAGGGCGGGAGGGCTGCTGCGGTGGACGTCAAGACGCCGAACATGCTCCAAGAGATATTTGCTGTATATACAATGATGAGGCCGGCGGTGTTTGAGCTGAAAAGGTTTGGCACAGGCAGCAGACGAAGCAAGGCGTGCGACGGTGGCTACGTGTGCGTTACTGGAGAGAGCGGGAGATGAATTCGCAACCGTCTATCGTGCCAATGTTTAGAGGACTCTCTCCTCCCTCTCGAATGGGACGGCCCTCTAGCACACCCCACGGCACGATCGAGACTCGCCCAAATCAAGCTTAGTGCGGGTGCTAACTGCATGTAGCAAAGAGACATATAGAAACTGCTTCCACCGTTTGCCCAATCTGTCAGCATTGTCCCGATTCCTGTCTAGACAACAATGCAGATATAGACCCAGGTTGTTGTTCACAGCGTGCATCTTCCGCCATCTCATGCGTCGCAGGTGCATGTTCCCGTGATGCTAGTGCGGATGCACCAAAGTATAGGTGCTGCTCGTTCGATGCGGGCCGGGCAAGATCGCCGAACACGGGGAGAGTCGGGCATCCTCCGCCAGAGTCAATGCTTTTGGCATCCCCTGCTACTCATACCTACTCATCCTCCACATCGTCCTGAAGACGTCGCATGATGGATACTCCAGGAACATTGTCGAAGATCGACGAGAGAGCAGCCAGTGTTGGCAATCGAAACAGGTCCAACAACGGTCCAAAGCGGCCGCACGAATGGACAGCGAATACGAACCGGAATCTTTCGGCGGTACTTCTGCAACCGTGCCTCAACATCGATACATGCCGCAAAGCTGGCACAAAGTGAAGGAGATGGTGCCGCAAAGATCTATAGCAAAGGAAGTCTAGATCTGTCCATGTACGGCCCTGTTCCAAGAAGAAAGGCCACGCTTCCTAAAGACGTTCATGTAGCACTTTGCCGTAGAAACAATCAACCCTTATGCAAGGCCGTTGGCCATCTGTTCGCTCGCCGCATTGGCGTTCGCCCTGAGTTTGAGTTCCATCATTGCACGTGTCCCCAGTTCGAAATAAGGCACTCCTCGTCCTGAGGTGTGCTCCAATAGGACCGTAGTTTCGTGAAGCGTGCACCCGATGCTAAAAGACACGACATAGAAGAGTCGCGCTTTTCTTGTATGCGCTCCGAGGGTGCGCACTGGCTTGTCTGACGAGGTGTTCTTCTGCAATCGCGACCGTGATGGCGGATGTCTCTTGACAACTGTCTACATGTTGTCGATCGGGGTCAGATGAGCATGAGCGATCAGTGGAGCAGAGCGTAGACAATGAAGATGTCTTGGCATTCTCGCGTCGCCACTTAACGCGTCCTCACGATGATCACGACGCGTCTCCGTGTTTCGCTCCTCCGACATAGATACATGTATGCACACAACACGACGACTCTTCGCACGGCAATCAACGGTTTTCTCAATTCTTGCCGGCTTCTTTTGATCCCGATAATCCTTTGCTATCGCTATCTCCTAGAGTCGATAGCACGCCACTTGAGGGCGGCAAACTGCTTCCTCATTTCAACAACGACAAAGGACAGGACGGACCTGCACCTGTTCGCACCATCGCCTCGGCTTGTATTATCAGTTTGAGCCAGTGAGAATTGGGACACCTGTCTTCGTGTGAAAGTTCAGTCCATATCTGCCAGCGCCCGGCAACATGGCTTCCAGACCAGAACTCAAGGTCGACGATGAGGTCGGTTTCATCAGATTCTTCCGCAACCTGCCTACCAGGGATGACGAGACTGTTCGAGTCTTCGACCGGGGTGAATTCTATACGGCTCATGGGGAAGACGCAGCTTTCATCGCCCGGACTGTTTACAAGACAACATCAGTACTTCGGAATCTGGGCCGCGACCCTGGTCTTGCATCAGTCACGATGACAGTCACAGTGTTCCGAAACTTCCTACGAGAATGTCTTCTCAGACTTAGTAAACGGATAGAAATCTGGGAAACGACAGGTCGCAACAGCTGGAAAATCACCAAACAAGCATCTCCTGGAAACCTTCAAGATGTCGAAGAGGAATTAGGCGGCCAGATCGATTCAGCACCCATCATCCTCGCAGTAAAAGTCTCGGCAAAGGCGGCTGAGGCACGGAACGTTGGTGTCTGTTTCGCTGATGCGAGCATACGCGAGCTTGGTGTCAGCGAATTCCTCGATAACGATGTATACTCCAATTTCGAGTCACTTCTTATTCAACTCGGTGTCAGAGAATGTCTGGTCCAAGCCGATGGTCCCAGAAAGGACGCTGATCTGGCCAAAATACGATCGATCGCCGACAGCTGCGGATGCGCAATCGCAGACCGACCGCAGAGCGACTTCGGAAACAGGGATATCGAACAAGATCTGACGCGGTTGCTGCGTGACGAGAAAGCAGCAGGTACCTTACCACAAACAGAGCTGAAGCTCGCCATGAGTTCTGCTGCTGCTCTCATCAAATATCTTGGCGTCATGTCAGATCCATCCAACTTTGGGCAATACCAGCTATACCAGCATGACCTGTCGCAGTACATGAAGCTCGACGCATCTGCAGTGAAAGCGCTGAACCTCATGCCCGGGCCCAAGGATGGCTCAAAGACCATGAACTTGTATGGTCTGTTGAATCACTGCAAAACCCCCATAGGAAGCCGGTTGTTAGCTCAGTGGCTGAAGCAACCGTTGATGAGTCTGGAGGAGATTGAGCGGCGTCAGCAGCTCGTGGAAGCCTTTGTGAACGACACGGAGCTGCGACAAACCATTCAGGAAGATCACCTGAAGCTGATACCGGACCTGTATCGCCTGGCTAAGAAGTTCCAGCGCAAGGTCGCCAACCTCGAAGATGTCGTTCGCGTCTACCAGGTGACAACCCGCCTCCCTGGCTTGCTTGGCTCGTTCGAGGGCGTCATGGATGAAGCCTACAAAGACCCGCTGGATCTACAATATACCACCAAGCTGAATGAGTGCTCCGATGCGCTGGGAAAACTCCAAGAGATGGTGGAGACAACAGTCGATCTGGAGGCGCTCGACAATCACGAGTTTATCATCAAACCCGATTTCGACGACTCACTAAGAGTGATCCGCAAGAAGCTCGACGGGCTGAGGTATGGCATGGAGAAAGAGCACCAGCGTGTTGGCGACGATCTCAATCAAGATATTGAAAAGAAACTCTTTCTCGAGAACCACAAAACCCACGGTTGGTGTTTTCGTCTCACGCGTACTGAGGCAGGTTGCATTCGGGGTAAGAAGGTATACCATGAGATTTCAACCCAGAAAAATGGCGTCTTCTTCACAACAAGAAAGCTCCAGGAGATGCGACAGGAATTCGACCAACTCTCCGACAACTACAACCGAACACAAACCGGGCTGGTTAACGAAGTTGTCGCCGTCGCCGCCTCATACTGCCCCATCATCGAGAAATTGGCTGGTGTCCTTGCGCATTTGGATGTCATCGTCAGTTTTGCCCACGTCTCAGTACACGCCCCCATCGCGTACGTTCGCCCTAAGATGCATCCCCGCGGCATCGGTGACACGATTCTCAAGGAGGCTCGTCACCCATGTATGGAAATGCAGGACGACATCTCCTTCATCACCAACGACGTATCCCTGATCCGCGACGAGTCCTCCTTCCTCATCATCACCGGTCCCAACATGGGTGGTAAATCAACCTACATCCGCCAGGTCGGCGTCATCGCGTTGATGGCGCAAATCGGCTGTTTCGTCCCTTGCGAGTCTGCCGAACTGACCATTTTCGATTGCATACTTGCCCGCGTTGGCGCGTCCGACTCGCAGCTCAAGGGCGTCTCGACTTTCATGGCCGAGATGCTTGAGACGTCCAATATCCTCAAGTCCGCGACCTCAGAGTCCCTCATCATCATAGACGAGCTGGGCCGTGGCACCAGCACCTACGACGGCTTTGGCTTGGCATGGGCGATATCAGAGCACATCGTCCGTGAGATCGGCGCCTTTGCTCTTTTCGCAACACACTTCCACGAACTCACGTCCCTCGTCTCGACGTACGGCCAGGTCCAGAACTTGCACGTTGTGGCGCACATCGGAGACGATCGGCAAGTCACGCTGCTGTACAAGGTCGAGCCGGGAGTCAGCGACCAGAGTTTCGGCATCCACGTCGCCGAGTTGGTCAGGTTCCCGAGCAAGGTGGTCAACATGGCCAAACGGAAGGCTGATGAGCTGGAAGACTTTGAGGGAAAGCACGAGCAGAACGTGGTGAAGGCAAGCAATGAGGAGGTCGAGGAAGGAAGCAGACTACTCAAGGAAACGTTGGTGAGGTGGAAGGAAGAGGTGGAAAAGGAAGGACTAGGAAAGGAAGAGCAGGTGAGGAGGATGAAGGAATTGGTCAACGGTAACCAGGAACTGCTGGCAAACCCGTTCTTCAAAACGGTGAAGGTGCTCTGAAAGATTGACGAACCACCGTACAAATACGACGGGTTGCTTTGTGCTGGAGAGATCTTTTCTGGGACGAGCTGGGTCGGGTGTTCACCGGAATGCGGGACGCTTGGAGAGATTCGTATTGCGCTGCTTACCTGAACATGTAAGAACTGATGATATGTGTCACAAAAGCGGAGTTGATATACACAGGTTAAAGTAAAGTCGCTCAGCAACCCAGTGCCCATATTGAATTTTACACATTTGTGCGCCCTCCAAGGAAAAGTGACCATGAACGTCCGTCAGAATCCGCCTGCTTGTGTTCTCCTCTCCTCATGCTCAGCCACAATCGAAATGAAGCCTTCTTCCGACTCCACTTCTGCCAGCGCACAGCCACGGCTGCGACCTCTTACTTGCTCGCACGCGCAGCCTTGTCGTGTGCACTCTGTGTTACGTTAAGGCCAAGGCCTTCAGTGTCGAGGTAGACCTTGTTGTTGCTCTTCTCAAGGATCTGGGCAATGTTCCTTGCATTCTCAAACTCACGCAGGTCGACGTAGCTGCGGCTCTTCTTGATGGCATCTCCGATCAGCTCGGCAGATCGTGCCTCACCCTGCGCCCTCACGACCGTGGCTTGCTTCTCCTGGCGGGCCTTGTCGACGAGGAAGGCAGCGCGCTGGGCCTCCTGCTGAGCTACTTGCTTGGCTTCGACAGCGGCGGTAAATTCGGGGAGAAGGCGAGATGCTGTTGGGTGCGTTAGAGCATGCATACAGGTGTGATCTGGTAAGGGAGGGTTACATACCGTCAGAGATACGTCGTCCAGCATGATATTGAACCGTGCCGCTCTCCTGGTCAGTTGGTCGCGAACCAACCTACTGACGTTCTCTCTCTGTGTGATCAACTGGCTCGCGTTGAATTGCGCAACCACGCTCTTGAGAACTTCATTAACGATGGAGGGAAGGACGCGCTCATCAAAGTCGGTGCCGAGGGTACGGTAGATCTGAGGAAGGGCATCTACTCGAGGCCTTGACAGAACACGGCAGGTGATGTTCACCATCTGCAAGTCCTTGGTACCCGTGAGGGAAGCGATGTTCCGTGGCTTCGCGCGCACGTCGTAGACGATGGGGGTCTCGAACCATGGGACCCTGATGTGTGTACCTTCTGGGTAGATGTCTGGTTTTACACCACCGACACTGGTCGAACTGTTAGCTTCATAGTTGGGCGTGAAACTGTAGGAGAGAACGCACCGGCTGTATTTGACTGCACGACAACCACCGTCCACTGTCGAACGTCAGCATCGGCCTTCGTGTCGTATGTACGTCGTCGGCAAGGATGGAGGGCTTGATCGGTAGCGGAGCGGCGAGATGGTCGTACCGTTGAAGAGCGCATTGTTGAACAACCAGACACCTCCAACGCCGAGACCCAGCAGTGCGATGCCTCCTAATGCGCCTCTTGGGTTGCCTCCTGCACCTCCTGCACCGAACCTATAAGCACGCCTCAGTATGCTGCTCTCTTACTTGGCGGTTATCGAGCTCGGGATAGCGCGCACCTTCCGCCTTGCTGTTGTACTCTTTGAACGTTCTTCTGGAGGTTCTTCCACATTTCCCTTGGATCCGACATGATGGCGACGTGATGTGGAGGATGGCTGTTTGGATGCGTGTCGGGTTGTAGTGAGGCGCAAGTTGCACGGTCGCCCTCTTCCTCCGGTGGCAGTGATGATGCTGTGAGAGAAGCTCGAAGTTCGCCTGCGGATGCGGATGCCAAGAGCCCGGCAAGAGCCGAAACGTTCCGGGACGGCAATCCAGTTATGTTATCTTAACACTCAGTCGATAGACGGTTTGGCTTGGGTTGCTTTGCTCTGTACAGGCAGGCCTCTACCTGCTTGCCAACGGCACATCCGACTTTGTCCTCAGGTTGCGATACAATACACATCCCTTGCTGGAGCACGTCCTGCCTGCACGGGTCGGGACAGATGCGGTACACTCTATGCGTGCATGCATGCATGCATTACTAGGAACCGGGATCTTCACCTGCACTGTAGCCCAAGCAACCGGCTTGTGGACGCTCTGTTGCAGACAGTGCTTGGTGCACTCGGCCTACTTTGATCCTCAACCAACGATAAAGATCGCGCTTGCCTTCTTGACTGCACACACATCGCTCTTCCCTCGTGTCCGACTGACCGTTCTACCATTGCGTCGGCGATTCACGCGAAGCGTTGGCTGCCTCGTACTGTGGCTGTGACTTGCACGCGCGTCCCTCCATCGGTCAAGAACATCAGCCCTGGCACAAGAGATATAGATATACCCCCACATTTCCTCTACCGCAAACATGGTCTTAACATCCACAGCAATCAGCATGCTTCCCATCGTAGAGGCCAACTCGCTTGGAACGCTCACCAATCTAGCATCGAATCCGCCGCTTTATCCGCGCAACCCGACTGAAACTCCGCGGGCACCTCTCACACTTTATGTCGTGCGGGTGCCGGGTAGCAGAGGTACTAACCACCACTTCCGTTGGCACCTAGCAGATACTGATAGGCGTTCAGATGTCTTTCTTACCCCACTGAAGCCCAGGGAGAAGGTTGTCAATGCCCAGGATGTCCAAAGCTCCTTGTACTTCTTGCATGTAGATTCTCACGAGGACGAATTTCTCTCGGCCGAAGAGGACAGATCCGAAACCCCAAAGCACGGCTCCCTTTCGCCTAGCTCAGCACACGTCGCTCGGAAGCCTTTACCTACTCCACCGGTATCTCCGCCGGGAGGTTTTCAATCACCGAGGGGTTCGGACGAGCTCACACCAGAAGCCGCGAAACGTCTTTCAGTACCCGCAAGGAAGCCGGTCGCTGCGTCTCGGACCGACAATTCCTCTGCAGATGAACTGAACCTCCCGGAAATCCCGTTGCGATCGCCACGCCGCAAACCTCTACTGAGGAATCGGCACTCGCCCTTATCGAACTCTTACGACGACGAAGAAGACGAACAGCCTCCTTCGCTTCCGCGAAGGCCGCTGAACCGGAATCGCTGGAGTCAGTACGATCAAGTGCAGCAATCTGAATCGGATCACTCTCGGAACATCGACATTCTTACTACCAATGATGGCGCTCAACCTAGGCTCTCAACATCTTCTCAGAATGCTCAGAACGACCGCGGCGTTTCCTTGACGCTCATACGGCGTGACCCCAGCTCAGGCGCGCAATGGAATGTCGCCCGGATTCACGATCCACCCGTACACGAAGTCTCGTCCTTTTCCAGCGACCTGGCCGGTAGTCTCGGCTCGAAGAAAAATTCCGGTGCCCCGATGTTCCTTGAAGTCAGCAATCCAGGATATACGAAGTTCATCCAAATTGACCAGGCCCGCCCTGTCTCGCGCGGCAGCTCGACAACCTCATCGACGGACTCTGATCTCGCCGCCTCAGCAGCTGACGGCATTTTCAGGAGGAGGATGTGGCTGGAGGGTTCAAGATACGCCGATCACAGCTACGGTCACCGGAAGTTCGGCTCACAGGATCTCTCTGCTATGAGTGCTGGCGCAAGACCGTCACTTCAGATTAGTACTCGCCAGTGGCAGTCAACATCAAAGGCGATAGATCGCAGGAGTAAAGGTTATGCATTCCGCAGCCCGTGGAACGGCAAATGCGAGTTCAGTACAGGAACGACTGGTCGCGCTTTAAAGGTACGTAAGAACACGTTGCACGTTCTCGGTAACTGACGGTATCGTAGTGCAAGCACACCCTTGAAGCTACAGCATCACATCAGGAAATCACCGTCGGAGTCAGCGAGCTCAGATTCAATCTTCCAACCTCCGGTCCCGAACCATCACCAAGTCCAGGAGTGACCGAGGCGAAAAGATCATCCTACTTCGCTCACCAGCGCACGTCTTCGGAAATGTCAGACGACTTCCAGGTCCACGACTGGACGAGTTATCGCGACGAAAGGGGAATATCGATCTGTCGTTGGGCCAAGAGCTTGCGGGTGGAGGACTTGGCGGAAAGCAAGCAAAGATGGGGAAGTTGATTGTCGAGGATGAGGGCCAGAAGATGCTGGATTTGATCGTGGCGGCAAATATGGCTCTGTGGTGGAGGGCGTATGAGCGGACATAGTATGCTTGCCTTTTGGTTCTCGTGACGCTCTCGAAGGCTTGTTGAGGACGCCCTAGTGTGTCGCCCACGTTCCGGGAACCTTTTGCTACCGTGTCGATCTTGTGGCTGCTTGAAGTGAACTGTCTTGGACGCCGTATGCTTCATTGCTGTCGTATATGGGAGGCCGGGACTATGCGTGGGTCTTGTGGATTCGTAATTAGCCAGGAGGCTGAGAGACAAAGTGAAGATAAGTTGACGTTCAAAAGAGAGGAAGGAGAGTAGGATGAAAGAGGATGTATATGGATTTTCGAAATAGTTCCTGGCAAGTACCATCTGCTTCAGTTGACCCTCACTTGAACCTCACTTAGGCTTCATTCCAACTTGGTTCGAGCATCACTTCCGCTACAGCTAATCTTATCCGCTCTTCACTTGAGTCATTGGCTTTCAACTATCGCCGGAATTATGGTAGACGATTCATCGTACCTTCAAGGGCATTCATAACTAATTGAGCAGTTTCACGTTGCCCAAAAAAGCAGACGTGGAAAGCGTCCTTCACACAATTACCAGGTATCAACAGAAGCTTCGTTGCAAAACTACAACCAACCCCTCCTCGTCACCACATACATCCCGCCGGCACCAACTTCCAACTTTGCACACAAAACTCCAACCTACCACAGCAGACAGCCACGTCTCTCTTGTGACGAACAACTCACAATGTACCCAATACGCTGGTCCAGCAACGGCCGTGCGATGGATCCTCCGGAAGCACCATCACAGCCACAACTCATCCCACGCAAGCGGTCCGCTCCCGCAGACGAACCACTCCCCGACCACATCCTCGCGCCACGCTTCTACCAAGAGCGCGTCTGTCGATCCGGGATGGACCTTCTCGCCATCATCTCGAACACTACCGCCGCCCGCGCCATCGAGGAGCTCACCCTGATCTTCGACACCTCCACCTGGGACGATGCTGCCGACGATATCTGGGCCATGGCCATCCTCGCTTACCGCCCTTATTGCCAAAACCTGCAGCACTTGAAGATCGTAGTCACGGGCCCGGTATTGTTCACCGAGGACGACTACAAGAGACCGAACGTGCACACGAGCACGGTGCAGCTGCCAAAGAAGGAGGAGCAGGCGGCGAAGGTGTGGAGCGATCTAGTCCACCAAGCGAAGAGCGGCGGGAGCACGCGACCCAGACGTGCGCGTAAGAGCGACGAAGGCGTCCGAGCCGGCACTGCGCCGGCCACCGCGGGCGCCACGAACAACAACAACAACAACAACAACAACAACAACAACAACAACAACAGCCAGAACGACGACGAGCGCGCCGACAGCCCGACCATGGCCAGCCCGCCGCGACCGGGTACGAGAGAAAGATACCGCTACGGAGCCATCCCCCTTCTTCTTCCTCCTCCTTGCTCCAGCGCCACGCCACCACGACGCCAAAGGCCGCAGTGAACGCCCTCGTGACCCTCGCGCCCGTCTCCGCAATCAGCATCACGGGCGCCGTGAGCCAGGCGCTCCGCCGCAAGCTCATCTGCACCCTGAACCCGCGCTACGCGAACTCGGCGCACCTGCGCGCCCAGCTCGCGCTCGTCCCCGATCTCGAGCTCGTCTCGCGCGTCGCGGACGTCACGGTGCGCGAGCGCGGGATGGAGCGTCTGCAGCACGGATTGGCGCCGGTGCAGAGGCTGGGCGTCAGGGCGCCGGTGCAGGACGGTGAGGACTTTGGGCTCGGAGGGGGAAGGGCAAGGCGAGTGGGTGCGAGGTCGATTATGGTCCCAAGTGGGGGTTGCCGGAGGGTTGGGTCGTGCCGACGGGGAAGAAGGGGACGGTGGTGCTTGGCTGGGGGAAGGAGGGGGCTTGGGAGGGACCGGAGGAGTGAGGCGGGAGACGTGTCGGGGTTTGCGCTTTGGGTCTTTCTGTTGGGCCTGCGTTGGACGTGCGAGCCTGGAGTGAAGGTTTTCTCTCTCTCTCTCTCTCTCTCTCTCTCAGACTCACACACACACACACATACGCAATGCGGCCCAGGTCCCATTCCTCAAGCCTGTCCAGGTGGCTTTGCGGTGTGCGTCAGACGTCGTGCACCTTCCTTCTGAGCTTTCTATGCCTGGAGTGGTTGGGATGGGAGAGTCGGAGCTTGTTGATTAGTTACCGGATCGGCGACGAGCGGGATTTGGGAGATATGGCGCTCGTAGGTAGGACGTCTCCTTGGGCGCTTGCAAAGGGAAGAGAGACAACTGGAATGAGCAAAACCTGGGTTCAAACATGAACATGGCGCTTTCTTGGTAGGACTGTTCCTCTGGACCGAGTAGGTGAGGGGGAGGGCGGTTGATAGATGACAGCAAAAAGTGAACAAACACGGTCAGTCATGATCCTTGTGTGCCGGCCTATATAAAGCGGTGACAAAGCTACTCCGTTCCTGCGTTGCACTGTCGCCATCACACGGCTTCCCTCTGCTACGCAACGGTCGTGCTGGGGGATGCGTCTTGTTGGGTCGATATGGTGCCCTGATGATACTATGATGTCAGTGCGACCAGGGTCATATCAACACAGAAGACGTCCGCCAACAGAGTGCGCGTTCCTTGAACTCAGCAGAAAGGCAGACCAAAAGAAAAGACTGCGGCCTTGTTGCATCTCTATATCTCGTTTTTGTAGGGGAAAAAACCCCCCGCAACTGCACAATGTCGGCCCTCGCACCATTCGCTCGACGCTGCGCAGGCGCAGGTGCCTCTCTTCCGAGGAGCAAGGCCACTCTTCGTGGATTCTCAAGCTCCGCCCGAGTGCTGGCAGCTAAGAATCCTCAGATACTGCTGCAGGATAAGGAGAACGGCTTTGGCTTCATTCGCAACAATCCGCGGCCGCCCAAGCCAAGGAAGACTGGAGTGACTGAGATTCGAGGACCCTATTACTCGGTCATGGGTAAACGATATCTGAAAGATGTATTGGAGACGTGAGCAACGAGAGGGCTTCGTTTCTTGACTTTGGGACGCCGGCTGATGCAGAGGTAGAATGGGCTATCATGTCGATGGTCTCAAGTTTGCCGGAGGTCTGTTCGGTATCGGATGGCGATCGGAGACATAAAGCTCACGTTGATTGCAGGCTCCTTCTCTCTATTCTCCGAAGACAAGCTAAGGGAACTGATTGATTTGGCACACGAACACGGAGTTTACGTTTCTACGGTAGAGCTTCTTGGCACGAGAGGACAGTCTTTGTGTCCATTCGGATGACTGACTACGGATAGGGTGGCTGGATGGAGCACATTCTCACCCAGTCAGACGCCAACACAGCCGTGGACCGCTATCTGGCCAAATGCAAGGACGTCGGCTTTGACGTGGTTGAGATCTCTTCCGGCTTCCTGTCCTTCCCTGCAGACGACTGGCTACGCCTCGTGGATCGCGTACACAAGGCCGGATTGAAAGCAAAGCCAGAGCTTGGTATCCAGTTCGGTGCTGGCGGCGATACGGAAGCCTCTGAGCTCGAGTCCATTGGAACTTCGGACCCCTCTCGCGTAATCAACCTCGCCAAGCGCTTCATCGACGCGGGTGTTGAGCGCATGATGATCGAATCTGAAGGCATCACGGAGAACGTCAAGCAGTGGAGGACGGACGTTATCCAAGCTATCTTGCGGGACATTCCGATGGACAAGGTGATGTTTGAGGCAGCCGACCCCAAGGTTCGTGAACATGTGGTTTCGGATTTGGACAACCTAAGAGCTTGGAACTGATCCGGTTCGTAGGTGTTTAACTGGTACATTCGAGAGTTTGGAGTGGATGTGAACGTCTTCGTCGACCACAGTCAGATCGTCCAGCTTGCCTGTCTGCGCGCGGGCATTTGGGGCATGTCAGACACCTTCGGAAAGATCACGACCTTCCGCCCAGATGAGAATTGAATTTGTCGACTGTCGATCCTCTCCGGAAGAACGCGAATCGGATCAGGGCCGAGAGGGTGAGATTCACGAAAGAAACTATGTATGATAGCAAACGGTCCGCAACGACGACCTTGTTTTCTAGAACATGCCCTGTACTGCAAGAGTTTATTTCTGCGACGCAGGTACCCTGAACTCAACGTACAGTGTACGATGTACAATCTCGGAAGATAAGGAAGGTGCCTGTTTGCCGTTTCATCCTCGACCCCTCAATAGTGTCTAGGAACGCGTGGTGATACGCGAGTCGACAATGCGCCCTGTTCTCGGGGCGCGTTGCCACGGTCCAGGCACCTGAGCTGCAGCCTTGTGGAGTACGAGGAGTCAAGGGAAAGTGGTGAGTTGTGCTTCAAAATTCCCCTGTTTTTACGGAATGGCTTTTGGTGCTCGGTCGGGCTACACAGGGTAAGCCACATTGCTGGTCACACAACAATAAGAAGCAGCACATGTTACAGAGCCTACACGCTTGTTGCGTGTGAAGGTCGTGCGTGTCAGGTCACTCTAACCATCGGACATGCCAAAGGAGAAAGTGGAGATGACAGAATACGAACAGTACCTCACCGCCTTCGCAGCACCGGTACGGAGCGAGTGATCCAATTAAACTTCAAACGGCCGAAGCTGATTAACGATCCGGAAGAGGAAAACCCACACACTGATGCCTGCAAGTGATCAAGCTTAGATTGTGGAGATGGAACGATGACGCTGCTCTCATAAGCACTATGATCTCGTACTATTGGAAGGGGGCGGGACGGGGCGGATGGGAGGCCTCTTGCCGGATGGTCGATTGTGCGACAATAGGCAGAAGCAAAATTGTGAATGTGAACAAGGATGGAATCGATCGCGAGAACGCCGCTGCGGGAGATCAGATGCGCTTGTTCCGTGACGACGTGTAGCGAGAAATCTACCAATATGTTACACGCGCGGTGGTTCCGTATTTATTGTACCTCTATCCGTATACCTGGTTGAGTGGTTGAGGTTGTAAGGCCATGCTTGTAAGGCCGTAGTTGTCTAGCTTGCTTCACCGTGGGCTGTGAGCTCGCCAACCTGGGGTTGCTCAGTATCCTGCTTTGACCAACACTTGCTTTGCGATCGTGCGAGGTTGTGCGTCACCTCCACCTCCAGCGATGGATCGATAAGGTAGCCTCTCGGAAGGAATATTGGAGGATGGTGTTGGTGCTCGACGGGACATTAAAGGGGCACGTTGCATCGGGCGAAATCGCCGTTTGTAGTAAATGCGATGGAGCAGGTAGTCAGAGACTGAGGTGCAGAAGTGCCAGAAAGAAGCGAGCGCGAAGTGCTAGCGTCAAGATAGCTCTCACCCATGCAGCGCCATCATCTGTCTATTCCATAACCGCAGCCAACACCAGACTTGCGGACTGACACGGTATCGGAACTGGATGCCCCAGGGGTATGGTGCAGGCGCCGGGCACTGGACCGGAGAGAAAAGTGATCAGATCAGATCCTTCGGCCCCCAACCAATCTCAAAGCGCAGGGCGGTTTCAAGCTAACATGACCGTCTTGTGTCCAAGGCATTCTCCTGTAGGACTCGAGGTGGAAGACCCTGTTCATTTTTGTCAGCAGAGGTGCATGTCGTCTCTCGTGGTATTAGTGGCTGTTGCCCTGACACCACCAGAACGTCTGTATAGCCGGATCAGGAAGGGAGGGGATGTGGTGTTGAAGCTGGGGAAGCACAGGGCTGAGGACGTTTTGCCGGAGGCTACCTTAAGGCTACTCGAGGCTACCTGCATGCCGAACCGAATTTCTTTCAACGTTCTCCATGTGCCAGGCGCAGTCGCATTCCCTCCATCATCCCTCCATCCCTGCGCTTCTGTTGGTTGTGCACGCTGCGAGCCAATCGGTCTGCGCAGCTGCCAAGTTAAAGGTCCAGCCGCTCCAAGCCACAAGCGGGCTGCCTTCCTTCCCGTGACGCACGGACCTACCTAATTATACTCTGCAACTTCAACACACCCTAACCGCTGCGCAGTATGGACCACGGTGAACAACGTGCGTAGGCGGCCGCGCTGCTTGCTGAGGCCCCATCCAGGCATGTGGGAGCGCTGCACGGCGGACAAGATCCTACCGTAGCGTAGCTTGTTCAGCACTCTCGTCGGCTCTGCACCCGTGGCCTGTTGATTCAATGCTCCGAAAGCATGGGGTTTCGATCGACATGTTGTCGCTGCATCTTCCATCGCCCGTCTTCTGCCAATGCCGTAGCGGCTTCTTCTAGTCACTGTACAGCCTCAAGCGCTACTGAAGGTTTGGGTAGCACGCGGGCTGCTTCATGTTGGTGAGCAGAGGTAAGACCTGGTCCCCATCCAATCGCAGACCGGCCTCCAGAACATGGTAGACACGACGCCGGGGAAAGACATGGGTTATAACAGGCTATGCTGCTAGATGCCTCGAAAAGGTCTCCGAGCTTTTGCGAAGAGCAACAATGTCGCGCATGGCTTGCTTGGAGCTTGTTACCGTGCCTGTTGGGAGGGGGCGGAAATGTTAAAAGGCCGCATATCCCCTCCTCCCGATCAACCACAGCATCTTCTCCCGTTCAATCAAGCGACAGCTCCAGAACTCGGTTTGAGTGGGCCCTTTCAACCCTTCCTGCAGACCTTCTTCAACCTCAAGTCACACATTACGCCGGTAGCTCCCTCCCAGCTTTGAGCTTGTTCACATTCGCTCCCGCGTACCACCGTCTACAAGATTCGCTTGAACAACACCAACTCCATCGCCATGTTCGGACGGATATCATTGGCGGCAGCTCTGCTCGTCACAGCATTTGCCCCTGGAGCCCTTGCTGTCGATCAAGTCAGAGACCAGGCAAAGGTTGCGGGGATTAAGAGCTCTGCTACCCACCTCTACGCCCAGCAGAACTATCTCAATGACGATTCCGATTGGTTGTTTGACTTCACCGTACGAGAGATCCACCAACCTGTACTGCTATGCATTTGCCTGACCTCCCTCAGAAACAACCATACTACACCTTTTCGCCCGGCGGCGTGATCAATGCCAACCAAGCCACGTTCCCTGCCACGACTGGGAATGGAATGACTTGTGAGTAGCAACATCTCTTCCTGCTCATGGCATATCGCTTACGACTCCACAGTGGCGATGCTGAATCTGGGACCGTGCTCGATGCTTCCGCCCCATCTGCACCCAAGAGCGTCCAATTACGTCGTCGCAGTCCACGGCACGACCACAACGTACATGCTCCAGGAGAACGGCGACAAAGCCGTCAAGCAGACCTTGAGCCCGGGACAGATGACCATTTTCCCTGCAGGCAGCGTCCACATGATGCACAACCTCGGTGAGTGACATGTTCTGGTTAACCTGGATTTGTTCTTGTTCCTCCAGCATCTTTGCTGGGATCTGCACTGCAACCTCCCCCGTTGCACACGACCCCACCCCTGCAGCAGTTCGAAGCGGCTGTGACAGACGGGGTTTTGCAGGCTGTCATCCGCAGTCTCTTGTTTTGACACACCGTATCCGTCAACCCGGTTTTTGCTAGTGGCGTCACTCGCCCGGCTTGATCTTGAGCACGTCTTGTGCCTTCTCCTTGCGTGACACTCACTATTCACTCCCGCACCAACCCTTGGTAGATCGAAAACGGCTCACCTGCATTGATCTTGAAGCTAACATACCGACCCTCCAACAGGCTGCGACAACGCGCAACTCGTCTCCGCACTCAACAGTGAAGACACCGGTACCACGAACCTCTGGAACGCGCTCATGAACAGCGGCTTCGATGCCGACGTCGTCAACGCCGCCGCCGGCTACCAGAACCTCGTGAACAACAGCACCGCAGGCCAGATCCCACCCGTCGGCACCGGCTCATTACCGGGCACCAAGGAGTGCTTGGCGCGGTGTGCGGCGCACAAGCGCTCGCAGGGTGCTTGAGCGACACGACGCCGACGCTGTACTTCATCCTTCGCTTGTACCTCCTTCCCCTCGCCAACTAAACACCCTTGCGGAAGAGACTGTCGTTTCGTTTCCTTCCCATTGAGCCACCGCGCCAAGTATCCGCTACGCTCCCCGATTGGTTCATGCGAACGTTGCGGCACCGTGCTTCCGAGCTCGTCGTTGTTCAGAGTCAAGAAAAAGACTGGTGATCTTTGCGTTAAGCTCGGCGGATGAGTGTACCTCTTGGATTTTTCTTTTGCGCCGTGCGCTACATTGGGTTCTTGTTTGCAGAGCATAGCTTAGAGACGAACAAATGACCCACGTTATTTACCATATGAGAGTTCTCCAACCTCGTGTACCTCGACGTAGACACCTCCTGCTTTCCTTGACCGCTCTCTCGAAGGTTTCTTATCGCTCGCATTGCGCTGTTGGCTGCTTTTTTTTCGTGCCGTGACAATAGAAACAAGCGCTGCCATGCCTGATTTGAATTGCCGCGTTGCCGTCCCATGCCCGTGTTGCAATTTTCTCTTTGTTCCAGAGTCGGACGGGACAGCCTGGTGTCGTACAAGCTTTCGGGGTTGTTGTCCCAGAGAAAGCCATGAGGAGTTGCAAGCAAATTGTCACGATGGGATTCTTCGTATCGACCAAATGTTGCACCCTTCCAACCAGCTGTCGTATGGGAGGAGGAGGGGGATTCCGCCGTCCTGCCGATAGGGGTATTCGATCACCAAACATGCAGCTTCATCCAAGTAGAGGGCGGAGCAGAGCTGAGAGAGCAAAGGCAAGATGAGGGAGGCTGCACAGACCTGTCGTGGTTGTTTAGCTTGCCTCACATCCGTTCTGCACCGCGCGTCCTGGGTGTCGTAAGTCGTTCAAAAGCGCAAATACACCTACACTCGTCTGGAACGCGCCGTATACCGTGTACAGCGGTTGTTGCTTCTCTTCACTCACCCACTCTCCGCACTTGCGGGACGTTTCCAGCCTTATCTGCTCGTCAGCTGCACGATGACGCGATGACTATCAGAGGAGGAAGAGGGGGGGACACTTTCATCCCACCAAGAGCATGTGTTTTAACAGTGGCTGCCTCGCGGAGAGGAGCTGCCAGGCGCAGTTCAAACATGCAAAACAACGTCTGAAGCATACTGTGGGCTTTGTTTGAAAAACAGTTCACGAGGTTTCGCCAAGTGCAGCAGCAGTAAGACTTCTTTCAAGCATGCGCCATGGCTCTAATACATGTACACATGCAGGGTCGTTAATGATGCGATTGTAGGCCATGGCTCCTATCGTCCACATCGTCCGCCACGCTCAAGGCTACCACTCCGTCGCCAAAGATGGCCACCTGATTCAGGACCCCGAACTGACACCTCGGGGTGTTGACCAAGCTCGAGAGTTAGGTGACAGCTTCACGCATCAGGAAAATGTTAGCGTGAGGCTCAAGGCTCCGAGAGAGAGACAGAGCTGACGGCTGGCCACGCAAGGTCCAACTGCTTGTAGCCTCACCTATGCGGCGAACGATCGAGACGTGCCTGATCGCGTTCACGCCATGCATCGAGCGCGGCCTCAAAGTCGTCGCTATGCCGTTAGCGCAAGAAGCGACTAACGAGATATCTGATACCGGCAGTTCTCGTGAGAAAATCGCTGAGCTGTTTGGCGACAAGGTAGACATTTCTCATGTTGAACCGGGCTGGAATCACAAAGAGGGGCAGTATGCCGTAGAGCCCGGAACGGTTATGGAGAGGTCCCGGAAACTAAGGAGATGGCTCAAAGCACAGGATGCAGAGGAAATCGTGCTCGTTAACCACGGGAAAATCGCGCACTTCTTGACTGGGGACGTCAATGAGAAGGGAGAACAAACGACTGGTTAGTACAACATGGTGCTGACGTTTACCAAGCTGAGCTCTATAGGCTGGTGGAAAGATGCGGAATATCGCACTTTCGAGTTTGTGAAGCATGGGAGCGAAGACGGCGAAGACGACGCTGAGATAGCAGAAACCAAAGAGAGCATGGAGAGAAGACACAGGGCAGATACACCGAGTTCTCGGTAGTCAGTTCAACTAGACGATTGACTGCTATTGCAAGGCAGCAGCGTTACTGCTATGCCCGCACACAAACAACACATGCGCGTGTGAACTGCGCCATACGTGGCCCTGATGCTTAGCCGCAGTTGTAGAGGTAACAGAGCTTGGCACTCGGGCCACGACGGTGCGTTTCTAGCTATTGAGTCGCGTTGCGATAGCAGCCAATCAGTCGGTTGAACTAACAGTGCAGAACACTGCGGATGCCCCTCAAGATGTCGCGGGGAACACGATACGACGAAGACATCAGTCGACACTGAGAACCATTCTCTGGGCTCGGTTTGCCGGTCATTGGCTCTCTGTGCCGAGAAACAGACCAAACATGGCGTTGAATATAAGGTACTATCACAATGCAGGGCCCGGCGATAGGGAGAAGCAGGCGCTGGTGTTTGATACTGGCTGCCTGGCAGGTGGACGATGCTCGAAAGAGGCGGCCTGAAGAGAGGTAGCTTGTTAGACAGAGATCTGTTCGATGCCTATCAAATCTACCCAATGCTTGCATTTCGGCAATTCCATCGTTCGGCAGAGGCGGATGCCTTCCGGAAGACTTCAAAAGTTGTACGACAGGAGCTGCGGCCACCATGATCCCCTGCTATCGCCATTAATGCAAGTGCACTGTCGGGTATGCTTGTATCCGCTTTTGTGGCGATACTCCTGCAACCAGGTGACTACAGTTGACGCAGTCAGGTAGGCAAGCATGCGACTGACATAGCTTGACAGCGCTCCATTGCTTCGATGCAGCCTCCCGTCCTGTGTGACACTAGCCCGCATTATCCTCGGTAGCAAATTTCTCTCATAGGCGCAGTGTTTGTTCTCCATCCGGGTTGACCGCTCTTCAACCCATGTCCTCGTCATCCCGAAGCTCGTCCATAGGTTCCTTGGGTTCTTGTGCCTCATGAAACTGGATGGCGTCGTCGATATGGCTCAGCACCGCGGCCACACTGTCTTCATCCTGAACATCAAGCTTCAGAAAAGACACCATGCTGAAATCGTCAATCAACTGCCCGACGGCCCGGTTGAGCTTCGCGAACGATGCGCCAGCCATCAGGCTGTGAGTGTTTGAAGGATCTTCGGCATCGTCTTCCGTGTCTTCGTAGGTGATACCGTCGGCGGGGACATCGTTGAGTAGGCTCATGTCGGGCTCCACAAACTTCTTGAGATCCTTACGTGCCACCGTTCCCTTGATCAGGTCCATCTTGCTCAGGATGTTGACGTGCGGAACCTCTAGCATCAGCATTGCGCTCATTGCGCTCAATGTGCCAGCGAAGAACTTGGCGCGATCCACGATGAAGGTACTCTCGAGCAGGTACGCTGCGCACAGGTTGACGTTCAAACTGCTTCTGGTCAGATGTTTGACAAGCGTCGGCAAGATGGGTACGTGAGTGTAGAGCTCGATCTGTCCTGGCATGTCGATGATGATCAGGTACTCCTCGGTAATGTCCTCGAGCGGATCGGTCAGGAAGTCGAGGTTCTCCAACAAGAACTCGAAGCAGTAGATCAGGCCTCCGTTGGGTCCCAGATGCATCTCTTCCATGACATCCTCCAGCGATATCAGCTCCTTGATGTCGATGTCCGGCTCATACACAAACTCCTCGGCCGCAGGATCCAGGTTGATGTAGAAACACGAACGCTTGTTGTTTCGCAGATGCTGGATAAGGGCCGAACAGAAGGTCGTTTTGCCTGCGCCGGCCGGGCCTATGGCGAGGACGCCGTACTTGGACATGTTGTACAGTCACTGCCGCAGTGCTGCTGGTCGGTTTACGAACAGTCGAAGGCGGGTGTCGCGAAGGAGCTACAGTTATGCCTTATGCGTCCTTCTGCAAGCCGCCAAGGAAGGAATCTTCGCTCATCTGAGGAAAGAGCGGTACGTCGAAGCGCGTGGGATGATGGGATGATTTCCGCGGGGCTGCCTGCTGCGAAGGGCGACGTTTGTAATGATGAGATGGTTGGTTACTGTTGCAGGCCGAAGACCGATCTTACGCGGGGTTAGACCTCAAGGAGCCTTGTAAGTCAAGAAAACAGTAGAGCAAGGCCTCTCTCTCTTTCTTCCTCTCGCACAAAGGTCTCAGAGAATCGAAGGATCCTTTTTGCCTCATGATGGACAACGATCGCGCTGTTAGCCCCGTCTCTTCAGAGGGAAGTTGCCATCATTATATACAATACCCCACCCGGCGGAGAAATGCCGGCGCGAAGAAAAATGACGAGCTTGATTCTCCAATTGCCAAATGCCGGTCAACAAAAGATCTGTCCCTCGCATCCCACTAAGACCCACGCGCTGTTCCTGGCTTTTATCCTCTCGTTGCCCCTCCTCTACTCGCATACACCTCTCACTATTGTTCCCTCATCTCTCGCACAACTGTCCCCTCGAGCATTTTACTCTTGGTTTTTTCCTGTCCTGTTTTTGTTTGCTAATCTCACTTCGTCACAATGGTTGCTGGCGCTGTTAACGGTGCTGCCAAGGGCAACACCTTTCTCTTCACCTCCGAGTCCGTCGGAGAGGTAAGAACGCAACCGTATGTGTCTCGCAACCACTCACGCTAACGATCGATTAGGGTCACCCAGACAAGGTACACTATACCGCTCAAACCCTCGAGTCCGCCCACTAACCGCCTAGTAGATCGCCGACCAGGTCTCCGACGCCATCCTGGATGCCTGCTTGAAGGATGACCCCTCTCCAAAGTCGCCTGCGAGACCGCGACTAAGACCGGCATGATCATGGTTTTCGGTGAGATCACCACCAAGTCGAAGCTGGACTACCAGAAGATCATCCGTGGTGCCATCAAGGACATCGGTTATGATGACTCCGATAAGGGTTTTGACTACAAGACCTGCAACGTCCTTGTCGCCATTGAGCAGCAGTCCCCCGACATTGCTCAGGGTCTCCACTACGATGAGGCTCTTGAGAAGCTTGGTGCTGGTGACCAGGGTATCATGTTCGGTTATGCCACCGACGAGACCCCTGAGCTGCTCCCATTGACTATCCAGCTCTCCCACAAGCTCAACGCTGCCATGAAGGCCGCCAGGAACGACGGCTCCCTCCCCTGGCTCCGTCCCGACACCAAGACCCAGGTCACCGTTGAGTACGCTCACGACGGCGGTGCTGTTGTGCCCAAGCGCGTCGACACTGTTGTCGTCTCCGCTCAGCACAGCCCAGACATCACAACCGAGGAGCTCCGCAAGGAGATCAAGGAGAAGATCATCAAGAAGGTCATCCCAGCCAACCTTCTTGACGACAAGACCGTCTACCACGTGTGTTCTCCGACTGGACATGGCTTTTGACCGAGAAACTGACGCTCGCAGATCCAACCTTCCGGACTATTCATCATTGGTGGTCCTCAGGGTGATGCCGGTCTCACTGGTCGTAAGATCATTGTCGACACCTACGGTGGCTGGGGTGCCCACGGTGGTGGTGCTTTCTCCGGCAAGGACTACTCCAAGGTCGACCGTTCCGCTGCCTACGTTGGTCGTTGGATCGCCAAGTCCCTTGTTCATGCCGGCCTTGCCCGCCGTGTCCTTGTCCAGCTCTCCTACGCCATTGGTGTCGCTGAGCCCCTCTCCATCTTCGTCGAGACCTACGGTACTTCTGAGAAGTCCTCGGATGAGCTCGTCGAGATCATCCGCAAGAACTTCGATCTCCGCCCCGGTGTCATTGTCAAGGAGCTTGACTTGATCAAGCCAATCTGTAAGTTAACAACGGTCTCCCTCTTCGATGTCTTCTCTCTGACAGCAGCGATAGACTGCCAGACGGCCAAGAACGGTCACTTCACCAACCAGAGCTTCCCATGGGAGAAGCCCAAGCAGCTCAAGTTCTAGACGACTGAGCTCCAGCCGTAACTGTCCTTTTTATTCCACGTCCGCGTCTCGGCTATCTTCGTAGCATACAACAACGGCGGCTATTTTGCGTGGAACGGTAGAATGGCGTTTTTTCGGATACCCCCAAAAAAGCTTCATTGCAACTTCGGTCAGTCTTGAGCTGATGTAGACTGAAGGTGTATTCAACATAGACTCGAGAGAGGCCGGATATTTTGCATTTAGCGTCGGCGTTTGGAGATGATTCAACAATATCTCTGGGCTCCGGCAATCATGTGGGTTGATGAGTTCAGATAGAATATGAAAATGGGACTTCTAGTATGGGCGCGTTCTTCTTTGCGCCCGGGTCTTGACCTGCCACCAGCCAGATGAGTTATTCTGCGAACGTGTAGTTGTATTTAGCCCATAAGAGTCTCTTGGATGTAGTTACCGTTGGCGAACAGCGCCGCCCCGTCGGGTTTTGTAGCGGCACTGGACATCAGCGAGCCAGGCACGGAAGTGTTTCCATGATGGCCCTGTCGATGCTGGTAGGGCCGAAACTGAGGGGCACGTGTTGATTTGGATGTGGCGTGTCTTGTTGTTGTTGATCGTTTCGTTGTTCCAGCTCCGTGGATAGCTGCGTGTACTGAGTGGAGCATGTTGAACTGTTGATTCCCGCAAGACATGTGGCGACGCTCGCGATCAAGCGAAACGAATCTGGAGTACGACAGACGAAGAAAACAAGAAGCGACTTGGCTATGTACGATCCCACCTACATGTAGTGTACAGTACTGCAGGCCACAGTCCATTCACATCCGCTGCTGATCTTCAGCCCGCAGATGATCAGATCCCAGGTTCATTTCCGACGATGACGTATTTCACCGCCCCGCATGTTTGCCTTCTTTGCTTAGCCTCAAGCGACATATGTTTACAAAGTATTCCCGCTAAGCGACAACTTTCGAATCACCATACGCACCTTGAAGAGACGGCAGGGTATCGACACGAGACCAAACAACAGTCCCCAGGATGACGTCCTGTCCTCACATCTCCTCTTCCTCCCTCTCACCGCCCCGCCCCACGCAGTCCGTCTACCGCGAAGACTGCACGCTCTGCTTCGACAGCATCGATACACCCGGTGGTCTCGACGTATGTCTACACTGCTTCAACGGTGGCTGTGCCAGCGAGCGTCAACATGGCCAGCAACACGCCCAAGAGGCTAAGCACCCTCTGGCGGTCAACATCCAGCGAACCCGTAAGCGGAAGCACAGAGAAGAGCCGCCTCAGAAGATATCGAAGCTCGCGATCAGCGCGGAGACAGAAGAGGACAGATACGACACCGTCACCAAAGTCAAGTGCTTTGAGTGCCAGGCAGAGAATTTGCCGAAGGAGGGCAAGCTGGGTGAGGTCGTTGACGGCGTCATGAAGGCAAATACATTTGCAAGGCAGGAAGAGGTCAAGGCATGGGAACAAGAGATGATACCCTGCGAGCACACACTATGTTTGGAACAGGATCAGTCCCGGCAGATTGATTCTCAGGACCTGGGTCACTGTTCCATGTGCGACCTGAAGGAGAACCTTTGGCTGTGTTTAACTTGCGGCAACCTGGGATGCGGAAGAGCACAGTACGGTGGCGTGGGAGGCAACTCGCATGGGCTGGCACATACAGACGCGACAGGGCACCCCGTGGCGGTTAAACTAGGCTCTCTTACAGCGGATGGCAGCGCGGACATTTACTGCTACGCTTGTAACGAGGAGCGTGTGGATCCGGAACTGGTAGCACACCTGGCACACTGGGGTATCGACATTGCAGGAAGACAGAAGACGGAGAAGGGCTTGACAGAGCTGCAGATTGAGCAAAACTTGCGGTGGGAGTTTAGCATGACAAACGAAGAGGGTAAAGAGCTCAAGCCGATGTTCGGAGAGGGATTCACAGGACTCAAGAATCTGGGCAACAGCTGCTACTTGGCTAGCGTGTTGCAAAGCATGTTCGCTATGCCGGAGTTTGCGAGCAGATACTATAGGCCCAATGAGAAGATCCCATACACGGAGCGACCAGCGGAGGATCTAGAGATCCAACTCCGGAAGCTGGCGGACGGTCTGCTGTCCGGAAGGTATTCTAAGCCGGACACAGATGTGCTGGCTTCGGTAGAAACGACAGAGCAGCCACATCAGAAAGGATTAGCACCAGCAATGCTAAAGCATCTCGTGGGTAAGGGCCACGCAGAATTCTCAACCATGCGGCAGCAGGACTCCTTTGAGTTGCTCCTGCACCTGCTCAAACTCATCACACGCTCGCAGAATGCAGCAGCGCCACAGTACAAGGATGTCTCTGATCCAGTAGATGCCTTCCGTTTCGTCATGGAGCAGAAGCTGCAGTGCCTCAACTGCAAGAAGGTCCGCTACAGGCAGGACGAGATGGAGAACATCTCTGTTGCGGTGCCTATCAAGCGGTTGCCCAAGGACACGAAAATGGAGAACACCACGCCCGGACCTAATGAGAAGGAAAAGGAACCCGAGGAGTTCGAGTCGGTCACTCTCAAGCAGTGCCTGGACGACTTTACTGCTGCGGAAGTTGTCGAGCTGAACTGTGTCTCTTGCGGTAGCAAGGGCTTTACCAAGCAAAGTCTGTTCAAGAGCTTCCCAACCATCCTTGCTGTCAACGCCCGCCGTTTCGAGATTGTGAACTGGGTACCCACAAAGCAAGATGTGCCGGTCATCGTCGACGAAGGTGTCCTAGACTTCGAAGCCTACCGCAGCCAAGGTCCTCAACCCGATGAGGAGCTTTTGCCGGAGAACGCAGACACAGACGGTGCTGGAGCAAACGCAGCATTCGTACCTAACGAGACTGCACTGAGCATGCTGGAGGCCATGGGGTTTCCACGCGTAAGATGTGAAAAAGCTTTGCATGCTACCGGAAACATGGACGCTGAGGCAGCGAGTCTGTGGCTGTTCGAGCACATGGAGGACCCAGACATCGACACGCCTATGGATCTGTCTGGTGGTACGACTAAGGGAGGTGGTGCTCACGTGGCCGATCCCGAGAAGATCGAAGCACTCGGCAACATGGGCTTTGGTGCTCCTCAGGCCAGACAGGCGCTCAAGGAGACCGGAGGTGATGTCGAGAGAGCGGTGGACTGGCTTTTCAACCACCCTGACGCTGTTGGTGACTTTGGCGACGAATTTGCGCCAAGCGGTGAGGACGCTGCCGCACCAGAGACGAAGGAAGTTGAAGACAATAAGCCAGCGCACTTCAAGCTGCAATCTATCGTCTGTCACAAGGGTAGCTCGATACATGCTGGGTAAGTCGATCTTAGGTCTTCCGCCATAACAAATCGAGGACGCTGATCAAGGAACAGTCACTACGTCGCGTTCATCCGCAAGGAGCCTGGTTGGACGCTCTTCAACGACGACAAGGTCGCTCTCGGCGGAGATGTGGAGGAGATGAAGAAGTTCGCGTACATCTACTTTTTCCGCAGGGAGAACGCATGATCGATGGAAACCCGAATTGGAACAAAAGTATTGGACCACGATATTGGACGGTTAGTATAGCATCAGCATAGCATAGCGAGATCAACAGCAGAAATAATGGGGGGGAGGGGCGCATTAAGGTGGATTACCGCATCGGGAATAAATCAATCTAGACCCACGTGAAAGCGCGTCGCGTCCGTGTTCTTGATTTCAACCCCCACATCTCATCCCACTTCCACTTTTACGTTCGTTCATTGAAGCGGCTATAGAACACCTCCTCGTCCAACGCCTCTATCATCGGAATAGTATATCCTCACACACAATGGACATCGACGACATTCTGGCCTCGGTTTCCGGCCCTCGCGTCCCACAACGCACGCTCGACCTACAAGCATTAACCCGCGCATGGGTCGCCGAACGTACAGCGCCGGAACTACTACCGTACCCGACAGAATTGATTGACAGAGTTATGGATCGGGTGCGAAGTCAAGTATGTCCACCTGTCTACCCTACCGCGGGGTACTAAGAATGAAGAAACAAGCAAGAGATGGCTGAAGAGATACCGGCCGAGAATCCGGTCATGCAATCGGGGACAAGGGAACGATAATCACAAGGGCAGGAAGACTGATTGACTGCGAAAAAGTAGATCGAGCTCGTAGAAGAAATGACCGGCAACATGGATCCGAAATCGAACTTTTCGCTCATAGTCATCCAAACCGAACTCGAGCGCTTCAAATTCCTGATCCGCTCGTTCTTGCGGTCCAGAATCGCAAAGGTATCTACATATCCCCTCACTCTCCCTCCCTCCCTTTCTCTCTTCCCTTTGCCTACTCCCTTCCAGTCTCTTAAAGCGCAAGGCTGATGACGGCCCCCTATCCCCAGATCGACAAATACCCCCACCACCACCTCTCCCTCCTCCCGTCGAACCCGTCCAATGCCTCCTCCACGTCCTTGCTCTCTCCGACCGAGATCCAATACCTACAACACCACGTCTCGCTCCTTTCGCACCACTACTCAACCTCCTTCCTCTCCTCCTTCCCAACTCAACTGCAACGGCTCGACGACAGCGCGGGCGGCATCAGCATGGTAGATACCCCGGACCTGGACTCGGCGGTCTTCTGTCGCGTGCTGAGGAACGCAGGGAGCGTGGAGGTGCATGGAGAGACGGGGACGGGGGAGGTGGAGCTGAGACGCGGGGACGTGTGGATCTTGAGGTGGAGCGCGGTGAGGGACAAGGTGCTTGCCGGGGACGTCGAGTTGATTTAAGGGGGCGGGTTGGTTGCTGATTGTGAAAAGCGTGGAGACGGAGGTTGCTCGGCCCCGACTTGTTCCGGCTAGCGAAACGTCCGACGCGCGGTTTAGCAATTGTTCGGTTGAGCTTGACGATGCAGGCTCTGCTTCGCATTCTGACGGTCACGCATTTGACCTTTCGTGCCGAGGTGGGAAGAGGTCAGGTGACGATGCCGAGATCGCAGGTCTCTGAGGGACAGGCGACAGGGGCTGCAAGGTGGTCTGCAGGGATGAGAGGGTAGAAGGCGTCTGGCGTGGTCGAGCTTGAAAGCAAGCCGCATATGGCGCAGGAGATACCCTTAGTACGAGAGGAATACTAGTCGGGAAGTATGCTTTGACGAGCAATTCATTTTCTATGTTGTGGTATCATATCACATTAACCTTTGAAAAGGAAGCCTGATCCTCCTGAAAGGAGCACGACAACGCTCGCTCAGTGAGACTTCAGCCACCCAAGCATCTGATCGAAGGCCTTCTTCTGCGAATCTTGGATTTTGGGGTCGTCGTAATGACCAACGACCGCAAAGCCTACAGCATATCTGTTAGCGACCTTTGTTCTCGAAATAGTAAGGACTGGGAATGCACTCGCCATGCGGAACACCAGGGTACACCCAACTCTCAACCTCCACGCCCTTCTGCTTCGCGATCTTGACCCCTCCTCTCTGGCCTCGTCGGAGAAGAGCGGATCACCCTCCACGCAAACCATACCCACCGGCACCTTCAAGTGCACAAAGTCCTCTCTGTCGATGATGCCGTGCGCCAGCGCACCGACCTTGATCGCCGGCCCCTTCATCTTCCCCTCCTCTGCCTTGCTCTCCTGGCTTCCCTCCCGCTGCCCGGTCGCCATCTCGTCGCCCAAGTCGGAGCCCAGCAGCAGCACGTACTTTGCGCCGAAGCTGTAGCCGACGGCATAGATTCCATCGCCGTTTGCGACCGCGTCGGCGAACTCGTCGCGGAGGGCGGCCAGGAGGCGGTGTAGGTGTGGCAGTACGGTTGCAGGCGTGTGTCGCGCTAGCCACATGTCGATCTGGAACGACTTTGCGGCTTCGGCGATGCCGAGTTTGACGCGCTCGATGAAGCTGGGAGAAGACTCGGAGTGAATTGTGGTGTTGGTGTTGGGGGCTGTGTCGCCGTTGAATCTGTGCGAATTAGTCGAGAGGGATGACGGATGAGGAATCGAGGCGGAGGAGGGCGGTGACAACGTACTGATCCGGCATGACGACAAGGAAGCCTTCGGAGGCATATTTATCGGCTTGGAGTTGGTTGTTTGTGGAGTGGATGCCTGTGCCGCCTGTGAGGAAGAGAAGCAGCTTCGAGGGCGAGTGCGGATAGTCGGCGGGTTTGGTGATGTAGACCTGCAGCTGTGAGCCTGGCGTACTGTGACAAGGCTGTCATCCGGGATGAGGGGAGGCGCGATACATCTACGTCGGCGATCTTGGTGATCTCCTGTAGGACCTTTCAGCCAGCTTTCTCTGGACGTTCACGCCTGGGGAACGAACGCCTGTAGGTGTCTCTCCGGCTGCTGTAGGCAAATCAGCACGTGACTTCTGCTGGTAGGAGGATACTCGGTACGTGTTGGCCTGTCTGAGACGCCATGCTCCTGTCACTGCTGTCAGTGAGCGTTCATATATCAACAACAGGACCAGGACGCTTGTAGCTTACTCCCAAGCTCGCGCCTTGGTCGACAACACTGTCGCCGGCAATGGGAGTGTTCTCCTGAGCGTCGCTCTCGGGCGCCTTGGTAGCCACGTCTTCGTCCGACATGGTTTACGGTGTGTCCTACTGCTATAGACTTTCTCGTGAGTTTGGTAGGGGTGAGACGTCTGTAAATGACGCGGATCCCGGAAGTGGAAATGGCGGGGCAGATGAGCAGGGTCCAAGTCTCGAACGGCTCTTAATAATAACAAAGACTTCTACACAGCTCCTCCTCTCTTCTTCCACTTTCGCAACACCGTTCGGGTCGCTATATACCGACATGGCGGAACCCGTAGTAAAGCCCGTGGGAGAGCCACGCGTTATATTCGACTCGCGACAAGGACCCCGACCTGGTTATATATCAGAGACATGGACTGCGTTCAAGAAACACCTCATGGTCGCATGGACCGCTGAGCCGCCGAAGCCGCTCGACCCAAGCAACATCCGTCTTGTCTTTGTCACCGTGAGTGGATCATACGAGAGCTAGAAGTCGTGTCCGCCGCTCATCAAGTACGTTAGACCGACAACAAGGAAGGCTTCAGAGACTACGAACTGAGACAGTGGGAGTTGGTGGAAACGGCATGGCGTTCGCTGGCCGAAGACGAGAATGTCAGCTATGCCTACGTCGTTGTATACAGCGGCCGAAACCCGTATGAGGCCAACTTCTCGAAAGCCATTTACGACTACAAGGACCCCAACCTGTTCCACCAGGATCGCAAAGACCGCAGCATCTTCCCTTCCGACGATGCCGAGCCAAAAACCAGAACAAAAACGGGTCCTCTAGGAGACCGATACTGGAGCAACTCGACGACCTCATAGATTTCGAGGACCAGGAGTCTGCAAGAACGAGGGAGTCGGCTCCGAAAGAGGAGGCTTGAAGAGGCTGTTGGTGGCGGACGCTGTTAATACAAGATTTCTGATACCCCATGTGAATAACGAACTTCTTTCATCGAGGACTCCATGTATCATCTCCAACGTCGTTCCGGTCTGGTGAGGAGTTGCTGACCGGATAAATGAAGGTATGACGCAGAAGGAACGCCTGGATGCGATTTTCCAGCACTCATCGCATGTCGGCACGACAATTGATTTACAGCAGGTATGCTTGTGTGTTGAATTCGTGCGGCTAGTCTCAAAATGAGCGCTTCCCTGAATACTTTTCTTTTGGGTGTTCTAAGCGGCACAGCAACGACCTACATACAACGCGACGCTTCGGCTGATAGCGGCGCGTATTCATTGGTCTCTCGTTCTCTGTTCGATAAAACAAGAATAATGCGCGCTTACACGACATTTAAGGGCAGACTAGTATGCCTATCGGTTCGCATAGGTTTCGGCGGTTGTGTTGCACATAAAGCTGGAATAGTGACGCCTACGGCCATGGTTTCAATGTCTATGACAGAGCTGGCTTCGATTTTCTTACAATGGGTTTTTTCAAAACTAAATTATTCGCTAGTATCGACGATGGAACGAGACAGCAGCAAGCGATCCACTCTGGTCCCACGAATAATTCTGCCCTTGCGAGCAAGTTCCATGCCCGGGCTCTGTGCAGCAATTGCATCTCCCTGGGCAAGAATTATCACGGGCAAAGCATCTGGTTGACAGTGTCACAGCTCCAGCGATCAGAAAGAAAAGGATGCCCATTCTGCCACGCGCTCCTGAACGGCTTCTCGAAGCTGAGAGAGGAGCTTGGTGCCGGCCTGTCGCCCTCTGGAAATCTAAGGATCCGGTTGTTCCAGTCAACGTCGTCCTTTTGTAACATCATGCTGACCACTCCCAACTCTCAACGGTCCGCGGAGCTTGCTATTTTCAAGACGACCGGGAGCAGACAGTCAGGTTAGCACAGTCATCGTTCCAGCTCTCTTGTTCAAGTTTTCGGCTCACCGAAGCGAGCACAGATGTTCAGAGTCCATGGTCGTTTATTCCTCCGGGGGCAATTGTCTCGACAAATCCATTGTCCACCGAGAGTTGGAGGAAAATAGAGAACTGGATCCGGCAGTGTACTAATGCTCACTCAAGATGCAAGCCCCGCGAGACGTCACCTCAAAGACCAAAGCGCCTGTTGCAGATCAATCCAAACAGCCGCTTTCCACAGATCAGGCTTCGCCAGGCGGAAGATTGTTCAGGTCCGTACATAGCACTGAGCCACTGTTGGGGCGAGAAGGAGGAGTATCACCCTTTGAAGACCAACAAAGCATCGTTGGCCGCGCATATGTCTTCGATCCCGTGGGCGAACTTATCCAGAACTTTCCAGGACGCCGTCACGATTGCTCTCCGGTTACGAATCGAATACCTCTGGATCGACTCGCTGTGCATAGTCCAACATCCTAATGATTACGAATGGGCCCCAGAAGCAGCCAAAATGGGTGCGATCTATGAGAACGCCTTCCTCGTAATAGCAGCCACATCCGCACTGGACGGGCGCTACGGTTGTCTCAACACCCGTCTCCCACCCACAAATCTCACCGCAGACAACAGCGCCGGAGGCACCGTCATGTATGCACGAAAGCCCATCAATCACTCAGGGTTCAACACTGGTCCGGAACCTATATTTACCCGCGCCTGGTGCCATCAGGAACTCCTCCTGGCGCAGCGCGTGCTTCACTGTCACGAACAAGAGTTCATCTGGGAATGTCGCTCAGCCTCCTGGTGTGAATGCGAGCCCCGCGATGAACTCGGAGATCACTTGCGCACCAAAGAGGAACCCTTCGCATTATTTGCACCTCCCGCAAACCCGTCGCTCCACAAGTCCGCCGAAGACTTCCTGCAGTCTGATCCTGTTTCGTGGAGAAAGTCCTGGGATGTGAGAACAGAGGAACCGACCGAGGCACTAAGGATCTGGCTTAATATCATCGAGAGCTATTCGAAGCGCCAGCTCTCGCGCGAGACGGATCGGCTTCCCGCATTATCGGCGCTTGCGCAGAGAGCTAAGCGGCATGCTCTTGGTACCTATCTAGCAGGGATGTGGACGCGTCAGTTACCGTTCCAGCTCTGCTGGTGTTTGATAGCACCCCTCGCAATTCCCACTTCAGCTTCAACCTCATTCGTAGCACCATCCTGGTCCTGGGCATCGGCGGGCACAAACGTGTTTTTCCCCATCCATGCTTCACTACAGCTGCAGTACAGACCGTTGGCAGAGGTCCTAAGGAAGGGCACTGGGTGTGTTCCCAAGAACACGGAGGACTCCTATGGCGCCGTCGCAAGTGGCTGTCTGACTATTCGGGGACCGCTGATTGACGGCGTGATGCAAGCAAAGACAAGTGGAAGAAAACCGAGCATGAGGATACATCTCCCAAGCAGCGGAAGGAGCAAACGAGGCTACCACGAGATCGTTTTCAGCGTCTGCCTGGACAGGATTGGAGAAGACCCGGCGAGAGAGTATGACGAGGAAAGGGTCGTGTGCTTACTCCTCATGGTTAGTAGCAAGTCGGAGCTGTGCCACAATCTGCAACCCGACGATGGATGCGAGTACTCTGGCATCATACTTAGATCGTCGTCTGCAGCACCAAATGCTTACGAAAGGATCGGCCTGGCGTGTTTCTGTGCGCCGGCTGATGTCAGACTTGAGTGTGCGCATGAACACCCTGTGCTTCGGCATACTCCCTTGGCTACTATCACTGTTGTATGAGTTTGGGAGACACACCGGGCACTCGTAAAAACCACTTCTGCATTGGAGTACTGGAGGCGTTGCTACCTGAATGTAGACATTGCTGCTATTGACAACTTGGGTTGTCCTAACGGCTGGCTGGCTGGCTACGTCTTCGATGCTACACAGAACAACACGATAGAAACAACAATGTTCTGACGGGTTCCTAATCCATTTTGGGTGGTCAAGGAGCGCAAAATCTCCCAGACAGGCATCGCCATTCGTGTTCGGGACGTCACAGACAAAGGCGAAAATCCACAATGACACTAACACCGCCTTCGGCGCAAGGCGATTCTGGGCCGGATTGCCTGATGTCTACACGGACTCCGATAACTACGAAGATGATCCCCCTCCCCGGGACTACTACTGTGTTTTGAAAATCCTCCAAGGGCAATGAAAGCCCCTTCACGACCTCCGATCCACCGAAGATAGGCGACTTTAGAGCGCTGACGTTGTAAGAGGGAAAGGCCATAGAGACGGCAAGCAGCAATGCAGCGCTAAGACCAACCGAGTGCGTATGCGATGAATGAACGGTACACTTGAGATACTAAGTAGCATCGCTTGCCAAGTCTAACAAGCAACGAGGAGGGGTATCGCAAGCAAGTCTGCTTTTCCACAGCTCTGGGCAATGACAATGGAAAAGCAAAAGGTTCCCTTACAATATATGCAATGCGCTAAAAGCAGTTTTGGTATCTTTTTCCCCTTCCGTTTCCCAGTCCCAACCCATTTGATCAAGCCAAGAACACGATAGATGCGTTATCGGCTCAATTGCAACCCCTGCATCGTCCCTCAATTTGCGCCGTGCTGTGTTATTAAGTTTGCATCATGGGTGTGGCAGTATTGCTTGGATAACGTATAAACAAACCCACACTTCGGCACATTCCTCAGCCTAAACCGAGAACTCCGCCTTCTTGGGCAAACTTCATCTGGTACTCTCTGAGATCGGCCCAGTGTTCGAGTTCAGCTTCTTCATCCTCTGGGTGATCGGGGTCGCTGTGAGCCGTGCTGACGCGCTCAAGCTTCATGACAATGTCCATGAACGCTGCCAGGTATTGTTCGGCTTGCTGCGCGACCGACCCCTTGCGCTCTTTCGGGACGTCAAGGAGCGTGCTGGCAACGGAGCGGATCTTCATGACCTAGGTCAATCGGTTAGCAAAGGTCATGCAGGAAGGATTGTTTGTTGGGACTTACGAGACTGACACCGTTGGGCTCCATGCTCACCTGATTGATGTTGCTGAGGACCCGAAGGAGGTCCTTGATAATGCTTTCTCTCTCATCGAACATCTCCTGCTGGACAACATCAGGGTTGTTCGCGGACGCGTTGCCCAACATGCCATCGAGTATGTTGCCCACGATGCCGGGTGATCCAGGGCTGAACGCATCCCGCGTCTTCAC
The DNA here is from genome assembly GCA_030247885.1 of Taxawa tesnikishii (nom. ined.). Taxonomy (NCBI): domain Eukaryota; kingdom Fungi; phylum Ascomycota; class Dothideomycetes; order Dothideales; species Taxawa tesnikishii (nom. ined.). The sequence goes on along the minus strand of JAPDRO010000017.1, from coordinate 440,560 downwards.
TCTATTCTGCGCTTCGCAGAGGGCCCAATACTTCTCCACAATGTAAGAGCGGGTCACGAGATTACTGGCGTGGATGTTGGCCTTCTGGATTTCGAATTGTAGTCGCTGACACTCTTCTGGCGCAGGGTTTTCTTGCAGGTTCATGTAGGCAGGGTCTCGGTGCCCACTGTAGGGATTAAGTTGATGATAAAGTTCGGCAGCAGCCGGGTCATGTTGTTGTTGTTGTTGTTGTTGTTGTTGTGGTTGTGGTTGGCCACCGAAAGGATTGCTGTTTGAGTATATAGTGAGTTCGGGCGGCAAGTTGCTGATAGAAGCCTTGCATCTCTTCAAGGACTCGTAAAGGACTCTCTTCTGCCGGTCCCAGTCAACGATCGTGCTAATGCCCCACGCCATCTCCAAAGTTGACAGCGAATTGTATGACGTGAAAACCCGGACATTGGCGTTGAAGCCCGCGACTCTAGGCAGTATGCCGTCAGGCTGCTGTTCGATGTGAGTAGGGTAGATGCAATAGTCATCAACCTCGACGGGCAGTGGCGGGTAAGGGTCAGAAGGAGTCTCTGGCAGGATTTGACACTCGGCGAAGGTTGGGCCAACCTGCTGTATAGACCTGGATGCAGTCAGTATCAACCAAGGATATCCCGATGATCGGGCGGCGGCGGCAAGCGGCAAATAATCGGTACTCACTTGAAGGTCACGAACATGGTCCAGAAGATGCGACGTCCCATCTCGATTGTAATGTAATCGCGAGTCTCGTCTCTACTTCCCTCAAAGTTCGATCCATGGGATCCTGCGCTCGCGGGTAGGTTACCCAAGGGCGCAAATGCGTTTTCTGTCGGCTTGTGCAGCCCAAGAGCTCTGAGGATGGTGAGACATTCACCGAGGTATAGCCGCCCTTGCCGCCATCTGAAGGTGTAAGTGCCGCTTAGTGCTAAAAAATAACTCGTGGCCGCATCGTGGACGCTCAGTGTTTCGCTCTCGAGATATCCAGGACCTCTAGCTGCGGCACACACTTTCCAACATGTATGCACGAGACTTAGATGATTTGGGAACATGTTTTCTTTCCGTTGAGCTTTGATGTGCAATCGTGGCTTTCGTGGAAACGAGGCCACAAGTGCTGCTATCATAGATGCTAAGAGAGCCAGGAAGGGCCTGTTGTTATAATCCTCCCTTCGCTTCCAAGCTTCCCGAAAGCTTGGTTCATGCGGGAATGGACATAGAGGGTGTATGTAAGTGAAAAGTCATTGATCAGAAGGTCCAGTATCTCGACAGGGCAGATGGATTCGGCAGAGAGTCCTGGAAGGTTGACGGGATGCGAGGAGAGGGCTGCCAGCGCTTGAGCAGCGTGAGTCGGAGACGACGGTGCGGATGGGCCAGACATGTGAGGTGACTCGAGCCTCCTCCGCTTTATTGCTTCCGCATGTCGATTTGGAGGACCTCGCCTTCTAGAAGGACGGTCGAACGTGCAAGGTATGTCCAAAGCCGCACAGGCTCGACATGGTGGGCCTGACTCGTCACACTGGTGCATTGGCGTGTCAGTCAAGTCAACCCTTCCATATTTATAAGCAATATCCACGACATACCTTAACCTTTCTTATACTACAAGAGTCGCATGCTTTCCGTAGGCGATTGGTCTTGACTGTTTGTTGCTCGATCGGTGGACCTGGCGGGCCTGGCTGGCCAGCATGACCAAGATGTGGAGGCAAGGGACCTTGCTGCGGAGGATGTGGTGGAAGAGCGTGCGGTGACAACGGGTGCGGTTGTTGGGGCGGTGGAGGAGGTGGAGGTTGTTGCTGCTGCTGCTGCTGTTGTTGAAGCTGCTGTTGCTGCTGGTGGTGTTGTTGGAGTGATTGTTCTAGACGCTGTTCGACCTGTTGCGCCGTATTGGGGTCAATTAGCGGCTCATTCTCAACCTTGGGATAGATGGCCTGGTTTAGTTGATTGAAAGCAAGCTGGTCTTGCTGGGCTGGATCGAGTTGCTGCTGCGCGCCGGCAGTAGCAGGATAGAGTGGGTTGTAGTGCTGCTGATCCGGCTGAGGAGGCGGCGGGTAAGTCGACATTTGCGCGTCCATCCAGGACTGGACCTGCCAGTGTGAGCACATCTGTGGGTATTGCGGGTATAGCATCAGGACGGCCATGTCGCGTTGCGACGTCAGATGCGCAAGTTGGTGCTGGCTGAGATGCGCGCGACGAGAGATGTTATGGAGCTACGGCGCGATAGGGAGGAACTGACCTATTTAAGCAGATCTGGCGGGACTCTGTAATCCCAGCAGTTGGGGTGTGCTAACAGGACGCGGCAGTGGTCGGTGTGGGTGTGGGTGCGGGCGTGGGCGTGTCTGTCGGGTACAGGTACAGCTTGTGAGTAGAGAGAATCAATGCTCTCTCCACCCTCGAATGACGAGGCGATGCTTGGCTTCGCCAGGGCTCTGCCAAGAAAAGCCCAGCAGACGCGTGCGGCTTCAACGCGCAGCGCAGCACGGCAGAGCACAGCACAGCACAGCACAGCATAGCACCACAGTTCATCATTCACTCTACCTGCGACGATACCCATGGCAGGCATGCTTCTTGCGCCGTTCTGCTTTCATACGTACTTCACCTCGTTCTGTCTCCCTTGCTCATGCACCATACCGCTATACTATTCATTCCTACCTCTGCTTCTGCTTGCCCGTCAAGCATGCCCTTTCCCTTCTCCTTTCCCCCTGGGCAGTTTGTTGCAATGCACTTTCGTCTGCCGTGTTTGCGAGAGGGTGGTCAAACTTTGACGGGTGCCCATCAGAAAACTAGCGCCAAGGCGACATCTATCCGCTTTTACGCCTGTAGTGTCCTGTGCTGCTCTGCCAAGTTGCTGCAAGTTGCCTCAGGGCAAGCTGCGGGAACGCCGATGGCGCGCTAGACGGCCACTAGAACGTGCGGTACCCTCGCGCTCAGACAGTCCGGGTCGCGGGTGGGGAAGTCTGTATGGCGTCTTACATCTTGTTGCGCGGACTATGCTTCTCTCAACACCACACACGACGCTGCCGGAGCAGGGGAACCCGTAGGAGGGTCGTGGCACGTCCAGCCACGGCCAGACCTGCGAACAATCTGATGGATGCATGGATCGTCACGCTGCTGCGAGATAACATGAGACATGTTGGATAGTGCGCTTGACGCACGCATGTCCTCTACATGTCCTGTGCATGGATCTAACCTAGCACCGCCGCCTGTAGTTCTGTTCCTACCTAGCTGTCGGTCAAGTCTCGGTAGAAGATTACGGCGAAAGTGTCAGGTAACCAGCATTGACCGACCTCACAACTCAAACCCATCCGCATGTGCGAAGGACGGTTCGGTCCTTCGGGACAACCGTGGCGAACATCGTACGCGAAGGAAACGTTTCTCGCTCGGGACTACATGGGGGACCAGGAAACCTTAGTGTTCTCGTTTCTTTTTGGCTGCAATATTGGTCACTATGTCGACATGAATCACTCACATTCCCATCGTTCGACACCCTTTTAGGACAATGCGCAGTGGACAGGATGTCCACATGGGGGAAATCCTTCGCGGCTCGTTCACCTTTCTCCTACAACGCCCGAAATGGGGCTTATGCAAGCCTCTCCGATGGCCACTGCGCTTTGGTTGTGGGTGTCGCAGCCCTACTTTCGCGGTCGGCGCACAACGGTAGAGCAGATCGACGTCACGAGGCGCAGGCGGTCAAGCAAAATATAGCAAATGGAGAACGGAGAAACACACTGATTGGATGCCTTGCAAGTGGAGGTCAGGTACCTGGCTGACGCCAAGAACCGAACCGCAACCCGGAAACGAAAGCTAATGCAAACAACCTTCTTCCCTGAGCCGCTGACGGCCATCTCCATCTGCTTCCACTGTCTGACTATCTTATTCCCGTCGCAACAAACGACGTGCCCAACAACACTTCCTGCAGGGAACCAGCAGCTGAACGATGCATCACGCACATGCGACGCCGTTCCATACACTGGCGCACGACAAACACGTAGCTAGCCATGTCATGACGTTGCCTGGTATGGCGCCACCAGTACAATTTGACGTATCTCGTAGTCGACACCTCTTTCTCACATTGTCTACATGCGTCGTAAAAAGACGTTGCCCCTCACTTGTTGGCTTGCATGGGCGAGTCTAAGCGAGTCAGACCAGATCCAAGCGGGCCATCCGCCTTTATGAGATCGGCTCCTTTCTCCGCAACGGCGTATGTAGTGGCCATGATGTTACCACTCACATGGCCCGGGAAGACGCTTGCATCGACCACTCTCAACCCCTCAACGCCCTTCACCTTGAGCTTGTCATCAACTACCTCGCCCATCGTGCAAGTGCCTATCAGATGGTACTGTGTGGAGATATGGTTCCGCACGTACTCTATCCTCTGTTCCTCGGTTTCCAAGCTTGCGTCTTGAGGTGGGAGGATCCGCTCTCCAAGGCTCTTCTTGAGAACAGGCTGTTGGGCGACTCTGTCCATCCACTTGAGACCTTCAGCGAGAATCTTGAGATCTGCTCCGTTGCGGAAGTAGCCTGGATCGATACGTGGCGGCGCGAGAGGGTCTGGAGACATGATGTGTACTAGACAGATCAGCTTCTTTCTATGTCACCATGACAGAAAATGGGGAAAACGTACCGCTTCCACGCGACAGAGGGTGCTCCAAGCAGACGAGCAGCGAACAGCGGTTCTTCTCGGCCGGTGGGGCAGAGAAAAACTTTGTCTGATCCGAGCCTGCACTGACGTCGAGCTGGCATGGGATGCAAAAGGCCTGGATGTTTGCGAACGTTGGGTCCGATAGTTGGTTAACGATAACCTGGCAGTGAGTCGGTAAGTCAATGCTCCTTGGCCTTCTTTTTGCTCGAAGGTTTCTCCCATACCTGCTCTTGTGCTTTTTCAAAGTCAGTCTGTGCCAGTGAGTTTTCTCGTATTTCCGCAATTGTCGCGTCAAGCTGCTCCTTCGAGACGAGCGAGGCATATGACACGAAACCCATCAGCATTCCGGGACTCCCGTATGGTCCCTTGTTGGTCTTCTCATACAACTCCTGCTGGGCCTTCGCATATTCAGCGCCTTGCAATGCATCCATCGACTGGACACCATCTGCCAGGTCGAACAACATGCCGCCTAGCACATGATCCTGGAAGTTCGCGCCTACCCGGTTGTTTTCTACAACACACTCGACGCCTGCTGCTCTCAAGACGTCTGGGTCGCCAATACCGGAAAGCTCGAGCAGCTGCGGGCTTTGGATGACGCCTGCGCTCAAGATAACCTCATGAGCGGCAGATACCTGGTGTCTCACCCCTTTGTGTACGAACTCAATTCCAGTTGCTCTGGTCCCATCAAGCACGATTCTCGTGGCCTGCGCCTCCGTGAGAACTTTCAAGTTCTTCCTGCCCAGATTAGGACGCAGATAACCGGTTGCAGCATAGCTTCTCTTGCCCGGATCGGTCGTCCGGTTGACGGCGCCGAGGCTCGAGTAGAACCCCAGGTGATCTCCGCTCCAAGCATCAACGAGCGTGTTGCCTGTGCCGCCGACTTCGTATGCAGCAGTCACAAAGTCTTCCTCGAAGGGCGCGTAGAAGTCATTGAAACTCGTGTGGATTGGACCGGACGTACCGTGGTACTTGTCTGCAGCGGCATGGGGCATGAACTGTGGGTTTGGAGGCGTAGTCTCCGGTGAATCGAGCCTATGTGCTTCAATTAGCTCTGAAATCACACGCCGAGATCGTGGTTCGAATGTTTTACTAACGTCTGGTGTTTGCTGAAATAGGGTGCGAGGTCATCCCAACCCCATCCCTCATTGCCGAGACTGCGCCAGCCATCGTAGTCTGCTCGAGAACCGCGGACGTACACTGTTCGGGTCGTCTCAATACCCGTTCACCGCAAATTCGGACTACACAACTTACTGAGATAGTTGATCGCCGACGAACCACCAAGAACCTTTCCCCGAGGCATGGAGTAGGTCTTGTTCCCTGCCGTTTCCTAGTTTCACCAATCAACCTTCATCTTCCTGTTCGCCTCCCAACTCCACAGCAAGACAAAATTCACCTGTGGGGTGCTCGTCATGCACCAATCGTACTTCTCGCGTCCGATCAGAGTCGGATACAAGCTAGGAGTCGAGATTGCAGGATCGTCCATGCGGTCGGCACCGGCTTCGAGCACAGCGACTTTGACGTCCGGGTTCTCGGTCAAGCGCGCCGCGACGCAGAGGCCCGCCTGTATCGGGTAAGCATCGTGAGGAATGATCTGAACTGTGAAGAGGGAAGTCTTACCGTGCCGCCGCCTACAATCACATAGTCGTATGTTTCTGCCAGAAACTCCTCGATGGAGCAGAGGGCTGAGGGAGTGTTACTGCTGCTGGCCATGATGTTCGACAGCGACAAGAGTACAGTCGATAAGGTGAAATCGCAGCTCAACGGAGTAAACCAGCTAGCTCTGTGAACAGATACAGTGAAAAGCAACAGGAAGAAGGGAACAAGAGACGGAAAGGTCGCGAGTTTATAGAACGGGCAAATGGAGACCTACACATCGCCTACTTGGAATTCACTCCTCCGTGTGTACGCGTTCAGTCCGAATCCCTACTGCCCCTCACCAGACCCCCCGGGGATAAGACTCCTCCTTGAGATGAGGGGCAGAGGGTTTGCTACTGATGGCCGGTCTCCTCGGTCTGGTCTTGTCGATCCTGGATCCCCGCACCCCCGGACTTTTCCCCAGACACTGCTCCGCTTAGCGCAGCATAGAGAATATGGATTCATGCATTCACGTGTTGGTGCGTCCAAGCACACGCAGTTCAGTTAAATGAAGAGGAATTCAAGATCCGTTTCCTTCTCCCATCCGGACGGCAGCGTATAGAGGTGAGAAATAGTAGTTTCCCACCCATCACGCTGCTCTACACCAGTGTCGGGAACGCATAAGGCAACAGGATCTCATGACAACGTCGGAGACTGGAATCATGGAGAAATGAAAGGACATGTATCTCGCTCGCTTTTGACGAGATAGCTAGCGCTGCGCTTCTATTAAAGACTAAGCACAAGCCCCCCCCCCGGTTGACGCTGATCGACATCTCGGATCATCCCTTCACTATTTCCCCCATCTACATACCCATCTTCTCCGCCGTGGCCATCAGACTGCCAATGAAGGTAACAATAAGTCTACTCCTCAGAGCCGTGATATCCTCGGGCACGAGCCAAATCGTGGCACCCATCTTTCTCGCAATACTGATAGCCAGCTTCGCGTTGGCGTACGCCTCCTCATCCGTCCTTCCATTGGCAACGAGGTCATAGTCGACGTAGCTGCTCTTCATTCCGTTCAGCACGTCCAGCAAAAAGATTCCATTGCCGAGACTCTGGTCCTTGAAACTGCGGATCGAGGAACCCCGACCGCCCTTCTTGGACATGTTGTTCGCCCAGGTGACCATATCGGCGTCGCTGATCTCGCGCTTGCCCATGCGTTGGGCGAGCGCGCCGAGTGTGGAGACGATGTCGCGGCGCATGAGTTGCCACACCATGCCGAGCGTGAGGGTGCGCTGGCCGTCGGTGATGTCGGCGCCCTGGATACCCACGAGCGAGAAGCGGTTCTGTTTGCCCAGCTCGACGGCGTAGTTTGTGTTCTCGACCGCCTTGAAGCGCATCAATTCGCCGCCGTGTGCGGGCCGCTTGTTCACGTGCCGCCAGTTGACTGAGTTTGGGATGACCTTGTCGTAGGCTTGGAGAAGGATGGTACCGTCGCGCAAGTCGTCGAAGAAGGAGACCACGGTCGGTTGCACATCCAGACTGTTGAGCCAGAGGGTGAAGACGCGGGCTTCGCGCTCGCCTTCGGCGTCGAAGTCTTCGATGTCGGCCTTTTCCTCCTCCGTGATTGGATCCAGGCCTGGGTGATTGTTGAACAGGTTCGCCACGAACGCCAGATTCAGCTTTGGGTTTCCGGCAACAAGGGACTTGGGCGTCAGGAACTTGCGGCAATCGAGCTTATCTGCGTTTTGTAGGACTTGTTCGGCGCGTTGGAGGAGGTCACCGGTCTGCAGTGGTGCCCGAGAGCAGATTTCGGGCTTCAGCTGGTTCATGAGAACGGTGTAGTTCTCGCCGTCTTTGACATCGCTCGAGAAGTTGGAGACGCTGCACGACTGTTAGTCTTTCGAGAACTGAGATATCCTCAACTACACCGGAACTTACGTGCGGTGCCACTTGGCGTTTTTCAGATGGTAGTTGAACCACCTCAACAGGATCTGCTCAGGCGGTAACCGCAAGAACTGCTCCAGGGTCTCATCCTCCTCCAACAGTCTGTAAAGCTCAGGATGCAGCTTGATGTCAATCTTGCCAAGCAGACCTCTCCGGATGATCTGCCAGATCAGACCCAGGATCAGGTGCTCGCGAACCTCGATAATGTCTCCACTTCCAATATTGACCACCGAGCATCCGATACCCTTTGCCGACTCAATGACAATGTTGTTGTTCTCCGTCATGTGGAAGGCATTGAGCTGCTTGATCTTCTTTCCTGGCCTGTTGAGTACACGCTCATCGATCGTATCCGGCACGCTGTCATTGATGAGCTTAGCGAGCACCAAGCCATCCTTGCACTGGTCGAACATCTCGAACGTGTCTGTAGGGAAGGGCAGCTTGTCGCCAATGTCCTGATCGCCGGCAAGCACGGCATTGATGTGTCGCGTGAATTCCGTTCGCTCATCTTCGTTGATTGTGTGTTGCGAGCTTGCAGTCGATCCTCCAGTTGTAATCCGGCCGCCTCCGCCGCCGCCGCCGCCTATGCTGCCTTTTGATGCGTGGCCTGGTGATGAGGGGATGTTACCCGCTGCGCCGCTCAGTCCACGCGGGCGTGTAGGGCCGGTAGACATGCGCTGCTGCGCTGGGGAGGATTGGCGAAGCTTGGAGATGAGCTGTGGAGGGTGTCAGTGTGCGCGCGGAGATAGTCGGGTGGGAAAGCATACGTCTACATAATCGTCCAGCTCGACTCTCCTCGAGCTGTCCAGCTCGACCTCCTTTAGGGCTTGTCGGACGACGTCGTATGGCTGTCTTTCCGACGTCTGTGTGGCCTTGATCACGGTTCCCTCGTCGAGGTAGCCCTTGTCGTCGACGTCCAGTTTCCGGAAGGCATCCTGCAGCTGGAAGATTTCGTTCTGCTGAAACTGAGGATACTTCCTGCCAAATGCATCAGTACAGGTTCGTCACTTCGTCCGGCGCAATGCTCACCTCTGCAGCTTGAGAACGTTCATGTTGGCTGTCTGCGTGTGGGTGTCGCAATGGGTGGGGGTATGTACAGACGGAGCGGTGGTGGTGGTGGTGGTGGTGGTACTGAATACAAATTATCCGGGTGCCTGAAATGCGACTCGGATATGTGCAGAAGTACGCGTGGTCCTCCTGCTAAGCCTCGTCCGCTATTGCAATGTTGTGTTTCCAGGGCAGAGAGGGTGACGTCGCGGAATCGGCAAGAGAGGAAGAGGGCAGCAAACGGAGGGGCCAGCCAAGGAAACGGCGGGGAAGAACCACGGAAGGAGAGAGGCCGTATCCCGATTGCACAGCCACACTCTGTGGCGCCACTAGGAACAATCTTAATGCGGGCAGCAGCTACGTTCTAGTGTTACATTTGTCCCCAAACTCCCTTCAAAAGTACTTATGCTTCTGCATCTACTCTCAACCCTTCCTCACGCCGCACCACCCGTCTCCGCCTCTGCCTCCGCCTCTCCCGAATTCAGGTTGTCCTCCATCTCCGTTCGCTCTTCCTTGTTCTCTTCCGCTGGTTGCTTTCTCGGCTCTGCAGCACCATCACGGCGTGTCTGGGCACCGCACAGCGACGTCTCATCGTGAACATGGTAGGCACAAGGACCCTCAAGCGCCGCCATGTTCGCAGCAGCACCCCTTTGGCGGCGTTGATGAAGTGTCCGAGGAGGCCCGCCATCATTTCCCTAGACATGTTGCTAGTCGTGACTTGCTCCTGGGTGAGATAGGTCTTGCAAAGATCGAGGCAGAGCTTTTGGAGCATGTCCTTGTTTTTGAGACCGGCCGGTGATAATAGTTTCAATGGAGGTTTGCCGAAGAATTTGGCAAGGCGGGTGATCTCATCCATGGCCAGATTCTGGAGGGCGGAGTCCCGCATGTACTCACCGAGACTGTAGACGCGAATTGCTTCATCGAATGCGCGGTCTGGGTTGCTGTTCGTAAGATCGTCGTACTGGAATGTGAAGGTTTGGGTGTTGAGCCAGGTATTGTACTCAATGAAGTCGGTAGGCGTGTATCCGGTAATTGACATTGGGAATTTGATGGTGTGGTCTTCGGTTTCCTTGCATTGCTTCAGCACGTCGGTGAAGGTTTGCTGAAGGAGCCTCGAGCGGCCTGAAAACACGTCTGCGTGGACAGGAACGATCTTCTTCCCCTCGGCGAATTTGAGCCAAAGAACGTGCGTCTGGGAGATGCTGCCATGTGTCAGCAAAAGCTATTACATAGTTGAAGCTACCGCAACTTACAGAAGCTTTTTCGTTGCTGGCGCGGCGGTGTAGGTTGACTTGCGTTTTTTGGCGGCATATCTGAACTTGTGCGACTGGTTGGGATTGGAATTGGAGTGGACGGAGTATCAGCTTGAGTGCTGGTGCTAGTGGGTGAAGTCGCACGAGATGGCTTAGCCTGTCGGCCTTTCATGCTCTTGTCGTCGGTGCAGAACCCCTGTAGCTTAAGTCGAAGAAAGGTGGTGAGAGGATGAAAATTCAGAAAGGGAGGCGGAAGCAAAGCGCTTCCAACACTTCCGCAGACTTGAGCAACCGGCTTATCATGCAGATGCAGGGGAGAACTGATTAGAAGGAAACTCCACCCAGAGCCAAAGATGTGAACAAAGTGACGCAAGAGAGTTGACGTGATATAATTGAGTGAAGGAATTGTAAAGAGACAAAAGAGCTAAGAGGTGGAAAGGACGCGCAACCTCAGTCTAGACAATGGTTGTAGCTTCCTCGTTGAATCCATCCAAAGACTGCACTCTCCCCAGTCCTCCATGTAAAACGCTTCACGCGACTGCACCTGGGATTTCTGATGCACCTTCACATGAAGTAAGCGCTCTTCATCCGGCAATGTCTTCGATTCAGGTTCACAAGGATCAACGAGCGGACGTCTTATGTCGAGTTTCGGTGGCCTGTTGCTTGAGTAAGGAAGTGCTTCATGTTGTCAATCCAAGGCCGAATCCTGGATGATACATGGAGCATCTATCCAAAACAATCGACCCCGAGGATCGTCGTGGCCTTCATGACATCCTGAAGTGCATTGGGGAGGTCGTCAAAGGATGTGACAGTAAGACTGGTTCCGAAGTATGCTGACGGGGTTGGCGTCCGGTCCGCACGGCTCGTAGGTCGAGCAGTATCGTAGGTATGACCAACGGTTCGCTTGATCGGTATTTGGCATGATTGTCTTAAACTCCCCGGATTCGTGCCTTGATCATTCGGACAATGTTGACATCGTCGGCATCCGGGTGTGAACCTTGCCATGTGCTGCAGAAGGATCACTCAGGAATGATCAGACATGCAGATAGCAAGTCAAAGCCATACAAGCAACCGTTGTTTGTTATATGAGCGACCAACGAAACTGCTGTTCTGACCAGGGCAGCTGTCGCGGTTGTTGTATATGATGTGTGCTGCCCCAGGCATCAATGCCTCTTGAGCGACGGAAACGAACACGAAACATTCATGTCCAAGTCCTCGTTTACGAGCAAGTCTTTGTAGGATATCACTCAACAAGCGGTGGGCTGATCGTCGGTCGGGTATTGGAAGGCGCAGTGCTGATGTTGCAGCTTGCACAAAGCGCTATGCCTAGCAAAGTCTTTGATTGAGGGTAGATCTTTCGCTCTGTAGTCATTCATGATGGGGACTCGTCAAGTCAATACTGTTGTGATGAACTAGCCCCGTGTTGCAACGGTAAAAGTAATCGTAGGGGTTTAGCTAGTTTTGAGAAACCTTGGGGCTTGGCGAAGATCCACGTGCTACGGTGGATGAAGCACGTACACGCAACCGGCATCAAAAGAAGATGGAGGATTTGACAAGCAGAATTTGACAAGCAGATACAACGAAGCGATAGCCAGATAGATCAGCCATGAGTACCAACTTAAGGTACATCAGAGGTTACAAGGAGTGAAGTTACATTATAAGTGGAGTTATGCTCCCTTGCAGACTGCCTTTCCAACGACAAATCCTGAATGAACCCGCCCGATCGCACACCTCCTAGCCACAAGTTAAAAGGGGTATACCGCTCGTTAAGTACCAAAAGGGTCACCGATCGTACAGAGTATTACAAAAACAAAGAGGCCCAAGTTCTCTGGACACATTACGAAAACCTGAGTTCAATCGAGTTGACGTCTCAAGCAGCGATAGGAGTGGATGCGGTCGCTGGAGTAGGGGCAGATGTGGTAACGGCGCCAGCGCCATTCATGTTCATCGGCTGAACGTCTCTAGCGGTCCAGTCAGGGAACAGCTTCCTCAGCGTGGCATACTTTCCCGAGAGACCAGGCATGTTCGGTGGGGGCATCATGTAGTTGGGTGGGTGAGGTGGCTTCTGTCCAGGCTTGTTCTGATGCGTGTCGGACTGGGCGCACAGATATCCAAGATTAGCATGTAATCTGTTGAAGGTACTGGAACGTGTTAGCATATCGTGTGGACGGTAGTACAGAACGGTTTATGCTTACTGCAAGTAGTCTTCCGACGCCATCTTGTCTGGCATACCTTGTGCCCTGAACAACACAGCCTGCTGCGGGTTTGTAGCCCCGCCCTGACCTTGCGACTGGAGTTTGTTGATCTCGTGGAGCAACTCGACGTTGATTTCAAGCAGCAGCGCTAACCTCTCTCTTTCACGCGTATAGTTCGCGGCAGACTGCGCCGACTGTGGTGACTGAGGCTGGGAAGGCGGCTTCGCTGGAGTTTGAGGTCCGGACTGAGGTCGTGCCGGCGACGGAGCGGCCATGGAGCCCTTCTGCGGTGTCTGAGCTTGTACGTGTTGCGAATTCAGGCCGGCGACATGCGGTGAAGCGTGCCGTGGGGAGAAACGGAATGTGTTCCGGCTCTTTGCACTGGGGTTCCAGTGGGGGCAGGTATGGACTGCGAATAGGGAGCGGTGGTGTACGGGTTCTGCGGGCCTACAGATGACAGTGGATCAGCAAAACGCCTTGATCTGGAGGGATGCCCCTCGGCGAGTCGCAAAGCATCACGGCTGCTTGGCAGTCAGGCACGGGTATCTCTCCACTCACCAGCGAGCTGCTGTTGCTGCTGCTGCTGCTGCATCATCCCTCCATTTGGAGCAAAGCCACTCCCGAGCGAGGAGCCATGCTGATGATGTGCCGCAGGCTGGAACCGGTGCTGTGGACCGGGATAGAGCGACTGCGGGAAAGCTTGTACGCTGACAGGTGGAGCGTTCGACAGGAAGGCCTGCGGGTTGTGACCGTAATCTATCTGGTTCATGATTGGGCGGTGAGGGCGCCTATCCGCGGTAATCGAGCGTGCGATACAGGGCGTAATCCAAATTTGGGGAGCCCTAGTCTAATCTGGAAGTCAAATTGGTTGCGGCTCGTTTCACCGGAATGTGCTCGACTAGCTACGAGAGACGTGCGGAAAGCGGAAGGCAGATCGAGTGAGGAATGGGATGCGTGGAGCGAGACTCTGCCAGGATCCGCCCGCTAGCGCAGCCACGGGCTCGGGAGCAAACCAAGACCCTTCATTCGTCGTCATACTATCCCACGCACACAAGCGACATTCATTTCTTCCGCCAACAACAGCCGTTCGCCAGTCACTCTGACCACTCATGTCTGGTATACAGTGCCACACCTCTCGCTCCGCTCGTTTGTCTCTTTCGACTGACAGCACTCACAGGACGAGGAGGACGGGGGCGGGGCGCCCACTACAAAGCCAAATACGGCGGAGGGCGTGGAACGGCTCATGCTAATTCCCGCGCTAATGGCGCCGATGAGGCAGCGTCAGCTCGTGATAGTAACGACGGGGTGAACCACGGTAACACAGGAACAAGCGATTGGGACTCCCTCCAGCGCGATTTGAGAAGCATCGACGGCCAACCGTACGGTAAGCGGAAACATGGTTTCTTTTCCCCAACAGTCAGTTTCAGCGAGTGGGCGAGGGCATCTCAGCAGAGCGCGGCGTCCTGTGCCCTAATCCAGCATGTCTTCCTTGGCGACCGCTCATCGGTCCTACCATGATTGTGCCGTGGATTTTCTTCTGACAGCGGAAGCTGTGGAAGGACTTTGCCTACGTGAATAGAATAAGAGGCATCGCAAAAAGCATACTAAGCAAAGTTCTTCAGGTGCCTACAATCGACTTCGAGGCAAGTATCAGTGTACCTCACCATCCTTTACGCTCTTGGTCGACCATGTGCAAGGTGATGCATACGCACCACCCTCAAGAGTCCGGGCCATCTGCCAATGGGTAAGTAAAATGTTAAGTGTCGGTCTTCTCATTCATATCGCATAGCAATCCTGACTTGACGTAGTCGAACACTGGTTTTCCAGATGAATTTGCCGAATCCGACATCAGACGAATAGCACTCGGAGACTACGTAACTCGAGCGGCTGCAAGTTACATTAGTCGGAACTACATAGACCAGTCAAGTTCTGGCACAGGCTGGTCGGGTCCTAAGGGAGGTGCCTTCAACATTAATGCTCCCGGACAGGAGGTACTTCCTCGCACGAGTGCCGTCGTCTCAAACACACATCCGAACCGAACAATTGAGCTGCGCTTTACCGTCGCTCTGCCGGCGAGGGGACGCACTATCCTAGGGCAGCAGGCTCTCAGCATCCTACATGTTAAATTACCAGATCTGGTCCGCTCGGTGTTGATGTATCAATCCCACAACAAAGACCACATTGCCAGGCATTTGCATGCCGTGGAGGATCAACACTTCATGCGCTCACAGCTTCAAGAAAGAGGACTGGTAGCCTTTGTTGCTAACGGCGCAGTACTACCAAGAGCGAGCGGTTCGTCAGCGCGTCCGATGACCGGCCAAGGCGTTGTTCCATTTCAATCCCCTCCTGATCTTGAAGTTGTGCTTAAACGCAAGCACGGTGCTGGTGTCCGCGGCATGGGTATCCCTCATGGTGTCACCCTTCTAACTGGAGGCGGTTTTCATGGAAAATCTACGCTATTGGAAGCGCTGGAGCTTAGCGTGTATGACCATATCCCCGGTGACGGCAGGGAACTTATCGTCAGCGACAGAACCGCCGTCAAAGTTCGAGCCGAAGATGGCCGAAGCGTTACTGCAACAGATATCAGTCCTTTTATCAGCAACCTCCCTGGTGGTAAGAGTACCAAGAAGTTTGCCACTGACGATGCTAGCGGATCGACTTCCATGGCTGCCAACATCCAGGAAGCGTTGGAGTCTGGTTGCAAGGCCCTCCTCATTGACGAAGACTCATCGGCAACAAACCTTCTGGTTAGGGACCAACGCATGCAGCAGCTCGTGCGCCATGAGCCCATCACGCCCCTTGTGTCCAAAGTACGAGCGCTCTACAGCCAGCATGGTGTCAGCACCGTCATCGTCATTGGTGGCCTAGGTGACTGGCTCTCCGTTGCTGACTTTGTGATCGGTATGGAATCCTACGTTCCACGGATGTTGACATCAGACGCTGCCAACATCGTCCAGCAACTCCCTACCCATGTGCATCAGGATTCGCAGTACGGTGCATTGCCGCAGCGTAACATCCACTACCCGCAGGACGTTCTACAGGGAAGCCTCCTTTTGCTCGTCGTAAGGCCTTCGTCACCTTCTCCTCGGGTCCTGACCCCATCAAGAATCCAGCAGAAGCGGAGCCTGGTGTTGACTTGTCTGGCCTGGATCAGTTAGTTGAGGTCGGCCAAAGTAGAACAATCGCTCATTACCTGTATCGGCTGGCCGAGTCTGATGTGCAGGGTAAGCAGCTTTCTGCCCACCTGACGATGGTCGAACAGGAGGCTGCGATGGATCAATGCATGTCTGCCTCACTCGAAGGAGGAGACCTTGTCGCAGTCAGAAGATTCGAGATGGCTGCTGCGATCTCTCGTATGAGGGGCATCACTGCATCTTAGCGAAGTGATGTCAAACTTTGCTATGCTATGGACAGGCTATGCCAGGGTGACGGATCGCTCAATTGCTCGATTCCTCTACCACTGAGGTCCTCGCTTGCAAGCCAGCAAGGCTGTGCAGGGTTGACTAACAGATTTTGTCTACGGAGTCGGGCTCACGGCACAGCATGAGGTAGATCTTCTAACTACCCGTCTTGTTTCCCCTGTACACAAGCGTCCGAGAATAGCAGTGTTTTACCTTAGTTTGCATGTAACGTCCTCGTGATCTTAGGAGTCGCTGCGAGGAACGTTCTAAGGCGCGACACAGCCTCGCGCGAAGGATGCAGTTTCTCTACCTCAGGTTTCCAAGGCGGCTATGAGATAATGACCCAGAAGACACAAGCGCTCGGCGGGCGTCGATTAGACAGAACGGATCTCCGGCAACCGGTGGCTTGCCGAGCTTCCGATTCTTGGGATTGATTAACGTGTGACCCTGAGTGATCCCGCGTGCATGTGCATTCTCCGCGCTTTTCTGTCTAGTGCGCTACAGCGAGGGGTTTGAGAGATTGCAGCGCATCGCCACGATTGATGCACGCTATCGAAGCACACAACCTTCTTTGCGGGCGACAAATGCTTGGCCGGCCTGACAGCACCCGGCGGTCCTTACTGCATGGCGCAGCCCTCTCCACAGTCGCGCTTGCCAAGTCCGTCTTAGCCTTCCGCTAGTGCGACCCTGAGCACGGTCGGGGATTTGTCTATCACGTCGATATATATGCGATGGGTGTGCTCCTCATCGTGAGGCGATTCTTGCTGCATCACACGTTTCACCGTTACTTCAGTACTACATCTTCGCTAAGAGTAGTACATATCAGGCGCCTTTCCCCCAGTCACCCTTAGCATCCACAACAAAGCAAGCATCTTACATAGCTCGACTATATCAACAGACCTACATCAGTTTTTAGTTTTTTTGAATCCCGCCAGCTATCAAAAATGAACGGCTCATCCGCCAAGGCACCCGCCAGCGACGCCAGCGGCTCTGACAGACCCATTGTGAAGGTCCAACCTCCACGTCGCGAAGATCTCCAGCCTTCCTACGCACAGGTCATCAAGCCAGACACCGAAGACGCCGCTCAGCATGGCTGGTATGGGTCCATGATCAACTCTCTCGGCGCCATCGTTGGTACTCTCGGCGCCGTCCCATGCTGCGTTGTTTGCCCCAACCCGTACAAGCCAGTCGAGCAGGGTAATGTCGGTCTCGTGACCAAGTTCGGACGCTTCTCGAGAGCCGTTGACCCTGGTCTCGTCAAGATCAACCCGCTGTCAGAGCGCCTGGTCCAGGTCGATGTCAAGATTCAGATTGTCGGTATGCTTGCGCTTCTATCTCGAAGAAGTAGTTGGATTCGTGCTAACGTTGCATACAGAGGTCCCCAAGCAGGTCTGCATGACCAAGGATAACGTGAACCTGCACCTCACGTCAGTCATATACTACCACATCACCTCCCCTCACAAGGCCGCCTTCGGCATCGCCAACATCCGCCAAGCCCTCGTCGAGCGCACTCAAACAACCCTTCGCCACGTCATCGGCGCGCGCGTGCTGCAGGATGTTATCGAGCGTCGGGAGGAGATTGCGCAATCGATCCGCGAAATTATCGAAGATACGGCTGCAGGCTGGGGCGTGGCTGTCGAGAGCATGTTGATCAAGGATATCATCTTCAGTCAAGAGCTGCAAGACAGCCTAAGCATGGCCGCGCAGAGCAAGAGAACGGGAGAGGCCAAGGTCATCGCGGCACGCGCCGAGGTTGAGAGCGCCAAGCTCATGCGCCAGGCCGCTGATATCCTGTCCAGCGCGCCCGCTATGCAGATCAGATACCTCGAGGCCATGCAGCAGATGGCTAAGACGGCGAACAGCAAGGTCATCTTCCTGCCGGTGAGTACCTTTTCGACAACCAATAAAGTCCCCGCACGCACGATTGAGCTTGAGCTAGAGCTAACGAAACAAACAGGCGCAAAACCAGACCGTTCAGAGCCAGCTTGCGATGGCGGATCAGTACGGCGAGGGCCCAAGCAGATACCGCGAGCCGGCCCAGAATGGCGTTGGAGAGGACTTCGGTCAGGGCACTCAGGGCTTCCAGAGCGCCATCAACTCCAGAGTTGTTGAGAACATGTAAAGTGGTGCTGCCGCTTGTATGACGAGCATGGATGCGTCATGATCAAAGGGAAGGAGATTGCTGCCAGGAGGATATGCCGTGATGATCTCTGCTTTCTTTCTTGTTTTTGTTTTTGGATGGATACCCAGTTCGGATACCCGGTCGTCTTGTGGTCTGCTTTGCTTTGCGATTACCAGGTTGCGATACTGTTTTCTGTACAACAAATACTGATCTCCAGTTAATCCTCGTTCTCTGAAACGATACAAAGATGGCTTGACTGTTTGTGGAGCAGATTGAAGAGTGCGGCTTGAGTTCTACATTTTGTGCGCCAAGAGCGTTGGCCTTCACGGACGGCTCCACTCTATATACTCGACATCAACCTGCGACTATTATGTCTGCTCCCAATGTCCAACTTCGATCACACAGTTTCCACGCATGTCACCAGCGCCTCTCTCCAGGCCTCTGCTGCAACAGAAACCACCAGCACACGTTCCTCGCCACCCTGCATGGCGCAGTCAACAGGGCTGACATAATACACCGCAAAGAGCACGCCCCGCGTTGACACGGTTCGGTCAGTGTACTCGTACAAAGGCGGTATGGGTAAGTTGCTCAGCTCTGCATATACGACTGTTGGCCCTTCGTGGTAAGGAAGGTTCAACCGCTTCATGAACATGCCGCGTCTTTGTCAGATTTTCAGCTCTGGTCGGCTGTCAGCTGCGAGGCTTCTCCGTTTCAAATCCATATCGGCGGTGAGAACGACTTTGCTTGCTTCCTGTATATCATTCGTGCGCCTTCACCTATCCCTCCGTCTCATTTGCTTGCCTACTCCCCCAGCGCGCAGCTGGAACGTCAATCTACCATGCAGCCTTTCTTCCTCCCCGTCGCCTTCGCCTCTCTCTTACTTCTCTCCCTGTCTTACGCTTCGACGTCCACCCAAGCACGCCTTGGAGCCCTTGGATGTGGCCATGCTTTACCAGAGAGCGTGACCGCAGGCGGCAATGCCACTCTCATGCACATCGATGACAAGAATTACACCCGAAGCTACTACATTTATGTGCCGAAGAATTACACCGTGGATATGCCAATGCCGTTGGTATTGAGCTTTCATGGCAGAGGATCAGATGCGACAAAGCAGGAAAGCGTGGATCAATTGACACACGACAAGTTCAATAGTATCAACGGCGGCATGGTGGTTGTCTATCCAGAAGGTGTGAAGGTAGGTTCATCCCCCTGAAAGTATCCGACAACAGAACATTTTCCTGCTTCCTCCCTTTTGCTCCACAGTCCATTTTGCCATCTCACAATTCCACCAGCCTCCCTTCCCTCAAGACGGCAAACGTCTCCGGTCCTGGTATGGTGACCCCTGGTGGAACCCTACCGCGGACCCCTTCGTCAACGACATCTCTTTCACCAATACGCTCCTTACCTATCTACTCTCCCGCTACTGCATCGACCCTACCCGCATCTACGCGACCGGTAAATCCAATGGTGGCGGCTTCGTGAACCAGCTGGCCTGCGACGCCTCCACCTCCTCCCGCTTCGCCGCCTTCGCTCCCGTTTCCGCAGCAATTTATACCCTCAACTCGACCAACTATACAATCCCAGACTGCCAGCCACACAAACCGATTCCGATAATGGAGTTCCATGGTTTGGATGATAAGACGGTTCCGTACAACGGCGGCTTGGACGATCAGAGTCGTGACCAAATCCCGGGACGAAATTGTAGCAACAACGACACTACGAGTGTGAGCTGCAACTACTCTGTTGCACCGGTGCTCAACGGGACTCTCGAAGAAGCTGAGGCAACCATGGCCGCCTGGGCGCAGCGGAACGGATGCACTGCCGTACACGACGAAACGCTATGCGATCGTGACGGAAAGCCTACAGAGCACTACACCTGGACTTGTGGAGGCGGAGGTGGGCTGGTGCAGCATTATCCGGTTGGCGGCTTGGGACACATCTGGCCTGCGAAGGGGCGGAATGGCGAGAACCACAAGGGCGGGAAAGACAATAGGGCGTGCTTCGATGCTAGCGAGGAAATTGTCAGGTTCTTCGGGAAACACAGCAATCCCGGACCTGCTCAAGCGAGGACGAAGAGGGGAGACATGTTACAGACATGATGAAGCCGTGGTCCTGAGATGGTTCGCGCGATGGATAAGCGGCTGCGGGCTTGGCTGTCCAGACGTATCGTTGGAGCGGTACAAGGGAAGTAGAAGCCGTTCTGGGAAGGTGCGCGGAGGCGCGCACCTGCTCGGCGCTCTGTTTTCTAGGCCACGGTATATGACGAATGTTGCAATACGCTTTGTTCAAGACCAGGAGCTGTAGTCCAATCGGCAGAACATCCTTGGTTCAACGTCCCGTGCTTCAAAACCCCTTTGGGGCCGGAGTAGGATCAGAGGCAGCAGGGAGGAAGGTGCAGAGTTTGAGTCCTGCCAGCTCCATCTCAATCTCTTTTTTCTCTTTTGGTCCCTAGCGCAAGCGATGGACCCCTTCTGTTGCCTTTGCCGGCATGGACAAGCACGCGGGAGCCGAAGCCACCGACCGTCTCGTCTTTGAGCAAAAGATGCCGGCGCGTCATTGGTTCACCGAGCATCGCAAGGTGTGTTTGAGGTCCTTTGAGCGACTTGGATTTTCTTTGAATCTCGGATAGTGTCAGCTTGAAATGGCAAGGGGCCGAGTCGTCTGTGTTTCTCCAGGTGGGGGTTGCGTTTCTTCATCTGCGGCAAAAGCGGTGCCCAAAAAGCCGACTGGTAGGGCAGACAAATTGATCGAAGCACTGGCTGACGGCAAGGAGACGGAGAGTTGATTGATTTGGTGGGTGGGGTCACGGGTGGTGTTTTCAGTGTCGCTAGAGCTGGTGTCGCTGCAGCTGGCGGTGTCGATGGCGGTGGAGAAACGGAAGTTATGCCTTCGGCATGAACATTCAGAAGCAGGGCATGCTTCCATGTATGCATGCGGTGAACCACAACCCGTGAGACGTGAACTCTGAAAGACGAGATTGTATTGGCTGTCGCCCTCAGAGCCTCATGTAGTACGCTAAATCCACCTTTCCAATGCCATCCTTCACCTCATAGGTCGTCATCCCATTGCCCATGAACGAAAATCGGTTCTTGCTGCGATACTCAATCTCGAACTCCTCGCCCCGGATCTCCTCCAACATCTCCCTGAAGTGGAGGACGGAGCCGGCGTACAGGGAGGTGACTTTGGAAGGGTCGGTTCTGCTAGCCTTGTACCAAGTGCGACAGTGCAATGACCAGACCAGGCGTTTGAGAATTTCTTGCGAGTAGACGTTGTAATCGTGGACGGTGGAATAGGATACACTGGCAGATCTGGAGACGGAGATTACTGGTTAGCACAAGTCCTAACATGCTGGATATTAGGTCAGCGACGATGTGCGTACTTGATACCCTGTGTAGCAATCTTGCGGATCCATCTGAAAACGTAATCGCTTGCGCAGTCAAGGACAGCGAACGTAGATCCCTGTCCGACCGGAGAACCTGGGCCTAAGAACATGAAGAAGTTGGGCATGTCCGGCACACAGATTGCCATGTAGGACTCCTAAAGTCACAAGTCCGTCAGTGAGATCTCCCCGGTTCGGTCTTTTCGAGATTCACGTACCGGTTCATCAGCCCACAATGTCGCAAGATCAGTACCGTTCTTCCCAACCTGTATCCAGGGCGGTCGGAATGAGAGGTCAAAGCCGGTGGCGCACACTATCACATGGAATTCCTCGATGCCGCCTTTGGTGGGGATGCCCGTCGGTGTGATCTCCAGGATCTCACCGAACTGCATGCTTACATTGTCCTCCTGCAGTGCTTCCAGATAACTCTCACCAGGCGTCAAGCGACGACACCCAACATCATACTCCGGGATAAGCTTCCTGCACAGTTCCGGGTCTCTGTTCAACCAATCCTCCATTTGCTTCTTGACAGCGGCCGCTATGTCCTTGTGTGCAGGGCTGTCTTTGAAGAGAGCATAGTAAAAACTATTGAACGCGTGCTCGATTTGCTTACGCACCTCCGTCAGCTTGGCGGGATTGTCACGGAACTCTTGCTTCTCCTCCTCCGTATACTTGAAGTTTCTTCCACTCTTGGTCAGATGTAAAGCTACGGGAGGCGCAATTCAGGTCGCGCTCCGGATGTACGTTGTAACGTGTGCAGCTGTCTTACGCATCTGTGGCAGGATCTGTATGCCGGAAGCACCGTTGCCAATGATGGCGACCCGCTTGCCTTCCCAAGTGAGCTCAGGGTCCCATGCGGCGCTGTGCGTTAGTTTCCCTTGGAACGATTCCAAGCCCTTGATGTCTGGCCAACGATGTCGGCTGAGGAGCCCTGAGCTGTTGATGAGGACGTCTGCTCGATCAGATATGATCTCGCCATTGGCCTCGATCTTGATATCCCATTTCCCGTCGGTGTTGTTCCAGATGGCTTCGATGATTTTGCTATTGAACCGTACTGTCTCGTCCAGACCATACTTGGATGTAGTGTCCTTGATGTACTGCCAGACTTCCGCACCTGGCACATAGAACCTACTCCAATCTTGGCGGCGTTAGCGGAGGTCGACCGGCCACCGACGGAGTTACGCACTCGGGTTTGGAGCAAAGGGAAAGGTGTATATATGTGCTGGGACCTATGTCTTGTAAGAATAGACACCTTACGACGGTGATAGCTCATCCTTACATCGCACCCCACGCCAGGGAACGTGTTGTTGAGCCAGGTGCCCCCGACATCGTCTAGACATCGTCAGCACTCCTGTGTTTATGCAGTCCGGGGATAACATGCGGTTCTTCTCGTAAATGATCAAGTCCATGTAGTCGGCTACTGCTGGTGCATACTTGTGCTTGTAAGAGACCATGAGGCCGGACACTCCTGAACAAGACTTAGTGTGTATCCAAGGCGAGTAGTGTAAGACCTATGTGTACCTGCGCCGATGCAGATGACCTTAAGCCTGCGCGGTTGGAATAAAGGCTGCTCCACAACGGGTACCCAACTCGAGTCGTGCTCCTGATGGATGCCATTGCTGTTGGCCTTGCCGTTAAGTATGTCTTCCATGGAGTCCTTGGTCCACTCCGAGCGGAGGTCCCTGCGTCTTGCGGTACGACAGAAGTATGAGTAGAGATACCAGAATGAGAGATGGGAATATATATGTTTACGACGTGCTACTAGAACCAACGTCTTGATTTAACGAAAGGTGGGATTTGCTGCAACGCATAAGGCTTCCAGTGTCTAGACTGGTACGTAGCTTGTGAAACGCTGGGTGCCTTGGAGCACATTCAACTTCTTTCGGAATCTTACTCAGAATGCCGTAAGAAGCGTGTAAGAAGGTCACGGTCCAGGGCTCTTCGTATGTAGAGCATTGCTTGCCCAACGCGAGCAATGCTCTTCATGATCCTTCTCAGTACTGCCAGATGCAGGTGAGGAGGATAAAATCAGTTTGGTTTGACAGAAACCGCAGCTTAGACTACCGTGTAATGTGGTAATCTTAACTGGTGTAGTTGTCGTTCCACTAGCACGTCTCACCATCTGAAGTGAGCGAGCCCCCTTACGCAGCTTGAAGAGACGTGTAAAGATGACCCGAATCTGCGAGGAGGAAGACATGTAGCTCGAAGGAACATATGGGAAGATGACTGCGTGAGTGGATGGATGACATTGCGTGTGGTCATTTTGTCCGATCCTGACGCGAGCTAGAAACGTGCTTGATGGACAACGGACAACCCCGGAGCAAAAATCCTGCAACGCCTTCGCGAACTTGTCTGGTCTTCCCGGATGACAGACAGTCTTGCCAAAGATCAAAAGATGTTGACGAAGAGGGGATTCGAACCCCTGCCTCTTTCGAGAGTGGGAAGCTGTTCAACAGCTAAGTTATTCAAGTAACTTGAATCCACCGCCATAACCACTCGGCCACTTCGCCCATTGAGACTTGGATGGCTTTTGTAAAATATATATACTTTATAAAACTATAACGCACGTCCATTCGTACCGCCGCGCCACGGGCGAGTTTCTCCCTTGGCATTCACACACCCCTACCTCTTTATCTCATCTACACGTGCGTAAGTCGGACACATTCTGGGGCGAAGACGGGAACAGTTCATGTGTATGTCGGAAAAGGTTGTTGAGGTCATGCAGCACCGCAGGGTATTCGACTAACCAGGACGCGGTGTTCTACACCTTTGACGCATCGCAGCGGCAAGCGAGCTGGATGCATCAAGCTGTCCACCCTCAGTCCTGCCTTGCCGTGGAGGCGCAGCTGTCCGCATTGCTGCATAGTAGGCATACTCTAATGACCACATAGGCCCTCATCTTTCAGCTCAAGCAGACCGATCAATACAAACACCAAGGTTTCCCGTATCGAGACAACCAGAACGACATTGCGGGTCGGCCCTGACATCAATAATCACCGCAGAAATACAGCACCGTCCTTCGTTCAGCACACACAAAGAACAAGCGAATCCCCTACACACACTGCAGCGCTCGTCAATCTTTTTTTCTTTCAAAACAAGATTGAAAATTTTCTTTGGGGTATACAGCGAATCCGATCGTCCGGCCAGCCTCACCTCCTCCCAAACCGTCCCCTGCCCTTCCCCTTCGAATTCTTGTTCTTGATCTTCAACTTCACAAAGTTGGCGTGCGCCGTGGCGCTGATCTTGCGTGGCGCTTTCTTCGCCGCGCCTTCCTTCTTCTTCTCTTGTTTCGTGGATTTTGTTGGCTTCTTGGCTTTTACTGGCACGGCGTTTGTGCCCTCGTCATATTCGCTATCCCCTGATGCTTGTTCTTCGGGATCGTTCTCCTTGCCTTCTTCTGAAGGATTCTGTGCGTGTGCTTGGAGCTGAGTTTCGGAGACTGGATCTGCGTCACCGTCGGAGAGCGGCTCCCTAACTTGCTGCTTTTTGGGTTTGTGAAGGACGGGACGCACTGCAAGTAGCATGTCAGCGTCGTAATCAGCGACATGAATGCAACACAACTTACTGATAACCCTTCTAGTCTGTCGTTTCAGTCCTTTCTTCTTCCACACCTTCCTCGGTCTACCCTCCGCATCCAGTCCTTGTCCCTCTTCCTCCGCTTCCTCTTCGGATTCCGCATTCCGGTCCGGGCCCAGTGGCATATCAGCCGCTTGGCTATCCTCGACCTGCACCTCAGGCTCCTGCACCTCTCCCACTTCGGTCGTCTTCTGCGCCCTTGTTTCTGCAGCACTTCCCCTGACCCCATCTCCATTTCCCGCAGCATATCCATCTCGTCGTCCATCCTCTGTTCCTCCTGCTCCCTCAGCCCCTTGATGATACTGCTCAAACTCCTCACCAATCCTCTCTTTTTGAACGGCGGCTCCCTCATCCTCCTCATACCCAGTCCAATACCCGCCTCCTCCGCCTCCTCGGTCAACGCCTCCAGCCTTGCAAGACTCGTGCTCCGCCGCAAAAACGCCGGCGTAGCGAACTCCTTGACCGGCGTATCCTCCCCGCAGCCCCGTCCATATCGTCCGATTTCCGCTTCCGAGGCGTGGCGAAGGCGTCCAGCATGAAGCGTTTCCCGCTCGATGCGGGCGTCCGGCTCAGCCGTGCCCGTCCTCCGTCCTCGTCCCCGAACAGCGCGGTGGTATTCTGGGGCTTGCTGGGCGTGCAGGCGACAGCGCTGTCCTCTGGGAACAAAAACGTCCGTTGAGGTTTCGACGGCGTGCCGGACGATAAGCAGTCGAAGAGACTGAGGATCTGGCCGTCTTTTTGAGGCGTAGGACCGAGGAATTGACGGATTGCGGCGGGGTGGGTTCGGGTTCCGAGTCTTCCTCCTCCTCCTCCTCCTCCTCCTGCTTTTCCTCTTCTGGCTCGTGGGGAAGTCTGTTGTCGTGGTTGTAGGCAGAAGGTGAGGTGTTCTTTCGGGGAGTCGCGTGGATGGGTGCTGCGAGTTTGGCAGCTTGGGGAGTGGGTGGTGAGGCGGCGCGTTTACGAGGTGTACTGGCTTGTGCCTGCCTCTTTTGAGGCTGTGGACGGCGCAGGCGGTCATATTCTTTGTATTTGGCCGCTTGTGTCTGTCAGAGATGCGCTTGTACTTTCACCATACACGGGCGCATGCATACCTATGGCGGCATTTTGCTTGATATCATCACGACCGGGTTTGCGTCCTGCATTGGCAGCTGAGAACGACTTCTCCCAAGCTTTCAGTTCTTGACGAAGAGCAACGATCCGGTCTTGGGTTAGAGTCTCTTCCTTGGACATGTTTGTGTGTGATTCGGAGAAGAGACCAGACGAGACGGGCTGGTTTCGGCGGTTCTGCTTTACGGACGCGTCGCGCGCTACACTTTCCGCGCTCGAGATTGCCGAAAATGACATCAGCCCCGATCTAGCTCATCACCACTCCCTCCCACTTCAACCCGCAAGCACAACGACTCAAGTTTACATGGCATCGTGAGAGGACAGCGGAACGACAACGCTGCCCTACGAAACACGTCCGCGGTGATACCAGCACTACAGTCTCAACTGACTTTGTGCCGCCGAGAGATGTAGCCGCATCTCTCCATCCATGTCTTGCACCATCGCGGGGTCATTCCGATACGCTTACTAACAATCCCTATATAAGGTAAATGCATCTAGCCCATCTGTCCCTTTATAGAACAAGTATACTGTTCGTCCCCTCTCTCCCCTGTCTACCAGAACAGGGCTTCTTTCCGATATCCAAAAACGGATACTACGCACCATCATGGCCGACCCCTCACTGTACAGCTACCCCTCTCCACTCGAGGGCATCGATACCTCAAAACCACTACCAGAGTGAGTCACTTATCTCCCTCTCTCTCCCCTCTAATATTTCCGAGTTACAATCATTCTTCCGTCCTAACGGAACAAACCAAATGGGTATCATAATCCTAACAATCAATTCCCCTCCACAGTGAAAAAGCCGCCGACGGCAAATCCTACATCAACCCGCCCGCCGAAAGACTCAGCCCGGCATACGAGTCCTTCACCGCGCCCATCACAAACGGCCGACGCGGTGGCTTCGACGTGCACATTTACTTCCAGCAGACCGAGGACGACGAAGTCAAGTTCGCGACCGAGTTGTGGGAGAGGATACGCAGGGAATGTGAGTTTCTTCTACCTTCTCCCTCTCCTCCATCCCACCTTCTTTTTCCCCGCGCCAAATCATGTTCCTACGGCTTCCGTTCTGGTTCGCTTTGGGTTGACGGGTGATGCTGGTGCTTTTGCAGTCCCCGAACTCCGCATCTACAGCGTGTTTCCGCGTCCTGTAGGCCCGCATCCGGTCGGAATGTTTGAAGTCAATCTCTTCACTCCGGCCCAGTTTGGCGCTTTTATCCCCTGGCTGGTTATAAACCGTGGTCCACTGTCTGCGCTCGTGCATCCCAACACCGGGGATGACGTACGAGATCACACACAACTAGCGACTTGGATGGGACAGCCGTTCCCGCTGCGTGTGGGTATGCTGAGGAAGTTTGTCGCAATGAGGGACGAGAAATCCAAGAAGGAGGCGGCGGCCGGCAATCCTTCGTAGACTTTCGTCCGAGGACAAATGTAACCGTCAGTTGCCGTATGTCTTCGAAGACGTCGCAGCCGGCACGTCCGCCCCTCTCCCACCCCCTCTCTCCTTGTGACCATGAATATTGATTCTCTGCCATCCGTCAGAAGATGATCCCGGGCGGTTCGATCCCGTTCCATGTCCCAAACTGCTGATGATCCATGAGTCCCGGATCCAGCGTAGACCAACCATCCACAGACCCATCTTCGAACTGGTCGAGATCCATGCCACTGCCAGTGCTGCCCGCGATCCCATTGTTAGTTGTCGCAAAATCGCCCACGGCGCCCAGGTCGAGCCACGAAAACGCGTTGAGCGAGATGGGCTGCTGTACCATATCGAACCCCATTTGACTCTCCTGCTGCTCCGGCACGCTTGGCGCCGCTCCCTGCCCCTGGGGCTGCGCATTCGGCGCGCCGCCCGCCGTGTCCACGGGCGCGGAAATCGAGCCCTGTCCGGGTGCTTTCCTCCACAGCAGGCGGATGAGGCGGGAATACCTGTCCCCGACATCGTTTGTGCAAGCGCTCGCTTTCTGCAACCTGTCGACAGCGTCTCCGATCATGCGCTTGACGCTGCCACGTTCGCCGCCCAGCACGCCCGTCGACCGCGCCTTGTACAAGAAGCAGGCTGAGTAGATGACGCAAAGGTAGTACTTCAGTGGCATGTAGCGGAAAGTCTTTTCCGGATCGATGAAGCTGTTGAAGGTGCTCAAGATGCTCTTTGCTGCTTCGATGGAGTCGTAGATGAAGCGCGCGTCCGGAGTTGCGGCGACAAAGTCCGTGAAGGGGAACTGTGAGACTGTGGAGGAGGAGCGGTGGCCCGGTTGACGGGACTGGGCTGCCGCGTTCAGGGCCATGCGGCTAAGGGTTGCTTGGTATGCAAAGGCGTTGCAGTAGAGGCGAAGATATTCGTATGAGAGGATCAGGCTTGCCTTTAGAGGTGCGGAGCCTGTACCTGGTCAGTTGGATTATCGTCGAAGACGATGTAATGACACTTACAACTCAATGTCCCCCAGCGGGTGTACCACGCTCGAATGGCGACACGGAAGTCGTCCTGCATGTGTCAGGTTCGAGACGAACTTGTTGGTGTGGTTGTACTTACGATGTATTTGACGTATTCTCCGCCTGCGTTCAGTTGACTTGTCCGGTTCTTCGAAGCGTACAGCACATCATGCGCGTTGCTGAAGAGCTGAGTGAGCTCCAAATTCGCCTCGAATATGGCGGCAAAATCATCCACAGAGTCCCCACGAGGCTGCAGGCTCGGGAAGTCTCGAGCATCCAGACCAGTCATAGGTCCAGGACCTCGAGACCAGAAGGCTTTACCAATGCGGATTGAGATCTGACGGTCGCTCATGTAGCACGCTTCCCAGGGTCAGCAAGAGATGGGCGGAGGGCTGAGGAGCGTTTTACGTACCAGCCCAAGCCAGTCGTTTACGGTTGAGTTCCCGAATTTGCGGATCAGTTTCACTGCGAAAGCCTGTTCTGTCGAGCCCAAGGAGATAGCCTAGTCGTATTGCATTGCCGACAAACATCCAAGCTGCTTGGTCCTCCTCACCACGGCCGATTGCCGGAGTGGAGTGTGGCGGTCGAGGCACCCACTCCGCAAGAATCAACAGGGCTTCCACAGCTCCAACTGTTCCACCTCCGCAGTAGACAAGGCTCGCTATCAGCTGTTGCATGTGTGATGAGCAAGCCTCGTGTACTTGCCACCATGAGGGATCGTCTTTTGATGCCACCGTGCAAATGGCGGCTAGCAGATGCGGCTCCTTTGCTGCTATCCTGGGTAGATGTGCCGGGTTCATTGCTTCGGCGCTAGCAAGAGGGAAGAATGGATGGTAGCGCTCCTCATATCTACAGACCGTCAGCATAGTGTTGGAGGTAGCTTGCCGCGGTTCCGTTACCTTCTCAGCAACTCGTGCATGACATCCAAATTGAGTTGACCTCTGTTAAGCGGTGGGAAATCGATGTTCGGACCGGAGCCTGAATGCCCGCTTGGAAGGCCAGGAGTGCTTACGGATTGGCGATAGTAAGGACGAAAAGCCTGCATCGGCGGCAACTGGTTGCCTTCTGCTCGATCTGCAACATGTGCCAGAAATTCAAGCGCATCAGAAGGGTTCTGCAAGTCGGCAGAGGCAATCGTTTCGTCGACTGTCAGCTTAGCATGAGATATCCCGAGATGGAGAGGAGGTTCCTGCGGCAAGGGCAGAGATTTGGCCTCCCTGGCAAAAGCTGGCCATGATGGCAGACGCGTTTCCGATGTGCCAGGACTGACATCTTGGTCCGATCGAGTAGCATGCGGTGACACGACACTGCTTTCGCTGTTCGATGGATGTGGTGGTGCACTCGAGGTTTCTGGGTTGGTCTGAGTTCTCTTTACGCGCCTGCCCCCACGGCGCGATCCGCCCAGTATACACTCCCTCTGCTCACGGATGCATCGCTCGCATGGTGGTGCACCGGGCGTGCCGCTGCTGTACCTGTGATGCGGAACCGGGTCAGAAGCTGTAAAGGGCCTCTTTGAGACTCAAGCCAATCGAAGATGTAGACCTGGCTACGCGATAATGACAACCATGTGTTGCCGCTTATTCACATGGTTTGTTGTTTGTTACAGATATTAGGGCCGAATACACGGTATAAGACGGCGTATGAACGGACGCCCTGCGATAGCATAAACAGGAAGTCTACTCACAGATCACATCTCCCCTTGCGCGACCTGCAATGCAGACAGGCGCGATACGTCCGCTTCTCGCGTTCTGAAGGCCTTTCTCGTCGCACAGGCGCTTCCTGCCGAGCCGCAAGAGGATCCGTCGCGCTGAACGGTCGTCTTGGTAAGTTGTTAATACGGGATTCGCCTCCGGCCGGTGGTGCCGCCATAACTCCACTACCAGACAGATCTCATTGGCGGTCTGCAAGCGCTGCTACACGGATTTGCGCTGTAGAGTTCAAAGGCCCAGAACTATGCTATGGAACCGACACGACTGGGTGCGACGAGACCCTTTGGGGATAAACGGCGGTTTTGTTCGGCCCCGCTTTCTTCCTTCCCGTCCCCCGTGCCCCGTGGAGGACGCCTGCACAATGGCGTAAGCGATGAGGCTTGGCAGCCAACCTTGGTTTCCTCTTCTCTCCTTCTGCCCCTCGCTTCTACATCACTCAGAAATAGCATCGCGGAGCAGACTCTGGTGATTTGGGAAGCAAGAGGGCGGTCAGGAGACCTTCGCGTTGTGACAGGGGACGGCCAGGCCGACATGCATCATTTGAGAAGAACTGGTATCAAGGCCCTAGGTGGGCCGCCGGCAGGAGTGTCAGCAGAGCCCGAGGGGATTGTCGTGGTTGGATCGGCAAAGCAGCAAGCTCAGGAACAATCTGCTTTGTGGAGATGGCTTAACTAGCAGTTCTTCACGTAGTAGTCCGGTTAGACGAGCTTGTATTCCTTGGCCACTGCCAAAGTAGTACGCTTATGAATCCAACAAACAGATTCCAAGAACACCAACCCTTGCTCGACGCCTGCAACCGCTAAACCATGGGCAGTAAGTTACCATATTAAATCCTCTTCGTTTGTTACACACCCTTGTACCCCAGTGACCTTTACACAATACCATAAAGCTTCTTCGCGATGAGATAACTGAGAAGTCCGAATCCGAACAAACCACCCGTGAGGCACCAGAACCAGGTCAAGCTATCGCCGTCCTGGCCAGGGACAAGGACGCTGTTTCACGTTAGCGTTCCCGACACTACATACACCGAGGGCGTACTTGTACTTACTTCATTCCCCACAATCCCGTAACGATGTTCATAGGCAGAACGATGGTACCCAGAACAGTGAGCTTGCCGAGGACATCGTTGGTCTGCTCAGCACGCTCGTTCATGCGAATGTTAATCTGCGCCAGGTAGTTGCCGTGAGCGCGAGAGAGGAGGCTTTCGGTCAATCGTCAGCGAATGTTTCGTTTTTCCCAGCCCCGCCGTGACTTACTTCTCGTAGTGAGACAAGTTGCCCGTCATTGTCACGATATGATCCTGGATATCGCCCAGATACAGACCAATCTCGCTCCTGGGCGCCACCTCCCAGTGCTCATTGCACCTCTTGGCAAAGCCCTTGATGACATCTGCCTTGTTGCCGAGCAGGCGGTAAAGGCTCATAACCTTCTTGCGGCACTCGCCAACGCGACGCAGCATGTCTCCGCCACTGTCTCCGGTCATCAGCTCGCCCTTCTCGGACCGATTGTCGCTGGCGTTCTTGTTCTGCTTTTCGTATTCGAGCTCCTTGGCCTTGCCGGACTTCTTGGGCTTTTCGTCTTCGTTTTCGTCGTAGGAGTGCATGTCCAGAATGACTTCGTCGATCTCGTCGACTTCATCCTCGATCTGGGAGACTAGTGGTGCATAAACGTCTGTAATATCGTCGATGATGGCGTACGAGATCCAGTCCGAAGTGGGAGACATGTAATCATTGAGCTGGCGGATACGACGGCGAACATTGGCTGGATGAGGCGTCATGGAAAAGTGGAACTAGAAAGTGTGTCAGCACACCCGCCAATTGAACGTAACACGGAACAAGCACTCGGTGGACTTACACTGATCACTGCTTCCCTGAACACCACAAAATACATATTGACGGGCTCCAAGTAGTCATCGCTGTCCTTGTCCTGCTCGAAACTCCGGTAGTTGACAAAGTAGTAATTCTGGAAAAGCTCGACCTTCTCGCGTTGCTCCTGCATCATGATGTCCTCGGTGGTAAGTTGATGAATGCCAAACGCCTTGGAAAGGACCTTCATCTCTGTTTCTGTAGGACTTAGCACGTCGAGCCAGAACACTGGCCTCGGCCCATAACGCTTTTGCTTTGCCCGTGGTGTGTGTGACTGGGCGGGCGTCCTTGAACCGGAGGTCTCGTCTGGCTTCCCCTCACTCATCACCGAACCTTCCCTGGACTCCCTTCCTCGGGTCTGTTCCGGAACCGGTGGTGCTATTGTCGGAACTGCTGATCCGTTCTGCTCATCTTCATCATCGCTGCTATCGCTCAACTCCGGCTGTTCGGGTTTGAAGAGGTCCTGGAAAGTAGCTCCAAATTGGCATAGCTCACTGATCGTCCTGCTGTGAATCGTACCATCGAAAGTCTCGTTGAAGTACGTGTATCTGTACGGCGCGTCGTCCTCCTCTCTGTGCCAAATGGTCTTCGTAGGTCGCAACCTGCCGCCGACCAACATCGGCTCACTGATCTTCTTCGCGCGGATCTGCTCCTGGTTACGCTCCTCTTTCTCCTCGCGGCTCCATTCATCCAAAATATCCAAGTCCGGCCACTGGCGATGCCTTCGCCTACGAGGACTCCGTCTGCTGCTACTGCGCTGCTGTTCCGCCACTTCGTCCTCTCCAATCTCGGACAGTTCTCCAGGATAACAGACATCCTTCTCGGCCAAATCCTGAAACGTACGCCTATAGTCATCCCCACGGGGTGTTGTTGGAGAAGGGCCTGCAAACCGGTCTTCGTTATCGTCCTTGTCGATGTCTATGACCGCGTCACGGCTATCGCGTGGCGACCTGGTGTATTCTTCGGCAATCATGACATCATCCAGCGTGCCCATCTTAGGAGATCCAGGAACCGAAGGAGGGTTGTTGACATCGTAGTCTTCGTCATCCGACTTCTTACTCCTTCTGCTTCTGCTGGACACAGGAGAAATGCCCTTCGAGTTTCTGCGGGGGTCCTGTGCTCATGACTACCATAACCGAAACCAGATCCGTGTCTTGAGAAGCCAGGCCTGTCACGGTGAGAGCTTGCAATGAGTGGCGTACGCTCGTTGCCCTCATCTTCGTCTTCGCTGATCATTTCGCGCGGGTTAGGACGTCGAGTCTTGTTAGGACTCGAAGGCTGGAACGAAGCGCGGTAGGGCGTCGGACGTGACTTAAACATGCTCTGCGAATTGCTCTGCCTCCGAGGGCGGAGGCCGGTAGGCTGGTCTCTGCAGGGTTATCGTCAGTACACGCAGCTTTGAAGGTCGCTCCAAATAACAACATGACCTACCTATGATCGAGCAATGCCTCGCTTTCCAGACTGGTGCTGCTGCGTCCGCCGTTCTTCAGCCTGTAGAAGCTAGTGTTCGCAGAAGGTCTTGGTGCATCCAGCAGACTCGGCCTCTGTTCCACTTCGCTCTCAGCTACGCTCTCGTCTGGGGCAATGAAACTCTGTCTGCGGTTCCTCCTTTTCTTGCCGCCCCGGTGTCTCTTTTTCTTTTGACCTCCTCCGGTGCTAGGTTGGGAGTTGCTGGACATGTTCGGATCGCGAGAAGAGGACGCGGCGTTGGATCCATTACTGCGTGAAGGTGCAGCCATGTCGTCGGAGCCTCTGATCTTGTCGAGCGCGCTCTTCTGGTCCATGGCCGTGTAGCGGATGCAAAGGCAATCAGGTATTGAGCGGTCGTGGAGCAGAATAATGCGAACCGGATGTGTTAGGAGATACGAGAGTGAGTTTTCAGCGCGATGGAGTTCGCCGACGAGCTGGACTTGAATGGTTCACCAATGACGCAGGACGGCTGGAGAACCTCCGCAATCCGGCAAACTTTGTTGGGCAATGGACGAGAGGCAAGAACGGATCGATAACTGCAACACCTTTACACGATCATATCGGAAGAACCGCCCTCAACATGAGTTATCGCATACTGCTGAGCACGTGGAAATAGTGCAAGAGATGTCGACAGTAGTTTTTGTGGATCTTGTGCGCGACGAGGGCGTACCTGCACAAGAGGACACCACCTCCTGCTCGCGTGCTCGCTTGCCTGCTTGGGGCGCGCTATTTCGGAGCATGCATAGCCGTTGCGAACGGACGGACAGCCTGATTCAGTATGCAAGTAACCAATAATCGTCCTGCGTCACTGGTCGTGTCTGGGTCTTGATCATGGACAAGGCACGCCATGAAGACACAGCTAGTTACACCAGTTTCGCACCGGGTTTCAGTTCCGTTCATAGCGAAGCTTTCGAGAGCAAGCGGCATAACCCTCTGAGAGTCCTCAACACGGCAACCGGTTCTCCGCTCCTCCAACCTGTACATCGACTCAACACCACCTACTGGCATGTAGATGCGTTGCTTGCTTCATGTTTGTCTCCTCATGCGGCAAAGACCAGCTTTGTTGAGACCAAGACCATGGACCGGCATCCCACCTTGCAGAGCCACAATCGGTTCCACCATGCCAGCTGAGGTGCAAAGGGCACAGGCAGCCAGTCCTTGTCACCAACGTGCTCTCCAACTCACTCGGAGAGCCATGACCGTAATCCATGCGTTGCTTGCATAGTGCAGCGTACCACGCAAGCGTTGTTCACGTTGTAAAGCGGACAATGCCACCAACACTAGGCGAGCAATTCACTGGTTGATCAACTCCTGAAACATCATGGGCTTGTCGTCTAAACGAATTTGCGACTTGCGGCTCTCGGCGACCCTTGACGGGATTGAGTGCTGAGTAGGCGTGCTCGATGCCAAAACGGGAGGCACGCCTTGCTGGGTCGCTCCTTCCCATTTTGGCCAAATTGTCATATAATCTCTAGAAACTAATATCAATAACAAGGGCTTGTGGTCTAGCGGTATGACATCTTCTTAGCATTCGGGCGTCTCTCGAGACCTGGGTTCTGAGATGGAGAAGGTTCCGCGTTCGACTCGCGGCTAGTCCATCATATTTTGCTTTTGCTCCACAATCGTGACAATGGTGTAGAGACCAATGCAGCGGTCAAGCTTTGCTCTCATCCTGACAAAGTTTTGAAAGGCTTTAACATGAATTGCTTGGCGTAAGAAGGCAGTCCCTGACAACTGTGCTCCTATTGGTTCACAGGTTCAGCGTTGCATCTTTGGAGATTGCTTTCTCGCCGCTACTTTCCATCTTGGCCATTGTATGAGAAATGTGACGGGAGCCTTGCATATGGAACTCGAACGCACGCCCCGAACCTAAAGATTGTACACAAACCCAAGCGCCCTGTCCCCTCCAACCCGTTCTCCACCACCCCTGCCTCCTCAACACCTCCTTCACCTCCTCCCTCCTCCTCAACACCCAGCAAATAGCCAGCACGCCGCACAACGCCAACGTCTCCATGCCCGCACTGACGGCGTTCCCCATCAAATATCTGGGGCTGTCCGTACTGGGGTAGATATTACTCGACACGACGCCCGAGACATTGGCGAGGGAGACGAAAAACGGCACGCCGACGCTGCGTTTGTAATCCGGCGCCAGGTTGTTCGAGACCCAGGTCAGGATGGTGCAGTTGTAGGCGTAGATGCCGGAGCCGCAGAGGAACATGGCGAAGTAGCCGGCGGCGTGGGAGGCGGTGCTGCAGACGATTACGTAGCCGATGATGACGGGGATGGGAGCGATCACGAGGACGACGGCGCGCTTCTTGAGTCGGTCGGAGGCGGCGGTTGCGATGAAGAGGGTTACCGTGGCGAAGAGGTAGACGGGGATGGTGAGATAGTTGGCTTGGAGTGACGTGTATCTGCGAGCGGCGGATGTTAGTAGATGTCGTTGGCGACAGAGTGGAATGGGTCGCTCACCCAAGACCCTTGATGATTGTGGGCAAGAATGTGCCGAAGCCGAACAGCGCAATCGACGAGCAGAAGAACGCGAGCGCCGACACGTAGACGCAGGCATCCGTAAAAGCCATGCGTGCGTACTTCCAGTCAAAGTGCTCATCGCCCCTGTTGACAACGTCGCGCTGTTTCCTGGCTCGCATGAGTGCCTTTTCTTCAGCGTTGAGAAACCACGCGTGCTCTGCGGTGCTGGGCAGCAAACACCAGCAGATGCCACAGAGTACGATGGAGAAGGCGCCCTCGACGATGAACAACCATCTCCAGGCTTCAAGGCCGCGTCTGGTGCCCATGGTTTCGATCCCATAAGCAATCAGTCCGCCGAAAGCACCGGAGAGACAGTTGCAGCCGTAGATGATGGCGTTGCGCTTGGCTTGGTCTTCGCGCGACCAGATGGTAGAGATGACGAAGACGACGCTGGGCACTAGACCGGCCTCGAAGGTGCCGAGTAGGATGCGCACGGCGATGGCCTGTGAATAGTTCTGGACGAAGCCTGTGCTAAGGGTGATGACGCTCCAGGCGATCATGGCGACGCCTAGGACGTGTTTGGCACCGAATCGCTTGACGGCCATGGTCCAAGGGGTCTCGAGTAAGACATACGTGGGGTAGAAGAGGGTAGAGACGGTGTTGAACTGGTTGCCTTTTAGTCCAATGCCGTCTTCAAATCCGAAAACCTTTGCGTTTCCTGCGTTGCTAAGGTTAATGAAAAGGAACACTGGTGATCTGCGTTCGAACACACACCCAGATTCGACCGGTCCAGGTACGCGATAAGAAGGATAACGGCAAGCGGAGGCAGCAAGTACTTGTCGAATTTCCGGAGGGTAAGTCGTTCCTGTTCGGCGTCGATGTAGATGACCTCCTGTACTTCTCCCTTGGCCAATTTTCTGGTCGTTCCATCAGAAGGCGAACAGGTCTCGACGGCCTTCGGGTTCAACTCGGCCATGGTGTAAGTGAGCAGCTACTACCTCTTTCCAGTCGTGGTTGCTGACTCAGAGGAACACGATAGGAGAACATGGAACAAAGAGCGCCTACCTAGTTATATACCTACGTGTGCGGTTCCGTTCATGTGTAAGGATTGCTATCATACGTTGAGAATGGGGCGCCGGAGCAGGATGGAAAACCGGATCCGCTACGACAAGGCGGCACTTGGCAACGTGGACAAAGTGTTGTTGTGTGGACCGACTGTCTTCTTGCGGTATCTGGAGACCCACGGTGGCGACAGCGTGCTGTGGTCAGAGGTCCTATCTGGTTGTTGCTGTTGCTGTTGCTATTGCTGTTTGCTTGGCGGGCCAGGATGGTTATCGCACTCCATAGCCAACGTTGGCCGAATGCTGATAAGGCTGACCCACTGAGGAACATGGCGAGTACCTGCCTAATGCGTGACTATGATGTTGGCCACTGTCCCCTCGCGGCCAGCAAGGTGGGCAGTCCGACACCCTGAGCACTATCGCAGCATACAGTAGCTCTTTACAATACCCGGTCTGGCAGGGGATGCTCTTGTCGATCCCTATCCCGGCGTGAGGAGTCCATGGGAGAGGGAAGAGGGTATTGTAGTTTTCCTTTGTGCCCTCATACCGTAAACCAAACCGGCTTTGGCAATCTCTGTCTTCCGGCACGCGATAGAAAAGACACCCCAAAATGGATAAGCCCATCCGTTGCTTGTGTAATCACTGAGGCTGATGTTGTACTGTGCATGTTCACATGGTAAAGTGTTTCATACACTCTGTCCTGCACCCTGCAGGAACATGTGCGGACTTCGGCAAAGCAGAGCCGCATTCAGGACAGCTGTGAAGTTCGCCGTGTCAGGGAAGTCAATTAGGTACACAACGCCTTACCTTTTCCAAACTACGGTACGGTCCTTTGCATATACCTTCCTTTCTCAACCCGTCCTGTTCTTTTCTGAAAGAACCTTGCCGTCAGAGACAGCATGATATAATCCGGGAAACGAATCGCAACCCAACATCTCCGCGATCAACTCCAAGATCTGGGATTTCTCAGAGCCTCGCATATAGTCGCATCCTCAGATAAAGTCGGCAACATGCTCTGGTTACACACATTGGCACTGCTGTGCCTCCTGCCTTTGTTGGCCCTCTGCGCCGAGGACTATTACAAGGTCTGCACAATCAAATCCTCTCAAAACACTGAGATCTCGCTCCTGACTCGACGACACAGCTCCTCGGGGTCGATAAGAGTGCCTCTGATAAAGAGCTCAAGAAGGCCTACCGGAACCTCAGCAAAAGTACCACCCGGACAAGAACCCGTACGTCCTCCCTCTCCCGTCCCCTCCTCACCTCTCCTCTGCCCATGCTATGCATCCACTTTCGCCTTCCCACCAGCCCTCAGACTACAACACTCTTCGGAGACCAACTAATCCTTTCTCAGCGGCGACGAAACCGCGCACCAAAAGTTCGTCGAAGTAGCCGAAGCCTACGAAGCCCTCATCGAGCCGTCCACGCGCAAAATCTACGACCAATACGGCCACGAAGGCCTGCAACAACACAAACAAGGC
The DNA here is from genome assembly GCA_030247885.1 of Taxawa tesnikishii (nom. ined.). Classification (NCBI taxonomy): domain Eukaryota; kingdom Fungi; phylum Ascomycota; class Dothideomycetes; order Dothideales; species Taxawa tesnikishii (nom. ined.). The sequence continues at coordinate 401,837 of JAPDRO010000017.1, read as the reverse complement.
GGCGGACGCCCCCAACACGACCCCTTCGACCTCTTCTCCCGCTTCTTCGGCGGCGGCGGCCACTTCGGACAGCCCGGCGTCCGACGGGGTCCCAACATGCAAGTGAACGTTCACATGCCCTTGCGGGACTTCTACACGGGCGCGGAGCACGAGATCACCATCGAGAAGCAGGCGATATGCTCCGCGTGCGAGGGGTCCGGCAGCGAAGACGGCCATCGGGAGCGGTGCGGACGGTGCAACGGGCAAGGGATGATCATCCAGAAGGCGCAGCTGGCGCCGGGCATCTTCCAGCAGATGCAGATGGCGTGCGACGTGTGCGGCGGACAGGGCACCACGATAAAACACAAGTGCAAGGTGTGCGACGGCAAGCGCGTCGTGCGCGAGGAAGAATCCCACACGCTGGTCATCGAGAAGGGCGTGCCCAAGGGCGCGCGGATACAGTTCGAGAACGAGGGCGACGAGAGCCCGGACTACGTGGCCGGAGACCTGTTCGTCACGCTCTCGGAGAAGGAGCCGGAGTTGGGCAGCGGGAAGGAGAAGAACGATCGCACGGACGGCACCTTCTTCAGACGCAAAGGCACGGATCTTTACTGGCGCGAAGTGCTCAGTCTGCGCGAGGCGTGGATGGGCGATTGGACGCGCAACCTGACGCACTTGGACGGTCACGTGGTCCAGCTCTCGCGCAAGCGCGGCCAGGTCGTGCAACCGGGAACCGTCGAGACGGTAGCGGGCGAGGGCATGCCCGTCTGGCGCCACGAGTCCGGGCCCGAATTCGGCAGCCTCTTCGTCGACTACGTCGTCGTGCTACCGGATCAGATGGACAAGGGCATGGAGAAGGAGTTCTGGGACACGTGGGAGAAGTGGAGGAGGAAGAAGGGCGTCGATCTCGCAAAGGATAGCGGGAGACCCGCCGCCCGTGATGAATTGTGATAGATATACCCAACCCAATGACACCAGACTACACGAAGATGCCTGTTTTCCCCCTCGTTCCGGCCCTCACAATGCCCGGACCTGCTTCAATTCTGGAGGTGCCATCTAGTACAACAGGGGTGGGGGAAGCACTACCCTAGGCCTGCTAAGCTGTAAACTTACACTATGGTATCGGAGTATGCAATTGTTGCTGCCGCCGCCTTACAACACGCAAATATCCGGTCAAAGAACCCCGTCGCTCGAGAACGTGAGTTTGCCAACACCGTAGACGTGCCCGTTTTGGGCATGGGGAAATGAGTCGGGGATCAATTTTTTTTGTTTTCGTCCACCCTGAGAAACACGTTTTTCTCTCGGAAACATCATTACACTTCTAACAGAAACTAAGGAAAACGACAACTCCTGGGGGTGGGGGGGGAGAAAGAGAACAACCGCTTCTTAGAATTTGTCTTTGCATCATAGCAAAACAAGACGACCGACATCTAATCAACGTCCACGTCCAACACACATCGCTTAAATGAAGGAGAAACCCCTTCCCCCCGTCCCGCAGGCGACAAGCCTCCGGGCGGGAACAAAGAAGAAAAGGCCGCGGCGGCTCAGTAAAGATGGAACCCGCTCAATCCTCGTACACGTACTCGATATGGCAGACGCCCTCACCCGCACCCGTCTCGGCCGGGGCAGCAGGGGTGGAAGAAGTCGCAGCCGGGACGGAACCGTATCCGGATGGCAGCTCCGACGAGGTCGGGACGGCGGCGGCGGCAGCAGTGGAGGTTGAAGGCAGGAACGAGGAGACCTGGGTTCCCGAGACGACGGTCGTGTCGATACTATTCGAGATCAGAGCGCTGGTGAAGGCGGACACGGTGGTGGGCAAGTAAGGGACGGAGGCAGTGGTTGGGGCGGAGGCTTCGGAGGTGGTCACTGCGGCGGCGGCAGAAGAGGAGGAGGTGCTGACGACGGTAGCGAGAGTCGTGGGCACACTCGTGTAGCCGTAGGTGGAGGCCAGGCTGAAGGAGTAGATGCTCTCGGTCTCAACAGGCGCGGCAGAGGAAGCGGAGGTGGGGATTGACGCGGCCTCGCTGGAGGAAGTCGCAGCGGCAGACACGCTGCCGTAATCGGAGACGGCGGTGGCGGCGGAGGATGCGGTGGACTCGGTGGAGACTGGGACTGGAGAGAGGGTCACGGTGCTGGCCGCAAAAACGGTGGAGGCAGCAGCCGAGCTTGAGTAAGCAGAAAGACCGGTTGCTGCAACCTCGACGGCAGAGGAGGTGGAGACAGCGGCGGCGGCAGCGGCGGCGGAGGAAGAGGAGGCGTAGTCGGCAAGGCTGGTGGCCTCGACAGCAGCGGCAGTAGAAGGAGCAACAGATGCAGAGCCGGAGGAGGCGGCACCACCTGGTCCACTGACGGAGGTGGTCAGGTCACCGCTCTCGATGTAAACGCCCGAGAAGTGCCAGTCCTCGGCGGCGGTGTCGCTGCGGCCAGTCGAGGAGGCGAGGCGGAGGACACCGAGGTGCCAGTCAGCGCCGTTCTAGAATCAGTGAGTCAGCGCCTTTCCTCGTCCATGTCCGGTCTCGACGAGCTTACAGAGGAAGTGCTGGCGGAGAAGGGACCAGCGGTCAGGGTAAGGTCCTCAGCACCGGTGGAGTGGTAGTAGGCAACAGTGCTAGCGTCGAAGTCGATCTCGTAGGCGACGTTGTGCCATTCGCCGGCGGTAAAGTTGGTCTCCCACTTACCGACACCTCCAACCATCCACTGCAGGCGGTTGTCGCTGGTCGCCTGCTCACCGCTGATGAGGCCGTACTTCATCTCCGTAAAGTGCGACTCGAAGAAGCACACCTGGTGCTCCTCGTACTGGGATGGTGGGTTCACACCGGTGTGCTGCATGCTGAAGTGGTAGTACACCTTGCCCTTGTTGATGGCAGCGGAGGTCTGGGGGATCAGCTCGGTGCGAAGCATTCCATCATTGTTCCAAACGGCGGTCTGGTCAAGAGTAATCTTGACACCCTGCTTCGAGCTGCTGTCGGCCGGGTTCTTGTAGGTGGAGTCCAGGTTGACGTAGTCGGTGACCGGGCCAGTGCCGTGGATGTAGTACTGATAAGGTCCGACCTCGTTCGAGAAGCTCCCTATGCGCGCATTCGCGTGAGAATACTGCAGGTAGTTTTAGGCTGTTGGATGTGCGTACAGTTGTTCAGGTCAGTGCTGGAGGTCATGTCGTTGAAGCGGCCATCCCAGAGGACAGTGCCTACGAGCGTCAGTACTGCTACTGTTGCTGCGGTCGCAAGTCGCCATACCAGCCATGGCGGTGCCAACCAGGGCACCGAGAGCAGCGACGGAAGAGAACATTTTGAAAGATAGTCAAAGAGTGGACGCAAGATCTACTTGCGGACAACTAAAAACGAGCGACTGGAAGAGGAGCGAAAACGCGAACGAGAAGCAGGGCGACAATGGCAAACCTACATGCGCCTTGGGTACGGCCGCCCTCTATATCATGGTTCGGAAGGTGAAGCTAGGCATGGCGTTCTGAGACAGCCACTCTTGCGCACAGCTACCCGCAAGTCGTGCGTGGTTCGTGGCGAGATGAAGGGTGATGAGACTGGTTAGGGCTTGCGGCAAAAGCGCTATATCTGTGGATGCTTAGTACCCATGCTGCACCAAGGCTAGCAACTGACGGTCGTCTAGAGCTGACCAGATGCTTGCCCGGCGTGCAAACAGAGGCTGTGTTACGCGCCCTTGTGGCAGCAATGGCTGAACATGAAACGCTGCTGGCTATTTCTGTGCACTGACAGACTGCGAACAGACAGCCCCTTCTTACAGCGTAGATCCATTGCACGTCTCCGGGGACCTCATGAGTACTCCGACCGGACTTGTGTACACCGCGAAATCTTCGAGTGAATCGTTACGTTTTGGGAAATTGGCAAGGTTGGCAAGTTTACTCTGGGTATACACATTGTTACAGGGGGCAAAGGTGTTGTTTCAGGCTACGCGAGGCGCGCCAAAAGCCAACCACTGCACGTGCGCGCGCCTCTCCGCATTTGCGTTTGCTTATCCCTCCACTACCGATGCTCCGTATCCTCGACCCAGCAGCCTCGATCCTAGGCCAGCACGCTGTTCCGTACCACATCAGTGGCACTCTGGCCGCCTATCAAGCCCCGCCATCACGTACCAGCCCTCCACCAGCCGCAACGGCAGCATGTCAGCTTACACACACCAAGTATTCTCGTGCTTCATCTATCCCCCAGCGGCCCCTCACTCCATGCTCTGCGCCAGCGTCCACATGTTCTCCATCTTGTACCTGCTGAGAAAGTCCTTCGCTTCTCCGTCCGTCTCACAAACCCTAGTTCCGAGCCTCTTGAACGCTCGATCCTTCTCCTCGCCTTCCCACACCAGCGTGCACTTGTTGGAACTCAGATCTTTCAACTGGCCCCTCTCGTCCATTGGATTCAACCACTCCGCCTCGGGCGCCTTGCCGCCCTCGGTCGGAGGCGCGTTCTCATCCCATTTGATGCGGTTCAGCATCAGCTTTCTGTAGAAGTTGATACTATGCGCTCCACCTTCAACAATCACCAGATTCATCTTCGGGTTGATGATGAAACATCCAGTCAGTGCGTTCTGGGTCGCGTTGACCTGAACCTTGTAGCGATGCTTGCCGTTGCTCAAATTGTCTATCTTGTAGACCGAGATCTTCATTCCCTTCGCCGCGTCAGCTTCCTGCTGCGCTGCCAGTTTCTCGTTCCTTTGCTCCTTCGTCAACTTGCGTTCCTCGTTTGCAGCCTCGTGATCAGCAGCACGCTGCGCGATCTCGCGGTTGACGCGCGCTTCGACGGCCGTGGGGTCTTTGACGGCTTCCTGTCCTAGCACGCGCATGAGGTTGGACTTCTTGACCTTTGGTGGTGGCGGCGGCTTAAGACCTAGTCTGATCTTCGCCTGCTCCTCCTTGTGGTCTGCCATACGGCGCTGACGCCGCAGCTTGGCCTGCTCCGTTTTCGTGAGGGGCAGTGGCTTGGGCGCGGGCATATTCTTGTCTTGTGGCGGGTCGAGCAGAACTGGGTGTTGCACATACTGGGTGATAACGTCGAAGTTGAGCTTGCCTGGCGCGTCTAGGTCGTTGTAGTCTTTACCGTTCACAAGACCTTCATCCCACCATTCGATATCCGGAGGTGCAGCAACCAAGAATGACTTTTCCGTAGCTTGCTCGATAGCCTGTTTCCGTGCCTGCTCCTGGATTTCTCGTTTCATGGCCTCTATCCTCTCTTGCTGGCGGATGGCATTGGCCTGGTTGATGTATTTACCCTTTTGATTAATCAGGAGCGCCCTTGGCACGCGATTCTTCTGCCTCTGCAGTCCCGCATCATAGTACGGATCGTTTCTTGCTTGTTCATCCGCCGTATCCGTGGAGAGATATGGGTTGGCCTTTGCAGCTTTTTCTGCCTCCCTGCCTCCTCTCTGTGGACCCTTTCCCCTCGCTGCCGGGGCACTTAGATCTCCCATCAGACTAGGGTGCAGACCAACACCAAGTCCACCTCTTGCAACCCTGGACGCGTCCTCCCGGACTGGAGGTGGTGTTGGAACGGCCGCAGCTGGCTCGCGAGGCTTGCTGAACTTCTCTCTGAGTGCAGCCAACCTCGCCTGCAAGGCGGGATCCCTTATCACTCCTGTAGGTTCCGGAGCTGGCGAAGCTGGCGCTGGAGAGGGAGATGCCGCGGCTGGAGGGGCTGGAGCTGCTGCCGCTGACTTTCCCAGGTTCAATTTTGCCTTCATGGCCTCTATCCTGGCCTTCGCGTCCATAGCATTATTCTGCGCTGCAGGAGCTGGTGGTGTAGGCGCTGCACCGCGCTTGGCCGCCATCTTCGCCTTCAGTTCCGCTATCCTCTGCTCTGCCTCCCTCCTCTTTCTTTCAATGTCCGTCTCTGCTCCATTTGCGCTCGGAGGTGGAGCAGGCGATCCATTGATTGAGCGCGACCTCTTGTTGTCACCATTCTCGACACCATCCGCGGGATACGGGCGCTTTTCCGGCATGTTTGCTGAGCGCAGACGAGGTGTCTGCGGCGAAGGTTGATTGCACCGCTTTCGTGGAAGTTTGTCAGAAGCAAAGCAGGCACCAGTGCAAGCGTCGCGTGTGCGGCTTTGCGCAGGTTCGGAACCTGCCGAGGCGCGGGATAGTGAGCTTCAATCTTCGAAAAAAGTCTGGATGGAACCACTGCCACTCGACTTGCGCCCGAGCCAAGCGCATCCGACTGCGCAAGACAAGAGAAGACTACTCGAGCTGTGAACCGTTGCTTTCAGTCAATCCACAACTATGAACATCTCACAGCCCGTCTCCTCCGCTATTGGAGGCGTCGAGTTCGGCATTCTCGCGGCGGACGAGATCAGAGCACTCTCTGTGAAGAGAGTTACGAACCCCACGACCTTCGATACCCTCCTCAATCCTGTACCTGGAGGTCTTTATGATGCAGCCCTTGGCGCGTTTGGCGACAATGCGTGAGCAAGACTCTTCGGGCAACAGTATGCTGGGGGCAAGCTAACAGTATTTGCAGATGCGGAACATGTAATCTCAAATTTGGTTGTCCCGGCCACTGCGGTCATATCGAGATGCCGGTACACGTATATAACCCCACCTTTATGGACCAGTGTTTGCGACTACTCCGCGCCAAATGTATATACTGTCACCACCTCAAGATGTCCCGCCAGGAAGTCAACCGCTTTACCTGCAAGTTTCGCCTAATCAAGTATGGGCTCATCAAAGAGTGTTACGATCTGGAAGAGCTCAATTCTATCCCAATCTCGAAAAGCGCCGCGAGGGAGGCGGATGATGACGATGAGTCCGGTCTGGACCAGGATACGAAAGACATTATTGAGCGCAGGAATCGCTTCGTGAAGAAATGCATCAAGCTGGCAGGGCTGAGTAAGAACATGGAGGACAAGACAACAGCCAAGATCGAAGCCGTAGCCGACGAGAGGAGAGCTCTTGTCAAGGAGTTCCTCTATGAGATTACAAAGGGCAAGAAGTGCGGAAACTGTGGTGGTGTCTCTCCCAGCTATCGCAAGGACCGCTTTGTTAAGATTTTTCAGAAGCCTCTGCCGGAGAAGGACAGGATTGCTATGGTGCAAGGAGGCTTCAAGGCACAAGATCCGATGTTGTTGCTAAAGAAGCAGAGGCAGGCTGCTGCGGCTGCGGACAAAAGAGGGGCCTCGAGCAGGACGAGGGTGTTGCCGATCTGGAAGACCCATCTGGAGAGTCCGAGGGCGAGGGCGAAGACATCGAAATGCTGGATATCGAACAAGAGGTGGCAGGTGGAAACGTGTTGGAGACGGAAGCAAGCTCAGGCAGGACAAAAAAGCCAAAAATCCGACTCTGACCAGATCTATGTCAATGCGGGCCAGGTGCATGCTGCGCTTGTCCATCTGTTCAACCAAGAGCAGGAGATTATGGGTATGGTCTACGGGCCGCACTCACGGTCAAAGAAGGGTCCTTCAGTGAGCGCAGACATGTTTTTCATCAAAGATTTACTGGTCCCGCCAAATCGCTTCAGGCCCGAGGCTCGTATGGGAGAAGGCGAAATCGCGGAGGCCCAGGAGAATACTTTGTACAAGAACATCCTCAACACGTGCGAGCTGATGGGACAAATCCACAAGGAGCTGAACGGTACTACCGTGGCAGAAGCTGGACGCCGGAGCCGGAATTATGCCGATTTTCAGGACGCATGGGTACGGTTGCAGGATGCGGTGAACTCTTTAATCGACCGGGACCGGAATCCAGTTCAAGGCGGCGCAGGCAAATCAAATCCCGACGGTATCAAGCAAAGGCTCGAAAAGAAGGAAGGTCTGTTCCGTAAGAACATGATGGGCAAACGTGTCAACTTTGCTGCCCGTACAGTCATTTCTCCGGATCCGAATATCGAGACAAACGAGATTGGTGTCCCTCCTGTGTTCGCAGTCAAGCTCACCTACCCCGAGCCGGTCACCGAGCATAACTACTACGAACTGAAGGAGGCGGTTATGAATGGACCGTACAAGTGGCCAGGTGCCGTCGCTATTGAAAATGAGAACGGCCAGGTCATCAACTTGCAGCTCAAGAACAAGGAGGAGCGCACTGCATTAGCAAACCAGCTTCTATCACCGTCCGCCACTAACATCAGTGGAGCGAAGAACAAGAAGGTGCATCGCCATCTCAACAACGGCGATATTGTCATCATGAACCGGCAGCCTACCCTTCACAAACCATCCATGATGTGCCATCGCGCTCGTGTTCTGCCCGGAGAGAAGACCCTTCGCATGCACTACGCTAATTGTAACACCTATAATGCCGACTTCGATGGTGACGAAATGAATATGCATTTCCCTCAGAACGAGATTGCCCGTGCGGAAGCTGTCGGCATCGCCGACACTGATCACCAGTACTTGTCAGGTACCGCTGGAAAGCCGCTCAGAGGTCTGATCCAAGATCACATCTCGATGGGTGTATGGCTCACAAACCGGGATACGTTCTTCAACCGAGAAGACTATCAGCAATTACTCTATGCGGCGCTCAGGCCAGAGAGCAACCATACTTCGACTGGGCGGTTAGAGACTGTGAGACCCGCGATTCTCAAGCCAAGGCCGTTGTGGACCGGCAAACAAGTCGTTACTACGATACTGAAGAACATTAAACCGGAAAACCATCCCGGTCTGACGCTCTCTTCCAAGTCATCGACCGGCGCGGATAGGTGGGGTCCGAAGTCAGAAGAACAAACAGTCATTTTCAAGGACGGAGACTTGCTGTGCGGCATTCTTGACAAGGCTCAGATTGGACCTGCTGCTGGTGGCTTTGTCAACGCAGTATACGAAGTATACGGACACACCATCGCTGGCAAACTGCTGAGTGTCCTTGGTCGGCTCCTGACCAAGATGGAACACATGCGCGCTTTCTCTTGCGGTGTTGAGGATCTGGTTTTCACTAGGGAAGGTGAAGATATTCGAAGGGACGCCCTCAGCGGTGCCAACACGGTAGGATTGGAGGTCGCTGCAAAGTACGTATCTTTGCAGAGCGAAAAGCCTGAGAGCAATGATCCAGAACTGCGAAGACGCCTGGAAGACGTGCTTCGCGACGACACAAAGCAGGCAGGTCTCGATACCATGATGAACGGCCAAACAGCTGGCCTTTCTTCTACGGTTACGAAGAACTGTCTGCCTGCTGCCCTGGTGAAGCCTTTCCCCAAGAACCAAATGCAAGCTATGACTGGATCTGGAGCCAAAGGTTCCCAAGTCAATGCCAACCAGATTTCTTGCAATCTCGGACAACAAGTTTTGGAAGGCCGGAGAGTTCCAGTCATGGTCAGCGGCAAAACATTGCCGTGTTTTAAGCCTTTTGAGCCTAGCGTCAGAGCCGGTGGTTACATCGTGGATCGTTTCTTGACAGGAGTCAGGCCACAAGAATACTACTTCCACGCAATGGCTGGAAGAGAAGGCCTCATTGATACTGCTGTCAAAACTTCTCGTTCCGGATATCTGCAACGTTGTTTGATCAAGGGTATGGAAGGCATGAAGGTTGAGTATGACACTTCCGTTCGCGACGCCGATGGCTCCGTCATCCAATTCTTGTACGGTGAGGACGGCCTGGATGTGTCGAAGGCAAAGTATCTCAACGACTTCAAGTTCTTGGGAGAAAATTACATGTCCATGGTTCATGCTCTGGGCATGCGGGATGAGTTCCCGCGCATCTACAACGACAAAGCAGCAGAAGACACCAAGGAGGCGGAGAGGAAGTACAGGAAGACTGGTGACCTCGGTGCCAGCGATCCTGCTCTTGCCAACTGGAACCCTGGCAAGTATGCTGGCGCCAAGTCAGAGAAGGTCTACCGATCGTTCAAGAACTATCTCGACGCAAATCCGGACAAGCTGGTCAAGGACAAGAAGAAGAACGTCGAAGGTGTCAACGGTCTTACCAAGAAGAGCTTCGAAGCCATAATCAATGCCAGATATCTCAAGTCCACGGTCGAGCCTGGTGAGGCTGTTGGTGTTGTTGCTGGACAGTCTGTTGGTGAGCCCTCTACTCAAATGACGCTCAACACTTTCCATTTGGCTGGTCACTCGGCAAAGAACGTGACGCTGGGTATTCCCCGTCTGCGTGAAATTGTCATGACTGCAAGCGCAAGCATCGCCACTCCGACAATGACTCTCTACCTGAACTCCGAGATCTCCAAGGAGCACGGGGAACAGTTCGCCAAGGGTATCAGCAGGCTTAGTCTGGCCGAGGTCCTGAAAAGGTCCAGGTGACCGAGAAGCTCGGAAGGGGTGTCGCATACGGACAAGCCAAGATGTACACCATTCGCTTGGACCTTTTCCCCTCGGACGAATACTGTGCCGAGTATGCCATTACTGTTGCAGACGTTGTCAGGACAATTGAGAGTAGATTCTTGCCAAGGTTGCAAGCCATTATCCGGAAGCAACTCAAGAAGAAGGGTGACGAGAAAACTTTGAAGGCTGCCGCGAAATCTGACGCTATGCCTGAGATCGGGAAGTCTGCAGGTACCATCGACCAAGAAATTGGTCGCAGTGAAGCCGAGGCTGAGGGTGGAGACGACGACTCGGACAATGAAGGCGATGACGATGCCACCAAGGACAAGGCGAAGGCCAACAAGGGACAAGGAGGTTACGCAGCTCCGGATGACAACGAAGAGGTTATAGCTGCTCAAGGACGCAGGGAGGCAGAGCCTGAAGAGGATGAGCCGGAAGACGAAGCGTATGGGGGCAGCCCGCACACATCGGACGGTTCCGACGACGAGAATGACGGCCCGTCCGTCGCATCGGGTGCTAAAGACCGCGAAGAGCGCATCAAGGCCAGCAAGTACACCAACGACGTCTCGTCCTTCCACTTCGACGACAAAACAGGTGCCTCCTGCACCTTCACGCTCGAATACTCCTCGGAGACCGCCAAGCTGCTCATGCTGCACCTCGTCGAGTCCGCCGCAAGAGATGCTCTCATCCAATCCGTGCCCGGCCTATCCGACTGCACACGCTCTGAAGAGAAGGAAACGGACCCCCTCACAGGCCAGGACGTCAAGGTACCTGTGGTCCTGACCGAAGGCGTGAACCTGATAGCGATGCGCGAATACCAAGACATCATCAACCCTAACAAGATGTTCACCAACGACATCGCGTCCATGCTGCGGCTGTACGGCGTCGAAGCCGCACGTGCGACCATCGTACGCGAAGTCGGTGCCGTCTTCGCCGGTCACGGAATCAGCGTCGATAACCGTCACTTGAACCTCATCGCTGACTACATGACGCGCGGCGGCGGGTATCAGGCCTTCAGCAGACAGGGCATCAAGGGCAACACTTCTCCGTTCATGAAGATGAGCTTCGAGACCACGGTTGGCTTCCTGCGCGACGCCGTCCTCGAGGAGGACTTTGATGATCTGAGGGGTCCTAGTGGTAGGATTGTCGTTGGTAAGGTTGGGAAGATCGGAACGGGTGGCTTTGATGTGCTGTTGCCGATTGCCCAGAAGGAGACGGAGAAAAAGCGGGAGCAGAAGACGGATAGGATGGATGTTGACTCCGAGAGTGATGACAGCGACGAGAGCGAGTGAGTGGTTGCTGTAGGCTGTAGTTTCATGTGTCTGTGAGCATAGCATCGGCGTTCGTGGTTCTGTTGAGGGGGAAAGACGTGTAGAATTGACATCAGACATTATCATGTTGTTTGTATCACATCATTCGCCCATGTAGTCGCTGCCGTGGTTGGCTCGAGGTGAGTGATCCGTAGATCCAGTAGTGCTTATGTCAAAAGTTGTCAGTTTATTCAGTGTTTGATCCAAACGGAGTGTCTTTGCTCAAAAGGCATGAAGACCAGTGCAACTTGCGAGGTAGGGTTAACCCAGAAAAAGTCCGTGAAACTTTAGGTAAAGAAGGGGAAGAGGAATTGGGTGCCCTGCTGTCGAGGGCCCCTGATCCTTAGACGCAGCTACAGAGACAATACACCTTGACGCGTAAGGCCCTGTTATACCTACATAGCTCTACGTAGGAATCCTGCGGTGGTTGTCGTACAGTGAAGTTTGATTGTTGAGACCGCTGATCTTCACCGTATGAATTGGGCAAACGACCGAAGTAGCACACAGGAAAGTTGGTATACTATCCATGTTGGGGAACTATGTACGAGAGAACATACACATCAGACAACCATCACAGCCGGACATCAACGTTCTCCCATTACAAGCGGCTCAAGCCGGCAATTTCTCTCGGCGCGTGGTAGTTTGGCACCTTCATGTCAAGGGCACTGCCAGAGTAGCCCAAGTCCTCGCCAACAAGGACGGCGCACTTCTCGCCAATCAGCAGGGCAGTGCTGTAGGTGTTGCAGCCGACGTTGTCGGGACAGATGGACAAGTCGGCAACCTTGAGACCCTTGACTCCGTGCACGTTGAGGCGCTCGTCCAGCACACCGTGCTTGACGATGCTGTTGCCCTCCTTGGGCGCCATCGAGCAAGTGCCGAGCGAGTGCCATGTCGTCTCGACGTGGCGCTTGACCCACTCCTCGACGTGCTTGAGGTCCTCGGTTGAGTAGGGCAAGTCCTCGCGGATCTCTTGCTTGTTGCTGTTGAGGAAGCTGGTCTGGGGTGTCTTGCCGGGCTCGAGTGGCGACGTCCAGCTGCCGTGCTGAATGTTGGCTGTGATGTGGTTGGGGCCAGCGTAGGCGTTGGTTGTGGTAAGATCCATGTCCAGCGCGCGCTGGGGAGTCGTAGGCGTAGAATGGGTGCATGGATGTCACCTCACCGGCGTAGGCATCCATGCGGCGGGCCGTCTCACGGGACTTGATGTATCCTGCACAGGTGTCAGCCCGATATCTCAGAGACATTGCATACGTAGGTCTTCACGTACCCCAAACCATGGGTGCCATGTCCCTCATGTCGTTCATGAAGCCAGCATCGAAGTCGGGCGCGTCGTATGCGCTTGGAGAGACGATGTGTGTCTCTCCACGAGAGAATGGGTACTCGAGGAAGTGGAACATACTGAAAAACTTCCCTGGTGGCATGTGCATGTGGTCACCGAACCAACTGTATATTCGTTAGCATTGGCACTCAGCAGACGGTATTCACGAGGGCCTACCCAGCAATAACCGAGTAGTGCATGACTGGCTTGTCTGGCTTGTTCTTGAAGTAGCTGTCCCAACCAGACTGGCTGAACTCTGGGTATGGCCAAGTATTCATCCAGTCGAGCTCCTCCTGAGTAGGCCTGATCTTCACACCCGCTTCAATGCCGTTGGTTGCCAGCGGGCCAGTGCCGTTGATGTTCCATTGGTCGAAGACGGTCTTCTGAACAACTGGATCACCACGAACGAAGTCATCGAAGGACTCCACGTTTGGCTTGGCGCGGTAAGTTGAGAAGGTAAGGTAGTGGTCTTGGAAGTTGAGACCGACACCGGGAAGGTCGACGAGAGGCTTGACGCCGGCCTTGCGGAGCTTCTCTGGGTTACCTGTGGCGTGTCAGCGAAAGACCAGCATGTCGTGCGAGTGTACTTACCAATGCCAGATCGTTGAAGGATAAGTGGCGAACTAAGGGTACCACCACTGACGATGATCTGCTTGCGGGCCCTGTAGGTCTTGGACTGGTCTTGACCAGGAGACAAAGGCTTCGTTGGGACAGTCTTGACACCAACTGCTCGGTCTCCCTCGAGAACAATCTTCTCCACCTTGGTGTTGCAGACGAGGTGGAGGTTCTGGTGGTGGGCGCGGGTGCTGTGGATATAGCCGTGTGCGGAGTCCGAGCGGCGACCGGTGTCACTGAACCTCGTTAGCAGACGCAAGAAACTGATGGCTTGCGCAAACTTACCGGTTGATCCATTTCAGCCAGTGCTCAGCACCGTGGGCGGTAACGAGATCCTGCAAGTCATCTGTTGTTGGGATGCCCTGTGATTCGACTGCTCTAAGGAAGTCCTGCATGATCGGGTAGGTGTAGTTGCCGAAGGAAACCTTGATCGGACCTTCAAATCCGTGGATGTCACGGTTGTTACAGGCACGCTGGTAGGTCTCGTGCTTTCTCATGAGTGGGATGAGCTCCTTGGTGGTCCAGCCCTTGGCTTGGAAGTCATCGTAGTCAGAAGCAGAGGCACGGGTGTACATCATGAAGTTGATGGACGAGCCGCCACCCAAGACGTGGGCGCAGGGAACGACAGCACGTCTGCCACCTAGCCATTCAGATGGACGAGAGTAGTAGAAACTTGCTGTCTTGCTGTCCAGTTTCTAACATGCTCGAGTAAGCATGAGCTGTTGTGATAGCGGGCGGAAACTAACCATGTTGCGTGGGTAGATACCTGGTCGGTACACCCATGGGTTGTTTAGGTTGCTCTCTCCGGCCTCAATGAGCATAACCTGGAGGTTGTGGTCAAGATTGGCCAGTCGACCAGCGACGACGCAACCACATGATCCTCCACCGCAGACAATGATATCAACCTCATCTGGGATAGTCATCTTGGCGTTTTGAGTAAAACTTTGTGACCGGGTTCAAAGGTATAGCTAGAAAGAGAAGGAGAGGGAAGCGGATGGGAGAGGAAAGACATGGTACTTGGAATCCTACATCTTATAGCTCGAGGAGAGGGATGTGGAACTCTATGCCCCGCATCGCAAGGCAGTTCGGAGAGAAGGAGATGTGGAGGTCCCGCAGGAGGTTGCTCCAGATCCAGTAGCACTGAGTTGATCACTGGACGAGAGGTGCATCCACAGACAAGGGAATCAACGTACAGCGTCCGCTGACTCGATGCTCGCCTGGGATCGTCGACCAAGGACGAGCCTTCACGAAGCGCAGTCGGATTTACGCGGCCTGTAGCAAAGGGTCCGGATGAAGGAGCCCTTGCTGGCGTTCGCGCCATGGCGTGACGCTAGCCGTTCCATAACAGAGGCACCCAACAGCGTTGCAACGCCGCCCTTAACAGTCCGCTCTTGTGCAGGACGATGCGGAGAACCCGGGGTGCAACAGGGTCCGCTAACGATCCCCCACACCTGCGTATCTGCGTCTGCAGGGATTGGAGATAGCAGCTTAACAGCTGCAAGATGTAAGACGGCAGAAGCGTTTCACTCTCGAGCATCCAGAGCTCAGTCTGGGCGCGTTAGCTGGCGTCTAGGGGAGCAATGACCTTGTGGATTGGCAATCAGTCGACCGTTGAGAGTGTTAACCATGGCTGGATCTTGGTGACTTTCCATCGGGGGGTGTAGTGTCTACGACCAGGAAGCTGTAGCTCTCAACCAGCTCTCGAGCATGAGCATGGGCCAAGGTGGTTGCTCAGGGCTTCATGCCGTGCCGCGCCCCGGCAAGCAGCGCTAATGTTCATTAGGGTCGGGCCCGCAACCGCCGCGAAGGTGGCTTAATGTGGGGTTTGAGTTCGTCTTCCCCGCGTCCAAGCCATGCATTTTGCCCAACTGGCGGAGACAGAAATACAACAGGTGCTCGGGGTAAGTACATATGTGGACGTACCTTCTCAGTTATGGGGCGAAGTGCAGCTGAAGGATTGGCTCCTGCGGGGAACCCTGAACCTGTTGCAAGAGCTGTTCTGTGTTAAGGCAGTCGAAGCTGGGGCCAAAAGACATGGCATACAACAAACTAGGAAGAGTTCATCAGCATTCCGATGTAGTCGTCTCAAAAGGAAACACCCCCACATCAAACTCGCAATTTGTGAGTGCGTGCTCTCAATCAGGGGCGAGACAGCATGTCCATAGCCTGGGATCGCGTGCGGATCGCGTGCGGATCGCGGCGTGTCACAACCGTCTCTTCGAGTCAGAAACGCCCGCAGGCCTCGTCACCAAGCGCGACCCCGCCATTGATGCAAACCGTATTCCGACTCTGCCGAAAGCTGGAACTCCCCGTCTTGGAGAGATGCTCAGACTGAGCTTGCCGTACACCAGCACTGCTGTGAAGCCTGTGACCGGATGAGCTTCTCAGCCTGCATTCCCACGGACTCGCGAAGAGAGTCAACGGCTAATAGCTGCTTCTGAAACCCCGCTATCAGCAGCCATTCACGCACTCGCTCCTCCGTATAAGAAAACACAGCTGACGGATCTATCTGCTGTGCCACGGATCGCCATTATTCCCGTGGAGTGACTGAAAAATCGCAGGGTTCTCCCTGCTTCATAGGCGTGGGGCCTTTGTTAGATTAGCCGGTACAGTATCTAATAGGAAGGCTGTGCCACCTAAGCGAGCCCAGGAAAGGTGCCTTGAACCAGGAGGTCGGTTGAGCTGCAGTGAAGAATGCCTGTCCGTCAAGTACTGTGATGACCCTTGATCTCCCGCTGAGGTAGACGATAAAATGCTGAACCATATTCCAGAACTGCACAGAACGCTGTGATAGTAGCCTTCCTGAAGAAGTACAGCAGTCATTTCGACCGCTGGCTGATTGATGACCACCTTCTGTAAAACCAAAACCCCATGCTGGTATATGTTACAAGCCATGCCATGTGCGCCAACGCTTGCACCTTGTCAAGGGATAAAATCCTAAGTAACGCCGTTGATGTCGCTCTGAGTCGAGATGGGTGCCCTTCCTGTCTCCCAAAAACCCCAATTTAGATTACATCTTTCCTCTCCCAGCCGGTAGGCTGTAGATATTCAATACCCTTCGATGGATGGGGCTGCGTCGGGTCCTTGTATTCGCTGACGAAAGGATTGGGGTCGTTCTTCTGGTCGAGGTTGCCGAGAGTGTGGTTGACTTCCCTGTGTTTCGCTTCGTCCGCCCTGATGTACAGGAGCAGATCTCGCATCGTCCGGTGGCCCTCAGGCATGTTCCAGTACTTGATGGCGATGTCCGGAGCGTTTGTCTTCTCCCACATCGGCAGTCTTCCAGCGTCTAGGTCTGCGATTTCCCTCGTATAGGTCAAGACGGCTTCCTCCTCGAGATAACCAACGAAACGGTGGCAGGTTCTTGGAGACAACAGATAACTGACGAAGAAGGCGTTGAAGAAGACACCCTGCGCTCCGAGGACCATCACGCGCATGAACAAGCCTGGCTCAGCCATCTTCAGGAAGGTCAGGAGGTGCATACGCTCGTTGTACGATTCCTCGAGCAGTGTTTCGATCCTACGCCAATTTAACTTCTACTTCACGCGCTTCAGTCGATCGGGAAAGATGCACTCACCAGCCGTTGTCTCTCT
The DNA here is from genome assembly GCA_030247885.1 of Taxawa tesnikishii (nom. ined.). Classification (NCBI taxonomy): domain Eukaryota; kingdom Fungi; phylum Ascomycota; class Dothideomycetes; order Dothideales; species Taxawa tesnikishii (nom. ined.). The sequence continues at coordinate 384,810 of JAPDRO010000017.1, read as the reverse complement.
TCATGCGTCTCATACTGTGTAGATGCCTGAGCATTCCGGCCACCATTCCCGGTACGCCTGCCACAGACTCCAGAAAGACGTTCCGGATCATGTACTTCCGCTCCGTCATTGCATATTTTTGGTTCGCTTTTGCTGCATCCTTGTGGCCCAGCGACACTGCTTTATCGTGCTTGTAGCCAGTCGCGAGGTCCATGCCCCAACGAAGTGTTCTGATCATGGCAAGCGCGACCCAATCGGACCAGGTCTCGGCCTTTCTGTGTGCGACAATGACCTTGTTCATTTCGTCTTCGGTATAACTAGGATAGATAGTCAGAAAGATTGTTAAGTGGTGATTGTCTGCCGGTCATATCTCACATTGGATGTGGCCATGCCGCCTTTGTCGTTTTGATGTTTGGAGCGTCAGGTTCGGGGAAGAATTCCTTTATACGGCTGGCTGGCGTTGAGCTAAACTGTCTTCTAGGAGCGGACAGCTGCTGTTGTGCAACCAGACAAAAGGGGCGTACTCCGTTCTTGGTTTGAGTGCCGTAGAAGGCTTTGGCAATCTGGATGCCGGACTGCTTCGACAAAACACCAGCAGAGACAGTCACCGTCCTTGTGCTGTACATTGAGGTGTTGGACAGAGTGATACGAAAGTAGATGTTGATAATATTGTAGCCCGAGATTTGATACGATGTCTGGACAGTAGTAAGAAACAATCGAGGTACTGACCTAATATATACCTCTTGAGCCACACTGAGCAGACTACGACTGAGCAAACAACTTCTATGGGCGCATTCGCAGACCCGTTTGGAGGACGCGATGCATACGAGCTATTCTCGGATTGCCTATTCGCCGCAAGTCGCTGACTCCGCCGACAGACAAACCAATCGTAGCTGTCCTTCGCATGACCTGAGAACTTTTCGCAGCACAGCCGTCGTTCGATATCGGTGGACGTCAAAGGTGGAACCCAAGAGCGCCACGCCCGCGCTGGATGTTCCTGTAAGCGGTCGTACTAAGCAAGATGACATTCCGAACGGGCCCGACAGCCCTGAAAAGCGTTCAAGGCATCCAGCCTCATTGCCATCGCCGGATTCGTCATAATCATTTAGCTCTTGAAGTTTGCGTTTGATGCAGTATATATATCATTCGACTGCTGAGGTGCTGCAGATGGTTATGCGCGCAAATGTCGCGGTGGGGGAATTGCTTCAGCGTCGAGAGGTCAGGTCTTGGCGCCATCTCAGCTCCTTTCGCGAAAATCGGACGGACCGGGAAGAACACTAGGACTCCGTTCATATCAAACACGAACTGGCAGATGACCATCTGGAAAACGTCAGAATAAGACCTAACGTTCTTGGTGGATAACAGATGTACCCGGCCTCGCCGTGGTTCGCTCTAGCAGCATCGGCTACGTCGCCGCTGATGACATCAATAGATGTGAGGCGGATCAACGTGTGGTATGTAAGAGTAGATTGTTTATCCATTTATATATGCTACAGAAGTGGGGCATGCTTTTAGCTGTCACTCATATACGATTTCAATGTTGCAAAAGAAGAAGTCGAGATAGTCCAGTTTGCTACTCTGGGACCGAACCAACGCCGTCAAACTCCGCGCTTGTTTTCTCTCCTCTCGCACCTGCTCGAAACCCCACTTCAATCCAAAAGTCGTTCCTCGTAGATAGTCAAACCCTCATCCTCCAGATCTTCATTGTAGTCATCGCCATCATCGCCATCCGAGTCTGCAATATCACCACTTGCTCCAGTCTTGTCTTCCGTCTCGCTCGCGTCAACCTGCATATCTTCATCAACTACACCTTCCCACTCCTCCTCTCCGTTCTCGCTCCTTGCGACACTCGAATCTGCCTCGGTGTCCCCGCCGCTGCTGATGAAAGGCATCGTGATGACTGTGTTGCTGTGTGGAGTCGCGTAAGCAAATGGGGTACCACCTCTCTTCTTCGCAGCAGCAGCAGCAGCAGCTTGGGCTTGACTCCTCGTTTCGCCATATACTTCGGATGTAAAAGGAGATGGCGGTTCTCGTGACCAGCGAGGAGTGAAGTTTACGCCGTGCCCGCGTTCCGCTTCGGGAGACTTGGACATACGAGGGCGTTTGTGGTGTTGCTGATGGTGGGTCGAGGAGGTGCTGGTTTGTTCGAAGGAGGCGACACGGCGTTTGAGGTTTGGAAAAGAAGGAAGCTCGGCTGAGGAAGCCGGAAGGGAGACCGTTTGACGGCGGGTGTCGACTGTAAGCCGGAGTTCGGAGGCGGGTGTTACAACAGGTGCCACAGAAGAAAGCTCGTGTGCTAGTTGCTCTCCGTCTTGGGACTGAGCATGCTGTGATGTCTGGCTGCGAGTGCTCCACTGGGATTGATGGCTGAAGTTTGAACCAAAGGAGGTCTGGACACTCGGAGGGTCGAGAGTAGGGTGGTGTGCCCAATACGGCTCCAGCGCGTCGGCTTCACCAACTGTCACTTCGCCATCTGAATGGTTGTTTGAGCGAACACGCGGTAGCTCCCGGAGCTTCTGCCATGTCCAACCTTCGATGCCAGCCTGAACGTAAGCTGCTGGTGTCGTGACGTACAGTCTTTGCTGTCCTCCTTTGGCCTTCATAAAGACGCTAGCATCCAAGAAGAGAGCATCCCAGGTAGCAGAGGTGACCATTTCGGCAGGATTGAGAAACCGTAATCTGGAGGACTTGCGAACCTTGCGCAGAGGGATAACGCATTCTCCGAGCGCTTGAAATTTGTCTTTCGCATAAAGGTCGATCTCTGCAGGCGACACTTCATTGAAGAACTCTGAGAAGACACGCATGATGGCAGCGATGACTCCGTGGGCGTCCGTGCCGTTCAACGTAACCTTACGCACCAGACCTCGACTTTGCAGACGCTTGTAGACGACGCCGTTGGGTCCACACGCTTTGGGACTGAGCCAGTCTTCTGCAGCATCCGCCCACGCCCTGATGGAGTCCGTTGTCCAGCCACTGTTCTGAGCGGAGGCATCCACGAAACTCGTTTTCGCAGGTGAACCTACTCCGTTCCATTCTTCGGATGTCTGCGTTGGCGCTCTGGAGCTGTCTGCTGCTGGATTTTCGTAAGCGGACCAAATGCCGCCCAGATTCCGGCCCCATGGGAGAAGTACGACTTCAACGTGCCACGGACGGCCATATGAAGGTGTTCTTTCCTCCAACGCCTGGATTCTCTCCTCCAACTCGTTGGCTCTCTCAATGTGCTTTGCTTCCATCTCAGCCGTTGCAGCCAGAGTCACGGCCGAGATATGTGCCGAGGTCTTGCTGGAAGAGGACGTATTGGACGAGAAAGAATCCATTTCGGCAGGTAGGAGTCTTCGATTCTTTCTGGTGCTTCGTGATCCGTTCTCGAACGAACCAGAGTGTGCCTCATGGTCCGCTCTCCAGCCTTCCAGATCGAGAAGTCTGCCCTCAAACAGTTCGAACTTATCCTCTATCTCCTGCACTGGGACGTTAGAGAATGAATAGCTTTCTAGGATATCCAGGCGTTGAACACAACTTCTCACGAGATTTTGGAGCTCGACAGGCATTGGTGTGTCATCCTTCGGTGCTGTTTGCGACGCATTCCTGGTATTCACTGATGTCGCAACTTGCTCTTGTCCCACGCACTGGTCGTTCGCCTGAAGAGCAGGGTTCCTAGGTTGGCTAGGAGGTACAACTTCTTGGATGCGTATGTCAGGAGTGCCAGTTATGCTAGGCGTAGCAACCTCGGTTGCACTAGCAATCAGGTCTTCTGTTGGGTGTTCACTACCCTTTCCACCCGGAACGATCAATGGAAGCCCTATGCGGGCCGGATGTTGGGATGTGTGGCCTTTAAACATGCGACTCGGGTTGAGCCTCTGGCTTCCCGCAATGCTTGGTGCAGCAGTGGAAGGTAATCTGGATGTGGTTATCGAGTCGTCATCTTGGTGGCGCGCAAACGCGTTGAGTGCGTCCCAGACACTCGGTTTTGGGCCATTGTTCATGCGCAGACCAAGTCCGGTAGGCTGGCAATGTACAGCGCTCGCTTGCGTCGGTTGTGAAGTGTCCATAGCGGGGCGAGGAAGCACAGCGTTGTAGATGTTGCTTGGCTGCGCATTGCGATCCGGAATTGCATCATATCCAGTTAAGAGCCCCAAAGAATCCGTCTCTGGTATTGCTCCATCCGTCTTCAAGCTTGTTGTTGGGGTCGTTTCTACTTTCTTCCCTGCTACACAATCGTGGAAGCAGGCGTGATGCCCACAAAAGCACCAAGCTCTTTCATCACCATCATTCACTTCACCACCTCTGCTCTTGTCGAGCCAGAATCTCCGACAACCACAAACAGGGGCGCGCGGCCCAATGTTGAGATCCTTGTAGCCGCATGGTCCGTTGGGTAGTAATTGTGGATTTCCTAAGCTCGATTGGCCGATGCTACCGAGGCGGAAGGTCGCCATTGATGGCAACCCAACGTGTGTGACCTCAGCATGACATGTGCGCAAGAGGCAGTGTCAAATGGCCTGGGGGCCGGTCGGCGTAGACAATAAGCTATTGTTGACTGTTCAATGCGTGTATACCTCGCGGCGAGCTGTTGTCAAGCTCAGGAGTTGAGGGAGAGATGTATCCGGGTATATAGGGAGGGGATTAAGACTCAAATAAGACAAGAGAAGGAAGAGGAGCGAGAGGAGGGAAAGGAAGTTCGGGATGGGAAATCTAGTCACCTAAATGCAGATCACACGCGACTTGTCGGGTTGCATGGTTAGCTGCAGATAGAGGCGCCTTGAGTACAGGCCGGATCGAGCCGCAAACTGTCCCGAGACGCCGGCGTGGAGTATAGATAACGCCCTGCCGTCAGAACGGTTGGTTACTGTATAAGAAAGAGACGACTTATCATGAGAAGAGAGGGGAGTGTGTCTGGATGAACACAGTGATTGGTGTGCGCACTGTCTTACGAACCAGGCTGAGTCAAAACAGCCGTATTAGGAAGAGAAACCGCCCTGCGGAGAAGAAAAGGCGGATACAACGACTTCTGCCGCTCGGTTTCTGGTTTGTGAACAACGCAAGATGATTGGCTAGAGCGGTCCGGGGAAGCGTTTACTGCTGCAGATCCACGATGTAACGCAACGCAACACCCGTCCCTAATAATGGTCATTGCGTGGCCGATTGCCTTATTGCGTGCGCAACCATGCCTCGATACAAGATGACGGGTTGCACAATCGTGAACAAGCTTCACCGATGCCTTACTGGAGCGTTGTTTGAACCTTTTCACTCAAACTTCATCTGAACCTCACATGAGACGTTCGCTTCCTATTATCGGAGGGAAATGGGAGTACATTTAGTCCAGCTTGTTCGTCATCCAATGTAAAAGGCTTCCACACACGGCGAAGCAATCCACCCTGTATACGTATCGTTTTCCGACTTCCGTACTGGAGCATCTCTGTCGTGATTTCGCCGACATCCAACTCTGGTCCCTACATACCTCCGCTACCCCCACTAACCCTGTCCAGATTGAATGCCGCACTGATCAACGCCAGGTGACTGAAGGCCTGGGGCGTGTTGCCAAGCTGCTCACCAGAACGCGCAATCTCTTCAGAGAACATGTTAAGGTGGTTGGAGAACGAGAGCATGTTTTCGAAGATGTTGATCGCCTTGACGAGATACCTCTTGTCATAGGCACCGGCACGCGTCAGCGCTTCGACTAGCCAGAAAGTGCACATGCTGAAAGCGCCTTCGCGGCCTCCGACGCCTAGTTGATAACATTAGCATACAGTACGTTTTTCACAGATAACACGCTCAATAGCCCTGTTAGAAAGGCAGACTGGTGTGAGAATATGAGAATCAGTCATGACTTACCGTCGTCACTCTTTAGCCAGTTGTATCTGTACACCAGCCCTGTGCTTGTTAGTCCTCCCTTCTCCGGTGGCCTCAAGATTGCCTCAAGGGTGCTCGTGAAGCGAGGGTCATTTGGTGCGATGAAAAGACCAACGGCGCGATCAAGACAGCACTGTCCAAGATCTCGTTGTTCTCGTAACTCTGAACAAATGTGTTCATTTCTTTGTTGTAGCCCTTGTCCATAACGTCTTCGCAGATCTCATCCCGCACCGCAAGCCACTGCAGCCGGCGGGGACAAGGGAAACAGCGCTTTTCGGCAAGACGCAGCGCCCGATCGAGAGCAACCCACAACAAGATCTTGCTGTAGACGAAGTTCTGAGTCTGTCCACGGACTTCCCAGATGGACATATCCGTTTCTTTCCAGATTCCACAGACGTAGTCTGTCAAGTCGCGTACCGATATCCACTGGTCGTAGCTCACAGGTTTTCCATACTTGTTGTAAAGGTAAACGGCATCCATCAGCTCGCCGTAGATGTCGAGTTGCTTGTGGAAAGCCGCACCGTTGCCTATCCGGACGGGTTTGCTGCCGCTGTAGCCGTCCAAATGTTCGAGCTCGATCTCGGGCAGATCTGTAGAACCCCGGATGGAGAACATGATTGGAAGAGCACCTTCCTTCGTGCGGGAGTAACGGATGCGGTCACTGATGAAGCCCATATACGCTTCAGCCTCCTCTGTGTAACCCATCCTTAGGAGGATATAGATTGTGAATGAACTATCCCGCACCCAAGAGAACCGGTAATCCCAGTTCCGGCCGCCTCCGATGTCTTCCGGCAGAGAAAAGGTCGGAGCTGCAACGATAGCTCCTGTGGGCTCATATGTAAGGAGCTTGAGTATCATCAGACTGCGGTTAACAATTTCTCGCCAGCGACCTTTGTACTTTGACTTCGAAATCCAATTATACCAGAAGCTGGCGGTCTCCTTCTGGGCCTCATCGATTACAGCGGTCGTGAGATGTTCGCCAGCGTGCTGGTCCTCGAGATCCCGCAGCACAAAAGAGATAGATTGGCCTTCCACGAGGTGGACTTTTGCGTGCACGCTTTGGCCGAGGCCAGATGCCTCGTCGTGTTTTTCGAAATGCAGTCTTGGGCATGGGTGCTCGTCGTCGTCATCTCCACAGTCAATTGTGGTGTTCAGTTGCAGGGAAAGGTCCTTTGATCTGAAAGTTACCGTTTGAGGTGCTTCGCCGTTTTGGCAATCCTTCTTGGTGATGATCTCCGTCGTATGGCTGTCGCGAGCGTAGTTGAATGCAGGGAACACATCAATCTCAACGTCAATTTCTCCCCTGATACACTCCACTCGGCGGACCAACCACTTCTTGAGAATGCTATCGACAAGGGAATGATCCAAAGAGTGGGAACCCAGAGGCTGCTGGGCTACTCGGCTGGCCGGTGGCTTGGCCGGCCTGGGAAAGAAATCCAGAATGTTGAGAACGCCATCCTCGTGCAAGTATCTTGTCTGGAGTATGTTGCTACTCGGGAGATATTGCTGTTTCGTTGTGAGGTGGAGCTGGCGCGGCGGGCTGATGGTAAAATGACCGCCCTTATCCTTGTCGAGCATCCTACAGAAGACGGATGGCGAGTCAAATTCCGGCCAGCACATGAAATCTAGACCTCCATCGATAGCTACCAGGGCCGATGTTCTCATGTTGCCAATGAGACCATAATGCTCAATTGGCTACAAAACGTCAGCTGATCCCCCCAATTCGCACACTAGGCCTTCGAGTAGAAGCAAGAAGCTCACCATGTACCCATTCTGGCCTCGAAGACCGGTAGGGTCAACTATTGACCCCTCAGCAGTGTGCTCCATTCTACTGTGTTGTATGCTGTGATTCGGGACTCGATGGCAACAGGCTCGTGTAGACGGAATGTAGTTGGCAGTACGGTCAAGGGTTAATGTACAGTCGGACCCCAATCACAAGAGTTGCTCAGTCAGCGTGACTAAAGAAGTGAAGTAGCTACACGAGAGCTCCTCAGCTGCACTTGGCTGACCGGGATGTTTCAGTCGCGAGTTTCGCAGGAGAAAGGGAAATGGAGTCACGACGTGGCCATGAGCACTACATGTTTATCCACCGGTAGTCCTATGTAACCGACAACGGCATTTGCAATGACGTTCATGAGACCCTGGTTCAGTCAACGAGTGGATCTGTCATCCACGATCTCCGCGAACGCTTTCTCCAGCCTGATATGGCACTTCTTGGCATTGATAAGACAAGATCTTGAGGTTCTGCATTCCAACCCTACCTTAGCCGCCAGTCAACATAACTTTGTGTTGGTGAGTGCATACAGCAGATACGGCACAGCATAGCATCGCATAGCGCTAAGCAACAGGTCTCTTGCAACAGTGTCTCGATTCATGCCATGCACCATCCTATCGAGACGATACGTGCTGCGCGGTAGCGCTCGTCAGCCATCTCTTACGCCCACAGCTCCCCGGCCCCTGCCACCGCGACGTCTTTACTCTGAGACGAAGGATAAGATCATAGTCAGGAAGATTCTGTTGCGGGATCCCTCGGATAGTCTCCGGAATGTCTCCAGGCACAAAACCAGGGAAAAATGGATGATCAATCAGGAGAAGAATAAGGTAGATGAGCGGTTCAAGGATGCCGTTGTTACCAATGACCTTTCAGCCACACTAGACGCTCATCGCGATGCCAATGCTGCATTTCTGATTCGACGGATCAACGCGAGCGCCAACAATGATGGTTTTTTCGGCCCAAATCAGGTGGCATAGACACAAAGAAGCGGGAAAGGTGGGAAAAAGAAGCCCATGAGACCCGGGTTGGCAAAGATGAGACGAGCCACAAGCCCTTTCCATGGAAGAATCAGAGGGCCGAGATCCAGTCAACGCTTGGAAGCCTCTCTGATGCTGAGGAGGAGCACCTCAAACTTCACCGACTCAGGATGAACCTGGTACAACGGCTTGAAAAACCATTCCTTGGAGAGATTGACAAGAACGACCTGAGCCATACTGCAGTACTGAAAATAATACGTCGGTGCAGTGTGATCGTAAAGGAGAGTAGAAAAAAGAAAGAATCTGCCGCGGAAGGATATATTGCAATACCATGGAACGTCTGTCCACCCGAAGCTAGGAATCAGACGGCAAGATGCCGGGCCAGAATGGATACGCGACGGAGGTGTACAAGAACTGCAAGGGCTCGAAAGGTAGAAGAACCGCAGTTTCTACCATGATGCTATCAGCTAACCGGTACATAGATTAGATCGAGAAATCGTGGCTTTTGCGCAATGGATGGGACTTCACCCATCTGAGATCGCTGCCAGGAATGAGGTTATTGAAGAAGCCATGCAAGTCATTCATGAGACGCTACCAGACATCTCGACAGATGTGTATGGCTCTCACGTCACTGGCCTAGCATTGCCCATGTCGGACGTCGATATCCGTGTTCATCGAGACGACTTCAAAGAAGGCGAGTCGGACTTGAGTTTCAGCGATGAAGACCCGGCTTTAGTTCACAACGAGGGAGACCCAACTCTGGCTCCCAACTCTGGCGACTCAACCCTGACCTCTAACGAGGCTCTGCCTATCGAGGCGCTTGTTGAATCTTTCAAAGAACGGTCCGATTTCACCAACATTCGCTTCTACTCCAGCGCTCGTGCCCCGCTTCTGGCGGTTACACACGCACGCACCGGCATGGATGTTCAAATCGTCGCAGGTCCATCTACGAAGCATAGTCAAGAAGTTGTTCGGACGTATCTCGCCCAGTACCCCAACCTGAAGGCACTGTATAGCGTCGTCAAGACAATGTTCGATATGCGCGACCTTACAGATGTCTACAATGGCGGTTTTGGCTCGTACAGCATTTTCATGATGATTATAGCCAGCCTCGCAAAATCCGGTCAACAGAACAAAAGTATTGGGCAACAACTGCTCGATGTCCTCGATTTTATCGGCAACTTCGATACAATAAATAGCGGCATCTCCGTGGAGCCGCCCATGAACTTTCCAAAAGGAGGTACGGCGCACAACTGCCTGTGGGATGGCATACAGCAGCACTCCGCGACCCAGTAAGAGAACCGAAATCCTGACAGCCCGCTTGGAGCTCTACTGACCCAGTGATTCAGGCCATTGCAGCTCAAGACAGCATCATGTGGAGACACAAAGACTTTGAATACCTGCTGTGCTTGCAGGATCCCGCCGATCCGCACAATGATCTCGGAAGACAGAGCTTCGCGATCAAATACGTGCAAGCCACCATGCGGGAGGTACACAACCAGCTTAAAGACCAACTCGCTGCGGGCCCGCCACCCAACAACTCGTCGATTCTGACTAACGCTGTGGGCACGTGCGATCGTATTTATGATCCGAGGAGGGCTGACATGGAACTGTATGGCGAGGAGTGTATGGCAGGTGGAGAGCACAATCAACGGCTCCCGTCTCAGGTGCTCGAAGAGAAGAACGTTCGCGCAGGAATGACGACCATCCGTAATTCCCTTTCCAGGAACCGTTCCATTTTTAGAGCAGGGACTGAAGCGGATACGTAGGTCGAGCATGCTCGTAGTAACGCAACAATCATCGACTGTTTTCAGGCAAAACCACACAATTCCGATAGACGTCGCGCAACGAGCGGATAGATTAGAGTGAACACAGATCTAAACGAAGCGCTCTTTGTCGTCCTTGTTTCGTAGCCGGAGCGCGCAACATTAGTGTTGGCCCTGCTGCACACTCCCGGAGTGGCGCCTGAGTTCCGAAAGTACTCCATTCATCTTCCGAGGAGTCTCCATGAGACTGATCGTCACTGCTCGGAGTTTGTGGTTCGAAAGGTGTTACCAAATTCAAGAACTATGTTTGAGAGCCGCGTTTGCGTACATTGTATCAGGCGGAACATCTTTGTCCACGCGGTGTCCTCCCAAGCAGAAAATCGAAGCCAGCCCCCATGCTCAGACCAGAACAAGTTCTTGTTCCTCGAAGGCAAGCGAATCGTTTAGGTCGCTTCCGCGACGCAGCTGGTGGGAGTCATGCAGGCACGATGCACCTTTCTCTCTGCAAGCGTTGCAAACATCAAAGTCTCCGTCGGAACAGATATCGCAATGCCAGTACACCGAGATGACTCGGACACCGCAGATGTCACAGAGCTTGTGGGCTGTGCCATCCAACGACTTTGCAAACCCAATGCGGCGATAAGTGCGTTCCCGCCCTGCAACAATATCTAGAAGTAGGTAGTAGGTAATCGTCCGGTGTGTATGGATGGAGGCCCGTGAGAAGTCAGTGTCTTCCGCCCCGTACCATGTGCTCATTCGTAAAGCCCAGCAGTGGTGCCCTTCCGGAATATAATCATTCCAGCATACGTAGACGGAGGGAATCCCTCTATGCTACTGCTCCAAGCGCCGTCCTCCGAGGCTATGCCCGAGAGATACTTGACTCTTACGAGAAAGCCGCGGCAAGGTAGTGAGCGGAGCATCTCTCCAAGGCCAGGGTGGCTGTGCCTCAGTCTCTGTGTTTCCACTTGGCAGTCGTATGGTGTGGGAACTGCTTGCATGTTGCGTTTCGTAAGCCATTCCCAAGTTACAGGGTTGGCGACGGAAGCCCAACTCCAGCTCGGAGCTATATGGTGGCGGGGGCCCTCAGTGGCTCTGGAACCGAGCGACGGCGTGACCGGATTCTATGGGGAGCGTTGGTGTGCCAGAGCAGGCCCCGGTTCAGATCCGCATTCCACAATCCATGAATATAGGCGCAATCGAGTCTTGCCTCGAATTCAACAGCCAAAGCAAGGACAGCTGGCAGCTTGTCCGTGTCGTAGGTCAGCTCACGCATGGTATAATCTTCTACTAGCGCATACCACGACAGGTAAAGGTCACTGTCGATAAGATCTCCCAGAAGACCGGGTAACCAGCCGTACATGGTCTTGAGAAGCGGCTTCACTGTCGCGCTGTCTCCACTTTCGGCGTAGTAGCGAGTCCGGCATTCCCAGAAAACTTGTTGTTTGCTGAAATGAAGGACCCTCGGCGCAACTATGCGTTCTTGTAATGCCCAGCCACGCTGGTTAAGCGGAGCCCGCTCAACGACCGAATCGAGTGTCCGTTGCGCTGAACGGACGTATGCGTCGAAGCCTGCTGCATCTGTACAGTGTGGTAACGGACCAACGCCCCACACGGTCTTCTGTTTCGTTAGAAACAAGCCCTTCATACTGTCTTCGGAGTCAAGCGCTGATATCGTCACGCGCGAGCTGCCGTATACGGCAGCCATAGCCGCGGCTTCTCTTGTCCAATCCTCCTTGTCGCCTTGGACAATGCAGAGCGCATCTATCCAGAGATACCGAATTCCCAATGCACGGGTGATCTGTATCGCATCTCTGAAAGTCTCTGGTAGCTCGTTCATTGACATCCCTGAGCACCGCTGGTCATATGTGTCCGTGGTAGTTTTGATAGACGGGCCTTTGGGCCCCCAGCAATGACTCAACGCCGCATACTGACCAAGATCACCCTGGTGATCTTAAGGAATGGCTCACGTGAACCATTTGCCGGACCGACATCGATGACCCGAGTAGGTAGACGTGAAGTCGTTCGATTCTTGCATGTTTTGTGATTGGATTCACAGTGTTGCAACCAACGCATGGCTGTATTTGATTGGTGAAAATTTTTCGACATCCCTCGAGGATAACAGTCTGGGTTTCCTGTGGAATCACGTTGCATACCCGGCCAGATTTCATCGAGAGGAGGCACCCAGGCTCTGTCTAAGAAAATCTCAAATCGTGGCCATCCGTCGATTGGTTCAATAACCCGAGAAACGAGATATCCCACAGCAAATCCCGACCAGCAAGCTTCATGGCGGCTGTATGCGGTCGAAGACATTATCACAATTTGCTTCTGCGGCCTATGGCATTGCAAATCGCACGTGCTGTCTCGTTCGTTATTCCATACGCTTGTCACAAGTTGGCATAAGCAACAGCCTTCCCTTGCAGAACTGTCCAGGGCTTCATAGTTCGTGGCATGCAGGAAGACATGCTGGTTTCGTATAATGCGCCACCTTTCAGGCAATAGCGCGCCTTCATAGTATCGGAGCAAATCCCGGGTGAACTCGGTGCAGAGGGAACACAGCATTGCTTGGGTCGAGAATCGGGTGAAACAGACATACCAGCGCAGATGTGGGTGCGAAGTATTTTTGCGCTTTGCTACAGTGAGATAGTGTGGGTGATCTCTACCAAGAACTGGGAGCTATGACTTTGCGCCGCGGGCTGGGCAAGCCTTCAATGGAGGGGTATGTCCTTGTATTTGTCGCTTTTATGAGACAGCCAAGCAACGGTATATCAAGAACAATCCTGGGACACATGTGAGCACTTTGATTTTGTGGTGAAACATCTTCGACGATGCACCCGATTGTCTACTTCTCCAAGTTATGTCTCCTACCAAAAACCCTCAACCTCTTAACCCCGCCATCCGGAATAATCACCATCTTCACAAACCCATAGCCCTTGCCCCTCACGCTCTTCAGCACATCCCCAGCATACTCATGTTCCTTATCCGGGCCCGTCTTCTGCGGCTCCAAAACCTCGATCCAGTCACTACTGTCGTGCTCCGGCGCGGTCTCCGTTGCAGCGGCAAAGAGCTGTACTTTTGCGGGAAGTTGCCGCGGAAGTGCGCGGTATCGACGACCAAGCGGTCGATCTCACCGTGCACGCCCAACTTGACGATGACCCAGTCGACGTGCTCGCCGCGCGTACGCTTCGTCTCCCAGCCGTCGCCCATGTCCTTGCCCCTGCCAGGCAGGAGCAGGTTGTCTTTTGTTCCGAAATGCTGGTCTGAGCACTTAACGGCCACGCCGCCGTTGACGGTCGCGGCCAGATCGAATACCTCGTTCAGATCCTGCGGCAGCACGGCCTGCACGGTCCCGTAGAGCCTGAAGCGCGCGATGCCGCCGTCGGGGAACATCTGCAGCCGCACGTGCGTGTACGCCTTGCCGGACTCAGTTTTCAGGAGCCAGGCGTGCCGTTGGCTGGGTCCGCACTCCTGCTTTGGCAATATCGTCTCCCATTCTGCAAAGTCCTTGCTCTTGATCTCTTCCTCCCTTGAGTCGGGTGCGAAGCAGCCCTGCACGGCGACTTCGGGTGCGTGGTTGCCGTTGAAGAAGGCCGTGTCGATCTCGACGCCCTTGACGCGGCCTGAGGAGACTCCAAGACGGAAGACGACCCAATCGAATGGCTCGGGATTGTGACGGCGGGTCTCCCAGCCATCATACCAGGCGCCGGCATAGGTGAAAACGCCTGGTTTGCGAATCGGAGGGGTCGGTGTGGTCAGGTTGTCGGCGGCCGCGAACCATTCGTCAGAAAAGCCAAGGATGCGTGACCCGAGAGGCTTGCTGATGAGGTCTGTATTATCGATTAGGACAGGAGTGTTTCGCAAGGTGAATGCAAAACTGGCCAATGCTATCGGAGCCAAACGTTGCTTGAATGTCTTCCACTGACACTGGGGTCACTGCTTGGGTGTGAGTGACACTCTTGACGATGTCTTTGATGCCGTCGAGGGATATCGGTGTCTCCATTGTAGCTGCAATTGACTGCTGAAAGAATGCGTGAGACTCGCAGGTTGAAGATGCTCAGAAACTGTTGGCACGAGAGGTGTTTCACCAGTTCATCAGTGCTATCGACTATTACTCGATGCAAACACGCGGCCAGGGTAGAGCTCCGAAAGCGGGACCGGAGCGCCCCGCCATTCGCCAAGCCTGTGGGGGATTGATAGGATTTTTGAAAATTGCTCGATTTAATCGAATAAATATCGAGTAAGACGTCGGAAAGGTCGTTTTTCGGGACAAGGGTGGCGCAAATGATAGCTGCAACTTGAAGGGATTGTGGGTATCATACAGGCGCCAGAACGTTGCTCGTGACGATGGAATATCGCAATCTAGTCGCGGCTTAACCGACTACTCGCCCCTGCTCCCGGTGTCGTCGTCGCTGAACCTAGCATCTTCATAGATATTGCTGCGAGAATTTGAACGGCCAGCGGGTTCAAGCTTCTCGAAGAACTCGGGCGGAACGGTGGGTATGTACCTGCGTTCTCGCTCCCGGTTGACGCCTCCGAAGCCGGCACCGTAACTGACCAGCATGTCTGTACCGGTCGGCAGGTGGAATGGTAGTAAAAGGGCCGGGTTCAGCAAATTTCCCTCGGGAGCGTCCTCTTCGTCCTTCGCGAGAGGTGTGGCGGGTTGAGCAGGCTTGCTCTTGCTCGGGGACCCAGCAGGCGTCAAGGGTACGGTCGAGGTTGTGTCACCTTGTGGAACAGCTGCATTGTTCCTCAATTGGGCAGCCAATTCCTTCTTTCTCCCCTGTACATACTTCAGTTCACTTTTTGAGAGAACCTTCTCACCAACTTCGGCACGGTAATGCTTGACAGTGTGCACAAGCTGCTTGGACGACAGCTGCGGTAATTGTTGCAGAGTCGTGTCGATAGCTTCGTGATCTTCGCCAAGCGAGGAGAAACATTGTAACCACTGGAGAAGTTGCACAACTGGGGCTAGATGGCGTCTTGCGGCATCAACGGTGTTCTCTCCTGTCGACGCCATCGAGCCGTTCTCGTAATGTTCGGGCTGTCGGTTGTTGCTTCTCGCCCAATCCTCCAGCTGCGAGATGTTCATTCGGATTTGCATCGCCTTCGTGCGTGCCAGGTAACGCTTGTTCGACATGATGCGGTTGAATATCTCCGCTCCGAGCCAGTACAGCAGCTGCGAGAGGATTTGTGTTGTAATCACCGAATGGATATCGTAGAGGTCGAGTACAAAGAGCGTTGAAGATAGTAACGAAGTAATATTGCGTGGTGAAACCTGAGCTCGTCTTTTTGGTGACGGTGGACGAAAGCGCTTCTCAATGGGTTCCGGAGCTTTGACCTTGGAACTCTTACGAAGAAAATTCCATTCGTTCTGGAAATGGATGTCTTCGAAGCCTGGAATCGTCTCGTGATCGAGCATAGCTTGGTCCAGTACTTTGTCCATGCGCCGCTCAGCATCACGAATGATGAGAATGTATATTTCGTGAACCTGTTCGGCCATCTGTGCTTGGAATCGTGTTGTTGCCTCTGTCAATCCTGTGTCTTTTTTGAGATAGTATAGTAGTAGAGTTGCGTTTGAGATCCAGAAGGCTAGCATGGTCATGTCCCATTGGTGGCGATCCACGACTGCGTATATCTTCTCCTGTGCCGACTCCAACCATTCCAGCAACAACTCCTGATTCGCATGGTAATGTGCGTAACGCGCCCCAAGAAAGATGATGTTGGCCGGCACCGGCTTTTGCGAAGGTGATCTTTGGGGCGTCATGTCCGTGATAATGATGTTCAGGATACGCTCTATGTCGTTCTCTTGAAAAACGAACATTTGATCGTTCAAGCACCTATCCCATACAAATTCTTGGGTTTCGTCAAACTCGTCCGGCTCCTGCACTAATCAGTATCTCGCTACTGTTCTGACCACGTAGAACACGTACCTCGAGGGGCTCGTCCAAACCCAGATTTCCTAGGTCGACCTCCAAGTTCGCGGCTGATTCCATCATCATGCGGCGCTTCATCTCATTCTCGGCCAATTCTTCCTCGAACCGGTCCTGATCGAACCCTGGATTATAGAAATCATCAGCAACACCGGCGTTGCCGATACTGTATCCACTGTCGTGCAAGTACTCGGACATCTCGCTGCCGGGTGCGAGGAAGTCCAGAGCGGTTCTTCCTGTAGATGATTTGATCTCCGTAGATGCGCCATGGTCAAGCAGAGTCTTTGCGATATCCTTGTGCCGATTGGTCATTGCCCACATGAGAGCACTCCATTGGTTCCTGTCTTGCTTGTCTACCATGGCACCAGCGTCCAGCAGAGCGAGCACCACGTCTTTGTGACCGAAGCAGCTTGCATACACCAAGGGAGGCGTTCCTTCCGAGTCCACCTCATTGACGTCGACGTATGACGACGCTTTTCCTCGGACTAACCGCTGCACCCTCTGTGCATCTCCGTTGCTAGCGGCCATGAATAGAAAGTCTTGCAGCATCTGCTTCTTCTGCTCGTCGGACAATTTGCTGTCTCCCAAAACCTCGTCTCCTGCATCTTCAGCTGTATCATTCCGAGAAACCCTGGCCTGCGTCGCCAGCATCTGCGCCAGTCTGCTGTCATCGTCGGCCAAGTCGTGAGCATTATGCGCGTCGTAGAAGTCCGGTTCGTGTAGAGAGAGATTGAAGTTGGTTGGAGTTGCTAGTGTTGGGGCGGTGAGGAATTGAGACTGGCCTGGTGTTTGTTAGCATTGCGATACGAACCGACGCGCCTGGAGACTACTGCCTACCCTGCCAGGCGTCGTACATCTCCGTCTCTGCTCCATAGCTGGGGAAATTCCTCCTGTCATCGAGTGATCGCGGTAGATCAGCTGGTAGTTCTCGAGGCTTTTCAGGCTTCTCTCCGAAGCCGTTCTGGTAGTCGTCGTCGTGGTCTTCGTGATCCATGGCGGATGCGGAGTTTATCGTGTAGCTTGCCGGGAGAGGTGTGCTTCGTTTCTTTGCATCATAGAGGAATGCCTAGTACTTCCTACCACAGGGTTATTGTGGCCGAACAAGGGAAGTGTATATCGAATGGTCGAGTCTCTGCCAGTTCGATGTGCATGTGCATGTGCATGCGCATGTTGTTTGGTTGTGCAGACAAAGCACAACTGTCACTTCAACGACGCATGCATGTGCGCGGTGGTGCTTGCTTCGAACGGGGCGGGTCAGGTCAGAACGCTCGGAAGCTGTTTCATACACCTTCGACAAACGCAGCCTCACAAACTCCAATCTTGACCTGGTATCGCACTACAATGCCGACACTCCAGAAGTTGTGCGGCTCTGGTGAGGCTGCAGCATCTCCACAGTGTCTCGGAGCAGCAGGCCGATCTGCTCAAGGACGACGATATCTGACCGCACTTCTCTTCGGCGCGTGCTCCCTATCGCGACGAACGTCATCTCCACCCCACTATGGTGAAGCGGGGAATGATTGGATGCCATTCGTATTTGATGTTTCTTCCGTGCCTCATCAAGATGCAATTGTGATACCCCCTTGTCAGACATACGTCTTTCTTCCGGTGACCAGATATCAATTGCGCTAGTACTCGACCTTTCCGAGGGCTCCTCTTTTCCTTCGTCAATCTCAGCGCGTGTTTCTATACATCTCTCTCTGTCAGGACCAGCTGTACACCTTCGATCGTCCAGGGTGGTCGACCCAATAACCCATCTTTTCTTTGCCACCCTCACATCATGGCTTCGGAGAAGAAGAGTGAGCGCGGTATCCGCATCGCCATTGATCGCGGCGGTACCTTTACCGACTGCGTAGGCAACCCAGGTACTGGCAAGATGGAAGACGATGTACTGATCAAACTCCTTTCCGTCGATCCTGCCAACTACGACGATGCGCCGCTAGAGGGCATCCGTCGCTTGCTCGAGAAGTTCAGCGGTGAGGACATTCCTCGAGGCAAGCCATTGGACACGACAAAGATCGAGAGCATACGCATGGGCACCACAGTAGCCACGAACGCATTGCTAGAACGGAAGGGAGAGGACATTGCTATGGTGGTGACAAAGGGCTTCAAGGATTGCTTGGAGATTGGAAACCAGAGCAGACCGAACATCTTCGACCTGGGAATCAGGAAACCAGATGTGTTGTACAAGACGGTGGTCGAGATTGACGAAAGAGTCACGCTGGAGGATTATGCAGAAGATCCGGAAAGGCACGAGACAAAGGCGAAGTCGATCGAGGAGGCCGGTGAGGACGCGCAATTGGTGAGGGGCATAAGTGGTGAGGCGGTACGGATATTGAAGAGGGCAGATCATGAGCAGATACGGAAGCAGCTGCAGGAAGTGTATGATTCCGGTCTTAGGAGTATAGCTGTATGCTTGATGCACGGCTACACATACACGCAGCACGAGGCTCTGATCGGCAAGATCGCAAAAGAGATTGGGTTCGAACACGTCAGTCTGAGTCATGAGCTTATGCCTATGATTAAGCTTGTTCCCCGAGCGACTTCTGTATGCGCGGATGCATATCTTACTCCAGCCATCAGAAAGTACATCAACGGCTTCCAGAAGGGCTTCGAGGGCGGACTCGGCACTCAGAGTGTCAAGGAGGAAAAGGGTGACAAAGGCGCAAGATGCGAGTTCATGCAGTCAGACGGAGGGTTGGTGGATGTCGACATCTTCTCTGGCTTGAAAGCCATCCTCTCCGGACCAGCTGGCGGTGTCGTGGGCTATGCACTTACATCCTATGATCCAGAGACGAAGATACCGGTCATTGGTTTCGACATGGTAAGCGACACACAGAGGATCAACTATTTTCGAGAGATTGATCGTGTTCCAGGGTGGCACCAGTACCGATGTGAGTCGATATGGCGAAGGACGTTATGACCACGTTTTCGAGACCACCACAGCAGGTGTCACGATACAATCTCCTCAACTTGATATTAATACGGTGGCTGCTGGTGGTGGATCACGGTTATTCTGGAAGAACGGTTTGTTTGTCGTAGGACCTGAATCCGCAAGCGCACACCCTGGCCCGGCCTGCTACAGGAAAGGCGGTCCTCTAGCCATCACTGATGCAAACCTTTTCCTTGGCCGTCTTATCCCAGATTTCTTCCCCAAAATCTTCGGCAAGAACGAGGACGAGGGACTCGACGTTGAAGCAAGCAAGAAACTGTTCGAAGAGCTCACAGAGCAGATCAACAAGGAAGTCTCTGAGAAGATGTCCATGGATGAAGTGGCATACGGCTTTATCAAGATCGCCAACGAGACCATGACTCGACCCATTCGTTCGCTGACAGAGGCACGAGGGCATGACACCTCAAAACACAGGCTGGCGACGTTCGGTGGCGCGGGCGGTCAACACGCAGTGGCCATTGCGGAAGCACTTGGTATCAGCCAGATTCTCATCCACCGTTACTCCTCTGTGCTATCAGCGTACGGCATGGCTCTCGCCGATGTTGTTGACGAAAGGCAAGAACCAGACTCGAAAGTATGGTCCGACAGCGATGAGGGCATCAAGAAGTACTTGCGAGAGAAGATGGAGGATCTTAAGAAGAAGTCGAAGGCTACGCTCAACGACCAGGGCTTTGACGAGAGTGCAATTCACTTCGAGGAATATCTCAACATGAGATACAGAGGAACTGAATCCGCTCTGATGGTTATCAAGCCCACCAAAGAAGAAGCTGACAAGGAATATGGCGGCGAGCAATGGTCGTTCGGCAAAGCCTTTATCAAGCAGCATGAGCAGGAGTTTGGCTTCACCCTTCCGGACAGGGATATCATCGTCGACGATGTCCGCGCAAGAGGCATCGGTAAGACCTTCGAAGGGCTGGAAAAGACTGTTGACCAGCAACTCAAAGAGGTTAAGCCAAAAGACCTGGGCAAGGGCGAGAAGGTCTACCGAACAGAAAAGGTTTACTTTGAAGGCGGTCGTCAGGACACTTCGATCTACAAGCTCGAGGATTTGAAGACTGGTGACCGACTACCAGGGCCCGCGATCATCGCGGACGGCACACAGACCATTGTTGTTACGCCTGGTGCCTCCGCTTTAATCATCGATACCCATGTCATCATCAATATTGGCGAGGGTTCGCAAGACAAGAAGGTTACCACAGAGAACGTGGATCCAATCATGCTAAGTATTTTCGCCCACCGTTTCATGGCAATTGCGGAGCAGATGGGTAGAGCTCTGCAGAAGACCAGTGTCAGCACCAACGTCAAGGAACGATTGGACTATTCGTGCGCGCTTTTCGATGCTGATGGCGGGCTCGTCGCAAATGGTGAGTTTGCCAGTCTTTGTTCCTTGAGTTGTCACTGACGAACGCAGCTCCACATCTTCCTGTACATCTGGGCAGTATGTCCACATGCGTGAAGAAGCAGGCCGAGATCTGGAGAGGTAAACTGAAGAAAGGCGACGTACTCGTATCAAACCATCCGATGTACGGCGGCACTCATCTTCCGGACATCACGGTCATCACGCCCGCTTTCAGCGGCGACAACATCGTTTTCTATGTCGCTTCCCGTGCCCATCACGCGGATATCGGCGGTATCTTACCCGGATCCATGCCTCCGCATTCCCGTGAGCTCTTTCAGGAAGGCGCGTCTATCAAGACAGAGAAACTAGTCGAGGAGGGCAAGTTTAACGAGGAGAGAATCACGGAGCTTTTGCTGCACGAGCCGGCTAAGTATCCAGGATGCAGTGGCACCCGCTGCCTGGCTGACAACCTCAATGACCTGAAGGCGCAGATTGCGGCAAACCAGAAGGGCATCAACCTGATCAGCACGCTCATCGACGATTACGGCGAGGACGTTGTACAGTTCTACATGCGCAACATTCAGGACAATGCGGAGCTAAGCGTCAAGAACTTGCTCAAGGATGTCAGCAAGCGCTTCGAGGGCCAGGACCTCTCTGCAACCGATTACATGGACGACGGTAGTCCGATTAAACTCAAAGTGCACATCGACGCCGACAAAGGCGAAGCGGTCTTCGACTTCACGGGCACCGGCCCAGAAGTCTACGGCAACATCAACGCGCCGGAAGCCGTTACCTACAGTGCCATCATCTACTGTCTACGGTGCCTGATTAGTGAAGACATTCCACTCAACCAAGGCTGCCTCAAACCTATCAACGTCATCATTCCCAAGAAGTCCTTCCTCTCCCCGTCCGCCACTGCGGCCGTGGTCGGCGGAAACGTACTGACCTCTCAGCGTGTAACTGATGTCGTGCTCAAAGCCTTCCAAGCCTGCGCAGCCTCACAAGGCGACTGCAATAACCTGACTTTCGGTTTCGGCGGCAACGTCGAGGGCGAAGAAGCCGTCCGTGGCTTTGGGTACTATGAAACCATCGCCGGCGGCAGCGGTGCCGGGCCCACCTGGAACGGCACCTCTGGTGTGCATACACACATGACCAACACACGCATCACGGACTCCGAAGTCTTCGAGCGGCGCTACCCGGTCATCCTGCGCGAGTTCAGCCTGCGTGCAGGCAGCAGAGGCGACGGTCAGCATCCTGGCGGCGACGGCGTGGTCCGCGACATCGAGTTCCGCATTCCCGTGCAAGCCTCCATCCTCAGCGAGCGCCGCGTGTACCACCCCTACGGCCTCGAGGGCGGCGAGGACGCGCAGTGCGGACAGAACATTTGGGTCCGCCGCGTGCCAAAGGCTAAGGGGAGCGATGCAGACAAATCTAGCAATCCCAATTCGGGCACGGCGACGCCGAGTAACCCTGCTTCTCAAGTAGAGGGTGATGCGGGAGAGGAGGTCAGGTATATCAACATGGGAGGAAAGAACACGGCAAGTATGAAAGCTGGTGAGAGGATTATTGTTATGACGCCTGGTGGTGGCGGATGGGGTCCGAAGGGTAAGGAGAGTGAGACCAACAAGCATCTCTGGCAGGATCCTAAGCATGCCTGGAGAGGTGGTAGTGTGGCGAGTAGACAGGCGGAGGCGGAGGCGAGTGCGTAGGCGGCATGTTGACTGCACGCGTTAGACGGAAAGGAGAAGGAAGGAACAATAGTATAGCGGAGGTACGTAGTAGCTGGGCATGAAGTGACGTGCATTGCGTCTGTTTCAAGTAGTCGTTGGCCTATTTGAGTGAATAACAACACCCTCTTCCATCCTTCAGCCCAGCGGCTGTAGCCGGCTTTTCCTAGTATTGCTACCCCGAGCGGTCGTGGTGGATTGTTTCAAACATGACAGAGAGATGACAGCCGGGTTCGCTTCGCGCCTGATAGACCGACTAGCGTTATGTGGATAATTCAAAAGGTCAAGGCCAGAGGATTGATAGGGTAGTTGAGGTGTGATCAGGCACGCTGAACTGCGAGTGATGAGGCTCTCTCCTGTCCTCCTCGGAAGTTTCCCGAAGCCCTGCATGACTCGCGCATCCAGAAGTCCATCTTCCATCTTCGGAGAACTGAAGGCATTCAAGCTTTCCTGCAGTCGCCTCCGCTCGCTCAAGGGAAGAAGAGCTTGCGCATCGAATCAAACCACCCGGGCCGTATTTTCTTCTTCACTCCCGATCGGACCCTGCCAGGAAGGCAGCGCAACACAAGATGGCGGGCCGCAAGGATTTCTTGAGCATGCCTGCTCCAGAAAACTACGTTGCAGGTCTGGGTAGAGGTGCGACTGGTTTCACGACGCGTTCAGATTTGGGTCCGGCAAGAGAAGGACCCAGTGAAGAACAGATCAAGGAAGCGCTCGCCAAGCGCGCCGCACAACTGGGCAACGCGCCTCCAACAGCATACGGTGTAAGCGGCAAGAAAGAGGACGACGACGATGACGACGAACGCTTTCAAGACCCGGAGAACGAGACTGGTTTATTTGCGACGGGCAACTACGACCGCGACGACGACGAGGCAGATCGGATATACCAGGAGGTGGACGAGAAGATGGACAAGCGGCGCAGACAACGAAGGTTAGTACATTTCCCCATTCCCCTCTGCTCTCCCTTTCCGAGCACACCGTTTAGATTGGCAGAATACCGACGTAGAACCTCCTTCCAGGGAAGCGCGCGAGAAAGCAGAACGAGAAGAATACGAGCGAAACAATCCCAAGATCCAACAGCAGTTTGCAGACCTCAAGCGAGCTCTTGGTGGTGTCACGGATGAGGAATGGGCGGCCATACCCGAGGTCGGCGACTTGACGGGCAAGAACAGGCGGTCGAAGCAGCACTTGCGGCAAAGGTTCTATGCGGTACCCGACAGCGTACTGGCGGGAGCAAGAGATTCGACACAGTTTGATACCACAATCAGCGAAGATGGAGCGGCGGCCAACGGAGCAGCGGACGGCCTGGATGGTACCATGACCAATTTTGCGGATATTGGAGCAGCACGCGACAAGGTTCTTCAAGTGCGCTTGGATCAGGCAGCCCAGGGTTCCGGCCAAGAATCGGTCTCTGGGACAGCTACAAGCATCGACCCGAAGGGTTACATGACTGCGCTGACAAAGTCCGAGATCAAAGCTGGAGAAATTCCGGTCGCGGACATTGCGCGTGCGCGAACGCTGCTGGAGTCTGTCATCAAGACGAACATGAAGCACGGGCCTGGTTGGATCGCTGCGGCGCGTCTCGAAGAGTATGCTGGAAAGATTGTTGCTGCACGTAACGTGATTGCACGGGGATGTGAGCACTGTCCGAAGAGCGAGGATGTCTGGCTGGAAGCCATTCGCCTTAACGACAACCACAATGCCAAAATCATTGCGGCAAATGCTATCAAGAACAACAACCGGTCTGTGCGCCTTTGGGTTGAAGCCATGAAGCTGGAGCAGTTGCCAGCGGCTAAGAAGAGGGTTCTACGACAAGCCCTCGATCACATCCCGCAATCGGTGGCCATCTGGAAGGAAGCTGTCAATCTCGAGGAGGATCCTGCGGATGCGCGTCTGCTACTTGCCAAGGCGACTGAGATCATTCCATTGTCAGTCGAGCTATGGCTGGCACTGGCACGTTTGGAGACCCCGGAAAATGCCCAGGTTGTGTTGAACAAAGCACGGAAAGCCATTCCCACGTCTTACGAGATTTGGATTGCCGCTGCACGTCTCCAGGAGCAGATTGGCAACAAGCCCCTCATTTCCAAGGTTATCGAGCGTGGTGTGAAGGCTCTTGCCAAGGAATCTGCTATGCTCAAGCGGGAGGAGTGGATTACGGAAGCTGAAACATGCGAAGAAGAGGGTGCACCACTGACCTGCAACGCCATCATTGAACACACGCTTGGATGGGAGTTGGACGAGGACGACGATCGCAAGAAGATCTGGCTTGACGACGCAAAAGGATCAATCGGCCGTGGCCGTTACCAGACGGCTCGCTCCATGTATGCTTATGCGTTACGTGTTTTTCCCTCAAGCGCAAGCATATGGCTCGCCGCTGCGGACATGGAGCGGAACCACGGTACCAAACAGTCACTGTCCGAATTGCTGGAGAAGTCCGTCGAGGCATGCCCTACAAATGAAGTTTTGTGGATGCAGCTCGCACGTGAAAAATGGACGACCGGCGACATCGACGATGCGAGAAGGGTTTTGGGTAAGGCGTTCCAGCAAAATCCCAACAACGAAGACATCTGGCTTGCGGCCGTCAAGCTGGAAGCAGACAACGGACAGTATGATCAAGCGCGCGAGCTTCTGGCCACGGCACGTAACGAAGCAGGGACGGACCGTGTCTGGATCAAGAGTGTGGCTTTCGAGCGGCAGCGAGGTGAGAAGGATGCAGCACTTGACCTCGTCAACCAGGGTCTGCAGCTGTATCCGAAGGCAGATAAGCTCTGGATGATGAAGGGACAGATCTACGAAAGCAAGGGCATGATACCACAGGCGCGAGAGGCATACAACACTGGAACACGCGCCTGTCCCAAGAGCGTTCCACTTTGGCTACTGGCCTCTCGCATTGAAGAGAAGGCTGGTGTGATGGTCAAGGCAAGAAGTATCCTGGATCGCGCACGTCTCGCCGTGCCGAAGAACCCGGATTTGTGGTGCGAATCAGTGCGGCTGGAGCGAAGAGCGGGCAATCTGCCTGCCGCCAACCAGAAGATGGCGCAGGCGTTGCAGGAGTGTCCTACCAGCGGTCTGTTGTGGAGCGAGAAGATCTGGCATCTGGAAGCACGCACCCAGCGGAAGCCACGCAGTCTGGAGGCGATCAAGAAGGTCGACAACGACCCCATTCTGTTCGTCACAGTGGCACGTATCTTCTGGGGCGAGCGCCGGCTCGAGAAGGCAGCGACTTGGTTCCAGAAAGCCGCCATCCTCGACCCGGATTGGGGCGACACCTGGGCTTGGTGGTACAAGTTCCTCCTCCAGCATGGCACGGAAGGGAAGAAGGAAGAGATCATCAGCAAGTGCGTGCTTAACGAGCCCAGGCATGGCGAGGTGTGGCAGAGCGTGGCCAAGGCACCGGAGAATGCATCTTTGGGGACGGAGGAGATTCTGAAGCTGGTGGCTAGCAAGCTGGAGTGACGCGTAGTGCATCAAGCCGCGGGACAAAGGGTTATGGGCGTTTGGGGGGGGATGGCATTTTCTAGCGAGGGGGAGGGAGGGGAGGGGACGGGGATTCGGAGTTCGGTGGAGAGAGAGGCGCCGAGCCGATCTCCAGTCCAGGCACAATCGATTCAGTTTGAGAGCGCAGACGCATCACATCTGTGTTAGAGGATCAAAAGCGGTATGCGACGAAGCCTCGATGAGGCAATAACCAAGTCCTCCGTCCGGACATGGCAATTCTTTGCCCGTCTCGTGTTTTCACTTTGTTGTCCCCGCCAAGTCGTCTTCGCCGCTTTCACAAGCCGAAGCAGTAGTCGTGTTGGAGAAGGCCACCCGCGCGTCGGCGGTGGTGAGCTTGTGATGTCATTGCGTGCGGTGGGGCAGTCATCATGGCATTGCTCTTTAAACACGCCAGGGTTCTCGTTCCTTGCACCTCTTCCTCATCAGCACATCTCCTCTCTCCCTCTGAATCTTTCTCTGGTAAGTCTCCTTCATCCCTGACTTCGTTCAATTGAGTACTTTGTAGTCAATATCCCCTACAACACACGGCCAGAAGGATGTCACTCTCGGCTTCTGTGTTTGCCCGCCTTGCTCGCACCTCACTGCATACGACTCCGCGTCGCTCGAGAACACTACTCACATGCTCCAGATTCTCGATCCCCAAACCAGCTCAATCAACCAATACCAGACTAATCTCACACACCACCGCAAAAATGTCGTACAGCAACGCCGACACCGGCAGCAAGACCGCCGACCCGTACACCCAGAAGAATTTCGAGGAGCCTTCGCTGAAGGAGAAGGTTGAGGACCTTGTGAACTTCGTCGACAAGAGCAAGTTCTGCATGATGGTCACACGGACACAGGACGGTCTGCTCGCCTCCCGCTGCATGGCTCTGGCCGCAAAGGTAAGCCCCCAATTGCCTGGGTGGCGCGACATACAGTCACTGACACATCGATCCCAGGAGGATAACAACATCGACTTTCTTTTCCACGCCAACACCGAGTCTGGCAAGACCGACGACCTCAAGAACGACCCCGACGTCAACCTTGCCTTCTACAACTCCTCCGGCGAGTGGGCCTCCATCTCCGGCAGGGTCACCATCGAGACCGACCGCGAGAAGGTCCGCAAGTATTACTCCACCGGTCTGAAGGCCTGGATCGGAGATCTCGGTGATGGTACGCACGACGGTGGCCCAGAGGACCCAAGAATCTGCCTCATCAAGGTCAACACCGCCACCGCACAATACGCCATCAGCAGGCAGAGCACATCGATTGGCGGCTTCACCGAGTTCGCCAAGGGTGTTGTCACTGGCTCCGCACCAGCCGTGAACAAGCTCAGACACCTGGATGAGAACGAAATCAAGCAATGTAGGTAAACTTATCCCCCTTTGGTCCGCT
This sequence comes from Taxawa tesnikishii (nom. ined.), assembly GCA_030247885.1. Taxonomy (NCBI): domain Eukaryota; kingdom Fungi; phylum Ascomycota; class Dothideomycetes; order Dothideales; species Taxawa tesnikishii (nom. ined.). Next base: position 357,649 of record JAPDRO010000017.1, on the reverse strand, counting down.
GGGTGGTAAAGGCTAATCGTGTTGGTCAAACAGGGCGCAACCAGTAAACAAGGAGTCGAAGCTCTGAACGATTGGAGACTGTCTCCAAACTTCTGGCACTTGAGTAGCAGACGGGTCATGACATATCGCCGACTGCGAACTTCGATAGTGAATGTATAAGCAAATGAACTTCAGTCTCACAGTCTCCTTCGCCTACCCTTTCCATCATTGTGTCATCATTCCGAATCGGGATGTCAACTACGCATGATCTCCTCCTCTGTTTTTGTGAACGAGCTTGTATTATAATATACCATGATCCCGACCTGGTGGGCCCGCGATGATAGGATGCGTCGCAGGAGATGGGACGTAGATTTATGATATTATTTGACAAATGAAAATATTCGTCACGTTCGACCATAGGCGGCTGAATATTGGGCATCCCGTCCGCTCTGCCATACACAAGCAGTCGACCGACCAGTTAGTACTATAGTGGGTGACCATATGGGAATCCTGGTTGTTGAACGTTTTTGCCCTTGTATCTTTTAACTCTTGAAATATCCGCATGTTGATGCGATGGTCCATCAAGAGCAACGGGAGGAAGAGCCCAAGGACGTGACCGCCGCTTCAGACTTCCACCATCCTATACCATCCTATAGATTGTAAACCCTCAACAGATGTACAGCATTTTCCCTGACCTTAGCGTTCAAACATCCGGACCGGACTAGGCGCAATGGCTGCGCCACCCAAAGCCGGTACGGCGAGCAGATCTTGTCGAAAGGCGCAAGAGTGGTGCCGTATATAGTAGGCTTCCTGTGCGTCTTCAACACCTCCGCCGACAGATTTACAATGGCGCGGAATAGCGAATCGAGTCCTTTGTACGCGTCCGAACATTCGTGCTGCCTGCCCTCGACGAGTGCCAGCGCGTAGAGATGGTTGGCTTTCAGCACCATTCCTCGCTTGATGTCATGCTCGCTTGGCGCCGTGCTTTCCGAGAGAGGAAAGACGTGAATGCCTGCTCCCAAATTTGCAGCCATACCTTGTATCCGTGTTTCTTTGCCGACGTCTCGCAGACGGCTTCGAAACTCGAGTCTTTGGCTAGGTCCGAGAGGCAATATGTGACGATTTTGTTCCGGGCCAGCTCGAGCAGGCCACAGGCTGTCTGGATGCTGTCGATCCCCGACGGGTCTTGGAGCTCGATGCTCTCGATGCTGTCGTCGAGGACGGGCGTGCCGGATCTTCCTCGTATGGCATAGCAGACTTGCGATAGCACCACAGCCAAGACGTGCGGATCGATTGCATGCGGTGGTTGGCAATGGGTTCGCGCTGTTGCGGTAGTAGTCGCGTCTCTAAACTGGTCCATCAGGCGTACGCCCTGGAGAGCGTGGGACATGGCCTCGATACTCCGGGCTTGGACGGCTTCGAATAATGTGATGGCCAGACAGATGGTCAGCAGCGATATCGCAGCACCGGAAGCCTGCGGTGACTGTACCTCGGACACAAGCGCTATCGCGCTGTTGCAGTGCCGCAGGGAGAACTCGGGTGCCACATCGACCCCTTTCGAGTAGTCGTGACGCCTTCGAAGGATGGCCTCGTGAAGCGCGCCGATCGCGATCAGGACGTGTCGTAGTGCTGAATCGTAGTATGAGGCGCGAATGAGGAGGTCGCCCCAGAAGCAGCTACCGAAGAAGCCTCCGACTTGCGGCGAGGTGATGTTGATGTAGAAGTGGAAGCTTTGCCGTTCGCGCCAGTGGGTGTCTGCTCCCAAGGCTAGGTGTTCAAGCTCGGTTGGAGGAGCAAAAAGCATTCCGGAACTTGATGTGTATGGGCTTTCGGCATCCGTTGGAGTGGAGGCACCGGAGGGATCTGTATCCATGTCAATCAGTCCGTTTCGAACGGGAGAAATCATTCAGTGTGGTCAGCGATAGGGGAAAAATACCAATAAGAGTTGAATTGTATAACAGGGTCAGCGGGAGTCATTCTGTACAAAAGGCAGAATGTGTGTTTCGAAGACTTTTTTGAACAGTAAAACAACAGTTTGACCGATACATACCATCTTGCCTCCCTCTTTGCGGAGCTGATTTGTTGCTTTTCCAACCTTTGGTCACGCTTGCGGCACATCTTAATTCACCTCTTACGCATTTCACTCCCTTGCCCTTGCAAAGGACTGTTAGTCGCAATCGAGCAAGGACTCGGGCAAGGCGTGCTGAACCTACAGGCAAGAAACACAACCTGTCGCAACAATCCGTCTCTTACGCTTTCTTTGGGATGGTTCACGCGTCTTGTACGCAAGTGAGCTTACGATGGGTTGGATCCAGAGCGGGCAGACAAAGTCGGTGACGGATTCAGGCGTTAGAGGAGCTTGTCTGATGGCGGTACTGGTCCGGTCTCGCATAGTTGCGTCTATATCGGGTTACAGGAAACAAGGCACAAGCTCCGCTGGACTTCAGTCTTTGCGTTCGAAGAGGGAGATGAGAGAAAGGAAGCCCAAGTGGATTTGATTGATCACATGCAAGTCAGCCGCAGTGGCTGGCCTGACCGTAACAAGAAGCCGGTAACGAATGCAACTTGATCGTCTATTAACTAAACATTGGAAGATCCTAAGCGATTTCTCCGTCTGCGGAGACTAGTCATCCCTGCGTGCACAGTAGCTACTAAGTTGTACAAGTAGTGGATGCTTCGGAGTGAGATGCGAAACGGAAGTGCTGTAGGGCTGATGCGGCTTCTCTGATTGGTTGTACTCTCATACACAACCTCCATCTCTCATTGCATACCGTCCGGATATTGATCGCATGCCGGCTTCAATCGCCCATGCCGCTTGCGACTACGCCTGCCGGTGTGCGTGGACAGGCAATGCAGCGATGCTTCGTGGCCACTATGGGTTAAGGAGAATCACAGCTGCTAGACCTGCCGTAGCACCTGCTTCAGCACGCCATGTCAGGTACGATATAGTCTACCGCTGCGATCACAATGGCTGACGATGGTACGACAGGCTGTACAGCTCGACCTCGTCTGAACCTCGCGACGTAGCTATCCTTGGTGGAGGTATCACCGGACTGGCTAGCGCCTACTACCTTCGCAGATTATCCCGAGCGCCAAAATCACCATATACGAAGCTGGTCCACGCATTGGGGGCTGGCTATTGTCGAAAAGAGTAGACGTAGATGATGGCACCGTCCTGTTCGAGGCAGGTCCCCGGACACTGAGGCCTGTCGGAAATGGCGCACTTGGGGCGAGGCTGGTACGTCGGTCCACTAGCTAGTAATGGAAGAGACGGCATTGACACCGAAGGGGAATAGATTCACGAGCTCGGTCTAAGCGACGAAACAATCTTTACGTCTAAGAAGTCACCGGCCGCTCTCAACCGCTTCATCTACTACCCGGACCATATCGTGCGAGTGCCTTCGCCCTCGCCCGAAGTATCCTTACTCAGCATAGTCAGCACTGTCTTGGGCGAGCCTGCGTTCAAGGGCGCGGTTTGGCGTATGCCTCTGGAAGGCATTTGGCACCCCAGAGATTCCAGCATAAAGGATGAATCGATTGGAGAGTTCCTTTCCCGACGACTGAGCCGGGATCTGGTGAACCGCCTGATTTCAGCTGTCATTCACGGAATCTATGCCGGCGACGTGTGGAAACTGAGTGCAAAGAGCTTGTTCCCTACACAGTGGAGGGACGAGGGCCAGCAAGGAAGCATCATGGAGGGAATTCTCAAAAGCACTATCGATGGACCAGAGATGACGACACGCGAAAGGAGCTTTATGGAGATGATGAAGAGCCCTTATCCATTCAACAAGGACTTCAAAGAGAACTACAGGTCAGCCAGCGTTTACACATTTCGACACGGGTTGAACCAATTGATCGATGCGCTGGTGGAGAAACTTCGCAGCACTGGAAACGTGACATTCACTACCAACGCACCTGCCATGGGCATCAGCACTGCTGAAGACGGTAACATCAACCTCGAGTTCAAGGAAAACACGACAGAAAACTCGGTCGCATCACATACGCACGTGATTTCCACGCTTGGGCCGGGAAAGCTGGGCTCAATGGCAATCACTCCCTCGCGCTCATCGCTGCCTTGGAACCCCAGCCCTCTGCAGAAGATCGACTCCGTGACCGTCATGACGGTGAACCTCTACTTCCGAACCCCCGGCCTGCACCCGGCAGGTTTCGGCTACCTGATCCCGCTCGCCACGCCCCTGGAACAGAACCCGGAGATGGCACTCGGCGTCGTCTTCGACACCTCGTACTCGTCGCACGCCTCAGCCCCCGACCCGGACGGCATGGTAGGACCCACCCAGGACACCGTCAGCCAGCGCGGCACGAAGCTGACCGTCATGCTCGGCGGGCACTACTGGAGCGGCTGGCCTATGTATCCCACCGAGGAGGAGGGTCTGCAGATGGCCAAATCGATCCTGGCGCGCCACCTTGGGATCACCGAAGAGCCGGCCGCGTATGCGGTTAACCTGCAGCAAGACTGCATTCCGCAGTACACTGTGGGCCACGAGGACAGATTGCGGCAGATCCACAAGGGGCTGGCGGAGGGCTTCCACGGGAGATTGAGAGTGGCTGGGAATTGGGCCAGAGGCGTGGGCGTCAACGATTGCCTCAGGAGTGCATGGGATGTCGTGAGGGAGTTGAGGGATGAGGGGAAGACGGGGCTTGAGCCGGTTGTGGAAGATAAGACTTGGGTGAGGATCAAGCCTCCGGAGAAGAGGAAGACAAGGCAAGAGTAGTAGTGGACCTTCGTGGATACTGGTTGGCGTTCGAGACGATAAAAGCTTGTCGTACGTACGAAATCTAGACCGATTGTCCGCCTCCCTTACGACGGTTTCGATTGTGACGCATCGATAGGAATCCCGAGTGGGTGCGGTTGCGCGGCAGCAGCCTTGCGTTTCCGGAAGCGTCGGGTGTCCTGCTTAACTGACTCACTTACCCTCACCTTTACCCTCACCCTTACCCTTACTATCCACTGTCTCCTTCCTGCTTAACACGGCCATTCTCCTTTCTGATCGTTTGCTTCACTTGTCCATAGGTCAAACAAAGTAAGTTGAGAACAGAGATTAGACATACATACCAATACGATGAGCTCCTACCCTTTCTTTGAAGGCAGCTACTTCTTGCAAGACCTGCTTGGCAAGAGTCTCAATCTCCGAAAGAAGCAAAGTAGCTGAGAGAAAAGAATCATACGGTGCTCATGATGATCGCTGTGTTTACTCGTCGTTCCCGACGAAAATCGAAAGCTCCACACAGGACTTTGATGGATTCATTTCGGGTCAGACCGTAGAATTATTATTATTATTTTTTGCTTTCGCCAAGCGCACCAGCTAGCGGATCCGTTTCGCGGTCGCGGAACGTATCGTCGTACGTCACCTCGATCGGTGGTGAGTTGCCCTTTCGGTTCGAGCTGCTCTTTCCACTGGTTCCTGGGAAAGAGGGGGTTTTGCCAGCTTTGCGAGTCGATATCCATATCGCTCGAGTTCTCCCACGGCTCGATGCCATTGGCCCGGTCCGATCTTTTCTCGCAGCATTCGAAGGGCAGTGTGTGGCATGGTCGCCGTACCAAGTTTGGAAGACAGCGCACGTTAAACGCAGAACGTCCTCAAGAGGACCAGAGGCAGAGAAAGCCTTCGCGGGTAGGAGTAACGCAGGTATCGACGCGCCAAGTGCGATCGAAAAGAGCCCTGTTCATGGCGGGTATCGTCAGAAAAAGCATAACCGAAACCCCAACCCCTGCTCGACGAGCTAAACTTCAGACAGTACGGCGCGCTCTGCCTCATCATCTGCGACAAATTTCTTTACCAAATTTTCAATATTCTGTAATCTTGCCATTGCTTCTGCGCTACTATTACGTTGTCTCGATTGCGGCCATTGTCGAGAATCGTTGGTGCTTCCTCACAAGAATGGCCGTCTTGAGCATCCTCTCGACTCTTTTCCTCGCCTCCTTCTTGCCCAGACCCTTGGCCACCTGTCCAGGAGCCAGCTGTGGCGGTCTCCCATCCCGCGATTCGATTTCCTTGAAATACTTCCGCTGGTCAGCAGAAGGCCAATCGAGCTGCGCTTTTGAGGGCTCTGGGTTTTGCAGCTGGCGGATCAACGCAGTGTTCCTCGAATGTCCCCGCAATTCACGGACTACCTCCGCCACTACTTCTTCCAGGTCGGCTGGTCTGGGCATGAATTGCGCGGATGCAGTCATATGGCACGAAGAAGCTGATTCCTCGCCTGGTTCCGAACTGCTGACTTGCGAACTCAACGGTGCTTGCGAGGCTTGTAGCGCTTGCAACTTCTGGTCAAGCTGCTTCGTCCGGCTCCAGGACCTGGGCTTCTCGGGGAAAAAGTACGGGTCGAACCAGCGATCTTTCAATACACCGACGACGGTCATCGTGATTGCTGTGTACTCATCGCAGCCGCAGCCAGCGAATTGCAGCTCGTACAGGTCTTGGTGGAGCGTTGTAGCGAGGGTACGCCACCCGCCCTCCTTCAACAAATGTTCCATGTCGTTGTACAAATGGAAGGTGCTATCGGCACACATGTGGATGAGATTGACTGTGGACGCGTAGTCGAATCCGGTGTTCTCGCAGACATGTCTAATCATATCAATCGTCGGCCCTCCGAATCCATCGTCGTCCGTGGACGCGAAGTAGCATGCTTCCTTCTTGAGATTTCCGGAAATGGCAGTCCAGTCGTATTGGCTCGGAGCCGTCGGCCATTGATCGATGGACTTGCACAGCCCGTTTTCTTGTAGCTCCTTGATGCAGAGTGCGGTATAGTTCCCGTATCTCGCCAGGTACGCTAGACGTTTGAGATTCACCATCTCCCGCTCCAGCCTCTGAATCGATGGAGGCGGGATTGTGTCCACACAGGCAACATCTTGAAAGTCCCGCTCGTACGCCCAGATGAGTCTGGCGAATTTGTCGCGGCTGGCATTGTTGGTCGCGTGCTGATAGGACAGACAGGTCTCGGAGTAGACGGTAAGCAAAGCCTTGATTTTGGTGGTATCTGAGATAGCTCTTTGAAATTGCGCCTTCGCCCACTCCTGCCCGATCCTCACCCTTGCTGAGTCGTATTCCGCTACATCGGCGCAAACCACCCATCTCGAGCGGTGGTTGACTTTGCGGCTCTCGGGTTTCAGTAAGCTCGATTCGCTCTCGACTTCGCTCTCCGAAAGGATGTTGGTCGTTGTTTGATGATTAAAATCACTGGAAAGCTCATGAAATGATGTCATGGTGGCGAAGGTGTGGACGATGGAGTGCGTGAAGCTGCACGGTGCTGTTGTTGTGTGAAGACGTTAATGTCGTGATGCGACGAAACTGAGTCGGTAAGTGATGGATAGAAGAAAGGCCGAACATCCTTATGTATGACGGACGAGATTTGAGAGAGAAAGATGGAAAGCTTGTTCATTGTAGAATAATGAGGATTCTGTTGGAGGATGGATGGATGCGGGGAAGTTAAATGCATATTCACATGCAGCAACACTCGCAACACTCTTCTTGTCTTTACCGATAACTAGGGATCCGTCCAAAGACCGAAACTCTTTCGCAGTCGGCGTGGATTGGAGTCAATTGCGAGTCTTTGAGTATCGTAGCGTCCGCAGCATGTAGTAGATAACGACGCGGCGCAAAACGATTGAAAAACCTGTACTTCGTGGTATCATCATAAAAGCATCGCACCAAAACCCCACCTCTCAAAGAGGCGTAAGCGTGATAGCAAATGCTACCTCTTCAGCTGCGCAAACCTCTTCGCCAACTCGTCCACATCCGGGATCTTGCCTCCAGGTCCATCTTTCTTCGCCGCAGGCGCAACACCATTGACCTCAGTGCTCTTCTTCATCTTGTTCGACGGCTTCAGCTCCGGCGGACCCGGCAGCTTGATCTTAGGCGCCACATTATCCGTCCTCGGGCTCGGCGGGACTACGCTCACAGGACTCTTGGGCCCTCCACCAATGTCCCTGGGTGGCGTCGCTCTGCTCAGGTCCTCAGCCTCCAGCGGCGCCTCTAAGGCCCTGACTTTCCGCCCTCCGCTCGGGTCGTCGTCGTCCTCATCATCCTCATCTTCGTCCTCTTCCTCGCCCTTGGCTTTCCGCGGCCACTGCACGCCATACGCCTCCGCGATGGCGGACAGGTATCCATCCACGAGCTCCCTCTTCGGCGGCTCGACCTTGAGCTTATCCAGTACTCTCTGCGCGACTTTGCCTTCGCTGTTCTCCGTCGCAGCCAGCGCGTATTCCTTCCCAAACTTCTCGGCCAGGAGCGCCCGCACCGTCTGCAGCTCCTTCACTTCCGTGCGCGGAGCGGCGTATATGAGCGATTGGACCGCTTCTTCGAGGCCTGGGTCGCACTCGCGCTGTTCGAGTAGGCCCGCCCGCGCAAGCAGGAGCTCGCAGTAGAGTTCGAGGATCTCGAGGAGTTCGGTCGTGAGGTCGGATCGGATGATGTTCTCGACTCGTATGCGTGCTGATTCGTCTTTGCCTTGCTGTTCGATTGCGTGAGATGTCAGCCCGGCGGACGTGTTTCGTGGGATGTGAGCGCTTTTGTGAGTTGTAGAGAGTACGTGGATGGGAGAGGCTCGCTAGGGGGGGGGAAACGAGAGGGTAAGATCGTACCTCGAGTAATTGTGCCATGGCTCTTCGCTGCTGCTTGGCGATTGCTGTGTCCTTCTGCTGCACCATGCGTAGCCGTGAAATTGACAGCTTGAGCTGCACTTTGAGCTTGTTCTGGGTACTTAGTGAGCCAAAGCATGTGGGATGATGGCTTTATTCCAGGGTTACTCACTACTAAAGAAGATGCTGGCGCCATTGTGAGTAATATGTAAAAGTCCGAACGGGCATCAAGAGCGTGTCGAAACAGGCGGACAGGCAGCAAGCTGAGAGGACGATGGAGCGTGGCAGTGACGGAAAGTGGGCTGGACTGGTGGCTTGACAAGGATGGATGGCGGGGAAGTACGAGGCTTGCCGCTGACTATGCACAAGTGCAGGAAACAATGCCCGACTAGACGAAGACACTTCTAACATGTGTAATGTTGTGATTATATCTATCGTCAGAACGAAAGCCCGCCGAACTGCGACCCTCTCAAACCCAGCCTCCGCATGTGTACTGCAAACATGTTGCATAGCACATAGGAAACCTGGTTCCACCCAATGCCAGCTTCCACCAGGGCCAAAGAGAGAACCCCCAAAACAGAGAAAGAAGAAGAAGAACAAAGTGTACTAGTAGAGTAGTAGTAGCAGCAGCAGCAGCAGCAGCACCTTGAAAGGATAGAGCGCCGATCGCAATGCAGTCAGCAAGCAACAGAAAACACTCATAACGCACACGAATACCGTAGATGTTATCCCACCAACGCTAAAACAGCTCAAACTCGTTGTTGTTACCCTTTAACCGCGCCATGCTTTGATGGCCACATCGAACACCATCCCTTCACCCTTCCAAGGAAAGAAAAAAACAGAAAAGCATCAAAGAACGCCGTTGGCATGCATCGCCACTCCCTGTTAGTATGCCCTGCCCCCATTTCCCAAAGAAACCCCGCGATGTTCATTACGCGCTTTCGTCCATTCAGCCGTTAATGTTCCGCCCCAATTTCAGGTCTTTTTCCGCCTCATAAACTCAATCGGCTTGCCCGGTTCCGCCGGGTCGAGGAAGGTCAACATGACCGTGCTGAGTTCCTTGAAGTCGACCGGCTTCGTCACGTAGCTGTTGAAGCCTGCTTCAACGCACTTCGAGTAGACATCTCCAAGGACGTTGGCTGAGAGCGCGATAATGGGGAGGTAGGGGTAATTGTTCTTCTTCTCCCATTTGCGGATTTCGCGGCAGGTCTGATAACCGTCCTTGTTTGGCATGTGAAGATCGCACTGCGAATGGTCAACAAGGATTATTTGGAGACTTACGGCACAGATCGGACAGAACTGGCCCCGAGCAGGATAGAGCGGAGCAGAGCAACACGAAAATATGTGCCGAAAACTTACAAGAATGATAGAATAGTACCCATGGGGCTTGGAGTATATCTTTTCTGTGCATTGTACGCCATCGACGACGACTTCGACTTGGATAGCGACCTTGCTAAGAAACTTGAGGAGGACCTGGAAGCATGTAATCAGCACGACACGCTCTAGGCAACACTTGCTGCATGGCTTACCATTTGGTTGACACGATTGTCTTCGACCAGCAAAACTCTGTTGTCCTTATTGCCCAACCGCCTTGTCATCTCCTCGTAGACCTGTTTCTGGCTGACTGCGACTTGCTGTGCGCTGTCCTGGTTGCGATCCGTACTCATCTCGCGCTCCTTCTGTGGGTCGAAGATGACGGCGAACTTGGACGGCTTCAGTGGCTTAAAGATGAACCGGATTCTGCGATCCTTGCCCAACTGGTCGTAATCATACTTGGGCGCCTGTTCCATGATCTTGCGCCTCTGCGCCAGGTCGGTGATGAGAACGAGCTGAGTTTGTGAATGCGGTGGAGAGTTCAAGATCTGGTCCATGAAAGCGATGATATCGACGACTTCCTGCAGGACAAGCACAACGTGCGAGAAAATAACAGGGTTTTCGCCCCGATCATCTTTTGGCACTCGAATAGATTTTCCCGCGCAGTGATCTGATGAGGGATGTTCTTCGGCAACGTCATATCCATGTGCTGCACCGTCGCTTCTCGACTGTACTTCAACGGACAGACAACCAGAATCGAGTACATCGGAGGTGACAGAGTACCGCCGGGCGATATCATCCTCACTACTGATGAAGTCCCAAGAGTCTCCGCGCTCGCTATTGATGGGTTTGGTCCTACCGATACACCCGTCGGTGGTTTCCCTTCGGATCTACCAGGCCGAGCATCAGCTGGTATCGAGAGCTTGATAGGGGACTGTGGTCCTTGTGTAAGGGAAGGATCAGGCACGTACGACGATGCGGAAGAACGTTCTGACCGCACGCTCGTTCCCCGAGTGCGGATTGATGGATCTGAACTGGCCGAGGATACCACTGACTTGGCACCAGAGCTGGGCGAAGACGACAGCGGAGACGGTATCTGAGAAACGTCTGGGCTCATCCTTGGCGATGCAGCTCTGCCCTTCAGTTGCAGAGGGATTCCGGGTGCTCCGGGTGCAAATAGAGAGGGCGTTGTGCTCGGCGACTGGGTGAGCGCAGGCGTGAGGGGCGTTAGAGGCAGCATTGCAGCACCTGGCGTTCCCGGAGGTACCGGTGGTCTGTCGTCAACCGATGGGAGAGTTGTCTTGATGTAAAAGGTGAAAGTAGCTCCTTTACCGGGAACACCCTTTGCCGCCATATCACCGCCATGCAGTTGCGCAAGCTGGCGAGAAATGACCAAGCCCAAGCCGGTACCACCGTGCTGCCTCGTGCTGCTGCCGTCGATCTGACTGAAACGCTTAAAGAGATACTGGGCTTCTTTATCCGTGAAACCTCGGCCAGTGTCGATGACCTCAAACTGGATGAACATCTCGGTGGACGACAACTCATCTCCATCGTCTTTCATCACCTTACATCGCACAAAAACCTCGCCGGTAGGTGTGAACTTGATGGCGTTTCCGATGACGTTGAGAAGAATTTGACGTATGCGGAATCGATCGCCCTTAATCTGCGGTGGAACGTTGTGCTCGACCAGGTAGTTGAGTTCCAAGCCCTTGTCGATAGCCATAGCGGAGGTTAGGTCGTTGACTTCTTCTATCAGAGAGCGGACGTGAAGCCAATCCATGTTCAGTTGGATCATTCCCGCTTCCGCTTTGGAGAGGTCAAGAATATCGTTGATCAACCCTCGAAGGCCTTCAGTAGAAGCGCGGATAATGTTCACGTGTTCCATCTGCTCCGCTGACAGACTACTGTCGATCAAGAAGTTGACCATACCAGTGATGCCGTTGAGTGGAGTCCGGATCTCGTGTGACATGTTGCTTAGGAAACGAGACTTCTCGTCCATTGTCTCCTTCAGATCACGCTCAAGAGCCTTGTGGTCGTTGATGTCGGTACACGTGCCGTACCATGTTTCCTCTTCACCCTCTTGTTGCAAGGCTTGTTCGGCGAGGAGAACGCGGACCAGGTGCCAACGATACTCCCCGTCTTTCGACCGAAGGCGAACTTCCGTAGAATATGAAGGTCTTCCGTCGGCATCGCGGCTGACTTTGAGGATACCGGTAGATGCAAGCTGGGAAAGCTTCGCCTGCGGCAACTGCGTGGTCGGAGAGTTGTAGAGGGGGCTTGTAGGACCCCTCTCGGTATCGGAAGAACCACTCGATGACGCGGCGGAAGAGGATTTTGTACGACGAGGTTCCGTGGGTAGCGATGTCGGTACGTTTGTAGGCTGCGACATACCCTCTTCGAACGTCGGCAGTCTGCACTTGACAATGTCGTCGGGGTGTACGTGCTCCATAAACCCAAGACCAAGTGCTTGCGCCTCCGTTTGTCCGGAATAGTTCAACCATTGCGAATTGCAGAAGGTGACGCCCTTGGTCTTGTTCACGGTAAAGACGACCTGCGGACTGGAGTTTGCCAAGGCACGATACTTGGCCTCCGACGCCGCCGTCTCTTGTTGTTTTGCAGAGTTAAGTTCGGCAAGGTGCTGTTCGTGAACATCCATATTGGTGCCTATCCAATGTACAATGTTCTGACGCTTATCTTTTAACGGTGCTGCACGAACGTAGAACCACCTATAGTTCCCATCGAACCGCTGCAGGCGAACCTTTTGTTGTAATTGCTGGCCAGTCCGTAGCGAACGATTCCAAGTGTCCATGTAGGTACTGCGATCTTCGGGATGAATGGCCTGCCATGGTTCCCTTAGAACTTGACGGGAATCTTGCCCACGGTACACCAGAAACTTTGAGTTGACCCACGTAAGAGCACCCGTCCCTGGCGAAGCTGTAAAGATCTGGACCGGTAAAGAATCTATAATGGTACGTAGCAAGCGTTCCGATGGCGGCGGCATATCTGCAGTCTCCGAAACCGATGGCTGTCTGGCATGCACAAGAGCCGGCGTACGCGGCAAAGGCGTTGTTGCAGCAGGAAGTCCCTGGAAGGAAGAGCTGAAATCCGCGCCATACGAATGTAAAAGTGAATGCCTGCGATCCGAGGCATCAGGTGCTTGTGACGGTGTGCTCCGGAAGGTCGGCCTGCGCGGCGAGGAGACGTCAGCGTGACGAGTGGGGCTTGTCTCCCTACCGACCGACGGTCTGAGTGGTGATTTATCCTTGAAGATATGCATCCTAGGCTTGCGCTCACTCCTTGGAGTTGGTGCATCTTCACCTCCAGGTGAAGGAACAGGCAACTTGCCAGTCGACCTGGCATCGTGCGAAGGAGACCGTCGACCGCTCCGCGCAGGGGTTGCATGTTGCGATGCAGGCCCCGCGGTGGTACTCGTGGAACGATGCAAGGACGTCCGCTTCTTCGCATCGAAATAACTATCAATCATCTCCGTTCCGGATACGACAGGTGTGCCAGCAACAGATTTGCTCGTAGTTAATCCGTAAGCGGCGGGGTCCCAGCCAGGTGTACCGACAAGTGAGCCTGTAGGACTGTGCCTTGAGCGACCGGAGTAGTCAGAAGGGCTGGTCATGCTTCCAGAAATGGACCCTGCCAAATCCAGATCTGCACGTATCAGATCGTCCAGGTTTGCGGGTTCGAGCGACAAAGGTGCAAAGCCCACGTTATGGCCAGAAGCAGTTCGCCGATGACGGATACCCATCGCCTGGGTATGAGTGGACGTGTACTGTTGAGCCATGTAGTATGAAGTAGCCAGGTGTGGCCCAAGAAGCTGCAGGGAATGCGTCAAGTTTTGCGGATACGGGACAGCCGGGCTGAGAACAGACAGTATTGCTATAGGTGCTCGTCTTTCTGAATTCGTCTTTCCTGATGGCGGTTGATCTGGAGACGTAGGTACCGGTTCCATAGGCATGGAGAGTATGGGATGGATCAAGGGCAGATGAATGACTGTACTGGCTCGGTCAACACCGATGGCTTCAACCGCCTCGAACTGTGTGTAGTCCTGCGTCGGAGCTGATGGGTTGAAGGACTCTTCCACGCTCCCTTCAGATGCAAAGAACGGATTCGTCTCTTCGTCGGCTTGAATCGCAGGCGATGGCGCAGGTGACTGAGCCCACGGAGAAGGCGGATATTGCTCGTACTCTTCATACCCTGAGCCCCGGCGCTGACCACTGGCTTCCATTGCCGAGAAGATGCTGCGATAACTCCCAAGCATTCCAGGTACTCGAGCTGGAGGGCGTTGGCTGGTAGTATCGGCCGGAGTAGGTGGTTGTGCTGTGGGTGTCGGCGTTTCACCACTCGTTTGACTAGTCCTTCCCGTATCCGAAGCATCTGAAGTGTAGTCTCTTGTCAATGTCACAAGCTTGCCCCGCTCGAGAACTCTATTCACGCCGGCGGTATCTATCAAACCGTCAACTTCATGATCAAGAGCTTTCAGCACTGGGAAAACGGCGATCAAGGGCGTTGCGGGAATTTCGCCTCCGACACTGCTAAATTCGGGATCGCTCATCGAACTATGCCGCACGTTAACATGTGGTACGTTCTCAGGTAAGGGCGAGTGTGGGAGATCGCGTCGTCCACCAAGCAGACTGGGCGCATGGCTTGCAGTCCTCGATGGCATTGATGGACGCAAAGAGCCCTCAGCTCTATTGGGGAGCTCTGAAAGGCCTTCTCGAAGACTGTGGCCTGCATAAGAGTGACGCAACTGAAGCGCTGGACGAGACGACGTTGGCGGCACACCAGGGGTACGTGCTTCCGCTGGGAACTCGAATCTGGGAGGATTGGCAGACTGGTCTGAAGACGAGGACGATTCGTCGCTGGGTTCGAGAGTTCCGGCGATGTTGAAAGTCGCTTTTTGGCCCCAGGGAACGTTTTCGATATCGTTAGTATCAGCAGGAAGGGCAAGCGCCACTCTGTCGGCTTTGTATGCATCGCGCATAATCTTCGCCACAGTATACCACCATGCTTCCAATCCTGGCTCAGCGCCAAGACGCAGAACCATTTCATACAGATTGGGAGTAGGATAACGCGGGTCTTCCGGACCAGGAGGGTAAGCGCCTCCCGGAGGTATAAACCCCGCTGCAGTCGCGGCAGGCGTGCTTGCTCCGGACATGGCGCTTCCACCGGGCGTGACGGTTTCGCCTGATCGTGTTGCTGATACTGTTGGCGACAATGCGGTAAAAGGCTGATGGAATGAAGAGGACCATGCGCGTGGCGTTCCCGGAATATACGGGAAAGGATAAGAAGGCGTGCGCAAAGGAACCCCAGCAGCAGGTGTAGCGGGCATACTGCCCCGGATAGTCCTCGACGAAGAGTTTGTCGATTCGGTGGACGACGTCTGCGTCGTAGCAAGGGGACTGCCAACTGTTGAGCTTACCGCGGGTGGGGCATTTGGGGATTCCTCTTTGATAGGTGAGGGCCTGCGACCTGCAGCGTTGCTGAGGGGTCCTGGCGAGGATGCGTGACTGGCTATTGGCGGTCGATACTGTTTTTGCAGCAATCGGGCGTTGACTGCCGCCTTCAGTCTCGCTATCTCGGCTTCAGTAGAATGGGCGGTTTTCTGACCTTTGGTGGATTTGTCGGCCTGCTCGCTGCCACTGCCGCTCCCGTTGTCCGCCGTCGACCCATTCCCACCCTCCTCGCTCTCTCCATTGCTGTCATTCGAGGCGCTGTTGTCGGTGTGTTCCCGCGCGACGGACCGTGGGGCTCTCTGCGAGGGCTCAGGGGGCGAGCGGACGAGCGACGGACGCGTCGACAATGTGCGGACGTTGTCGACAGGGCGATTAGGCGCTGTTGTGGTGGGCGAGGGCTGCGGAGAGTGCTTGTTTTGTTGAGGTGGTGCTCTGGAAGGCGGGTTTGTTGGTAAGGACGATTTCATCGCGGACGGCATCCGCCCTCGTTCTGCAGCTTGGCGACGATGGTATGGGAGTGCGCACGCCTTTTCTGGGTCGGGAGGGACATCAGTTGCTAGCAGGCGGGAGATGGGCAGGAGTCAGTGTGTCGGATGCAAGGTCCTGGCGATGTGCAGCTGCGTGTGCGTGTGCGTGTGCTCTGCTCTGCTCTGTCCGGGCAGTGCTTGCAGTGCGGGTGTTGCGAAAGGACTAAGGACCACACGGGCGTTCGTCCCGAATTTGCCCTATGACGACAGAGGGTTCGAAAGGAAAGGCGATCGACACGCCCTGGTCTAAACTTAGCTAGCGGTATCGCCGGGCACTCCTGCCTCGCTAATCACGCGCGCTGTAGAGGACAGGTGTGTTTGTTTGTATGCACGAGGAGGGATGGAAGTGTACAGCCGTTCGCACGAGACATGTTGCTGTCGCTGCTGCTTCTTGTTGCCGTTGCCGCTTCACTTGATTGGCTGCAGGGAGTGTCCACACACGGGGCAGCCAGCCATGCATATGTCAGGCACTTGCCGGGTCCAGTCCAGACCGCCGCTGCAACGCAAAACATTCAAGAACGTCCCTCTCAAACACTGAGAGCAACACTATTCGTACTCAAATCAACACAGACGCGGCCGCCCACACAATCAACACAGATGCAGGCGTCCGCAAACAGTCTCGACGCCCGACACCATTTCTAAGAGCCCTCGTGAGCCGGCCGCGCGCAGCTCGAACGGATTCGGCCTTGGCGGTAGCGTTACAGCCCAACAGTGTCTGGCTTGCAGCTGCTAAGAACGCGGTCCACGCACTTCACTTTCAAGACCCGCGTCAAACGGGCTTGACTTGGCTTGCCAAGACATTGACGGACAACTCGAGCCGCCGCCAACTGGTCAACCTCGCAAAACCTGTCTTTGTGCTCCGTTCCCAGCATCATGTTCTCGTCACCATCCAAAACCCGTCCTTTTCGCTAGCGCATCTGTGCCACGTGGGGAGAAGGTCCTTCTCTTCCATCCCGGAGTCGCATTTGGGTTTTGCATGGTTCCCCGAGATACATCCATGAAGGCATCTCGTGTAGACTTGCTGCGATCCCGTCCATCTCAACAATACGCCATCTCCGATATCTTTCTGCTTAGCCATCAGATGTCTGTCACTCGCGAACCACAATCACCTGCCATATAGAGAGCGATCAGACCCCGTGCACAACCGAAGTGAAGCTGCAAAGGCGCCGCGAGTTTTCCGTGTCCGAATCCCGGTCACGCCGGCTTGGCATGAACCGTCCACACCTCATCCGTTCGTCTCCTGCACAATCTGAATAATTTGCTGGTTTCTTATTCGTAGCTCTCGTCATCCTTCATTGGCTCTTTTACTTTCAAAAGGAAAAGTGGACCCCACCGAGCAAGCTTGTCTCGGCCGCTGTCAACTGTCGTGCCGTGTCGTGGGCCCACCGTGAATAACAATCGTCAAAACTAATCCGCCGGCTGCGCTTCAACTACCTGGCCACGGCACACCTAGCCACGGCATACCTTCCCGAATTTCGCTTCTCATGCAGCTGACCACGTCTCCCGATCCCGTGTCTTGCCCATTCCGACTTGTTCATCACACCACGGACGGACTGGCACGGGGCCCGATCCTTGTCCCATCACCTGGCCAGCGTGATATGATACACTGTTCAACCCTCGCCCTACTCGCGAATTGTAAGCAGTTTTGAAGTTCTGCATAACAACCGAATCGTCTCCCACACTGTCACGAGCTCTCCCGTAACAAACTTCTGGGATTGCTTCACCTCGCTGCGTTGCTTCCGTTGGTTTGTTGAGCAGGCGGTACCGTACTGGGCAATGCCTTGATCTGTTTGATGAGGTACGACTTCTCGTCGGAGAATTGGTCGTCTTCGGTGCGGTCTGCCAGGAAGTCTGGGAGGAAATCGAGCAAGCGCTGTCGGTTCATGATCAGAAGCTTGCGTACTTCGGGCGACTTGTTCGGGTTTGCTGCGAAGATCTGGGCTCAGTCAGCTTATACAGAAAAATCTCGGGCGCCTCTACGGATTCATACTTTGAAGACGTGGAACCCTTCGTATTGCACCATCTTCCGATCATCTTTCAGCTGCATCATGATGAGCTTGAGGTTGTTTCCAGACTCAACGTATCGGGTCATGATCTCGTAGAACTGCCGATCGAGCAATACCTCGCCGAGCAGCTTGATCGACTGCCTCTTTGTCACGTAGCTCTGCGACTTGATGAGGGTGTTGTTGTACTTGTCGAAGAAGAGGTCAAAGTTGGTATCGATGTATTTTGCGACCATGGCTTTGTGCCTAATGAGGATTTGCTGTCTTGCCGTTAGCGATTCTGCTTCGTCTTCTGCTCATACGAACACACCCTGAACGTATCGAATGCATCTGTGCTGATTTCAAACGCTGCTTTGTCTATCCAATCGAAGAATTTCCAAAACACTCCGTGCCCTGACGAGGGTTGCGAGGTATCAATGCTCCCCAAGTCCAGCGGCTTTCCATGATTGCTCGGTTCATCGTACAGTATAAGTGCCGTGACAGCATCGTGCTTCAACGCCTCTTTCAAAATTCCACCACAGGGCATGGCACTCTCCCTCCTGTCGTACCCGTTGCAAAGCGCGATAATGATTGCGGGTCGGTGCGCTACAACGTACTGAAGAGCAAGCGGTTCTGGCGAGGTGCTGCCCGGATCCTTAAACCGGAAAACATTGGATATGATGGCCTGCGTATCTTTGCGTGCTTCGAACGGGAGCCGATATATGTTCTCGGCAAGAAGTTGTAGGAGGTCCTCGGTCACAAGGAGGTTGCAGAGCTGGTAGACTTGATCTGGACTGACTTCGATCTCTGGAATGGTTTAGCAACCGTAGCGTGCAGGCTACGCCGTGTGAGAGGCAGAGTCGGGCAGGGCAGAACAGAGCAGAGCAGAGAGAGACGTCAAACACTCTTGCGAAATCATCTTTCTTACCTGGAGTACCCTGAAGCATGATCTTCATCTGTTGAAGATTTCGAGCGATCTCTTCTTCAACCTGCGGCGGTGGTGTCAGCACTTCTAAGTCCACAAGGCCATGTATGCGCACACCTTTGGGGCCGGCTTGTCCTCAGCAATCAATCGGAGCATCAGCTCTTTGGTCGACCTAGTGAGCTCTTGGCTCGACCTGGTCTTGTTTCGAGCAAATAGGAAAGCCATGGCGCTGACGGAGCTCTGCTGAGCACTCCAAGGATCTCGATATCATGCGAGGAATCCAAGCAAACGGGCAGGATAGTAAGCAATGCTCGATACGTTCAAGAAAAGTCAACAATGCCCGGTAAGGGAAAGCAAGTGTAGGTCAATGGGAAACCCTTGACGCAGGAACAACCGTCCAACGAGAGATCGATAAACAGAAGGTTAACTGTGGGGCAAACAAGGGTCATCTCACCGGGAGCGCGGGGATCAGAGCTCAAACACGCTAGCGTATGAGAGGTCTAGAACTCTCCTCTCATCTTAAATCAATAAGCTTTCTGTCGCGTCTACGTATACGGCTGAAGCAATTTGATTATCTGTCCACCTGACAGGACTATAACGTACACACACTACATGCGCTATTTGAGTGCACGTGGTCAGAAGAACAAGAGTAACGATTATTTCATGGGGCCATCTATACCGGCCGCCAGAGCAATGCCGATATGGTCGTGTACGGACATATTGAACGAGTTCGTATGGACGCCGCGTATGGTATAGACTCTTCTGGTTTGGATGTCGGATTCTTATACGAGGTAGGGATGCTTGAGTGCCTGTGTTCATCAGCACTCGTACTTTGTCAGTCACGACGAATAAGTCCTTGCATTTCTCGCGGTCATACGATCCTTGCTTTCGAACCGGACCATACGTGCTACGAAATCCCTAGCTTGGTCTGAAGCATCAGGCAGCAATTCCGACCACGGTTTTGTTGGATACTTGTGGAACGCCATCTTGCCCCAGTCAGGCAGCGTTGCAGCTTCCTATCGAGCAATGAGCGAATGCGTCAGAAAGCGTGGTGCTTATACTTACCGGCCATACCTCCAGAGTCGGTGTACCCAACGATTGAAAAATGCTCTTGATCAAGGCCAGCTCACTTCCCAGGTCGCCAGAGTCAAACAGGGTTTCCGCGCCTAGGCTCACCACTTGCGCAGCAACACATCCCGTGGCCCATAGATCAAGGCTAGAACCATAGCTTGAATTTCCGAACAGTAGCTCGGGAGGCCGGTAACTGGTCGTTCCCACATCAAGAATCTTCTTTGCTGCGGGCTCGGAAAAAGCATCGTCTTCACACCATGCTATACCAAAGTCTGCGACGTACGCTGGGCCAGAAGGCGTACGGAGTAGGACGTTTGAGGGTTTGATGTCACGATGTACAACGCCAACACCGTGTATGTGGTCAAGGCCGGTCAAGAGGTCTCGCAGACAGGACTTCTTCTGTGCTTCACTCATCTTCCCCTCACGAAGGAGCTGTTCTAGATCGTAAGGCATGAACGGAAATGCGAGCACCAGACGGCCGCCCGCTTGCTTGAATTCTTCGAACAATGGAATCACATTGGGTGATTTTGCTCTGCGGAGAAGGCGGCATTCTCGTTCGGAATCATGGGGTGCTTCCATCATGGACGGGGTCGTTACTTTAAGCGCAACCGCAGATGCTTGGCTGGCCATATCTCTTTGAGCCTGAGAAGATCCGAGCGGCATCCTGGCGACGAAGACAGTGGAGAACAAGCCATCCTTGTAATGATGAGCGTTTTCATAGCGGCCCAACGTCAATCCTTCGGCAGGCAGATTGTTGAAGAAGGACTCTTCCGATGGTGATTCGGCGTCCTGGCTTATCTTCGTGGTCGACTGCAGCCGCTGAATGTCCTCTGCTACGGCGGTATTGTAGCTTTCCTGGACGGATCCTTGTCAATACATGGCATGACTGCTTGCCTTCCGGTATGTTCCTACCAGTGTTGATGCTTGCTTGAGCGCCTCATTCTCCAACGCCTTGCTCTGCTTTTGGGCTTCGCTCGCTGATAGATGCGGGAATGCAATTCGGTAAGCGCTTTGTCTGTTGAGTTGGTTTGAGCAACATGCTCATGGTGGCACTTGAGAGTAGAGTGTTGCGATCAATGCAAAAGGCAACCTACTTGCATTTTCGTGATGTTCGCGAACCGTTCAGAAAAGCTCAACGACGCCTGCCATGCAGCCGTCATGTTGTACGGTATACAAGCACGGCACTGCGGAGGTTGACAGCTGTATCTGTTGTTACGCGTCGGTTCCTCTCATGCCTGCCAGCTGTGGTGTTACGATATTACAATAATAGCAACAAATTGATGCGGCTGCAGACGAAGGGATGTCTCACACAAGCCACGCGAGGCGTTTCATCGCTTCAAACGGAGATTCTTGCCGAGCCCAGTCCAGTCGTTCTTTCCCCATCTTTGCCGATCAGCGCTGAGGCACAGTGAGGCACAGTGCACTCCGCCATTCGCTCCGTGAACTTCCCTCCTCCTCTGTGATCCTATATACATTTTGTATACATCTTGTATACATCTTGTATACATCTTGCTCTCTTTGTGTTTGCCTGTCTATCGTCAAGAGTGTCGTTGGCCCTTTTGGCAGCTCTTCCTCGAGCCTGCGACTTGACGCTAGCGCTTGAATCAGCAGCTTATCTTTGTACAGAAGCCGCATTCGCCTCTATTACATCACGCTCCGCTCAGCATACACTCGATTACCACGCCTCAAGGGAGGTCGCTGTGTTCAAACAAACGAAACAAGATCGCAGTACTCGATCCACCTAGTCCAGCCTAATGCGGAGCTCTCAGCGCCTTCATGCGCTTCCCGCGTCGCTGCTACTCCTCCTCTCAGCCAGTACTATCCCGACAGCATGGGCAAACCCACACATAGACACGACCGACGGGTTTGTTGTCGAAGTCACGAAACCCGTAACCTGCTCGCGTCCGACCCAACCCGGTGACTATATCAGTGTGCACTACCGTGGCACGCTGCAGTCGGACGGCACCGAATTCGACGAGTCGTACAAGCGTGGAGCACCCTTTTCCTTCAAACTAGGAGCTGGGCAGGTCATTACCGGATGGGACAAAGGCCTGTTGAACATGTGCGTCGGAGAAGGCCGGAAGCTGGTCATCCCCCGTCGATGGCCTACGGGAACAGCAGGGTTGGCACCATACCGGCCGGCAGCACGCTCGTCTTCGAGACGGAGCTCATGGGCATAAAGGGAGTGCCTGTTGAGACTTTGCAATCGACGTCCCCTGCAACAACAACAACAATAACAACAACTGCGAGCAACTCCTCCGTCGTCTCGACACCCACAGCTGCAGTTACACCTGTTCCCACCGAAGGTTCAGAAGCCGGGCCTAAAGGTCAAGAGGAGCAGGACAACGCCAGCGGCGAATGCCGCTTGCTGGGACCATTCGCACTTGTTGTGCAGGCTGCTTTGGGAGCGATCGCGTTGTTGTCTCTGGTCTTCAAGCGCTGGCGGGAACGGCCACGGAGACCGGTCAAGGTCTGGTTCTTCGACGTCTCCAAGCAGGTCCTTGGTACATTCCTACTCCACTTGGCCAATCTGGGGCTGTCCATGTTCTCTTCCGGAAACCTTGATGCGGAAAACGCCGTTCAGGCATCTTCCAGCACGGTGCAGGCAGCTGATGGAAGAAGACCTAACCCATGCTCGTTCTACCTCCTCAACCTTGCTATCGATGTGAGTTGCCTTGACTTTGAACGGTTGTACATGGACTGACAACTTCGCAGACAACCATTGGTATCCCTGTCCTTGTGATTTTGCTGCGCGTGCTCCACGGTCTCTTCCTAAGAACGCCGCTAGCCAATCCGCCCGAATCCATCAAGTCCGGCAACTACGGCGAACCTCCGTACCACTACACATGGTGGATGAAACAAGCGCTTATCTACTTCATCGGTCTATTCTGTATGAAGCTCTTCGTCTTCTTCTTGTTCCAAGCAATGCCATGGCTTGCCTGGGTGGGCGACTGGGCCTTACGCTGGACCGAAGGCAGCGAAGCGTTGCAGATTGCCTTTGTCATGTTCATATTCCCCGTCGCCATGAACGCCATACAATACTACATCATCGATTCGTTCATCAAGAAGAAGGAGACTGGCGACAGAGAAGGCTTCGAGCGGGTGCCGAGCGAGGAGAGTCACGATGGCGATGCCGATGACGATGATTACCGGAGGGGAAGCGAGGACAGTGTTGGAGAGGAAGCGGGCCGCGGCGGGAAGGGTGTCAAGGCCAGCACCAAGGAGCATCTGGCAGAGGCAAACCCTGTGCCTGTACCAGTCTACGAGTCGAACAGTGATGGCGAGAGCAGCAGTCAAGGCTCGAAAGACGGAGCAAAGAATAGCAGTGGTGATGAATAGTACAGTACATTCATGTATAGGAAAACGCAATGCCCGGGAGGCAAAAGTCGCCATTCTCCATTCACTATTTTTCTAATCACCTCCACATCCATTGCCCTGACGATCCTGGTGACAAATCGCAGAGGGTGAACAACCTTTGCTTCGAAACGGGAACCCTCCCCCCTCCCTCCCCCTTCCCCCAATCCAGATGTCGAAGTACGTTTGACAGCAAGGCATCCAGCACCACAAGGCTAGTAGCCTTTTGAGAAGGCAAAAACGGGTTCAGACCAAAACTTTCATAGCATAAAACGTACGGAGCAACCGAGGTGAAGGCCAGAGTACCGTCGTTACGGATTATATCAACCGCAGGGGGCTGCCATCATACATACCTCCTTTCCAACGAAAGGAACAAAAAAAGGGGCGGCCAGCAATCTAAATCAAGCCAATCTGAAAAGGCACCTTCCACGCCCACGCTCTACCAACACAACAAGAGCATATGCGTTGCTGCCAACCATCCCAAACTCCGTCGCTAAACCGGCATCAAAGAACAGGGGAGAAAGAAAAGAAAGAGAGAGAGAGAGGGAGATCACAGGCACACTCAGAACCCCTTGAAGGGGTCCTCGCCATCCTCATCAAAAACGTAGCCCGCCCTCCTCTTCTCCGCCGTGCCGACGCTGAGCTGACTATCCCCCTCCTGCGCCTCCTCTGCACCACCGTGCCCGGGGCGGGGCCGGCACGTACAGCACGCCGTCCTGCAGGCCCGGCTCGACAAACGCCTCCATGCGGACCGTTCCCACGGCCTCGAAGAAGTTGGGCCGGTCGGGGCTGGCGACCGAGGTGCGGCGGCTGCTCGAGGGGGCTTTGAGGCGGCGGCGGCGGGGGCGCCGCTGAAGGACGAGGGCGCGCGGGCGACGGTGGGCGCGAGCGCGGCCTTTGCGTGCGAGTGCGACGACGGCGGCGGCGCGGCCGAGGAGGAGAGGGAGCGGAAGCCGTGCAGCGGGGTCGGGATCGCGGGACCCGTGTTGGAGCGCTTGCGCGCGTGGTGCTGCCCGCGTTGCACGTACAGGCGCGGGATCGAGGGTGCCTCGGCGGCCGACGTCACCGTCGTGTCCGAGACGGCGGTTTGGGCCGTCAGCGGCATGTCGGGGGCTTCGGGCAGCGCGCTCGCGTCGGCCAGCTTCAGGGGCGCTGGCCGGCTGGCGCGGATTTTGGCCACGCGCACAGAGTCCCGGACGGGCGCGCGGCGGAGTAATCCACCTTGGAGGTGTTGGGCCACGTCCGCTTCCTGAGGTGGCACGGCGGGCACGCGCGGCACTTGGGGTGGGCCGCGGTTGGGGTGGGCGAGGAAGGACAGCGCTGTGAGCCAGAGGTAATGGCGCTCGCGCGATGGAGCGGTAAACTTCAGCGCCCGTGCTGGAGTGAGTATTAGAATGGACCTCTTGAAAACCTCGTCCGCAGTTGCGCCTTTAGGAAGCGGGCCCTCATCTCGGACGTCGAGGACGGATTTGATCACGACTGCGAGGAGTCAGTTTCATTGTGCACGTTCTCTTGGGGTGTTAACCTACGTTTGCGCCCACTTTTGCCCAGTAACGCGGATCCAGTAACGGGCTGCTTGGTGCTCCACATGATGGTGCGTTCATAAGGGGACAACCAAACCCAACGCTTGTGCCTGACGCCGTGTGCGCCGCCATCGTCCTTTGAAAAATCATGCTCGGAAACACCGAACGACTTCCTGCGCCGGACGTACTTCCACATCCACTCGCCAACCATTGTTGCAGCGATGGCATCCACCAGGGACGTGTCTTGCGCGTTGTCAGCAAGCGCGTCCTCATGTACTGCGTCAGTGATCGGGTCTGCCGCGTGACCATCTCCGTTGTCTGCGTTGTTGAAAGTTGGGGGCCGTGGAGAAGCCGGAAGATCCGGGATGGGAAACCTGGTAGCAGCAGGGCTTTCGAAGGCCATGGACTGGATAGGGGTGAGCTGTGGCGCACGACGTCTTCGTCTAGGGGACGTTTGGTTCTGCCTCATCGCCGTCGCAGATTGCACCTTGCGCAGCGGGACCCGACGCGCTGGCGCCGACGCCGGTGCCCTCTCAGTACGTCTGGAAGTGACAGACTGCCCGTCACACGGCGTGGGGCTTGGTGAGCCTTCACTCTGGGGCTGTTCCAGAACGCGGGAGCTGGACCGCTTTGGGATGGGGAACGGAGGTTTCGCTGACTGCATGCTGGACGATCCTACGCTTGTTACACTTGGCGTGCGTGAACGCATCTGGTTGCTTCGCGAAGAGTGCATGCCGTTTACGCGACGTTCTCTGATTGACGTGCTGTAAGTGAGCTCGGAGGCTTCCGAAGATGCGGCCTCCATTCGGAACGTCGAATGGCTGCCGTTTCCTGGAGAAACCTCTTTGTCTTCAGGGACGGTCTTGGGCAGTCCTACGTAAGTCGAGCGCGCCACCGGCCGCGCGAGCGAAGGCGTGTTACCATAGAGGTCTCTTGGCTCCACGTCGCTGAAACCCTCTGTGTAGCGATCGCTGTCTTCAGAATCGTCCTGGAGATCCGCCAGGAAGGTGCTCGATCGCATGGGGTTAGAAACCCCATATTGTACGGCTCTGTTGACAGGACCTTTTTCCTTGACGCTCGGGGGCTTTTCTTCCGTTGGAGAGAGAACCGGGCGCGGTATCGGAAGAGCCTTGAGGGGAAGTGAGCGGAGATCCCTGCTGCTGTTCGTACGTGAGGAGTAAGTCGCAGATTCCTGGGTAGGTAATGTCGGTGATCTTGGCGCTCTGGCACTTTCTGTGATGGACTTGTCCACGACGCTGTCTGTTCTCGGAGAGAGAACAGTCACAAGAGCGCTCGGCAATAGATGAGGCGGTAGCTTGACAGGTCGGCGATCGATTCTGATCTCTTCTGTTTGGACAGACACGTCGCAGGTTGACTGACTGAGAACCCAATCTGTCTGGCTGCTCGCACTCTTCGTGTTTGGAGGCAGGACAGTAGAGTTCCTGGGTGACGGAGGTGTAGAAACAGGAGGATGAATGGCTATAGAGGGTACTGGGAGAGGCAGTCGCAATACAGGCTCAGCAACCTCGGCCCTAGGTGGCGGCAAGTCTGTCTGTGTGGAAGTAGAAAAATATTCTGGCAACTGCACGGAGCTGAATCGCTCTGTCGGTTCCTCAGCGGCTATTCTTGGTGTTGAGGGAGGGCTGATAGGCAATTCAGCAGTCTGTGAGGCGACAGAGACCATCACATCAGTTTGTTTCGAGCTTGCGGATACATCAGTGTCGATGTGCAAGCCCTCTGGGATAATGTGCACATGTGCTTCCGGAGCCTCGTCTTTGCCGCCCTCTGGCATGACTTTGCTGCCGTCGGCGAATATTATTGAAGATCTTGGAGAGGGTTGTATGCCCCTGTCCACATATTGGTGACTTGGTCTTGACGCCTGCAGATCTTCCACCGGTTCTGAGCTTAACGAGTTGGCTGCCTCGGAGGTAGACGGCTTTTCTTTGGATACTTCCCCGTCAAAGATACTCAGCCGTCGGTTGTTCTTAGAGACATCGCTTTCTGGGCCAAGGACACCGTCGCCAGAATCGCATGTCAAGCCCAGAATCTTCTTTGCCTTTGCATCAGCACCTCCATAATGCGACGGTTGTCGGGACTCCAGTACACGCGCTCGCCGGTCGTACAAAAGGTCGTCGTCTTCATGGTCAGACTCAGCAACATGATATTCGTCCTCTTCGTCAAACTTTAGCTCATCAGCAAGCGAGAAGACATTGCCCTTGGCCGGAGATCCAAAACCATGGCTGGAACGAGGATTGCTACGCAAGCTGAGGCTGCTCCTGTTCCTGCGATGCCTTCTCAGCGTCCTGTAAGATGTCAAGCTCGCAGTGTCGCTTTCGTTGCCCAAGCCGCTATCCTTGAACGTCTCTTCTGCTCCGCTGTCTGGATTCTGGTCCGGCTTCTCGTTGTCCGCTTGCTGCATGCTCATCTCTTCGACGAAGGCGCGCAACCGGCTTTCGGTGACGTGGACTCTCCGCTCCAGCTGTCGGCGCTCGTTGTCCCAGCTCTGCTTTTCCCTCTCCCACAAGTTGTATGATTGCAAGGCTTCCTCTTCCTGTCTACGAGCTTTCTTGGTGAGAGCATCCATCTTGCTCCTGAGGTCTTCGTTGGCAATGGCTGCACTGTCCCGCTCCCTCAGCAGATCCTCCACAGCGTCCAGTGTGCCGCGCTCTACATGGTTCAGCTGCTTCTGAGCAAGCCTTGATTCCTTGGTACTCTCTTGAAGCTTGCCTGCCAGCAGCTCGTTCTCCGCCTTTTCTCTCTGCAGCGTAGCCTCCAGACCGTCGATGTAGCCATGCTTCAAATCAAGCTCTCTGCGCAGGCTGAGGATCTCAGACACAAGACTAGCGTGCAATGTTGGCGTGAAGTGTCTGGGATCCATGGCAGAAAGCTTACCATCCTGCCACTCAGCTGCATCGGTAGGGAGCGGTGGTGGAGAATTCGAAGGGCCTCGAGTTGGAGTTCTGCGACTGCGAGAAGACCTTCGTGATCTCAGACCGGGCGTCTCGTATGGCGTGTCGGCGGGCGAGGGTAGAGGTTTGGCTCCAATGAAGGACTGGTAATTGCTAAAATAGTCATCTGTAGCCGCCATGTCGTCCCACGGTGCGGCCTTTTGGCAACAAACACAGAAGGTATATCCCAAACAATGAGAGTTCTGTACCCGGATGCTGAGGCCGGCGAGTGGGTTTCTCAGCGAAGGAGGCAGCCAAGCATGTGCAGTGCGTGCGTGCGTGCTGGAACCAGGAGTAGAGATCCGAAATGAGATGAGACCAAGAAGCTGTCTTGCAACGTAAGACGAAGAATCTCTCTCCCTCGTTGAGATTGTTGTCAATCTATGCAATTAGTGTAAGGACAGGCAGGCTCATGTCAACATGTACGAGCAACGACAAGGCACGACAGAGCAGCATAGCACAAGCACAAAGCAGAAGCGAGCAGAGAAGAGGAGAAGTAGCGTCCAAGGAGCGTCGATCACTGAGAACCAGCTACACAAGAGTTTGGTGCTTGTGCTCGTACTTGTGCAGCCTGCGCGAGCGTCCAAGCGGCGTAGTGTAGGCAGATTAGGTTCGCAGGAACGTGTGCCCCGCCCGCTGAGGATTGAGCTGGAGATGGCATGACTGGTGGAGCGATCCCTGTAAGCCGCGAATGCCCAGCAGGTCGGCGAATGAGAATTGTGCATCTAGCGATTTACGGCGGAAAAGCGCGAAGTTGATACAGTTCAATTTAACGAAGTCATGGTCCATGCACGCATGGAGGTTTGTTCGGGCCCCACCAGCTCTCTATCCATGTATAGCCACCGATTGGCTAGCGTGTTTGAGCGTGCAGCGCATAGCGTGCAGCGGCAAAGGAGTGAGCTCGAACCCCTGAATGGTCCTTGTCCATCACAACGCCGGCGCGGCACATTCATTCAACGCTCGTCTCCATCACCGGTAGTAGTCTCTTCTACCTGACCTCGCCTCGCCACGAGTCTTCTCCAGTAGACGTTTACCACATGCGACAGTGCGCGTCGCATTCCTTCCGTATCTGACGAGCAACAGTCTGCTGCCGCTCGACCTCTGAGCCCGTCACTCTGTCTCGGCAACTGCAGACTTCCGCAGCGATCAACACGATCCTCTCCCTAAGTGGCGTGTTCACTAGTGGGCTGCTCCATGCGTTCCTGAAAATCAGCAAATACGATCCAATCGAAGAAGCAACAATTAGAGTGTAGTGGCTTGCGACGAGACCCATCTGGCGCATTGCGATCTCGTACTCTCTGCAGCGCTGATGCAGCCATGGTGCAGGGCCGCAACCGTGTTCAAGCCATCCGCATCTGACTATCTCGCGTTGCAGAAAGCCGCCTAACTTTCAGCAGAGCGAGTAAGCAAGAACTGCCTCACGGAAGGCCTTCCCGCGCGTTTCATCGTCGTCGGCTAGTCGAATTAAGGGTCGCGGCTGCCGACGTCCGCGCTATCCATCCACTCCTCATCCTCCAGTCTCTGTCGCCATTGCAAGGCCAGATTCGGGTCTTTGCGTGCAGACAATGACGCCGGGTGAAGCTAGTAACCGACCGTATCCGCTCTTTTGGGCATCTCACGCCATTGCTGCATATAGGAAGGGGTCCGCGCAGTACCACAATGGAGTATAGCGAGTCAACGTGCATTCCTAGAAATTGCCCTGTTCCAGGTATGTAGATGTCTCGGAATGGAGCACGGAAACCTGTAGCGTCTATAGTAATCCGCAAGTCGAAGTCATTGCTGCGTAGCCTTTATCGTCGATGTCATCCAGGGGACTGAAGGCTCCTCTAACACAGAGAGCAACAGAGCGGACGCCATCTCCAGATCTATAGTCGGCTCTAGTAGTCCTGTAATCATTGTCTTATGGTAGACGACAATTCAGATCGGAGATCCCTCGCGCTGAGGAGCCCCAGTTACCATCATTTGAGGCAGACCCCGGAATCCCAAGACTTTGGTTATCTAATCCCGCGGATGACGATCTTACCACAGCTCGCCGAACCGAGGCGGCTAGATAAGATGATCTTATCTAGTCGATAAGACGTGGGGTACAATCTTCTGGCAGGAGCGAGTTTTTGTATAGACATTAGAAGGAGGGAATCCGAGCCGTACTCACCTCGGTCGCTGACAGAACATACCACCCACCATGGCCAACCCGAAGATTGAGGAGCTGCCTGACGACTTCGACGAGAAGACCGACTTGAACAAACAGCCAGCATCTCAACCACCACCACCACCACCACCACTAGATGGCATGCCAGCCGGTTCCCTAGAGTCCATGTTGTCGCAAATGCCTGCTTTCCCTCCCAAAGAGCATGACGCCCCTCCATCTGGCGATCCTTCGCAACCCGGTGCGGCCATGCCGCCTGCCATGGAGTCCGTGAAACAGCACACCGCGGACGAGGTCCTGGCCATGATGAACCGGGTACCTCTGTTCATGACCTCGCTCGACGAGACCGACGGCGAAGAAGGCGAGAATATGGCACTTGAGGCCATCAAGGCCCTGGCTTACGAGGGTACACGCGCCGAGATCGCGGGCAACTTCCGGGAACAGGGCAACGAGATGGCGCGGGCGAAGCAATGGGTCGATGCGCGAGAATACTACACCAAAGCCATTGGGGCGATGAAGATGCCGCGCAAGCCACAGGACAAAGAGGAGGGACCGTCGGATATGGAGGTCGTGGAGGTGGACGAGGAAGAGGAATCCAGGAAGGAGAAGGAGATCGAAGAGGCATCCTATACGAACCGGGCGCTCTGCAACCTTGAGATGAGTATCAACGCCCCGAGCTGAACCAGGCACTGCACACTCCTCCGTCTCCCGGCTAATTTTCCTTCTCCGTAGGAAATTATGGCTCCTGCAACCGAGACTGCGCAGCAGCGTTGCGCATGAACCCACGCAACGTAAAGGCGTGGTACCGCTCCGCAACCGCCTGCTTCGCGCTCGACAAGATCCCCGAAGCCGAAGACGCATGCAGCCGGGGACTGGAGGTGGATCCTCAGAACGCAGCACTCAAGACGCTCTCGACAAAAATCGCAAAGAGGAAGAAGCACCTCGAAGACTTGGAGCGGACGCGACGCGAACGCGAGGAGCGCAAACGGAACGAGGAGGCGGCGCTGAAGTCGGCCCTGAAATCCCGCAATATTCCCACGAGAACGACGTCCAAGCCGCCCGAGATGGAGGACGCGGTCATCTGTCTCGAGGAGCCGCTGAACCCGGCCTCGACGCTTGCGTTCCCCGTGTTGCTGCTCTACCCTCTGCACTTGCAGAGCGACTTCATCAAATCGTTCCGTGAGGACGAGAGCGTGGGCCAGCATCTGACGTACATCATGCCTTTGCCGTGGGACGAACAGCACGAATACATGCCCGAGGGCGTGGAGTGCTATGTGGAGACCCTTTCTGGCGGCTTGATCAAGGCCGGCAAGAAGATGGCGTTGCTGAGGATACTGAGTAGTGGGAAAGTGGAAATCGTAGACGGGTTGCTCAAGGTCAACGTCCTGCCCAAGGCGAAGGCGGCGAAGTGGATAGAGGACTTCAGGAGAAACCGTGGCGAGAGGTAATGGTCGCTGGGATACTGATTTTGGATTCCCCTCGATTTCTCCATGCGAGATGAGCGACAGGCCGCCCGTGTAAGGGACCGACCATCTTTCTATGAAGAGAAATGAAAAAGGGCTTTGTTGTGTCAAAGCCAGCGTCAAACGTGCGCACAATTGTGCTCTGCCGCGTTCTCCTTCCATGATCTTCACATTCAGCCAAAGTGCGCCTCGCGCACGATCTATCCCCTCGTCAGGTATGCCATGATCTCCCACAGCCCCACAAAGACCTCTTTGCGTTCTTCGACGTCGAACAGATCGAACCAGCGTGTCCTTTGTATCTTCGGACGACACCAGTCCTTGTCGCTCGGTAGAGGATCAGGTAGGACCCCTGTCGTCCAGTAATCGACGTAGGCGCTATGGACGGTGAACTTGACAATGGAGACGTGGTGGTTGAGCGAGGAAGCCAAGAATATCTGCTCGTCCCGTCAGCCTCCGTCTTTTCTCCTTCGCCTCTCACAACCCATATCTGCAAAAAAAAAAAAAAAATACAGTGAGGGAAAGGAAAATGGGGCCAGCATACCTGATCCCAGTCACTGTCCGCCTGCTTGCCTACGGCCTTGTATACCGTCTTGGGATCCCAAACCCCTGCGGCGGGGCCATCTTCTCCCACTTCTCGTACGCACGCGCCCTGGCCTCCTCCAACCTCTCCTCATCCGTCTTCTCCCTATCCTTCCTCGACCCCTCCTTACCCCTAAACCTAGCAATCAAATCCACGCTCTTCTTCCTCTCCCTCTCCCTCCCTTCCACCTTGGCCACATCCACCTCCCCCCACCGGCTCCGAACCTGGGCCTCTCAGTCCACCACAAGCCCTCCCCGGGCTTCCTCTCCACCTTCCCTTGCCTATTCCTTTCCTGCGCCATGACCAAGCACGCCCCGGCCTCGCCGAGCACGAGGTCCTGCCGCGCCTTCGCCCGCCTCTCGCCCTCGTCTCCGTCCCCGAACCCCGTCTGCGAGCGCACGAACGCGCCCATCACGGGCCCGACCAGCACGCCCTCGCGCGCCAGCTTCCGGTCGCGCGGGTTCTGGTACACGACGATGGAGGGGCGGACGGGGATGGCGAGGCCGGCGACGGAGAGGCAGAGGCGCGCGCGCGGCGGACGAGGTGCGGCAGCCGAAGGGGAACGAGACGGCTTGGAGGAGGCCGTTGATGGTGTCGAGGCGGTGTTGGGGTGGCATCTTGGCGCCCGTGTCGATGCGGCGGCCGCGGTAGCGGAGAGTGGGTGGGAGGGGAGAGGACGAGGAGTGCATGGTCTGTGTGGATGCTGCGTCGGTGCCGTCGCCGGAATGTTGGGCTTGGGGCTGAGTAACGGGCTGGGGTGCGCTCGCGGAGGTGCTATCGGGCGCTGGGGGAGAGGGGTCTGAGCCTAGCTTCATACGCTTGTTGGGTTCGTCGTCGCTGTCTGCAGTACGTGCCTGGCAGTGCTCGGTCGCGTCGCGCTGCCCGTCCTCCTCGTTGTTGCTATTGACTTGATAATAGTGGTCTAGGCTTGTGTCCCAGTACTGGCTCATGCTCTCCAACCCGATGAAGAAGTTGCGCAAGTACGCGATGCGAGGTGGTTTCTCTCCATCATGGCGTGGTCCGAGTGCTCCAGTGATGATCCGGAAGACGGTGTTGTTGTCGATCTCCAACTCTGCAAGGCGCTTTTGGTATGTTTTGTCGGGATCTGCTGACGTGGGTTGGGTGTGAGGAAGGAGTTCGGCTGGTGTGCAGTGTGGTAAGAGGGTGATGTTGATGGCCCTGGCGTGGTCTTCTGTAAGACGGGAGAATTGTCGTAGGGTACTGAACAGTTCGCGGAATCTCGGAGGCAGCTGGTCTGGAGACCAATCTACTGCGCTCCATTCTGCCGGCAGCTCATAGGCTGGGAAGACGACTGGCGTGGCATGTGCAGGCGGCAAGCGTTCGACTTCCCATGCCACATAGCCGTTGCCTGTAGATGCAATCGTTAGCCTCCTTTCCATGATAGCCTTTTGCGCACAGAACTACGGTAGTTGCGTGTTCGTACCCCGACGGCGCAGAGGGAAGCAAGAAGTCAGAAGCTTCGGAAAGAAAGCCATGGCGGCAGCGTTTTGTGCTTGCATCGCGGATTTTGTAGAGACTAAAGACGAAATGTACAAAGATGGAAAGGCGGATGTGAATGTGTAGTAGAAGGTTCCACAATTGGCGGTCAATGCAAAATCAAGAGAGTTCCCGTTCTCAACGAGTAAGTGAGCTGGCTTCTCCGTGCTCATGGAACAGTAGTCACACCCTGTAAAGCCGCATGGGCATAACAGCCTGACCTTCGCTGACATGAAAACTGTTCGCGAGAGCCACGGTAGTCTAAGCAGTGGGCCCATATCTTTGCAGTTGCCGCTTACCACATGGTTGGACAACTCTTCGCTTTGCTACGGAGATGCAGCTGCGAATCGAGTAGTTTGCTTGAAAGAATTGATTACAGCGTGGACTTGAGAGTCACGTCCTCATTTCCAAGCTCTGCTTTTGCTAGCAAGGTTGAAGTAATCCACTTCCCGCTGAACAACTGGTAGCTGCCCTGTGCATCATATAGGAAGGTCTTTGGCGCATTGTTTCGTTTATCATCAAAAGGCCATGGGAAAGATCCAGATGAGCAGCACAGCGGAGCGAATGCAGCGGTTCGCAGCTCGTAAAGGATAGTCCACTGAGTTCGTTCAGATCATCGACAAGCATATGGCAGGAACACTCGTATGCACGATCTTACAACCCCACAACCCGCACTAACCAAGGCGGTGTTGACTGGCGTGCTGAGAAACTTCTGCCATGACTTGAATCCTGGAGGCTTGACGGGTCCTCAGATCCGCCGAATAACTCTTTTTGGGATACACACAGGTTTCATCTTCGTTACGAGAACACCACAGATCCACGAGGTTTCTAAGAAACAATGAGACAAAGGCACAAGTAACTCACCAAGGGTGACTCCAGCAAACATCGTTCAAGGCAGCTTCTGTACAAATTCCGTCGTCGTCGTCGTCGTTGGCCGCAACCGCAGCTCAGAAATCACTGAAAGGAACAACAAAACGCACACAATCATGTTAAGGAGCTACACGTGACGCAGATGCACAGTATCTGTCGTGTTGTACCGTCTAAACAACCTTGGTTGTCCGGACCGATGGTAGAGCTGTCAACAGCGGTGTGGGTCAGTCCCAAGAGTCGTACGCGAGCCCTCTGCTTCCGGCTTCGTGCGTCTTTAGCCTGATGTTCGTCTCACTATTGTCCTCTTGTCATCATGTATGGATAATAGGACAGGAGGACATAGATACATACGCAAGGAACACAAGCATTGAAATGGTCTTATGAGCACAAAACACAAGTACTTCGAGGGCACGTCTTTCTCGTGATGTCGCATCTAAAAATACAAACGTGCTTAACATGGGCCAATGTCATCTTTTCGCAACCCCTTCCATTGCCACTAGAATCGCTTTTCCTAACGCCTCAAAACTCCTTCGCTATGCCATCCTCCCCCAATCTGTTGAAATCATCACACAGGCGCACCAAGCTGAGCCCGCAGTGTAATGAGCTGACTTCTCGTGTTCATGTCCGGAATTGCATGGATTTGCTCCGCTGTCATCGCCATCACTTGCCTTATGAGAGCCTGCGCGTTTGGATCGTTCAGTTGAGCGGGCGCCGGTTGGGCCGGCGGAGGTTGGTATACCGGTTGCTGCGCTGGCGGCGTCGGTACGTGCATCTGCTGTTGCATGTGCGGAGGGTAACCGGGATACGCTGCTTGAGGCGGAGGAGCATATTGAGGTTGAGGTAGTGGTGCAGCAGGTGGAGCTGCTGTCTGTGCCTGGGGGTTGCTACCTTGGATGATCGCGCCGAGCGTGTTGGCGTCCACAAGACCCAGGAGTAGGAGTGCTTGGAATGTGGCAT
Organism: Taxawa tesnikishii (nom. ined.); assembly: GCA_030247885.1. NCBI lineage: Eukaryota > Fungi > Ascomycota > Dothideomycetes > Dothideales > Taxawa tesnikishii (nom. ined.). Next base: position 322,452 of record JAPDRO010000017.1, on the reverse strand, counting down.
ATGTGAATTGCGGAGCTTGTTGAAACAGAGTGAGCGCTTGAGCAGGGTTGTCCACGACCAGACTCTTCACTTGGGAGACCATGTCAAGAAGTTGTGGTGTGGGCATTACGCTGAGGGTTTTCGAAATGGCGTCCGGGCATGTCAGACCTGCCGGGAGATCCACGCCTGCTGGGAGTTGTGGTATAGCTCCTGATTGCTGTCCTTGGCCGTCCATTACATTTGATTGTTGGTTCTGTTGCCCACCGTCTCCTCCGCCTCCGCCTCCACCGCTGTTATCGTTCGACCAGTCTACCCTCAATTTCCTTCCCATGATCTCGTGGTCGTTGAGGTTGCGCACGGCGGATGCTGCAGCGTCGGGGTCCGCATACTCGAGGAATCCAAACCCTTTCGGCCTGCCGGTCTCCTTGTCATGGACCAATCTGAAGTTCAAGACTTGGCCAACGCGACTAAATATATCTTCGATTTGTTGCTCGCTCACACCTGAAGTATCAATTAGCCATGTATGGCACTATAGTTATGTGATGGTGCACTTACCGTATGGGATGTTTCCGATGAAAACCACGCGTCCACCCTTTTCCGGCGCCATGTTGAATCCTTTCGATCTCTCTTAGACACTATGACTGCGCGCTCTAGCTGATGGTGAAGAAAGCGATCGCCTTATGGGTTGTGCACGTTAGTGCTGGTGAATCGTCACCCTTTGAAAACAGGACACTGGATAGAGGTGACGGAGGATGTAGAAGGCGGGGCGACAGAAATGGTGGGTAGATGGTGTTGTACAGGTCGCGCAAGACAGCTTAACGCGCATGAACATGAACATGAACATTCACTTCAAACGGAACTAAAGAGCTAGCGAGCCAGCTCGTTAGCTCTTCGGTGCAAACACGACAAACAGGTCAGTGACCTGCTCAAGATAGCTTCAATCCACTGACACTTCCACGCCGAGCGGTCCGTACAATAGCGAACTGCAACAACGTCGCTACTGCGACATCCATGGCTTGAGGAGACAGCAGGTCATAGTTACCACCCGCTAACCGAGTCCGCTCACCGGAGTACTCACTCGGCCAGTGTGATGGTTCATATGGTTGACGATGACAAGGTATGCCATGCCATCCATCGCAAAGATGACCGTTTCGACTCGAGCCGGAGTGCTTCACGGCCTACTAACGAGCACCAGCGGTGCTGTTCAGTTCGTGTATACCTTCCTTTCTTTTCTTCTGTTGTTGTTCTCCTACAGCAGGAAGTCATCATTGATCCGCCAAGACCGCTCTGTGCCGGTGGGAGAAAGGCAGAGCCTCATGATGGCTCTCAACAGTCGAGCCTCTAGTTCGCGATAGCATTGATAGCGTTATGCAGGGGGACCAGGTTCGAATTGGTGGGAAAGCCATCCCTTAACCTGAACACCTGCACACCTATCAGATCCGCCCGGTTGTCTTGGCAGAGTTATCAACCTCCGCTAGTCCCGCCGAGCCCGCTAGCGGAGACCAAACAACAAATTGTAAGAATCTTTTCCGTTCCGACCGGATGTTGTGCCCTACGACGCTTGTCCGCCTGCCCAGGCTGCTTTGACGAGCTTGATCGGCTGCTGTTTCTGCCCAGCAATACCGTTCCCTTTCCTTTTCCACCCTTTGCGTATGCTTCGGCGAATCCTCGCGAAGTCAATGCACCAGCGCAACACCATCCGATCCACTCTTATATGCACTGAACACCCAGCAAAGCGGCATCGGCGCCTTGGCACCGCTACCACGGCGGCTCCGATGCGAGGAAGCGACGCGGTTTCCCCTCATAGACATGTGGCTTGGTCTAAGACCTGTCGATTTGATCCTTCGGCCTGACTATCGTATCTGATCATCGAATTATCATCAATCATGTCATCAGATAAGATCTACCTTTCCGTTGCTTTAACTGCATCTGGTTACAATAGTACTTCCCTTTTCGCTCCTTGAATCATTGTTACTGGACAGTTGTTGCAGGGCTGCATGTTCCCGCCAATACAAGCTCTGGTATGCTTTCCAACTGACTCAATGTAATCGAGGTTCGCGACTCTAGAATCGCCGAGGCGTGGAAATCATCTCACCATGCGCCGGTACTGCAGGTCCACACTCGTTCGGCCCACAAGAATGCTCGTCTGATGCTGAGGCGCTTGTCGCTAACCTCGTGAAGGGCCACGGCATTAAATCCAAGCGTTGTCCCGCTCGTCATGTTTTACAGTGAGTACAGCAGACTCTTCATACGTTTGCAGCCTTTCCTTTGTGCTTTGGTTACTGGATCGTTCACCTTACCATGAAGTTTCTCAAGGCCGCCTTTGACCCCACCAAGGGTGGAGTGGTTCCTGTCGCAGAAGAGACTCGCAAAGTCGACGACGAGGCTGCCCTCCCTACCGATGTCATTAAGAACGGTGGAGTCTCGGCTGCTGCTGCTGCGGCGTCGCTTGATATAGACAGCAAACACGTCTCAGACGATGCCCAAGCGGGTGTACAGAACATGCAGGCGATTACTAGTGTGTGGAGCAAGCGGGATTTGATTCTCGCGTATTGCCTGTAAGTGAATAGGTATCGGATGCGTGTAGGTACGCACGTGCTGACAGAACTCAGCATCCTGATGATCTACTTCATCGACGCCCTTCAACAGTCTATCTACAGTACCTTGACGCCATACGTTACAAGCTCCTTCCAGCTCCATTCGTTGACCGCCACTACGAGTATCTTGTCACAGCTCATTGGAGGCCTCAGCAAACTGCCACTTGCGAAGATATTGGACGTGTGGGGAAGGCCACAGGGTTTCGCGATCGTCGTCTTTTTGATGACTGTTGGAATCATCATGATGGTCAGTAGCAGAGCAGGCATCTCTTTGAACCGGTGCTAACACACGGCAGGCGGGATGCAATAACGTGGAGACGTACGCGGCCGCTCAGGTGTTCTACTGGGTTGGAGCTAACGGTATCGACTACACGATGTCTATCTTCATTGCGGACACGTCTCACCTCAAGAACCGTGGTCTGATGCTCGCCTTCGTTTCCTCGCCATATCTCGTTACGACATGGATTGGAGGACCGGCTGCACAGAGCATCCTATCCGGCATGGGTTTCAGATGGGGCTTCGGTGTATTCGCCATCCTTCAGCCTATCGTCTGCTTTCCCCTATGGGCGCTCTTTACCTACAACTATAGGAAGGCCAAGAAGGCTGGTCTCATCCCTGAGCGCAACAGTGGCCGTACCTGGACCCAATCCCTGAAATACTATGCTATCGAATTCGACCTCCTCGGAATGCTCATCTTCATGACCGGTCTTGCCTTGTTCCTCTTATCCTTCAGTCTGGAAGCTTACCAGGCTAAGGGCTACAAGTCCGGCTTGTTCATCGGCTTTATCGTCGTGGGCGGTCTTCTTATTGTCGGATTCGCTTTCTACGAGAAGCACCTTGCCCCGAAGACCTTCATTCCATGGAACGTTCTGCTCGATCGGACCGTTATGGGAGCATACGTCTTCTCCGCAAGTCTCTACGTCGAATTCTACATCTGGGACAGCTACTTCTACTCCTTCTTGGTTGTGGTCACGAACCAGAGCGTCACGTTCGCCACCTACATCACAAACACTTACACGATGGGGTCTTGTTTGTTCTCCTTCGTTGTTGGGTACCTCATCCGACGCACTGGGCGCTTCAAGTGGATCGCCCTTTACTTCGCTGTCCCAGTCACCGCTTTGGGTATTGGCCTTATGATCCACTTCCGCCAGCCCGACGTCAACATTGGATACATCGTCATGTGTCAGATCTTCATTGCCGTGGCCGGAGGTGCCGGGGTCATCTGTGAACAGATCGCCGCCATGGCGGCTGTGCAACAGCAGGACGTCGCCGTCACCCTTGCCTGCGAGTCTATGTTCACCAGCATTGGCGGCGCCGTCGGTCTGGCCATCGCCGCTGCCATCTGGACCAACGTCTTCCCTCAGAAACTCGCTGCGTATCTCCCTGCAGACGCTCAGGCTGACCTGGCCTCCATATACGGCGATATTACCGTCCAGACGTCGTACCCTGTGGGAAGTCCAACTCGTGACGCCATCAACCATGCTTACGGCGATGCGCAGAAGGATATGCTCATTGCGAGCACTGCTGTCATGGTCATCTCCTGGGTGGCTGTCGCATTCTGGAGGGACATCAAGGTGAAGGATTTCAAACAGGTCAAGGGTCGTGTCGTCTAAACGTTTTCATGGGGCTTGGTGATGTGTGATGTTGGGGTGATATGGCAGTTTTTGGTTAGACAGTCGCTTGCTTGCAGACACAAAAGCGATAGACCGCCGTTTTAAAACCAATTCAACGCTTACAAGGCTGACTATAGTCGCGCTTGAACGGTCCGTAGATGTTTCACGAGGTTCTTCGTGTACACAGAGAGGCTTTGCATCTGTCTGCCGTCTACGTATCTGCGGTGCAATCCTTGGCCGCTGAGAAGCAGAAGTCCACAGTCTAGGAGAGTTCCATTGAAGCTTAGATGATGCTGAAGTAAACTTGAAATCAAGTCTAGTCCAGGTGAAGTGTAAGTCAAGCACAAGCGATTGTCCGTCCTGGAACAGAATCGTGAATGCTGACAGCCGGCGCTTCCCGACGCTTTGTTTGTCCAACTACGTCATTCCACTTACACCAAGCTCTCACGCGACTGTCTCGTCGGATGCATTCGCGTTCCTAGACTGTCTTGGGCGAGTGAGAGCGTGTAAGATGCTTGTTTTGCTGTCGGGCTTCCTTTCCGCACACTTCCTGTGCCAGCATGGGTGAAGGAGCCTTTGTTCATGTAACCAACGTATAGGAAGCCTGTTAACGGCGCCAGATGGCGATGCACAGCCACCGCCCACACCCCGCGCTAGTGAACTGCTACAACCCATTTGAGTACCTCGTTGTGATCCAATGCCTTCCCCCCCCCCAAAAAGCTTGATACTTACGACTTGTTGCTCGTTATTCCTATTTCTCCCTCTGACCATTCGATTCGGATCGCCTCTAGTCCAGGTTCCAAGAGAAGAGCCCAAGACAAACGCTCGAAACGCTCTCCGCTGGCTCGCATAACCCTACCCCTGCTACAGCCTGGCCATTGCGCTATCCGTGACAAACAAAGAGGGGGAACCACCACTGAAGAATGGGGAAGTCGTGAGTGACCTGCTTACCTGCTGCCCCTCCCCCTTCACTCGCTCGTACCCGTGAAACGCCAACTGGGACAATGAATGCCCTCAACGTGAACCTCTGCTGGACCGCTGCCGGAAACCACAACGCCCATTCTACCGAACAATCCCACCACCGGTCCCACCACCTCACCGTCGGCGCGAATACCGCTCAGTCAACATGAAGCACGATCTCAAAGGCCACAGTCCGATAGATGTCGACTTTAGCATCGACGAAGCAATCGGCCTCCCCGGCGCCATCAACCACGCCAGACCGCGCCCCAAGCACATTCCACGGCACACCTCGGGCGGCTATGCCGCCTTCAAGAGACAGAAGCAAACAGCCTTCCGCGCAGCAGTCCACAATCTGGAGCAAGAGCTCGGAGCATTCAGCACCGTGTCACACATTACCATACATAACGAGACGCTGACACTGCACCCGCGTAGTCAGAGCAAGCTCTCTCAGCAAGAGCTCAACGAGCTCTCCAAAGCCACACACTTCTCTCGCAACGAGCTACAGGCGTGGTACAAGGGTGTGTAGCGATTGTCTTGCGCGGAATGCAAAATGCCGGATATTGATCACTCTCACTGCAGGCTTCCTGAAGGATTGTCCGTCCGGCATGCTGTCAAAAGAAGAGTTCCAAAGGATATACAAGCAGTTCTTCCCGTTCGGAGATCCGTCGTCTTTCGCAGATTATGTCTTCAAAGTCTTCGATGCGGACAAATCGGGATTCATCGACTTCAAAGAATTCATCTGCGCGCTCAGCGTCACTAGTAGGGGCAAGACGGAGGACAAGTTGGCTTGGGCGTTCCAGCTGTACGACATCGACGGCGACGGCAAGATCAGCTTCGACGAGATGTTGCAGATTGTTGAAGCGATATACAAAATGGTGAGCGCAATTGCTGCCAAATCACATGCACGAAGCGTGCTAACATTCGCGATCAGGTTGGCTCCATGGTCAAGCTTCCCGAGGACGAAGACACTCCGGAGAAACGCGTGCGCAAGATCTTCCGCATGATGGACAAAGACGAGAACGGCAGTCTGGATTTGCAGGAGTTCAAGGAGGGTTCTCAGCGGGACGAGACGATTGTCTCGGCGCTCTCACTCTACGATGGGCTTGTTTGATGCGACCAAGCGAGCTGGCTGCGAGAGCTACTCTCGTTGTGCGGTCATTTGCATTTGCGTTCGATTCCCCTAGGCATTCATGGAGATACTGCAGGCGTTAGGGGGGGGGGGGTTGTACACTGACGGATGGGGCCAAGGGCCACCCTGAGACCTGATGAATCATGGCGAACCTGACGATAGCACTGGTATCTGAGCTGCATTCGGAAATGTCTTCAAAGCTTTCGTGTGGTGCTTGCTGTTGTGTGATATCTCTTTGTCCGTTGCACTTTGATGTCACATGCATGGCATGCGCGGCTGACGGAGCTCGGATCTGTCCAGCTTCCCAAGATTCCCCTGATCAACTACTTGTGCGTTGTGCATCACCGATAGACTGAAACCCACGATACATTGGGAAACACAATACACCTTGGACTCTATCGGATCCAGCTTCACGTTGCTGCGAGTGCCTGTCAAGCGACTCACCGACAAGGCCTAGAAATTCCAACCTTACAGGCAATCTATTCCGGCGCTACCTCCATGTTATAGGACGCCCGCCATCACCGCAATGCGCTTACACGGTCTCTCCCTCCCTCTCTCGGTCCTCTTGCTCCTCCCGTCTCCGACACTGTCCTTCTATCTCCCCGGTGTTGCGCCTACAAACTACAAGATCGGCGACAGGGTCCCGCTTTTGGTCAACTCCCTCACGCCAGAGCAGTCGCAATCAGACACGCAGGTCCGATCAGTCTTCTCATTCGACTACTACCACCATGCCTTCCACTTCTGTCCTCCGGAGGGCGGACCGAAATACGTCTCGGAGTCGTTGGGAAGCATACTGTTTGGCGACCGGATTCAGACATCTCCGTTTGAGCTGTTCATGGGAAAGAATGAAACGTGCAAGGCTGTGTGCGGACAACAGACTTTCGAGCCAAGAGACGCAAAGTTCACGAACCGGAGGATATACCAGAATTACAACCTCAATTGGCTCGTCGATGGACTTCCTGCCGGTCAGCTGCAATTCGACCCCAATACCAACACGGAATTCTACAGCCCTGGCTTTGCGCTCGGAGAAGTCAAGGATGACGTACCCAGGCTGAACAATCACTACGATATTCTAGTCGAATACCATCAGGCGAGTAAGGACACGTACAGGGTCGTGGGAATACTGGTTGAGCCAGTTTCGATCAAGGATTCGAAGGTTGTGGATGGGAAGGCAGAATGCGGAACCACCAGCGTGCCTGTGGTGCTCTCGGAGAAGGACAACACGGACGTCCTCTTCACCTACAGTATCTACTGGCGGCCTTCCAAGACGTCGTTTGCAACGCGTTGGGACAAGTACCTGCACGTTTACGATCCGAAGATTCACTGGTTTTCACTGGTCAACTCAGCGGTCATTGTTGTGTTCTTGATTGGAATGGTGTCGACCATCCTTGTCAGGACGTTGCGCAAGGATATTGCCAGGTATAACCGTCTGGATCAGCTGGGATTGGATGATTTCGGCGGAACCAGTTTGGAAGATACCGTGCAAGAGGACTCTGGATGGAAGCTCGTGCATGGCGATGTCTTCAGGCCTCCAAAGAACCCTATGCTTTTGTCGGTCCTAGTCGGAAACGGGGCTCAACTCTTCATGATGACGGGTTTCACCATCGCCTTCGCGCTGCTCGGATTCCTCTCTCCCTCCAATCGCGGCTCCCTGGCTACCGTCATGGTCTTGCTGTACACCCTTTTCGGATTCGTGGGCGGTTACGCGTCCGCTCGCACCTATAAGTTCTTCCAAGGCGACAAGTGGAAGCAGAACTTCACCTACACACCCCTCGCCATACCAGGAGTTGTTTTCGCCATTTTCTTCCTCCTGAACCTCTTCGTGTGGGCACGGCAATCTTCAGGAGCGGTTCCCTTTACTACCATGCTCGTCATCGTGGGTATCTGGTTCGTCATATCCGTACCCCTCTCTGTCGCAGGGTCCTGGCTTGGGTTCAAATCATCTGAGGCGCCATCACCAGTCAAGACGAACCAGATCCCGCGCCAGATTCCTCCGTCAACCGGCTACCTGCGCCCTCTGCCGTCTATGCTCCTGGTCGGCGTTCTCCCCTTCGGCGCTATCTTCGTCGAGCTCTATTTCATCATGAACAGCATCTGGTTCAGCAAGATCTACTACATGTTTGGTTTCCTCTTCCTCTGTTACGGCCTTATGATTGTTACCAGCGCCGCCGTCACCGTGCTCATGATCTACTTCCTGCTCTGTGCCGAGAACTATCACTGGCAATGGCGCAGCTTTTGCACAAGCGGCGCAAGTGCAGGATACGTCTTCGCTTACGCGATGCTCTACTGGGTCCGGACGCTGAGCTTCACCAGCTGGACGAGCGGCGTGCTGTACTTGGGCTACAGTTTGCTGATTAGTTCCCTTTGGTTTGTTTTGACAGGTAAGTCCATCGTTATTCGGCATCATTAGAGATGCGAGGCCAGCAATGCTAATGCTGAACAGGGACGATCGGGTTCTTTGCCACTTGGATGTTCGTGTACAAGATCTACGGGTCGCTCAAGATTGACTGAGGGCCGCCGGCGTGCGTGTTGCTTATTTACTTGCTTAGGAGCGATGGTACGCGAGCGTTGTTGACTTTAATCCCTTGTAACTATATTCCTACCTTTCATGTAGACCCCTGAGATGACGCTAAACGAGATTTCTCTACTGAACGAATAGCCATTCGAATGTGTCAAGTAAAGCTGGGGCCGTGACGGGCCGTACTTGCGGTTCAGGACAATACGAGAAGCGGCCATCAAGGCTTAGCGCACACAAGCAAACCAGCGAGTGAGCGAGTTTGGATTCAATCGGGTTTTTCGCTCTACTCGGCTACATCGAGAAGGATTGTTATGTGCACGTGGACGGTGGACTAAGAAACCGGATGCCAGCTCTAGCAGCATGGATTATCTGCTGAAACGGATCAAATGCGCGCCCTTCCGACTAGGCATGGCGAGCAAGCACAACCACGCTCAGTGCTCAGTATTCTCAAACAGTTAGTTCGAACGGATGACTGACCGCTGTCGTAACGCAACCCCATCGCCAGCTCCTTCGCACACCCGCAACGATATACGGAGCCTAGATATATCGTACTTACCATTAGTCCCTGGCGGCAGCTGTATAAGCAGAGTTAGCATCTAGCTCCCTCGTGCTTACGGTAGCGATTCCGCGGACGGAATAGGCGTCAAAGCCTCTAGAAATGGGTTGCACAGTGTAGTGCTAGCGAGTTGCACAAACTCTCTTAACTTACGCTGTCGACAAGCGTCCTGCCTGATGGGTCGTCTGTTGTCTGTCCGTGGAAGACCAAGCTTTGGGCTGTCCAGAAAAATTTCCTCTCTCTCTTGAGACATTACAGACCTTTTACACGCTGCTGCCTAGATATATAAGTGTTCATCTTCGCAGGCTGTGTTGCTCTTCCTTTTCTATTCTTACCCACTTCTCACCTACATCCAGAGCTGCCAATAGATCGAGTCTACTCGAATCTCAGCATCGTCACATGATAAGAGCTCGACTCGGCCGGACATCTATCTATTGGCAGCTCTGTCTACGTCTCATCTACTCCTTGTCAACCCCTCACCTACGCCTTACCTTCACATCTCTCAAGCCTCTCTCCCGCCTCAGACCACGCCGTCTCGCCCCCGCTCGAACCTCCTTTTACAAAAACCGTTCGTATCCGATACCTTTCGTATTAGAGAAGGAGGTCAAGAGCCTCCATCAATCTCTAACAAACTTGCAGACTATGCCTAGCTCTGCGCAGGATACCATCACCCTCAAGGCGGGAGCCATGGACCGAAGCAGAGATCCAGCAATTCGCCGACCAAGTCGCTCAACGCGTCAAAGAGCAGCCGATGCCGGAAACTGAAAGAGATGTTTGATGGCGTCAAGCAAGGGACGTCAAAAGGCAGCAGTCAGCTAATCCGCGAACACGACAGTAAGTTAATCCGTTGTGATGTTGATTACTTCTACTTGCGACTGACACAACAAAGGCCGCAGTCGAGCAGAGCCCACAGTGTCCTGCTGTATGCGCTTTTTGCTTCTGAGATCACTCACAGTGCCCGATGGGATGTCGTTACTGGCAGAATGGGGCAGAATGGAGCAGAAAGTAACGGCAACACGAACACGGGGAAGCGGACCCTTCAGCGGCTACAGAACCCCCAGCCATGCGAGCTCAAGAAACTGGCGGTGTCTTCGGTTGGAGCAAGCCCGACAACCGGATCCAGACCGGGGTCCATTCGGAAGCGTGTCTACGTTCCGTATCAAGAGCAGAATAGTCGCTCCCTTTTTCGGCTTCGGCGGAGCGACAGCATAAGCCAGGCCAGGAAGCCAGCTTTTCGGGAACACAAACAGTACAGAGAGCCAGCACGAGGAAGTGGCTTCGTCGGCGATTGTTTCCGCCGCTCCATCGCAGTCAACAGTAACAACCGGAGCAAGCCGTTGCTCCTGTTGTGACCGGTCGGGTCTGCTTCATTCACCCACGATCGAACAGCCGATCGTAGCAAGGGCAGAGGATTTCTTCGGAAACCTGAGCAGAGGTACAAACGTTTAGCATACAGGAGGAAGCTTCAAGCGGTCCAAGGGAAAAGTACGGAGCAGCCGCGGACAAATGCAAGAGGAGGAAAATACTGAGGTATTCTTGCCCTTGACGGAGGACTTGATTGTGGAACGCAAGAGGAGGGACAGCTGGAACATTTCCTATCAGGGCCAATTTGCAAAAAAGAAAGAAAAAAAACGTCTAATGGAGAGATCGAGAACTCGCAGGAGGACCTAGCGGAGGAAAGGAAAATCAGATAAAACGAACCTAAACTTAATTTCTCTATTGTGCTAAAAAACCCCCTTCCGGCGAAGGCCACTGCTAGAGTGCAACTCTTCGTATCTGTTCATGACAGCATCAGCATCTCTTGTGCACACGGGCCTCGAGAGGGAAGAGCGTTTAATTGAAACCGTAAGCAGTGTTTTTATTCGTTGATGTGTCGGACATCAAGGTGTAACTCCCTGATTATATCCACCGAGGATCGGGCTGCGAAGACAGACTCGTTTAGCGTCACTGCACGATTGCTTGCGGAGGCACGGCGCAGTTTCAAGACCTGATCTGGGTCCGATTGGTGGACTCGGCGTCTGTGATGGATCTTGTACAAGCCTAGTATGGACTCCGTGACCAGGGAGCTCGAAGAGAGTGAGTGTTCTTGCAGCGAACTGTAGCCTGTCAGCAACGCCGAGCGCGTCTCCAGGGCGAGCGGATCTCATCACGCGACACTTGTCTTCTGACTGACTTTCCGTGTGACAGCGATAGAGAAGACCGCCACGGTATCGAAGCAAGACAGACGATCTGGAGCAGGGCCTTGGACACGCCTCTATCCCGAGGCCATTGTACACCTGGCAGCGGAGAACAGCGAATCCGATACATCGTGTAGAAGGCCGTTGATCGGGAAATGTTTCGCCACCAATCCCGCCGGCAGCTGGTCTCGGGATGAAATCCCCCATTTCGGGAAACAGCAGGAACACTTTCATCTTGCTTACTAGAGAGATTGACTTACTTCTGATCACAACAACAGAGGATGCACTGCTTTGATGGTGTTGTTCTCCGCGTACGTCTCCACACATGCATGGTGTTCGGGTAGAGTCTTTGACCACGCCCGGGCAATCCTTGTATGGACCGGACCCGCTTTGAGAACGACAAGTCATTCTGATGAGATCGTTCTTGCTCATCGACTATACTAGGAGATACCGGAGCGGTGGGAGTGTGACCTGGTTCTCAGGGAGAGGGTGCCGTGTCGGTTGTAGCAAGTGATTAGGGACTGTTGAGACTAGAGGAGGTGATACAGAGGATTGTGACAAGCCGCGGGCAGGCTTTTGATGACTAATTTCGGGAGACTTAATTAGGCAAATCTGCTGTGTGGAGTGTGAAAGGTGGTCAAGAGAAAGTGGGAATATGAAGTGAGAGTTGAGTAAGTGGAGATGAAAGGTTGGTGATGTAAATCGGTAGTACGAGGAAAACGAGGGCGTGACGACGGTGAAAGTAGTAAAGAAACAGATGAGAACAGTTCACATTCTGATGACGAAGAGGAGACACTGTCACAAGGTTATCCGATACGATTACGCTCATACTCGTTTTTAATCCGCCAGAAGAGAAAACGTAGGATCGTTGTGCTCATTGCATAAAACCGATGTACATGCAAGCACGGCTGATCCTTCTGCCCCCAGTAATATCTCGCACGCCGGTATAAGCCACGAAAAACCAAACCCCAGGGCCAGTGGATTTGCAATCGTCATGGTATGCAATGATGCATCTACGCCTTCTTCTCCTCCTCGTCCGCAGCAAGAGCCAGTCTCTTCTGCGTGACACGCTCCTGCCTCCTCTCGCGGGCAGCCTTGTTCTTGGCACGCTTGGCGTCCATCTCTTCCTTGAGCAGGCGCTCACGCTGTCTCTCAGCCTTGGCCTTCTGGATCTGTGGACATGTGTCAGGTACGACGCTCATAGTGATGTCATGGACGATGAGCGAAGAACTTACGTGCTCGACGAGGGCACGCTTGTGCTTGAAGGTGTTACCCTTGCTCAGGTGGTAGAGCTCGTGGTAAAGGTGCTTGTCGATCTTGCCGGCGGCACGGTAGCGGACGAGGAGGCGACGGAGAACACGAAGACGGCGCATCCACATGACTTGGCTGTTGCAGTTCCATTAGCATCCTGTCCTTGCATATCCCACGCATCATTCCCATGCTTTTCCATTGGCAATTGTCCACCCTTCGCCCCATCCCATTTCACCACCACCCTATCTGATGTGTGCGTACCTTGGCATACGGGCGTCTGCGGTACCCTTCCTCTTACCGAAACCCCTGTGGCGACCGATACGGCGAGCAGCGTTGAGCTCACGGGCACGGGCGCGGGAGTGCATGGTGACGGGCTTGCGGATGATGAGGCCATCGCTGACGAGCTTGCGGATAGTCTGGCGGGAGTTGGCGTTGGAGATCTCATTCATCTCATTGGGATCGAGCCAAATCTTGCGCTTGCCGCAGCCCACCACGGAGGCGGCGAGGCGCTTCTGGGTGCGAAGGTTGACCCTGTATAACAGAGTCTGTCAGTGAACGGTGCCCATTGAGGGGAGATTTTGCCGCCCGGGGGCTGTGGTGCATCCAGAAGAGTGTCGACAGGCCGGAAAACGTCGATTCTAATGATGTCCATGGACTGTGCGGTCGTGGTTGAGGGATTCCTTACATTTTGACGGAGTATGTGGATGCTGTTGATGGTTAGTAGTCTCGCTGCCTCCGGCGAAGGTGATGAGGAGAGGTTGTGATTCTCTTTTGTGAGGGGAGATTCGCTAGCCGAATTTAGCGCCAAGTCCTTCGCCAGCAAGCCAAAATTCTGACTGTGGACCTGTGGACCGGGACAACATCGGCTGGTCAGAAGTCTATGCTTCGAAGGGAAGGACAACCAACTGCACCGCTTCTCTGTTGCCGCCCGGGTCAACAGCAAAGGACAGCTTCTCTTGAGTTCCTCACGCAATTCGCGATGCATTTGGACAGCTGCCACTGTGGAGTGGACAGGGGGACTGCTGTCTTTCTGTCAGATTTAAATATGTTGCCTGCCAATGGGCGATTCGCTCATTCATGTTTGGTCTATCTTGCACGCGATACTGGTACTGTCTTAATCCGTTCGTGTGGAACTCATGCATGCATCGACACCAACGGCAAGGGCAGATGAGAGACGCTTCGCTTGTGTTCTTTATACGGGTGCATACTATACAGGCAGGTGCTTGCTATATATAGCTTTTGAGTTGATGGTGATGAGTGGAGGGAACATACTCCTGCCATCAATTGATATGGCGCAATGCGCACAACAGCTTACAAAGCACGTCTCTCGGAACGCAGACAGGAAGAGCAGCGAAGCAGGTACGGCCGTTTGAGAATAGCATGACATTGCATGAAATGGCTTTCAGTCAACGAACCTCCACCCAGAGCGCAGCTCGAGTTGAAAACGCATCTACTGTAGACCAAGGAGACGGAACTGATAGATAGGGCACTTTTATCCTCCCAAGACAGGTCTCGCCGGACGCGGATGGTATAAAGCGAGATTCTCTAATGCGAATGCAGCCAAAGCCCGCCGCGACCTTCAAATGCATGCGATCACTTCTTTCACACTCCGTTTGTTGTTCAGATACAGAAAAGGGACGACAAGGAAAACTTGTGAGCTTAGTCACTCTTTTACAGGAGGACAGCAGCGATGGCACCGAAGCCGGCCAAGGCGAGGCCGGCGCTCAGCGAAGAGGCTGCACCGGTGAATGGGACGACGGAGCTGGTTGGGGAGACTGGAGCGGCGTAACCGGTGCCAGATGGAGAGGAAGCGGAGCCGGTACCGGATGGGTAAGGGCGCTACCGCCGCTGCTCGAGTTGCTGGAGGAAGAGGAAGAGGAGTAGGAGGAGCCGGAGCCGGAGCCGGAGCCAAGACCCTTGCCCTGCCAGTGATTCTTGTTGAAACCACCGGCACGGGCAGCAGTCACGTTGATGAGGTCGTTGTATCCCTTCCAGGTAGGGAAGCTGTCGTCAGCGGTTGCAGGCTGGACGGTGGCAGAGACAACGGAGACGGAGAGGTCGGGGACGTTGGCGACTGGGACCTCGGTGCCGTCCATCATGGCCACACGCCAGTTGAGGTTGGCAGTGAGGTATGGCTGAACGTCAGAGGCCTTCAAGCTCCTCAGCTTGCCAGCAGTGACGGCATTGATCAGGGCAGTGGTAAGAGGCACGGTACCAGTAATCTTCAAGTCCATGTCCATGCCCATAGCCTTGGCTTGCTGCTGGCTGGATGGGGTCAGAGAGGCGAAGACAGCGTGGGTACCGATGAGCTGGTTGCTGGTAGCCCAGGTGGAAGCATCGCCCGAAACGTTGCCGAGGAAGAGGTAGATGGCGTAAGAGCCGTTCATGGCAAACTTCTGGGAGACGATGTTGCATATGTACTGGTTGCTCAGACCGGTCGTGGAGTTGATGGCGCCAGCAACGTGTTCAGCAACAGCAGTAGAGTTGTCAATCACACGCTTGTTGATGGTGCTGCTGCCCGAACTGGTACCGTAGAGCTTGTTGACGGCAGCCCTGACATCGGAGGCCTTGCCGCTGGCAAGCTCGGAGTAGGTGTAACCGAAGCTGGAAACGCTCTTGACGTCGTTGGAGTTGTAGTTGGTTCCCTTAGTGTCCTTGTGGAAGGGGTACAGAGGTGAGGTGGCACTCTCAACGGTGCCCGCCGGGAAGTTGAAGGTGGCACCAAGAGCAGCCATTGGCTGAACGTAGCTGTTGGGGTAAAGAGCCTGCCACAGAGCGAAGCACCTGTCAATCATGGTGTGGTGGAGCCAGAAGACAGGGTCGAAAGCAGAGTAGTCCAGGTACGTCATGTGCCCGTTGTTTCCAGTGATGGAGTGGATGGCGTCGTGAAGAGACTCCAGAGAGTCAGCGTTCTGAGTGCTGGAGGAGATCCAGGCCTCGTTACCGAACTGGGAGAAGTTGCTGTAGGCAGTGAAGAGGTTGTACAGACGGTCCTTGAAGGATGGCTGGTTGCTGACCATGATAGGAAGGATCAAAGGGTTCTGGCTGCTGGCGTTGGCATCCCAGCTGGTTGGGTAGCGCTTGGTGACGGTCCAGGAAGCGAATGGGTTGTACACCATGTCGGTGGCAGATATGGGGTGGAACTCGTAGCGGAGGAGCGGGTTGGTGATGGTCTGGGCACCGGTTGGAGTTTGGACGTTGATGTAGGTGGTGCTAATCAGGTCAGGCCAAGCCTTTCCTCCAGCTGGGGCGCAGCAGCCCAGTCCCAGTATGGCATACGGAAGTTCTTAGCCGCCGCTTGCCATCTCGCGCGCGAAGACGTAGGGAAGCTGTTGGCAACCGACTGAACGTTGGCGTACAGCTGTTGCTCGTAAAGCGCCAGGTATGGTCTGTGCCATGGCAGGAAAAGGTTAGAAGTGTGTGTGCAGTAGCCGCCGCCGTAACCGGGGGCAGTTCCCACGTTATCCCACGGGATGTACGGACGGCCGTGGATACCTGTCACACGTTAGATCACTGCGTCATTTCACGACTCGCAGAAGTTTGTGGGATGATGCACAACGTACCGGCAATCTGGTAGTAGGACAGGGGGTTGCTCTGGGCAACGTTCATCATTTGTCGCAGACCCAGCATGTAAAGGTTGTACATGTCCGGTTGCTTGCTGTTCATTTCTCTCAACTCCATACGCGTCTGAACACCGTTTCCAGTGACACCGGTGACGGCGATTGTGGTGGCGCGCTCGTCGAGGGAATGCTCCTCAACCATGACAGCGTCCTCTGGGAGGTCCATTGGGGAGGCGGCGACAGCCAGCGCAGACGCGCCGAACAGTGCCAAGGTAGTGAAACGCATGGTGATTTTGATATGTGCTGGATCCGGGTTATGATGTTGGGTCTCTAGCCTCCGAATGTAGTGCGTGGTAAGAGTTTGATGTGTAAAACGAAACGATCGGAATGGTAGTCGGTGTCAAGAAGAAATTGCGTATGAAGAAACCCTGATGTGAAAATGTAATGTGGGCTTCACTTGAAGGAGCTACCTTCACAAATGACTAAACGAAAGAACGGCTGGGAAGAAAAAGGCTGGGTGGGGTTGTGAAAGGGATTAAGAAGGTTAAAGAGTGATGCAGAGTGAGGTAGGAGGGCGGGGAGGGTGTGCAGGGTTATATCAGAAGAACAGATGGTCGAGCGAGCGGACTAAGGTGACTACAGGAGCTCGTAAAGGGAATAGGGTATGCGGAAAGGTGGAGGGCTGGCAGGGAATGGACGACTAGCCTCACGCTGGCGCCAGGAACGCGTCGCTCTGCTGTATTCTTCCGATGCGGGATCGCCATGGGCCACATGCAAACGAGGGCGCACACCTTGTGCTGAGGCTATGTTTAGGCACAGACTGGGTGTGCGCACGACGACAACCCAAATTGTTCTACGGACGCCATCACGCCTCGGTGCAGATGAGGAGAGACAGTGGCATCCGCCCGCGCGAGTCGAGGCTAGCGCGCGCTCTCAAGCCTTTGCAAGGACCGCGCGGGAGACATTGGAGCAGATAGGCTTGCGGCGCTCGGGGCATTGGTCGGTGGGATGATAGAGCTGGGATGGACGTTTGAGAGCGGTCACTGTGCAGCGAAGGTGCAGCGAAGATGCAGCGAGGGGCGTTTGTGGGCCGGTGCAACATCGGGGTAGCGTTTTCTTCTGAGAAACGGCCAAACCAGAAACCGCTAGCTGGAGGGTGTTCGCCTGGCCAGCGCCAATCAGAGTCCCACCACCTGCTCGCCTCGCCAGCCAAACACGCGCGCTCCACGTCCACACCAAGACCCTTCATTTCGTTTCTACCACTCGCCTTTCCTCTCTGGTCGGTGACAGACTGCCGATACGAGAACGACGAGTCGCTTGACGCTCCCTGTTCTAGCCCTGTTCCTCTCCTCTGTGACTTAGTAACCAGTTGCTGTGATGTCGCCCTCCTCCTCCTCGAAGCCAATACCTCGTATCGTAGATCAATATTGCATGCAAGAGGTTGGTTAGATCCATCTTGCTGCAGCGAATGCCCGCACCCTGCACCCTGCACCCTGCACCCTGCACCCTGCAACTGCAACTGCATGCTGCCAGCCGGCCTGTCTGCAACATGCCGGTCCGCCGTTCCTGGCCGACTGACTCGCTCCCACCATCTGGAAGCCTTCTCGTCTGCGACAAGCGTGGAGAGCGAAGCAGAACGCCACAAAACTCTCCCCGTCGATCGTCACTCGAGTGCTAAGCAGCCGCGGCATCACGCTTGACCGATTGCATCAATCCCTCCTGAAAATCAAAATGTCTCGTCTTGAGTACCGACAGCGTTGACCCATGTGCCTGGACGTTTGACGCACTGCCGTTTCTTCCGGTTGCCGGTAGAACCGCTCGACTCCCTGCCCGCCCGTTCGCACGGCTTGTTCTGACCTTCTGTCACTGCCAGCCTCCTTCGCTCGTATGCAGCGAGGTGTGTGTGACCCTTGAACCCTGAGAGCTCCATATTTGAACGAGGGGTCACACATCCTCTAGAACAGCTCTAAAAAGCATGCATACACCACGCTATTGAATCTGACAAGCACGCGCACCATCCATGCTATCGACGCCCGCCCAAACGGGTGCTGGAGAAGGTGGGCGTAGAGTAGCGTAACGGGTGATTCAGACGAAACACTCTACCGGCGTCCCACAGAGAGAGGCACCGCCATCTCAGTGTCTGCGACAATGACTGCATCGCCTGCACGTGGAGAACATGAGATTCGGTCGAATCTCCGTTGAACCGTTCAACGAGCAGAGCCGCTGAAACAGCATCGCGATCAACGGGCCGAGTCATCTGTTGCGGCATGATCCAAGCGGTTGGCACGCTCTGCGCGTAACAGATACACACCTTCTGATGCACTATATCCACGTACAAGCGACGAGTCGACGCATTTGTCACCGTGCTTGATCGTGTGTATCTTTGTCCCGGTCTTACAACACTCGAGACAAGCATCACCTCATGGCAATATTAGAGTTACCAAGCGCAGTGCCGCCTCAGCTGGTTGCCAGATTCGGGACCGACACGTATCGAAGTAGAAACAACCTCTCTTTCTAGAACTTCTATCCCGTTATCGTGGCTTCTCGACGGCGTTGAGAAACTCATCACGATGACATAACATGTCGCTTCCGAATGCTGGTTGAACTGATCTGTTGTCCCTCGACGAAGCGGTGAAGCGCAACCATCATGGTAGGCAGTGCTCGTACCACGTCCTTCAGCTCATCTCCAGCGATCGGATGGCGCAAGGCAGGCAACTACGTCTCAACCACTCGCTCCTTATCGCGAGCTCTATCCTCGTTTCCTTGTGCTACGACTTCACCCCCATACGCAGCCATATGGCGCAATACAAGCGTGTGTTCAAAATTTCCCTGTGCCACCCCAAAAACAACAACACGAATACCTTCAACCTCCTACTCATCCGTCCATTCGAAAGCCACAGTGACCCGAGTTATCGTGACAGGTAGCACAGATCTGAGCCTCAACGCTATGACCAGCATCCATCCAGATGGGTTCTTGACAAGCCGACAGGTGTGTGTGGCGACACGTCTTGCAGATCTATATCCAGCACAAACGCACAAAGAGCGCCATGCGGCGTCCGACAGCCACGCCCCGTCCACGATGACTTGTGAGATAAGCTGTTCGCCAGAAGGGTTTTGGTGGTAAATATGGGTATCCAAGCTTCTACTACGGGAATGACATCGCTATGAATTTTCGTCCTTTCACACCATCGAACGATAGAACATCTTGCATGGCGACGTTTCCGTCTTGTGCGTGTTCCCATTGAACCAGCACCAGACGTGCGCTAACGCTAGAGAGAGAGGCCTTGTTACACTGTAGGCCTTTAAGTAGAAGGAAGGTTAAGAAAACCTGGGAGGTGCGCCACTCTAAGACGCACCTCCCTCGTCCTGCCTCTCGGCTTCTTCATCAAGCGGCTCCGTGCCGTGGAACGCATCTCCAAAGGCCGAGTTGTCCATATCCAGACCCAGGTCCACATCGTCCACGTCGCCTCCGCCCTCGAAGTCGATCAGGCCGTCACCGGCATCGAAGTCGCCGAACCCGTTTTCCCCTTCTCCACCATACAGCCCTGCGTTTGCGTCCCCGCCCGGCGCAGCTGCAGCATTCGAATCCGTGTCCAGACCGGCACCGGGATTGTTCTGCAGCGTGGTCCAATCGCTTGCACCGCCGTTGTTATCGGTGGGCTCGGTCTTGGGCTGCGGCGCCGGGTTGCCGAACTGCAGGTTGGCGGTGTCCACATCGATATCCATGCCCTCGATGAGTGATTCATCCATTGGCGGTATGCTGTCCATCCCGCCCATTCCGGCCATGGTGGTGTCGACGTCGTCTCCAGTAGGTTGTTGCGGAGCTGTCGCCGCTTGCTGCTGCTGCTCTGGAGGCGCCTGCACCATGGATGGTGGCTGCTGTTGATCCTGTAGCCGAACCCCAACCTCAGAGTCAGGTCTTGCGCCGCTGAGCTGATGTGACATTTGCGGCGCGGTGAGTCCGCGTTGGTTGAATTGTTCCGGGATGTGAGATGCCCCGTTCAAGGCGCCGTTGGCCTGCAGGCCGTTTAGTCCGCTGTTCGCGACGTCTTGGCTGGTGCTCGCTGCTGGTCGCTGCGTCTCTTCGCGCTTCAGACCGCCCTTTTCGATCATTGTCGACGCCTTTTGCGGCTCGATAGTGACGTTCAGCATCTTCTCCACCTCACCCTTGACATCGTTCACATTCTCTTTATTTGCAGTGCCGGTTCCGTTCGGTATTATCCTCCAGAATTCGTTCCCGGTATCACTGACATCCCATGCTGCGTTTCGCAGCCTCTTCTCCGCCTGCATGACTGTCTTGCTACGTCTCAACTCCTCCATCTTCTTCGCGTGATCTCTCTTCATCCGCTCAAGCTCGGCCTGTCCCTCTTCAATATGTTCTTTCACCCGTTTTTCGAATTCTCGTAGCTGCTCGGGCTGCACTTTCTTCAGGCTTGGCGGTTTCCCTTCGTCTGAATTGGGCTGGTCGAACAATCCCTCGGTGAGCCCGGCCAGCTCGCCCATGAGACCAAACCCAAGATCCACCGGAACAATCTGACCAGTCGCGTAGGGGA
This sequence comes from Taxawa tesnikishii (nom. ined.), assembly GCA_030247885.1. Taxonomy (NCBI): domain Eukaryota; kingdom Fungi; phylum Ascomycota; class Dothideomycetes; order Dothideales; species Taxawa tesnikishii (nom. ined.). The sequence goes on along the minus strand of JAPDRO010000017.1, from coordinate 301,559 downwards.
AGAGAAGACTTCCTCCATCCATTCATGGTGTTGGATGTATCTCGTCAAGCTGATGTCGCGCGGTTGTAAGACGTCAATAATATCACCAGTTGCGACCTCCTCTTCGCCCTCAATACTGATGCCCTGACTTGCAAGTGCTGCGTCTGCTGCCATACCAGGCATCTGCGCTGGAGGGTTCTGCCGCTGCCTCTTAGCGGCGGGTGGACCCACCATGCCCTGTTGTGGTTGCTGGTAAAATTGTCCAGAAAACCGAGGGTTGCCAATATGCGCCATGGGATTTTGTCCATAGTAGTTCTGCGCGTACATAGGATCGCCAGGCCCGTTCCTGCCCGGCGCCTCCAGGCGGGGCCACTTCTCGCGATCGTGAAGCATAAAAGGCTTGTTTGGGATTCTCGCATTCTGCTCAACCCAGCGACGTTCCTGGAACAGCTGCTGATCTCGAGGAGATATTTGGACTGCTGCGGCTGGCAGCTGGTACTGAGGGTCCGCCGGTCGGTAGTGCACTATCCAGAGGTTACGATCTGGTATGGCGGCGTTCACGTTGGCATTTTTAGAGATAAAGCGATAGCGCGTCCGAGCAACAGTGCATTGCTGGTCCAGGCCGGGTCTGAAGCCGCTGTTGTGGATCATAATCTCAATGGTCTGTACGCAATCAGCTGTGTGCCTCCCAATCTGCCTCTGCGGGTGCGTACATAGCCCCCGTAATCTTGACGGATTGTCTGTTCTGGGTCGGCCCAGAGGTATCCGTCAGTAGCAAAGCGGGCTTGCATTTGTGTTTGGCTAATCCATTCCAGGAACACCGTGCCCGGCGCAGGGGGTTGCAGGAAGGTCCATTGTACGGTAGACATCTGCTTGACGATATTCGGCGCATCGAAGAGGAACTTGTAGGCATGATCGAGGTTGAGGGAAGCGGAAACTGGGAACCTGTACTGGGACAGGAGATGCACATGGCCGATCTGCAGGCGCAAAGTTCAGAAAGCAGGCGCCTCTGATGTGTTCGAAGATACTCACAAGTGGCTGCGGCACGCCATGTGTAGGTTCTTGCATGTCGGCCGGCGAAGGGGTGGTGTCTGCGCGTGTTTGCGCCGGAAGGTGTGGTGGGCGACAGGTGGACGGTGGATGGAGTCTAAAGCATGAGCCACGCGCAAGGGTGTTCGAGCTATTCAAACAAACAAAGAGCAGCAGCAGGACTCGAGAGATGAGTGTTTGGGTGAATGGTGTCTGATGAATGTGCTGAATCGCGTCGCGCAGCGTGTACAGTAGTAACTCGTGCCTGACAGATCGCAAGTCGCAAGTCGCAAGCTTCCGACGCCTGTGTACATTTCAGCACGGCAGAACCCTTCACCGCTCGCCAAGGCAGCAGCACTGTCGCGCATAAATACAACGCTTCGTCCTTCAGAACTTCCTCTTCCTTTCTCTCCTATCCTCGTGCACGGGCATTACGCGTATCAGTGAGGATTCGTCCGAGACCGTGTTTTTGCTAGTTGAAAACTATCAACTGACTGCTTCTGTTGGTCTCAGATCGGCAGGGAATCTTTGGAAACCACCTCATGATCCTTTCATCGCTGTTTCTGTCTCGTGGCAGGACGCCGGAGAAGGGTTGCTCACTGTGTTGTCTCTTTGGCTATAACATTCACAACACGGCATGACGTGCTGTCTCGCCCCAGCTCACTGCTACCTTGTCCCACGACTTCTGTTAATACACCTTATGGCGATCTTATGTGAACATGTTAGCAGACCGAGCACAGAGAGAGGGGACGTCGCACGACTTTACTTGCCGCGCACGCGGAGAGGAAAGAAAGGAAAAGGAAGTTCTGAAGGCAACGTCTAGCTTCTATGGTGTTGGACACTGAAAACTCCAGCTTCCAACACCTTTCTTCCCGCCCGCCGACCGTTTACCGGCAACTCTCTATCGAGGGCGCAGCACCTCTGTGAACCTGATGCTATACCGTGCCAAGAGTGCGTGGCGTCAGCCTCCGGCGAGATGCGCCAAGATAGCTACCTGCACCCCGAACAAAACATTTAGACCCCCTGAGTCTCTTTATCAGACATTGGGGCCCTGTAGCCAAGAACTCGATTTCATGGATCGTTCGGCGAGGCCTACTCGCCAGTGTATCCAGCGACCGGTGGAAGACCAATCGTCGCTCACAACAGGCGAACGCGTTATGGCCTTGGTTTGAGGCTGGGGAAACCGCATCGCCTCCGAACAGTCACTAAAGCGTTGTGCTCTTTTTCCAATATTCATCAGCATAGCTTTGCTCTTTGGCTCGTCGATGACGGCTGTTTTTGTCTTGACCGAGCCTTTCCATCCCTGATCGTCCTCTCCGAAACATCTTGACCCTACGTCTGCACGAGATCGACCCGCACGTGAGTTTCAGGATGCTCTCTTCCATCAGCTCCAGGTCATATACAGAGATAGCTCCTCATCAGCAGTGGTGTCCTGGAACATCACCAAGGCCCTCTGCGCGTGAAAAGGCAAATTGCAACGCTCGTACAAAGGCGCCGTGTGCCTCCTCTTGCTGGCGATGCTTCACCTTGCCATGTTTACTTTCTTTGGGGCGTACAGTTCTTGTGTCTTGGAATCCTCACGTCAAGACGTCCTCTTCATGAGCTCCAGTTGTGGTACTTGGATGCCTGTTAACGCAAATCAACTCGACGCCTATCGTGGCATGACCATGAACCAGACAACAACAGCCGCAACTTATGCCAGAAACTGCTACAACAACCCAACCGGGATCCTTGGATGCAATATCTACGTCAAGAGAGAATTGTCGTGGACCGTCGAGAAGAATGCCACATGTCCCTTTACCTCGGGGCGATGCGTTCACGGCAATACAGCAGCATACAGTATGGACACTGGATTCTCATGAGGCATTCGGCATCAACACATCTCCTTCCGGGCGAACCACGTATCAAAAGGTCACCACATGCGCTCCCATCGACACGACTGGAATATCTACGCTAGAAGAACAGCCGTCTACAAATGGAGTGTCGATCGTCAACCGCCTCTACTTCGGTAGCACTCTGGCTGGCTCAATATACCGTAACTATACCTATCGATACCTTCACGACTTTGGCTATGGCATTCGGTGAGCAAGCGAATTAGCTGCTATATCTAGCGTTGTCGCAAGCGTTCAACAAATCCACATGTGCACCCGCGGCATGGCTGCTGGACGGTTTCCTGCACCAAAACCGAATGATACACGAGGGAGCTGGCTGTGATGGATACGAAGACCGTGACGAGGACGTACCGACACATCCGAACGGAGAGCTGCCTCGGTACTGCAGGGTGTGCTTACGTCCAAAGCCGTGCTCGCATGGGACAGAAGGAGATAAGGAGGCCGGGAAGGGGTTGAGTGTGAGGACGAACGTAACAGAGATCGTTTGAGACTGGTAGAAGGCAGTGACTTCAAGAAGAATCTTGTACCATGGACTTGAAGGGGCGTTCTGTTGGTTGGGATAGAACAAAGCGGGCATGTATGACTGTAATGATAGATTATTGCCGCAGAGTGCATTGGAACTTCTCCCATGTATGCTCCTGCAAAAACTTGCTCTTTTCCGAAACACAATCTCCCCAGGAGCAATGGGACTCGTTCTACTGCATCTCGACCTCCTGCTCATGTACGGTCTGTATAAGTATTACAACCCTTCTTCCACCTCTACACAGTCCCTCCACCCTTCCGCTCCCGTCGCTCACGACGACGCGGTATAAGTACCCGCACTCAACTTCTTCACCCCATTCGCCTCCTTCCAAGTCGTCCTCACATCCCCTTCATCAGCAAACGGATCCGCCGCGCCGTCTCCTTCTCTATAGCTAACCGCCAATCCGCTGCCAAGTCCCCTCGCATTCTCACCAGTCAGCTCCCACTTCGCTTCCACTCTTCCCGTTGTCGCTTGCCCTTCAGTAGTGAAGCGAGCGAGCATCTTCTGCGGAGCCGCGCCCGCGGTCAGCGTGACGTCGCCCAGCTGCCAGTAGATCAGGTTGCGGTCGCGGGAGAAGTTGCCCACGGGTTTGGACTGGCAGGCCGTCGCTTTCGCGCCCTCGAGGTGCAGGACCAGGGTCACGTTGCTCAACGTGATGCTCTGTCTTCCACGTAGGGCGAAGGCCGGGTTGAGGCTGTAAGACACAATGACCGAGGTCTGCGTGGGCTCGATCTTGTATGCGGGGTAACAAGCAGGGGCGCCTGGGAAGCGAGGTGGGAGTCGTCGAGGCGGAGTTGATATTTGAAGGCCACCTGGGGTTTGGTGATGTTGGCGAGGTTGATGGTGTACTCGCCGGGGCGATCGTAGGTGACGATGACGAAGGTCGGGTTGGGCGCGACTTTTTCGAGCGCGAGGTAGTTCTCGAGACGGATGGATTCGGTGCCGAGAGAGGTGGATAGGTCGGTGGTGTTGTACGCCAGCGCCACTTCGCCAATGACTACGCTTCGGGTAACCTGACCATGCTCGAACCAGGCACTGACAGTCTCTACAATCGATGAATTTAGACCTGGCTCGTGCAAGTCTGGATGCCTAGTGGTCTGGCTTGTAGTCCTGGTCAAAGACCTGCCAGACCGGATAGACTGGTTGTCCGATCCGAAATACTCGTCACCCAAAGCACGTGAGAGCGGCCTGGTAGGAGAAGTCGCGACAGGTAAGGTTGTAGACGCGCTATGGCTGAACGGAGAAAACGCAGATGTACCGGCTCCTGGAGATGGGAAAGCCGGAGCGGCTTGAGGTTGGGCAGTAATGATAGGTGCAACCGAAGGGGCTGGGGCTGGTGCCGGCGCTGGTGCCGGCGCTGCCTGAAGAGGTGCGGCCTCAAGCTCCTGCACTTCCTGCACTGACTGTACTGCAGGAGGAGCTTCGGATGCAGCAGCAGGAGTCGGCTCGAGCGTAGGGCTGTACACGCTGGCCCTACCATCGCGACGGCCACGCACAGTGCCTGTTCTCCTAGAAGTTGGTGGAGGGGCTTGCTACAAGGATGTGAGCATTATCTTATAGAAATTTGAACCCGCAAACGTACCATCCTCAATGTGTTAGCTACATTGTTCAATGCATCCGCATCTCCGGCGTCTTCAGAGATCGGGGCATTTTTATGTCTACCTTGAATTGCGGAGTTGTGGTTTCGTTGAATCTGCGAGATGTGAGTCTCGGGTATTCTTTCAGATGCATTGCTCACTTACTCTGCAGCTTCCTGCTCCGCTTGGGAGATTGGATCAAGGGCACGAGCCTGAGGAGCCGGGCGAGGCGGGTCGAAAGGACGAGGAGGCGCAGGGGTTATTTCATCATCCTGAACGGGCTAACAAACGTATCAGCCAGTTTACACACAATGGAGAACTACAACTTACGTAAGTACGGGCAGCTGGCGCGGGCTCAGGAGCGCTCGGCTGCATAGGTTCGATAGCGAGATCTGTAAGATCAGCCGCATGACCGTTCGGTACGTTGGTAACAGGAGCTGGCTGTGATACCGGTGGCGGCGATGTCGTACCGTTGGTTGCCGGTTGTTCTCTTCGCCCAGGAGGAGGACTCATCGGAGGAGCGTACGTCTGTTCGGGTTTAGGCGAGGAAGCCTGTCGCAAAGGCGAGCGTGGTCTTTCCTGCGTGGATTCCTGGGGCGCTTCTAGTGTGGGTGCCAACTTCTCGCCCTTTCCGTGCCTCCCGGACAAAGAACTGAACGCCCCAGCACCGAAACGTGATTTGCGCTCTGGTGACTCAGACAATCTCTCAGGAATTTTGCTTTCACGTCGTCGGCCAAGTACTGTACCGAGCCTCTTGAGGCCCTTTACTTTGCTATGCGAGGGTGCTGGCGTTTCGGCTACTGCTGTCTGTCAGCATATAGGTTCTGAATTCGGGTCAATGCGCGCATACCAGAGGCAGATCTTTCGCTTCTGTCATCCGCCTGAATAGAAGGCGTAGAAGGAGAAGGACCGACAATTGAAGGCCTACTTATCTGGCGCTCCACTACCGGCCTCTCACTTGTTGTTCGGAGCGCAAACGTCTTGATCTCGTCCGCTGTCTCTACAGTGAGTAGTACATTAAGACACTGCTCAGCCGCGACCCTGTTACGCTCTATTTGATCCACCTCGTGAGTTTGAAACTGCGTCAAGACATCACGCAAGTGATTCAGTCGCGTCTCATCAACGGCCTGCAGCGTCTCGAAGACATACGGCGCCTGGTTGTCCCACTGCGACTGCGCGCTCTCCAGATCACCCGAGCCTTTGCCCTTTGCCTTCCTCTTCTGCGCATTCTCGATCTCGCGTGCCATAGCAGCTAGGTTACCTTGGATGGTCGACATGGCCTGCATCTCGCGGTCTTTGGTCGCAAACTCTCGCAACGGGATTTCGACATCGGACGCGATCTTTTGTGACAGCACGTGGTGGGAGTCGGCAAGCGTGTCGAGGGCATTGGTAAGGGTGGACCAGGGTACGGAGAAGATGCTGTTCCAGGTCAGCGCATGAATCTGTATCACAGGCGCAAGGCCCTCTTGGACGTACCCAAGCTCGGAGTCGTCGCCTGGAGGAGGGCGCCTGGCCAGCCTTCGAAGGCCGGCCGAGTACTGCTCTTCCAGCTGTCTGCGCTCCTGCAATGCCTTGTAAGCGAGGTGCAATTGGTGGTCGGCAGGCGCGGGTTTACTTTAAGCCAGTCGGCGATATGGGCATTGAGCGTTCCAACCTGTCTCATGCGATCATTCAAAACGTCCACCGCCTGGCCCGGCGAGAGTGTCGCCTGTCGTACACGGTAAGCTTCCCCAGTTTCAAGCGTGGTAGATGAAAGAGTGGTACCAACCAGCATTGCTGGGTATTCTTGCCGCTCCATGCTGTATTATGAAGCGCAAGCTGTTGGCTCGGTTGGCCGTGTAATGATATGGTAGGGAATCTGACTATTTGTCATATAAGATCTGGCTAAAGCTGCATGCAAGGAGAAATGAGCGTCTGTTGATTGACCGAATCAGCGGCGGTGGTGATGCGATGCGATGCGGTGCAACAAGGCCTTGGCGTCTAGGATACATCATACAACCCGGCTTGATCGGATGGGAGCACGGGCCTCCGCTATTCTGTTTACGAGTGAAGGGCCTAGGTACGACTGTTTGCACATCAAATGAGCATCTGAGATGCAGATGCAGATGCAGAGGCAGGAGCTTTTCGGCATTGGCGAACTCAAACCATTGATGTGTTTGTCTCGAGGCACTCACGAATACGGCACAGACTGCATGGATGGGTACAACCATTCCAAGTTCATTATCCACTACCCATGTTTAGTATCCTATCTTCTTCTGGGGGTTTGGCATATATCGTACTTCTTGATGTCCAGATCCATGAACGGACCGTGGTCTCATCGAAAGAAGCAAGGACTTTCCAGCTCCGTTCCATTAAACAAAGGCGCATCCGTTGCGCCTGTGTATCCTCCGTACCTTCCAAACGGCCGTGACCTTCTAATCCAATCCCGCATCCCGCCTACACGCTCGCTCAAGCTAGCGGATACACTTGTTGCCTTCTTGGGGCCACGCAAAGAAAGCGTTTCTGCCAGGACCTTTCGCCAAACTCCCAGCCGTCCTCCCGGACTCCTCGCTACCTGAACCAAAGGAGGGGTCGTCTGTGTCAAGTCTTCATGGACGGAGGAAATGCCTCCTACGCAGCTGTACCGGGCAATGGAGGCGCGGGGGGCTGATGTTCGAGCGGTCAGAATCTGAGCGATTGTAGTCGCCCCTCATGCTGGATCGGCTGGTCAAGGACTTAGGTGCTGCTTGTATGATCTTAACGTTTCTAATGTTCTCACCTTTTCCTCTTGCTGAGACTATTCCTCGATCCGAACCACTTCTTAATTCCTCTTTGCGGAGACTGTGGGCTTGTCGGTTTCCGCTGCGCTCACAGTCAGCAACTGAGGTTCTCCACAAACTATCACAGCTGCTCACCTCACTGTTCACCGAATGCTCGCTCCCCGCCTCGCTGTTCCTGTAGCTGCTCATGCCATTGTGTCCACCAGTTTGCAACAGGCCGACCGTCGGCGGTGCCCACCTCTCCTCGTCTCCGCACACGACTACGAACCAGCCAACTTTCTCGTCCGGCGCGAGCTTGTCTCGCAATTCCATCATGCTGCTCCACTGCTCATTCGCAACGCCCTTCCCTCTGACCTCTTCCACGTCAACTCCTAACTTGACTTCCTCTACCACATCGGCAACGTAGGCGTATGGCTGTGATCCTGCGCCGGGAGATGTGTCGTTGGGGTCGTATTGCTCAACGAAGCGCAATTGCTGCAGGTGCTCCATGACGTCTGGGTACAATTCTTCAAAGTTACGGCGCAACGCCGCGGTGGTGGCCGGCGCAACGAGCCATTCTGCTGCTGCGTCGTCCAAATTCTGAAGAATGATGTGGATGCGAATTAGCGGCCTGGGCCAGCGGAAACCGTGAAGGAGGTAGACGGGCATGCTGAAGGGGTGAGAGAGGTTTGAGTGGGATTAAGAGACTCCCCGCAAGGAAAACGATGCAGGTCCGATGGAGGATCCGGTGGACAACCGATTAATTGGATCAGTCAGAACCGTTGCGCCTGGTGGTGGGAGTCTGGCGTGCTGTTTGTACAAGTGTGAGTAGCTAGATAACCATGCTATGGGTAGTAAACTTTCAGAAAAGAATATCGCACGCAGACCCGAGGAGAAGCAGAGGATAGTAAGCAAGATGAATATGGCTAGTCTACAGAAGAGGAGATCGGGAAACACAGGCGCGTCGCGTGGGTAACACACAGCCCACAGCCCACAGCCCACAGCCCACAGCCCGCAAGTTCTCTTCAGAGCAATCGATATGAACCGTCGCAAGGCCAGCTGGAGCTAGTCCAGCTCCACCAAAAGCTGTCCGGCCCCGATGCCACGCGACCGGTAAAGCCACGCTTTGCCCTATTCCCATCTTTAGCAACAGTCCCTTCCCAATTAGGACGATTGGGCGTGTCGTATTCCCCGATTGGCTGTTGACCGCCTTCCAATCCCTGGCATCCTTGTGCGGTCTCACGGTCATCTCGACTCAAGTCTGATGCTGACCTTGCAAACGAGATTGTTCCACCCGCGGAACCTGAACAAACAACACACTAGCACAGCCGTTATAGCACCAGGGTATTATATTAGCACTCACTCACCATGCCTCTCCACCTGCTGGGCAAGAAATCCTGGAACGTATACAACAAGGACAATATCGAGCGCGTGCGGCGCGATGAAGCTGCCGCCACCGCACGCGAAGAGGCCGAGGAGCAGCGCATGCAAGAGATCGATGCGGCGCGTCGAACAGCTATATTGAGGGGTGAAGTACCTCCGCCGTTACCCGAGGAAGCGGCAGATACATCGCCCAAACGGGAAAGAAGTGGAAGATACGATGGCAGGGGTCGGGACCGCAAGAGACGGAGACTACGCGGCGAAGACGACACCGCCAGGGATATACGCTACGCACGGGAAGATGCTGAGGCTGGAGAGCAAGCACGAACGACGTTAACCACACACTCCACCTCGGACGCGCCTTTGCTCGATCATACAGGACACATCAACTTGTTCCCAGCGCCCGATGAGCGCGAGATCCGTAAAGCCGAGAGAAACGCCGAGGCGGACGCGGAAATAGCCAAGAAGAGGAAGGAGTACGAGGACAATTACACAGTGCGCTTCAGTGATGCGGCTGGCTATAAGAGGGGCTGCAAAATCCTTGGTACGCAGCGCAGACAAAAGGCGATACATCCTCAATTACAACAACGGAACCGAGCAAAGACGTCTGGGGCAACGAAGACCCCAGAAGAAAGGAGCGTGAGCAGATGAGAACCAGCGCCAACGATCCCATAGCATTCATGCAGAGAGCGCAAGCCCAACTCAAACAAGCCGAGAAAGACAGAGAGAAGTGGCAGAAAGAAAAGGTACAGGAACTGGAGGAGCTCAAACGTACTCAGGAAAGGCAGCGAAGGACGGAATGGAAGCATCTTCATCGACGTCGCAGTCGCAGCGTAGATAGTCTTGAGGGCTTTAGTCTCAACACTCCGATGAGGGAGCACGGAGAGAAACGCGGTGACAAGGATCGTCGAAGGTCACGCCATGATCGCCACAGAAGTAGAAGTCGGCACAGAAGCAAGAGTCGAGAACACAGACATCAATCTTCCCGCACCGAGCACCGAAGACGGTCGAGGAGTCCCGGAAGGTGACGCAGTTGTTGGTGTTCTTCGCCACGCAGACGTAATATCTCTCTACGTCTATCAAGGTAGGTAGAGCAATCAGCGGAGCCTTCCGGAACCAGAGAAAAGAGAAAGACTGTTTGTCACCTCTATCGAATTGACCACCCACGTTACATTCCAACACAGCTTGCCCGGACCGAACGGGCGACCTCCGATTGATCAGGACCGAAGTGGGACTTCAGTCTGGCGCTCTATGCGATGGTTAGCATTAAAGCTTTGGTTACTGCTCACTCGACACATGCTTACCTCCCAACATCGCTAAAGCTGCTTCTTCTTTCCTTAGAGATGTTGGTGCATCATCAGGATCATCCTGGTCGAGACACGTGACCCAGGATTCAGCAGCTCGCAGCGGTTATCCGAGGTGCCGCCTGAATTCAAGGCTTCCCGATCTTACAGCTGGCGGTTGTGCACGACACGTAAGGATTTCATAGGCAGCAAAAGAGCAGAACAAAACGTTCAGTAACGAGGATTCCCACACCGTCACCGATTGTAGTACTAGCTCGTCGGTCGACTGCTTATGTATGGCAGAGCGAACGGGATGCCCAGTTCTCAGCCGCCTATGGCCGAACGTGGAAGTAATCTTTTTCTTGCAATTTAATCAAGCTTTCACGTTGCATAAGCCAATGTAGAAAAGGCGGAGGCTGATGGTGAATCCCGTCACTCAAGAGGCTGTCTAGACGAAACGAAGTCCACGCTGTCAGGAAAAAGCTCTCTGTAAGAGAATGATGCACCGTGTGGACGACCGTTTATTCTAGGCCATGATTGTTCGGCAACGTCAAGACGTGAGTGGACGAAGCCTGTTCATAACCTCGCCTTCGGCTGAGACCACTCCATCTTCTTCAGTTCGCTCCTTCTGATTTTCCCGGATATCTGAGAGGGTATCAGTGGCAAGTTATGCAAGCATCCGTCCAGTCATCACCTACCGTTTTTGGCAGGAAATTGGGCTCCACAAACTGAATCTTCCTTGGGTATTTGTACGGTGCCGCCTGCTCCTTGCAGAAATCTTGCAGTTCTTTCACAAGCTCATCACCTTGTTGGTTCTGGTATTGCGAAGTCAATACAACGAAAGCCTTCACGACCTCTCCCCGGTCCGGATCAGGTGAGGAGACGACGGCAGACTCCACCACAGCAGCGTGCTTCTTGAGTGTTGACTCTACTTCGAACGGACCTGGCTGCAGATCAGGCTCCGATCGGTTACGGTTACAGATTTCGCACACTTACCTATTCGGTACCCAGAGCTGTTAATGACATCGTCGTTGCGACCTACGAACCAAAAGTATCCATCCTCATCTCGAGTGGCGCGGTCTCCGGTTCGATAAAAGAGCAAATGGCCAGTCGGGTCACCTGAAGCGGCTTCCAACCGCCGGTCTAACGTCCCGTCGTTATTGAGGTACCCGTCATAGATGCCGAAGAAGTCATCTGTGCCAGGACTTTCCGGAATGACCTCCAGTGCAATATCGCCCTCAACCCCAACAGGACACTCCTTGCCGTTGTCGTCTATAACCTCAAGAGGGACTCCTGGAGAAGGCCGTCCCATACTCCCAGGCTTGACCTTGGATCCAGCAAAATTGCCGCAAATGAGTACGGTCTCCGTCTGCCCATAACCGTCGCGGATCTCGATCCCACTCATGTCCTTCCACAAGCGAATGACTTCCGCGTTTAGTGGCTCACCGGCACCGGTGCAGTGCTCCAAGGCATTAGGCGGACAACTCTTGAAATATTTCCGCATTCCATCCAACACGAGCTGTCGGTAGACCGTCGGGGGCGCACATAAGGTCGTGATAGGGTATTTGTGCAGCATATCGACAGTTGTCTGCCCATTGAACGCCGATCTATCGTCGTGCACAAATAGCGCAGCGCCGCAATTCCAGGAACCGAAAAACGACCAGGCGGCCTTCGCCCAACCTTGTTCGGAAAGGTTCCAGTACAACTTCCCGGGAGCGAGACGGAGCCAATGTTTACCGGTGATGGTGTGCCCGAGGGGGTAGCTGATGTGGTTGTGCTGGACCATCTTGGGATGGCCTGTTGTCCCTGAAGTACGGTGTTAACCTTGGATTTCGACATCTACAAAGGTTGGGAATTGAAAGTAGTGCTCAAACACTCAGTCAAGTCCGGCCCAAGGCCTGTTGTACCGCCACGTGAACGCCATCCGATTGCCCTATTCCAACACCTACCTGAAGTGAAGTAAATAATAGCCGGCGCCCTTACGTCCGGTTTAGAACCTTGGTACACAGCATTCTCCGGAACGGCAGCAAGTTCTTTCTCCAGATCCAGAACTCCGCTCTGGTCTCCTCCATCGACTTGCAGCACTACCCTAACCTGCGGGCATTGCTTCCTCACCCTCAGAAATTTCTCGACACTGACCGCATCGCCCACAAAGATCGACGCGCCAGACCTTTCACAGCGATACTTGATGTCTTCGGCAACCAACAACGTCGTGGCCGGACACACAACGACACCGCTTCGCAGTGCTGCTGTTGCAAGTTCCCTGCAAGGATCGGTTAAGCCCTACTGTACATTGTGCTTTGGAAACTCCTAACCCTCTTCTCTCGCTTGACTCACCACCAAATCGGCAGTCGAGGTAGGATCATTAGCATCCTCTCGCCCTCCTCGACCCCCAGTTTCTCCCGCAACAAAACTGCTAAGCGGTGAGATTGTCTGCTGAAGTAGGCATATGAGAGATCTCTGCGTCTGCCCATCCTGTGAGACCCAATACATTGCCCTGAGTGGCGGTTCAGCCCAGTAGTCGACTACATCTGTGGCGAAGTTGAAGCTCGAAGGACGCTTGAGATGGTCGTCTCGGAAGAAGTGCGCCATGGTGAGGTACGCAATGGAAGAAGAGACGATCTGCTCTTCCTGTTGCTTCCCTCTGCAGAGAAGCCGAGGGAAGGATCTCAATCTACAATGGAACCTGTGTGTGTACACAACAAGTTCTAGGGAAATTGGCAGACCGAGGCACCGCTTCGGATGCGATGATGCGGGGTGCAAACAGTGTGGGGGCTAGCGCAGATCTATCCATCCATTTCCCCGGCCTGGGGTCATGCAGGGTCATAGGTATCGCTGAGCTTTGAAGAAAAGAGGTAGCATTGTGCGTGTTTGGAAGAGCGTATGTCTCTTCACGCATTGCTACAAGTCGTACAGGGCTACTGTTACTAGCGAGATTCCCAAAAGCGTTCGTCCAACTTGACGTTCTTCAACCAACGCCAAAGCCAAAGTGTCTTCCAAAGCACGCGGATGCGCCTACGCTGCTACTCTAAGCACTGCACGGCCTGGCAGCTTACCGGCGGCCATAAGCTCACAGAACTTGTCAACATCGTGGAGACTTCCTTTTGTCAAAATGGGCTGCGAGAAATCAGTCGACTGTCGATCTACCATGGCATGCTGAATACTCACGTGCACGAGTCCGCGTGCCGTAAAATCTAGCGCCTCCTCCACGTCTTTCAATGTTCCAGTCACACTTCCGACAATGTTCAACCTCTTCATAGCGAGCATGATGGGCGAAGCACCGGCAAGCACAGTGCCATCAGCCGGCAATCCAACTGCCACCATAGTGCCGCCGGGCCTCAGTGTGTGTGGTCCGAGTTCGTAGCCAGATCTGACGGCGCTGAAGACGACGCAGCCGTGAGCACCGTAAGTTGTGAGCTTCTGAACCTCGGCAGCTAAGTCCTTCGTTTTCTGGAAGTCGATGAAGTGCTCTGCTCCGAGGTCCTTGGTCAATTTCTCTTTTTCCTCGCCTCCGTCTATTGCAATGATCTGAACAGCATTAGCACGTCTTGCACTTGAGAGTGTTGGGATCTTCCGTACCCTCATGCCCATGGCTTTGGCATACTGAACCCCCACTACGCGGTAGTCAGCATAGTGCTTCAATCGGGGAAGAATGTGCCTTACAGTGACCTAGCCCGCCTCCAGCGCCAATGACCACGACCCTGAAAGAGAGTTCAGTATCGCTGACGACACGTACACATCAACAACGATCAAAAGACTGACCATTGCCCTGGCTTCACTGCACTGCGCTTCATGGCAACATATGCCGTGACACCGCCGCACATGATCGGGCCTGCTTCTTCGTCCGACACACCGTCCGGGAGCCTTCTCAAGTCAGTTACACAATGCTAGACTACTCGAACGACGAACACACCTTGTCGTATACTGCGCGTCAGAGAGACAGTATTCTTGAAACGTGCCTGGAGTGCTAAAACCAGAGTTGAGTTGTTTCGGACATTGAAGCTCATCGCTCCCATTTCTGACAAGGGGGACCGTCAGCCCTCGCTCAACCAATGTCCCAACTACGACGTACGTGCAGAACTCGCAGTCCCGGCATACGCTGGCGACCCATTTCACGCCTGCGCGGTCACCTATCTTCCATAGGTGTTGAACATCCGGATTTACCGCTACAACTTCACCAGCACCTTCGTGTCCCGCAATTCCCTTTGATTGCTCCATCATCTAGTTCCGATGTGTTAGCAAACCAGTATCCTAGTAGGATAATTTGAGCAACAGCTTGCCTTGATGCCTTGGCCAGCCCATTCATCGTGAATGAGAGATTTATCGCTCGCACAGAGACCCGTCCAGTTGATTTTGACAAGGATTTGCCCTGGACCGGGCTCCTGTGGGACGGCTACCTGCTGGACAGGTGCGGTTGAGGAATGGCCTTCGCCTTGCTTTACCGCTGCGTTCTGCTGCTGAGGAAGTCCCATTGTGAGACGCTAATGGATTTTTTCAAAGATAGAATTGCTAAGAAAAAGAGGTGAAACAACAGGGCAACAGAGCGGATTTCGGAAATAGAGAGCTTTTGTACCTACATACAACCCAAACGAAGGGTCCGACCCCGCAGTGATATTCCTACGACTCGCGATTGTACGTGGCTAGCGCAGTGCATGGGGAGGGGTTGTGGGGAGCGCAAAGCATCCTCGAGGCTTGGAACCGCTGCTATTGTGCTGTTTGAAACATGAGGGATTGGGCTGACTCAAGATCATCTGATGGCGGAACGTCCGGCCCATCGGATGGCTTACGGATGCTTGAAGTGCGGGCAGCCATATGCGCTCATTATGTCCGCCTACTCAATCGATACTTCTTCGGTATGAGACCTTGTCTTAGGTAACGAGCGTATCAAGGGTATGCTACAGGTGTGTTCGCAAATATGTCCCAAGCGTTGTTGTATGCAGAAGGTCTGAAGAGTTGAAGTCAACGACGGAAGCAGTCTTGGCAACCCCTGCTTGCCCTATCTCACTACCCCACAATGTTTATCCAGTCCTTATCGCGAGATACTGTATAGTTCGGGGTCTCAGTGTCGAGCTGTCGGCGCTGACCGTGGGCTGTATGATTGCAACTTAGGACGCGACCGAACTCGCTATGTATCTTCTGCTAAGGGAGCGACCGAACCAGAGAAAGATTGACAGGACGCGGTTATAAGAACTCAGAACCATCTTCTCTCGATATGTCGTTGTAAAAGAGTATACCAAAAGCCGCTGTGTTCACATCTACTACCATCTTAAGCGTTCTCCGGGGTTGAAATGGCTGGAACTAAGAACGTCAACCGCACGATCCCGAAGATATCTCTACGAGACTTCGACAACCGCATCGATGAGATAACCGCAGAACTCGTCGAGGCAGCCGAATCATCCGGCTTCTTCGCCCTCGTGGACACAGAGATCAGTCTGGAAGAAATCGAGTCTATCTTCCAGACGTCCGAGTCCTTCTTCGCTCTGCCAGATGATGCCAAAGCCACCGTTCCCTTCACACACAAGGTCAGTTTCTCCTACCTCTTATGCGAGCCTCCTCGATCCTGACCAGCCAACATCAGAACGCCGGCTGGGAAAAACAAGCCCAAGTTCGGCCCAGCACCGGCCTAGCGGACATGAAAGAATCCTATCAGATGCAGTTCGGCGCCAACATGGCCGATAAATGGATCTCTCACTCTCTACTTCCTGGCTTCAAGGAGAAAGCGCAGCACTTCATGCGTCTCGTGCAAAGCGTGAGCGAGAAGCTGATGATGTGCTTCGCCCTTGGCCTTGGGTTTCCAAAGGACATGTTCATCAAAGCGCACGACGTGACGAGGGCGAATGCGCAGACAGTACTCCGCATGTTGCACTATTTCGAGGTGGATAGCAACGTCCCGGTTCCGGAGGGATATTTCCGGGCTGGGGCACACGCGGATTGGGATCTCATCACGCTGCTTTTCCAGCCTCCAGGCTCGAGTGGACTAGAGATCTGTCCGGGAAGGGAGGTGGTGACGGAGTTTGCCGTGGGAAATGAGTGGACGCCCGTTGAGTTCGCGCCAGGTAGATGACCTTCTTTCCCTTTCCATTACCTGGTCTTCGCGGGCAGTTTCTGACACGACCAAAGGCGACATCGTCTGCAACATCGGCGACCTCCTCATGTCTTGGTCTGACGACCGGTTCAAATCGACCTTCCATCGCGTGCGTGCGCCTAGCGATCTTGAGAAGGACTGGTTTGGACCGCGATACAGCATCGCGTTCTTCAACCAACCGTGCACCGATGCGGTTATCCAGGGCCCGTTGAAGAAGTACCCAGCCGTCACCGGTGAGGAGTTCACGAGGAACGCGATGGAGAGAAATTTTGCGGCTTTGAAAGCGAAGAAGGAGGAGCTTGCGGCGAAGAAGAGTGTTGTAGATGAGACGCCCAAGGCTGTGCAGGCGGCTGCTTGATGTCTGAAGACGAACATGGTGTATTTACGGACAGATGTAGGGAGTGTTTCATGTCAAGTAGCTGATCAGTGCAAGTACATCACATGAAACCCTTGCCAAGCATAGAAGGTGCAGGTGAGAAGTCTTCTGCGTTCCACCACCACTGAACTTACTAGTTACCGCTTCACCGATTCTACAGCATCATAATGGCGGTGTCCGTGTACAATTCCCGCATCTTCGGCAATTTGTTTGGCACCGAAGAAATCCGCAATGTATTCTCTGACGAAGCGTACGTTCGACGATTGATTGAGACCGAAGCAGCGTTGGCAAGGGCGCAGTTCAAGGTCGGAGTGATCCCTTCAGAAGCCGGAAAGAACGTAACCGAGGCTGTGGCATCTGCAACTATAGAGTATGCAACTCTTCGAAAAATTGGGACTCCACAAAGCTAACAACTAATGCAGCTTCGAAAGGTTGGCTCGGGATACAGATGTAGTCGGCTATCCCATCTTGCCGCTGATCTTCCAACTGAATGAGCATTGTGATGAAGAGACGGCAAGATACGTTCACTGGGGGCCACGACACAAGACATCATGGACAATGCGTCTGTGCTGCAGATGAGGCAAGGCCTCCAAATCGTCGAAAGGGAGCTGAAGGAGTTGATTCGAAACCTCACGCATCTGTCAGAGAAGTACAAACACACGTGAGCTCGAACAGTCCAGAGACAAGTTACCGTATTACTTACGGATCAAGGCCGATGGCTGGCCGAACGCATCTCCAGCACGCCCTTCCTTGCACCTTTGGATACAAGTGTGCTGTGTACCTATCCGCTGTCCTCAGACACGCCGACCGCCTCGACGGCATCAGAAAGCGTTGTCTACTCGTTCAGTTCGACGGCGTAGCAGGGACGTTGGCATCGCTCGACTCCGACGACACCGGTCTCAGAGTGAGGGCAGAGCTTGCACGAGAGCTGGATCTGCAAGATCCGCCGATCACATGGCACGTAGCTCGGGACACCATCGCCGAGATCGTGAGTTTCCTCGCACTCGTGGGTGGCTCACTGGGGAAGATCGCGCTCGACATAGATAACCCTGAGTGAAGTCATCCTTGCGGCGTCAAAACTGCTCCGGGCAAATGCTGGGCTGGCACTTGATGCCATGGTGGTCGATTTCGAGCGCGCGTCCGGACCATGGCATTTGGAGTGGGCCGCCGTTCCAGAAGCGTTTGTTCTAGCAGTCGGAGCTTTGCAGCAAACAAATTTCGCTCTGAGTGGTCTTGTGGTCAACACAGTGGCTATGGCGAAGAACTTGGCATCCGCCGAGGTTCCATCGTTGGCGAAGCGGTCATGATGGGCCTCGCCCCGTACATTGGCAGACAGAAGGCGCATGACGTAGTCTACAATGCTTGTAAAGAGTCCATTGAATCCGACATCGGATTGTTGGATGTTCTGTTGAAACGTGATGAGGTCACGAACAGAGTAGGTGCGGAAGAGCTGCAACGTCTCTGTAATCCCGTGAATTATTTGGGTGCGAGCGCGCTTATGGTGGAAGACGTGCTCAGGCTGAAGAGCCAAACTCATGGCACTCAAACACCTAGGTAGCTCAGATAGAGTCGCATCCTAGAAAGATGCGAGTCGGTACCGAACAAGCTTCAAGATCTTCGCAATGCTCCACGCTGGAGAGAGGAAAAATAAAATGCGAACCGAGCAGCAGTTCTCTCGTTAGTTTCGGATTGAGTCGTAGCAATTGTCTTCCCATCTAGTTTCATCCTCGTCACAGTCTTACGCACCGGCCACGCATCCATGAGACTTTCGAGAATCGCATAGACAACATCACCGCAAGGCTAGTATCCTTTCTCTTGGTCCTCAAGGACGCATAGGTTAGTTCGGTGCGGTCCAAAAGATGGACCCCGGTTGAACCTGAACTTGCCCATTCGCTAGTTTGACTGTATGCGCTAAGCTCTGCCCGTAATCGAGCCGCTTCACGCATTGTCCTGGACCTTAGTACGGTCGCCAAAGTGCTTTGTCTGATTGGTTCGTTCATGGTTCGTTCGGCCTGTTTCGTATCTGTAATATTTTGGTCCACTATGTCGTTTTTCAATGGCAGTGGCAAGATCCGAACTCGTAGCCTTTCGGAACGAGCTCCATCGCATGGTAACAGTTTCACCTGACCCTTTCGGGACGCCTTCTGTCTCTATACAGTGGAAGCACACGGTTGTTGCCGATTGCACTGTTTGGTCGGCAGCGCTCGGTCGAGCGTTATTCTGGAAAAGAAGATGCGAGTGAGGAGTTGCGGTAGGCAGCCTCGAATACCAGAACCTGTTCACATTAACAGTTAGTTCGGCTGACTGTTGAGGACTCTGAGCACGGTTGTGGGTACCCGCCAAATCTGGTCGGAAAACGCGCGTGTGACCTATTGCAGCAGACAATCCATGCTGTCATTGAACCAGTCCAGAAGCGCCGGATCAGAACTCGTATCGAGATCGTATAGATCAATGCTGCTCGGAGGAATTGAAGGGGCTCTACCCTGCCTAGAAAATATCGAAACCGCCTCTGCTGAGTGCCGCGGAACTTTCCAGAACCATCCTACGTAGATGTAAAACGAGGACTTCGTACAGCGCTTGATAGCTCCGTATGGGAAGCTGAGTAGGAAACAGCGTGCGAACACTGCCTGGTCGGCTTTTCGTGGGAGCGAGACAGATAAACCCTAGAGGCGAACGGCATGAGCATTGTTTAGTTCAACTTTGGGAAACTCTCCGATGAAGCGAAGCGGCGCGATACTCTTGATTTCACAGCAATCCCTCATTATCCATCTCCATTTGCCAGGCTTCACCGGTTGGCTGTGAAGTTCCAGTAGTTCTAACTCAGGTATCATCCCCAGAAGGGCACGGATGTTCCTCGCTGCAGGACACCTTCCACCATCTTGCCAAACCGTGACCTGCAACTGACGGAGTTGGGTCAGCCGGTCCATAAGAGCTGCATGGGTTGCTGTTGTGCCTGGTGCAAGTATCGCATAGGTTCCGGTATCTCGGGCATCTATGCGAAAAGTCGCCGTTTCAAAAACACGGGCTCTACTTCGTCATGGATTTGCTTGTTCGTAGCTAGAATGGCTACACAATTGCTGTAGAAACATCCATTCGTGGTTGTAGAGAATCTGCGTTGTAACGTATGTCTTACTCGAAAGATTCGCTAGTATCGGTTGTACTCTGCGATATGAACGCCTCTCGTACAGTGAAGACCTCCTTGTAGATCCGAAGGCGCAGCTCCAGTCGCAATCTGACCAAGAACGTACAGCTCATTTTCATAGTGCCTAGAGAGTTTCTGGTCCTTCATAGAATGTGCCCGCGATACCTGGCAGGGGTTCTGTCCGTCAGCCTTGGCGATGGGAGGCCACTTTCATATCTCCCTGCAAGGCCATATAGTGTCTGGGACGCTGTGGAAATTGATGTCAAACAATGTAAAGCACGAAGAGGAAATAGAATGTTAAGTTACAGTGAACAAAGCCCCAATATGGGAGATAAAGTATCTAGTGAATCAGGTTTCTGCAGTACCGAAGGCGCAGGGATCGTGTTCACCATAAAAGAAAGTCTGATGAACTCTGCACTAGCGTCCACCCACTCATCCCAAGCGGAAAGCCAAGCACGGCCTGGAGAAAGAACAGTAATGGATCGTATGCTAAACATATCGTTCTAATCTATGCACATACTGCACTTTTATGCACCTTTAGTCAAACAAGCATAACACCCGACATCCTCTAAGCAGCAGCGATCCTGAACCGAAAAAGAGGCCGCGCAGACACAACCCAGAAACGCCTCTCCTGGCCAGCAGGCCTCCAAACCCCCGATCGAACAACCCATGAAATCTTACATCAAACCCCTTCTACGCCTCCTGTGGCCTGAATGGCTTGTCGTCGCTGCGGATGCCCTTCATGCTCTTGAAGAACTGGGCGCCGTCAACCAGACGTCTCTCGTTGTTGACACGGGAGTTGACGAAGTCGGGGTAGTTGAGAGTGAGCTCAACAGCACCGTTGACAATGTTGTCAACGGCTTCGACACCCAGCATGAAGGAGTGGTCCTGGTTGCCAACCTCGTAGCGCCAGCTACCGAAGCGGCCACGAGACCAAATGTCCTTGTCTTGCAACTTGGGCAGGATCTGAGTGAGAGCACCCTCACGCTCCAGTGTGGGGGTGGGGTAGCCATGGTCGAAGCGGCGGTGGTAGGTGGAGACAATCTCATCGGTGGGCTTCAACATCTCGGTATTGACCAGACCCTGGATGCAGTCCTTCAGCATGTTCTCCTGGTCGACCGGCTTCATGCTCGACTCAGAAACCTCAAGCATGATGCTCCAGTATGGGCCCTCAGCGACAGCGTCAGACTCTGGCTTGCTGCCATCAGCGAGCTGGATGGTAGAGAGCTTGACGGTAGCGACAGGCTGGTTGTAAGGGGAGTAGTTGGAGAAGATGGTGGCACGGTAGAAAGGGCAGTTGTCCTCGGGGAAGTAGAGCCAGCACTTGTCGCCGATGCGTTCCGGGCGGTGGCCACGGACACCGACACCAATGACATGAGTGCTGCTGTAGAAAAGACCCTTCGTGAGGCTGACCAGGTCCTGGTTGCCCATGGCCTCAGCGAGGAAGTCGACGCTCATGGTGCTGATGAGCTTGTGGTACTTGACGGTGGTTCCGTCCTTGAGGGTAACTTTGTGGGCGTCGGCGTCAACCTTGGTGACGGTACCGTGCTCGCCGAAGCGGCACTTGTCTTTGGGAAGAGTGTTGGCCACGGCAATCCAGATACCACCAGTACCACCAACGGCTGGGAAACGGAAAGTCGCGTTTGGTCCCCAGTTGCCCGCGGTCTTCTGGAGGATGACGTTCTTGGTGACAGACTTGAGGTCTGGAGCTGCAACGCGCTCACCGAGCCACTGGCACTGCATCTGGATGTGACTGTCAGCATGACTCCACGTTTAAGTTTAACGGTCCGCAATTTCCTACCTTTGTTGTTGGCACAGCCCAGACCTTGAAGTTGTAGGGCCTCATGAAAAGGTCGGCGATACCGGTGCCCATCATGCGAACAATCCACTCGTCAAAGGTCTTGGGCTTGGTGTTGGCGACACGAGCCTCAAGAGCGGCATCGATCATGCCATCGATGCACTTGACCTGCTCCTCCTTGGGAAGCATGGAAATGTTGTTCTGGAAAGGATATGGGACCCATTGGCCTTGGCAGCGTACGTAGGAGATACGCTGGTGGGTGTACCAATCATCCTCCTTCGGAAGGGCCTCATCGAGGCAGTCGTCGAAATACTTGTAGTGGGAGAAGATGACGTGACCACCGACATCGTAGAGCTGTGCATACGGGTCAATGGCGCGTTTCCAACGTGTTGGTGGGCAGGGTACTTACGAAGCCTTCAGGGGTAACGTCTGTGGAGGCAAGACCACCGGGGGTCTCGTTGGAGTCGATAATCATCCATGAGTGGTCGGCCTGAATGCTGTTAGTCAAGGAGAGTCAAGTTTCTTCTTGTTCAACTGCGTACGATCTGGTTGAGACGCTTAGCAGCACCAAGACCAGTAGGTCCGGCACCAATGACGAGGACGTCGACTTCGCTGTTTCTGTGGTCAGACAATAGCTCTATGAAAGTTGGAGGCAAAGTGCCCAATGGGTTAGCTCACATCTCCTTTCCAGAGCCAGCCATCTTGTTGAGGAAATCCAGCTTGAATGAATGTGTATCTGTTGAGCGTGGCTAAAGCGACTGGTAATGGTCCGTACGCGATAAAAGCTGTAAGAAGATGTCTCAAGAGAAGGAGAAGACGAGGACGCGGTGGCACGCTTCACTTTCAAATAAACTTGAGCTGCAACGCCAAGTGCATAAGGGGTTTGGCCACTATGCTCAATGCTCAACACCACGACCCTGGGAATCGGCTTAGGACCCCTCCACAGCATTCTAGAGACGGGCACTAGCGACACCCCGTCAACCGGGCTGACCAACAGGTCTTTCTGGCCACGTTGTACGTCTCTCGAACGCGCATTCGCCGCAAATGGCTGACCGCATCACCAGCACTGGTGGCACAGGCTACCAAGTGTTTGATCTTCATGTTCATGTCCATAGATATCGTACCACCGCGTTGCGACCGGCAACATGTTCAACAGCATAATACGAACAACACCATTGACCAACCTCGTACACATGCAACAATGAAGACTCGACAGTCGTGGCGAGGCTTCGCTACCAAAAAGCATGCACGGCGCGACCAAAAATAGCAGCTGCTAAATGGCTATGAAACGATTTATCTCGCTCGAAAGACAGGGGCACGCGTGAGAGTTCTCCGTTCGAAGAACGGTTTGTTGGGGGTGCATAATCGACAGCTCGAGAACCACAGCTGGTGTCATCTCAGCTGCCGGCCGTCGTCGTTGTTGTTGCACAGTTGCAGTGTTACGCAGGCTTGTTCGCAGTTAGCAGGGACACCCGACGGGAGGCTGCGTTTGACGAGACACAACAGCGATGTGACACGCATGTAAGCGCGCCTCTGACAGGGATGATGCAGTCTCCTGGAGAACAGGTGTCGACTGGGCGGGCCAACACAAGCATTTTCATGACGGATAAGCAAGCAATTGAGATCTCGCTAGCGCGTTCGGTGAACGGGTCCGAGTAGCCTGAGCGGAATTGGAGTTGAGGCTTGCATGTGCCCGAGGCGGCCGGTCGGGGGAGAAGGATAGGGGCTCGACCAGCAGCAACAAGGGATTATATCTCCAAGACTCGCCACATTCGCCGTCTCTTGCTTGTCTTCTGTATCACTACCTATACCTCTGTAATTCTGTGTCTTGGCTGTCTGTTGTTTTGGCCGATCGTCTCATTCGCAAGGGCCATTGTGATACAACAGATCTGCTCAACAGTCCCGCTCTGGATTACGAGTTCGCCGCAGCCCTACGAAATAAGTGTCGTACATTCTCCCCCACCCCTTTTTCTGATCGCGACGCGCAACCAACCCTTTCCCATCAACTCACCACCCACCGCACCTCTTCACAACACACCACGACTCATCGCAATGGAGAAGGAAAGGATGTCCGGCGAAATTGAGCGGCCAGAGCAATCTGAGCCCATGCTCCCTGTTGTGAACCCTGCCCTAGAGAAGCCGCAGCCTCCAAAGGCAGCATTGCACCCCGCCGTCTACATTGCGTGAGTACTTCCAGCAGATCATCGAACAAACGAAACGAGGACGGGTTGGAACGTTGTGTATCTGAGAGCGCAAGGCTGAGCATCAAGTAGAACCTGGATCACCCTCAGTTCCAGCGTTATCCTGTTCAACAAGTGGATTCTGGACACTGCAAAATTCCGTAAGTAGCGTCACAGGACAGGCTTATATGCATCAAATGCTGACAATTGAACAGACTTCCGTATGCAATTGCCCCCCAAAACTCTCCTATGCCATCAACTGACCTCCTCTAGCAATCTTCCTCACAACATGGCATTTGGGGTTCGCAACCCTGATCACCCAGATCATGGCGCGCTTCACCACTACGCTCGACTCGAGAAAGAAGGTCCCAATGACGGGCAGGATATACCTCAGAGCCATTGTTCCTATCGGCTTGTTCTTCTCGCTCTCCCTGATCTGCGGTAACATCACGTACCTCTACCTTAGCGTTGCTTTCATCCAGATGCTCAAGGTAGGATCAAGAACATGGAGGCGCTACACGTCAGACGCTAAACTATGCGCCAGGCCACCACTCCAGTTGCTGTGCTTCTCGCAAGCTGGGCCTTGGGCGTTGCACCACCCAATCTGAAGACCCTCGGCAACGTGTCCATCATCGTTGTCGGTGTCGTCATCGCTTCCTTCGGCGAGATTAAATTCGTTCTCACTGGATTCCTCTTCCAGATTGGCGGTATCGTGTTTGAGGCTATCCGCTTGACCATGGTTCAGCGCCTGCTTTCCTCGGCAGAGTTCAAGATGGACCCCTGGTTTCCCTCTACTACTTCGCTCCGGCTTGCGCTATAATGAACGGTGTGGTCGCGCTTGTCGTTGAGATCCCAAATATGTCTATGGCGGATATCGCGAGCGTTGGATACATCACCCTTCTCCTGAACGCCGCTATCGCCTTTGCGCTCAACGTCTCGGTCGTTTTCCTGGTAAGTTCCAAGAATCATACCTTGTACACGCGGCTATCAGCTAACTTGTTCGATGCAGATTGGCAAGACCTCCTCCCTCGTCCTTACTCTGTCCGGTGTGCTCAAGGATATCCTCCTCGTGGTTGCCTCCATGGTCGTCTTCCGTGACCCTGTTTCAGGACTTCAGTTCTTCGGTTACTCGATCGCTCTCGGTGGTCTCATCTACTACAAGCTCGGTGCGGACAAGCTGAAGGAGTACACTGGCGACGCGCAGCGCGCCTGGGCGGACTATGGTGTCAGGCACCCAGCGCTCAGGAAGCTGATCGTCTTCGCGCTTGTTCTGATCACCGTCTTCCTTGTCTTCGGTGGACTTGGCAGCATTTTCCCCGAGTACGACCCTAGCCAGATGGCTCGTGAGAAGCTTGGAAACATGCTTGGCAACACTGGTACTTAAGCGGAGGTTGGGGTTGACATGGACAGCCACGAGTTGTTCTTTTTGGCGAGGGGTTTTGGGATCGCGGTTGGGATTGGGGTTCAAGCAGAGCTTGCCTCGCAGCGGTTTCTTTTCATTCGACTGCATAATGGGTGCGGGCTAGGGGGGTTCCGGATGCTGTACTGCTACACATGGGTCAAGCGGAGCATCTTTACAGTAAGGCAATTTGGACGAGGAATAGGGATTCTATAATACATCTCATCAAAGGCATCTCAGAAAGACGAACTTTCAAAAGACCAGCAGCCTCGTTATTCGAGCGTTGCATAAAATAAGACCAGATGTAAATTGATTTAATGGTTACGCATGTGAAAGCGTGTAAGACGATTTATTCCACGCCTTTCCGCATCCGGCATTTTGACAACACGCGCGCTTTGCTCCGCAGGAAGGAGCTTTCCCGCATCCTCTCCCTTCGTGCTTGTTGCATGTCGCGTTATGCGAGCCGCGACCATGGCCGCTTCAAGAAACAATTTTGGACCCTCATTCGATTTTCTGTCAGGCGGATCGCCGCAGCGACAGGAACAACCTTTTCGCCAGACGCTGAGGCAATCGACCGCTATCAAGCCTGGTACGTGTGCATACCATGAGCGACTATGCACAATTGGACTAACTCTTGTAGACATCAACAACGAGAGCTTGCGCGCACAACTGAACACCCTGCAATACGAGCTTGACTCGCTGAAACAAGAACGAGAGCTTGAGAGACTAGAGCACCAGAGTGAGATCCGCGACATTCAGAACCGGGCAGAGGCAGACTTCAAACGAGCGCAGGTTTGTGGGCTGCCGACCGGATACGCAAAAGTTACCAGTACTGAAGAATCTGGTCCCAGGCGTCCGAAAGCGGTAGCAATGCTGCAACGAGGAAATACGATGCCCTTTCCCGCGAGTTCCAAGAAGCGTCCGACCGCGCCGCGAACGAGAGAGCAGCCTTGGAACGCAAGATTCGTACTCTGCAAGAACAAAACCACAGCCTGAGGGAAGAGCTGGAAGATTCACAAGCACAGCTGTCATCCCAAGAACGACAGAGCAAGCATGCTTTTACCGAGCTTGAAAGCCGGCACGCGGCGCTACAGTCCTCCGTTGAAGGCATCCAACAGGACTTAGACTCCAAAGTCAACGCGTTACAATCAACACAGACCAAGCTGGCACAAGCTGAAGCGGAGAACGGGCGCCTGGAAAACGAGATCTTGCGGCTCAAGGCGCAGACCGGCGATGCAGATGTACTGGGGGTAATCAAGAGGGAGCTTTCGGAGCAGGTCGCGCACATCAAGAAGCTGGAGGCAGCGAACAGGGAACAGATTGCGGAGTTGAAGCAGTTCCGAAAAGTACACAAGAGCGTGGAGATCGTGGAGGAGGAGAAGCGTGTCCTGCAGAGCAGAGTCAGGATGATGGAGGATCTAAGGAGGGAACTCGCAGAGGCACAGCTGCAGAAACAGATTTTGGAGGATGAGAAGAGGAGCTGGACGAGTTATCTCGAAAGCGAGGCTGCTACTAGAGAGGAGATGAAATACGAGAGTCCGGAGGAGATGGCGAAGGCGTTCGTCAAGGAGAGGCTGGAGAAGCTGAGCCTGGTGGATAGGCTGGGCGCAGTACAGCCGGAACTCGTAGTCAAGGAGGACAATATCAGAGCGCTCGAAGAGGAAAAGGCCAAAATCAGTGGTGAGCTGGAGAAACTCAAGGCCAGCGGAGGCAGTTCTGCCGGCGACAGCAAGGCAAAGGCGCGCCTGGAGCGGCAGAAGAATCTAGCGGTGAAAGAGGTGGAATATCTTCGCGCACAGATCAAGACTTTCGAAGCCGAAGAGGGCGAATTCTCACCCGAAAAAGCAAACGAGGAAGCCAGCAAGCGCATGCAGGAGCTCGAAGGTCTGATCGACCAGTACCGTGCCGAAGTCCAAACCCTGCACGCAGACTTGAGCAAAGTCGAAGGCGCACCTCCAGCAGCCCTGGCACCAGCGCCGAGCCTCAAACGACCACACGATGACGACTCGGACGAGCGCCTCGGCGAACTGCGCCGCAAGATGCGCGGTCTACAGGACGAGCTCACCGTACTGCAGACGCGCAACGCGACGCTCGAAGCCGAGCTCAAAGCCAACATCAGTCAGCTCTCCGCGCTGAAGGAGAAGTCGCGCACACGTGTCCTCGAATTACGCGACAATCCTACGTCCGCCGCCGAAGCCATCAAAATGTCGACACTGAACACGCTGAAAGAGGAGAACCGCGCGCTGATGGAGCAGTTGGAAGGTCGCGCTGTGAGTACCAAGGTCGTTCCTATTAGCAGCATGGAGCACCTGCGCCTGCAGATCCGTGAGCTAGAGGAAGCCCTCGCTCAGCGCGATAAGAAGACCAAACGCCTGAAGGATATCTGGACGGCCAAGTTCACCGAGTTCGCCGAAGCCGTGGCCGCGACCCTAGGTTGGAAGGTCTTGTTCCAGCCGAACGGGAGGTTTAAGGTCACGAGTATTCTGCATCCGAGCAGTATCAATGAAGATGGCGAGGAAGAGGAGAACAGTATCCTGTTCGATGGAGAACAGGGCACGATGAAGGTCAGTGGAGGGAGGGATAGCGTGTTTGCGAACGAGATCAGACCGCTGATTGAGTTTTGGGTTGATGGGAGGAAGGAGGTGCCGTGCTTTTTGGCGGCGTGTACCTTGGAGTTCTATGAGAGGACGACGAGGGCGGCGACGTTGTAGCTGTAGCGTAAGTACGACATGCTGCGGCGTTTGGTAAATCGAAATCATGCTGATCGTTCTTTCAGACGATCGATTTTTGCTCCTTGTCCTAGTCTGAATGTTCTACGTCTACTTCATCCGATGTACAAGACGGGTGAATCTGCATGGCAAGCAAAGCTCAATCTGGTGCAAAGGGAAAGCCACTCCACAACCCCGTCCAGAATCTGCAGGAATCATCTACGTTGGTGCTAAGAACAAGCAACCCACGGAGTGATCTAAGATGGTCAAGACCCTTCCCAGTGGTCCATGGTCAGGTAGGACCGCAACACGTACAGGATGTCTTTGGAAAAAGCTCCTGCTGATCTTCTCCGGAAGACATTCGCTTCGCCGAAGACAAAAGATCTCCCAAACCTACGCTTAGTACGCCGTGGCGCTTCCCACCAATATGCGACAGAAGCTTTTTCTGCGAAGCGATTCTTTACCGAGTCATGGCACGTCCTCTCATTTCACGAATCCTCTCCGGTTATCGAATCAGGTCGACTCAGTCCTGGTGTGGACCTTCGTTCCTCCCGATTCGAAAACGAGGATTGGACTGGTGTCCATCACATCGCCTCGATTGCGAACGAAAAAAGCACCTGAGAGCTTCACCACGTGGACGTGGAGGGACAACCAAAACAGAGAGGCTTTCCTCCCATTACAACCCAGTAATCATCTCACATCTTCCGTTAATATCGTATCAATGCATTCTCAAGAGCATCTTGACTATGTATATTCTAAGGGAAGACCATCACACACCCCGCTAAAGAACAGCAGTTAGAATCGCCGCCGGTAGAGGAACCTGTCTAATCGACCACTACGAATTCCTTGACCGCATTAGCAGGTCCTTCGATAGGATTAACCACCACACCTTGACTTTGTTTAACAGCACTACGGATTCACACGTCATCGTCCTCTTCCCTCTCCCATTCTCTCACTGGCGGCCTGGTCTGCCTGCTGAGTACGAAGTCGAGCACTTCGCTGCGTGGCTCGACAAATTGCCTCAGGCACCAGGAAATGGGAACTGCGTGCACGGCATCCTTGCCTTCGGCAGTCACCTGTTTCGAGCGTAGGAAGATGCTAATGGATTTGGATTCCTCTCGTTCGTAGATCTTGTCCGAGGCACCGAAGGCGATGAGGGTTGGCTTAGAAGATCTTGGCACGACGGAGGGCGGGGAGGATGTGTTGTTCGAGGCGGCAGTAGGAGGAGGTGTGCTGGTTGCTGTCGTGGCGGTGCTTGTTGTGGTTGTGGACGATGTTTTGTGTGTCCCGGCCATAAGCTCGAAACAGCGTTGGGCGAGTGATTGGAGAAGCTGCTCATAAACACTACGTGGTAAGTAGTTGGTTGATGGCTTGTTACTGGGCCAGTTGGTGATGTTGAGAGTCACAAGGTTCGTGAGATTCAGAAGGGCCATCTAATAGTTGTCAGTCGTCCATGTGTTGAAGAGCCAACACAACAACATCAACGAGCTCACCTCAAACGCTTGCCAGTTATCCGAAGGGCTCCTGATGAGACTCGTTGCGGGCCAAGCGCAACTCAGCTGCTCTAAGCTGGTCGTGCTCTTGCAAATCTTTTCAAAGTCCTCCGTGGACCAGACATTTTCTTCTGATTCACAGTCTAGAGATCCACCACTGAAGGTGTGCACGTTCAGCAATTCTAAAGTTTTGCCATGTTTGGTGATTCCTGCAGGAGCTGGTAGCTCTTTGACGTTGTCCATGTCGATAATGAGGTCCCGGATTCCGGATGCAAGGCACAGGAATGTATCCAGAGCCATTAACGCCTCACTCTCCGAGTTGTCTTTATGCTGAAGCTCGAACACTTTAAGCTTCCGCGGCAAGCAGGTGCTTTTGCACAGTTGGGACAGAAGCGTATCGGCACCCGTGCAGTGGAACAGTCGGAGGAACTCGATATTGGTAAAGTCAATGAAGCGGCAATACGTTTGGGCGCAGTGTCTTAGATTAACCTTGTGCAGTCGGATGGCCTTTAAGTGCGCGAATGGTGTGCATTTGTCAAACGGCAGCATATGACCGAAGATCGTACTCGTGATCAATCCAGGACCGGTGGCACTGTCATTCAACTCTCGCGTCGGTATTTGAGGTACCGCATACTCAAAGTTAGTGTGTATGATGAGGTCCTCTACCAAGGGCACTTTTGTCAGGAACGAGTGACACAGCTCCAGTCCTGATCGGTCTTCAGGGTAAAATGCCAGTTTGCGTGCGTTCTGGAAGACTGAGTCGTACTCTTTGCCCTTCTTCTGTAGGTCTGCCAGTATGTCCTTCTTGTCCACTGACATGGCCTCGATCCACTTCATACGCTTTTGTTTGCGGTAGAGAAGCATGAAGTTGTCCGCAGAGAAAGGTGACCACGGGCACCAACTATCTGGCGAGTTAGCTATATGGCCTACTTGTTGCCACGCATCATGCCACAGACGCGTCGGAAGGCGCCTTTTCCCACCTGAACTCTTCAAGAATGTTGTCCGGCAAGAACTCGAGGAGCATGCGGATACAAAAGTGTGCCTTTTCCAACTGCTGGCACCGGTCGGAAATATTTGCCAGATACAACCGGATCTTTCTTATATGTGGCAGGCCTATGTTGCGCGGACTCAAGAACGCACCCAGCTGAGTGTCTTTTGGGCCTCCAATATCTAGTGAGACTGTGTGATAGAGTGATCGGACGGCGATATCGTGGAGTTCTTTGGAAGTGAGACATAGCGACTTGAGGTCCGTAGGCCTATGGATCTACTTCAGAGTCAGCATACGTAAAGACTGCAGCGTTTCGGATTGCGGAACATGCGTGAGCAACTATGACTGATTTGATGTCAGTAGACAGGCTGTTGAAGTCTACTTTTGGAGTCATGTTGCAGTGGTCCTGCAACGCCTTAGAGATGCGGGGGATTGTGAAGCTTATGAAGTGCGAATCAACAAAGAGTGGTAGCTGGGTTGATATGGAAGGAGTTGGACAGTAAGGAAAGAAGTAGAGATGAGGTGCAGCTTAGCTGTCAAGGATGCTGTTTAGGCGCAGACGGAAGGCTTGCTGGCGGTGTGATTCACATGGTGCTGGTCGGAGAAGACGGGCAGAGGCGGACAAGGCAACGAACGTGTGAGTCGGCGGATATGCAAAGTTAAGTTACTGGTCGGCCTCAAATACTCAGCCTCTCAGCCTTGCATCCGCCTGATGGCTGGATCGCGCTGGTGCTGTAACTTGTACCTGTAGCGGACATGGTCAAGGCAGCAAAGGCTCGGGAAGGATCAACCGGTCAGCAGCTGCGGAGAACGATGGGGTACGGCCAGGGTCTGATAACGCGATAATCCACCATGTTTCACTGCATGTGACAGCCATTCTGCCACACCGAGGCATCATACCCCTCGTCGCACAGTAAGCTGTACGCAGATTTACTTTGGAGTCAATGACCAGGGTCGTGATTCCAGATCGATACCGGCTCTTCGTTGAATCCGCTCACTTCAGACATTGTCCAAGAATGGGACAGCCTCTCGGCAATTCGCTCCGAAACCTCCGGCAAATATTTCACCCGAAAACACCTCGCTATGCCGAGAACATGACCGCCGTGTGCGTTGAGCAGGAAAACATATATTCTTCTCTCTCTCTCTCTCTCTCTCAAACCTCGTTCCTATGCCTGCGCGCCAGAACCGTCTTCTTCGTCTTCCTGATCCATCGCCGCAAGCAGCTCCGCTTCCAGTTCGTCGTCTGTGCTACCACCATGTGTGCTTGCACCGTCTCCACCACCAGCATCTTCTTCGCTGGGCTTGACAGGTGTCGAACCAGCAGTACTCGTAGTAGCCATGTTGGCCAAACTGGTAGTGCGAGCCAGAGCCTTCTTCTTCCTTTTCTGCAATCTACTGCCGCTGAGACTTGCGTCGCTTTCCCCCCTCCGTCGTGCTGTCTTCAGCGTTTCTCTCTCCCCTCTTCCTCTTTTTGCCACTGGGCGGTCCATCCGCGGCACTCTCCGAATCACTGGATCTTGTGCTCTCATTCTCGCCGTCGGTTTCGTCGTCCGATCCTAAGAACTCTCGCAACTCATCGTCCATTTCGGTCCACTCTTCCTTTGTCTCAACATGTGATGTGCTGTCCTCTTTGGAGAGTGTTGGCATATACTTGGCGAGCTCCGCCTGGGCCTCCGTATCCGTGTCCTCGTCCGGTTTCAAGTCGGTGCCGTTCGGCGCCCCGGACTCTTCCTCCGTAAGTGCCGCTTCCTCCTCCGAAGACGATAACGGTGCTGTCTCATTGAGTTCATCGAGAGACGACCTAGTTCCTATGGCCGGTTTTTCACCGTTCTCGGCAACTTCGGAGTGGATACGATAAGGACCTTCGTTCAATTTCCGCCACTGGACCAGGGAGTCCGTAAGCCAAAGTTGATTGACAATCTTGATCCTATCAGGCTTCTTTGCCGCTTGCCGTACTTTGGCTGTACGCCGCTGCGGGGACGCAATGACATGACTCGTCCTTTTGGTTATATTCTCCGTCACGGTAGCGCCGAAAGACTTCGCCCATACAGCCAGATCATGGCTGGGAGCATCGTCAGCAATCAGAACGGGTGTGCGTAGGGAAGCTGAACTCACCTCTGTACGTCGATACCAAGGGGTACAACGCCGGAGAAGACAATATGGACGCCTCTGAGGACCTTCCCTTTCATGGAAGCCATGAGGTTCGAAACATCTGGGATATCCATGGTGTCTATTGGAGCTTTCTTGTTCTCGCCTGGTCGTAACTCAGCGACTCGACCGCCTTGAGAGCCTGCGAGCTTGCGTTCATACTCCGAAAAGAAAGTAGTATGCACGTTCTGCAAACTCTTGCTGAGGTGCTCAAGCTCGATGTCGTCATCTTGGAGAAGGTTATGCCTGTGTTTCGGCGGAGGTTCGGCGGCAGTCCCTTCCTTGTCTTCGGAGGTACCAGCTTCGAGTTCCTGTTCTTTTTCCCTTTCAACAGCGTCGTCTAGGATCTTCTGTTTCTGAAGCAATGGACGATCTGTCAATTGGGCGGCGATCATCTCGTCTTGCTCGGTGGTTTGTTGCTGAAGTCTGTTCGCGTCGCTATTTCCTCCCATAGACATTAGCTGGTCGATTGTAGAAACACCTCCATCAGCATTGGGTTTGCTCTGTGCAGTAGCTGCCGGCTTGTCACTGCCTGTTCCGTTGCCATTTGCTGTGGTTGTCGCATGATCTTCTGCGGCCACTCCATCTGCGTTCTTTGCAGGCTTCGCAGGAGGCGGTTCAAGCTCTGGACGCTTAGGCAGGAAACTCGAGTTAATGTCGCCGATCCCGCTGAAGAACACATATCGTGTCACCGTGATAAGGTTCGGACTCCAGTGCCAGACATCTCCACGATCATCGATGATGACCACCATCTTCGTGTCTACGGGGAACAGCCTCTTGAGGTTTTTCACGGTCATGCTTCCGCTCTCGTCTCGACTCAGGACTCGGTCTGCGAAGAACTTGCGGTCCGGATCGATGAGCTTTGCGATGTTCTGAGCATATGCGCGAGTTCCCATCGTGTAGATATGCAGCTCGTAGTATTTCGCCATTGTCTCCAGAAACTCTTGTAGACCAGGACGGAGCTTAATGTAGTACCAACAGCCTCTTGCACCCGGGCCATCGTCGATCAACTGGAATTTCTTCACATCTTTGACGGACTCGTGATTCGGGTTAGTTGGATCATCCAGCCACTCTCCTATGGTCGGGTCTACCGCAGCGTGAATAATCGTTTGATCGAGATCGACAACGAGCGACAGTTTGCGGGAAGAGAGCAAGCGGCGCTTGGCCTCTTCATCGGCTCTGGAGGCTTCTTCTTGGGACACCAAAAGAGCGGTATGCCCATGCACGGTGTTGACTTTGGCTCTTTCGGTATCTCGTGTGACTGTATTGTGGGTTACTCTGTAGAAACAATCTAGATTAGCATACCGCTCAGCGCAACAGCGTAGAAAAGTCATACGTTGTCATATCCTTTCCACAGTTCGCGCACAAGCCACCGAACTGCACCTCATGCTTGCATGGCTCATCAATGTCGCAGATACGTATCCTGTTATTCATTCTATCAGCCACGTTCATATGCACGCGACGCGACCTTTACTGTAATAGCAATCTTGAGTGCGCGTGCCTTTGCGCTCACCTAGGCCTGGATATGACCGTCCCCTCCCTGATTGTCCAGCTCTCGAGCGTGCCCTCAGCATAGCTCCTGAATGTTGCGGGATACGTCTTCTCTATAGTCCTGTCCTCCCTTGCGTCCTCGTCATATTCGACGTTGGTCGTCCTGTAGGTATAGTCGAAGAGGGGCGTGTCTCGCTCAACAGCGTCATTCAGCTTGCACCGAAGCTTGGTGACGGTGATCGGGTAGGCCAGACCGTCTGGTGTGAGTAGGCGCATCGGGAAGTTCTTCAGTCGCTGGTCATTTCTTTAGGCTCAGAGAGGATCTCGAGGGCCGGGCGTGAGATGGCGATATCTCAATGGCAAGGCGACTGTGATGAGTGTATGTGCGGGCGTAGGCGGCGTCGACTGATGGTGTCCGAGGGGGTGATAGTCGGGTGTCGACGTGAAGCTTGAGGCTTGGCGACAATAGACGGAAGCAGTACGCGTCCGTGGTGTGACTCAGGCGCGTAGCAGCAA
Source organism: Taxawa tesnikishii (nom. ined.) (assembly GCA_030247885.1). Taxonomy (NCBI): domain Eukaryota; kingdom Fungi; phylum Ascomycota; class Dothideomycetes; order Dothideales; species Taxawa tesnikishii (nom. ined.). The sequence goes on along the minus strand of JAPDRO010000017.1, from coordinate 266,834 downwards.
TGTTGTGAAGGAAGAATGAAGTCTAGTGCAGCTTGAGGTAACTGGAGTAAAGGGTGATCACGGATAATGGTGACGTGAGTCCTGGTTCTGTGGAATCTCGGGGCCTCTGGGATGCGACCAAAACGCGGGACGAACGAGCTGTTTTATAGTCTGCCGCGGAGAGTGGAGTACTTGGCATGCGCGTGCGGCCCTTGCGACTACGCCTTATATCTGATAACCAATCAGCGTTCAACCAGGATTACTTCATCTATACCGCAGACAAAGAAATATACTCCAATGCACGCGACCACATCCACTCTCAATCCATACCAACCGAGCTCGAGAAGTGTCCGTAACAATGTCTATGTTCACAATGGAAACGCACCATCTCTCCAGCCGTGTCGGAAATCAAGAGTGCTCGAGGGCCAGAGCAACCGAGGCCCGCTTGCTATTACGACTTTGCCAGCCGTACTCAAGTTTACGTCGCCTGAGATGCACACAATGAGATATCGTTGAGCAAGGCGCAGCTTAAAAGCTGTTGTGTTGCACCCGGGTCGATCTGTTGATGAGAATCGAGGATTTCCACGTGTTAGCGGGCAGCAACCTGGTCTTCCTGAGATTTTCCTGGAGAGGTATTTGGTAGCTCAAAAGCGCCGACACCAGGCAGGGGTTGCCAGTCTGCCCTCTATCAGAAGTGTCAGCTTAGTTCGCGATGGATTTACAGTATAGTGCCGAGTTGTGTGTTTCTTTGACGCAAATTACAGTCCCGGAGCTTTCGAACCCCAGCCATCTCTCGAGTATGGCTTGTTCCAGCTGTCTTTCACGTCCGGGACAGCTTGGCAATACTCTAGCCATGCCGATGTAATTTGAGCAGGAACTAAGTATCAGTGCGATGACAGCGCAGAGCACGTGCACCAGACAACGAACACAATTGCGGACTCGCAAGGTAAGAACCTGACGTTCAGATGATCCGCGGGGTATCAAGTGCTACGCTATGAGGTCTGACGTCCAGCAATGAGGGTACGGGGGCCCTGTTTGCCTCATGCGGGTTGCGTGGCACGTGTTTGCTAACCATGCTACAGCAAGCATATCTGGTCAAGTACATAAAACGCATGGTGCATCAGTTACTTTCTGGTCATTCACCGTTCCTCTGCGCTGGAGTATATCCCGTTCGGCGGTCATGCTCATGCCGCATGGCTTTGTTGGCTGCTCTGTGATTCAGTCACGCCTCACATGCTCAGAGATGCCAGCGCAATGCAGAAGCCAGACCTCCCCGGAGGAAGCTTGTATATATACTCCCTTCTACCTTACCAGCCCGCTTAGTTTTCTTCGATCAAACATCCTCCCTCGCATCCTGATCCATCAAGCACTCCTAAAAGAATCAACGTCCTTCCTAACCCACCACATTGTTGTCCAACCACTAACCGCATCAGCTCACGATGTGTCACTACATTCAGGGATTTACCCCGTTTGCGGGCATCGTGGCGACAGAGAGCTGCGCCAATGCTACCAGAGATACGAAGAAACTGGAAGCCTCGACGCACGCTGCGACCCGCCATACGACACCAAAATCATGGGTCAGGGCAGCGCTTCGAAGGAAGGCAGGCTCCACAGCATATTCCATGATCCAGAAAAGGCTAAAGTCATGGCCCAACTTCCAGCCGAAGAGAATGGACAAACTCGGCAGGCCGAGCAGATTGAGCAGTCTCAACGCACTGAGCAGTCTGAGCAAGCCGAGCAGTCGAGCGAGACAACACAGGAAAAACTGGTCGCAAAGAGGTCACGGACACGACCGTAGCGAAAGGTCTGTGTCCGGACTGCGAAGTGAAGAAACATGCCCAGTTCGACGCGGAGACGTTCAGAGAGAACTTCGCTCGCATCCAGCGAGTCCCGATAGAGAACCTGCCAGATCTTTCTGCCCCGGCTTCGACCCAAACGGGCCTTGTCATAAGAGACCAGGCCGTACCGGGTCTCAATGCGGTCCAGGACAATCAGGCGCTTGTACTTGAGCACGAGGCCCTCCCACCCTCCCAGCGGGCAGCTGCTGAACACACCGAACGCCCATGGGCAGCAGGCGATGAGGAGCTGCAGCGGATGATCCAAGAATCCGTGAACATGGCCGAAGAAGCTGTCAAACGGCGGGCCGAGGAAGCTGAGCAACATCGTAGAATCGAAGAATTCATACAGGAGTCCGCTCGTATGGCTGAAGAGGATGAGCAAAGGCGACAACAGCAAAACGCTCAGGCTGGCGACGAGGAGGAGTCGCTGATCAGACAGGCGCTTGAGGAGTCTTTGGAGCTTGAGGAAGAGCGTCAGAACAAACTCAACAAGCCCAAGGTGTTCTACAGACAGCGTCTGGTCTTTGCCTGCGGTCATCACAAAGATCTTGGCTTCACCGACATCGAATACGACGAGGGTTCATACGGGCCGCCATGGTTTGACGAAGAGAGGCCATACGAATGCAACGCATGCGAGATCGCCAACAACATACCTGTAACACAGGCCTTTGGGCCGGCCGCACCACGCGATTTCAACCCTCCAGTTGAAGAGGTGTACGCGGGCAAAGGCAAAGGCAAGAGCACAGCCTACCTCACTACAGCCCAGCCTGTTGCTCCACCTCAGCCCATTCCTTCTGTCAAACAGCCTGTTGTGCCTCCGGTCCAGCCGCTTGCTCCTCAGATCCATGTGCAATCCCCTACGCCAGAGACTCCAGCCGGAGGCGAAGAGGAAGATCTCATGGAAGGATTCGATCATAGCGGACCGCAAGACGGACACCACGAGCCTGGAGCCGATAGTCCACCTGTGACTCCGGCGATCGCGCATCAACAAGGCCCGGAAGAAGACGATCGGCGTCAGGCGCTGTGGGAATGCGCTCGCCTGTCAGGCTACGGCACGGTGACGAACTTTGGGACTTTGGCAGGGTACGGCACGACGATGAACCTTTCTGAAATCAATAAGAGGGGAGAGGCTACGGGAAGGATCAAGCAGATGCCGGGCTTGCGGGAGGAAGACGAAGGCGAGGGCGAACACGAGGCTCATGAAAGACGCGATTAGTGGTCCGGAGTTGATCCAGCGGCCTGATATTGGGACTGGAGGGATGTGGTTTCGGATATTTTCACCAATTTCTCCTGTTTCTCAGATTTCATATGTTGGATGGGAATTCTAGAACTTGTATACTATACCATCTATGATATCTCTGATTTAATCTACACAATGTACCCAATAGTTTCTTTTGGACGGTCAGTCGCTGGGTACTAGCTGAGCACGCGCTAGGCAACCTTTGATGACATTGTTCATTCATGATATTCACGCAAACACCGGCATCAGCTTTCCAGCTACCCTCTCCTGCACTCGCTGAGGTAGCAAGTACTCATACACGTGCTTCGCCCAACCGCAAGCCAGAGATCTCGTCCTCGCCGGATCTATGATCTCCTCGACCCCGAACGCATTCGCCGTGCGTACCGGGTTCATCAGACGCCTGTATTCCTCCTCTAGTTCCCTGTACCTCTGTTTCCTTGCCTCAATACCCTGTTTCTTCTCGATCACCTTCAGCTCCGCCGCATGTCCTGCATCTATACCACCGTCGAGCGGCAAAGAGCCCCACTCTCCCGAGGGCCATGCCACGCGCACGCGTGGATCCCTGCAGTCAAGCATGACGCCACCGGCCACGCCATATACTCTCCTCGTCACAACACTGAACATGGGCATCGTCGTGGTATAATACGTCTTCGCGAGCTCGATCCCCCATCGCATCGTCGCGGTACGCTCAGCCACCGTCCCGACTGCATATCCGGGGACGTCGACGAATTGTAGCAGGGGTATGTTGAAGATATCGAGGAACTTCAGGTGCCTGGTCAGTTTCTGCGAGCCGGCGGCATCGAGGGCACCTGCTCCCACTTCGCAGTTGTTGGACACGATCCCTACGGGCCGGCCGTCGAGACGCGCCAGTCCGACGATGACGGTGCGGCCCCAGAGCGCTCCGATCTCGAACCAGGAGCCCTGGTCGACGACGGTGGTGATGATGCGGCGAGGGTCGTACATTCGCTCGCGTTTTCTCGGTATCATGCTTCGCAGTTCGGGCGAACTACGGTCAGCTGAGTCGCTGCAGGGTTGGATAGGCGGCATCTGCGTCCCAGAGTTGGGAAGATAGGATAAGACCGTCCGGAGCTGCTCGAAGCACTCTGCTTCTGTAGCGGCGAGGTTATCGATCGTCCCGTTGGTGCAATGCATTGCCGGTCCGCCAAGGTCCGTGAAGGTCAGTCCTTCCTCAAACGTGGCGCCTGATGCCTGGATCAGCGAACGCTCGGCACGGGGCAATATGGAGATGATTCTGTACCTGCAACAACCTTAGGCCCTGCATTGAACAAACTCCCTACATCAGCCGCCATGACTGAGAAGTGGCAAGCTACGACACGGGCTGCGCCCAAGCCAATCGCAGGGCCGAGTACAGCGCCCAGGTTGGGTATCCCGAAGTTCAGCTGCTTGACCGCATGCTCGAAGGACTCCAAAGGTGGAATGTAGGACCAGCCCATGGTCTTGATGCTTGTTACGGAACCCCCACCCGAGGAGCCGTCGACCAGCTTGATCATGGGAAGTTTCATGGCGATGGCTAGTTTCTCCATGTAGACAGTCTTCGCCATGAGTGCTCCGTCGGCGTGCCCTGCCCGAATAGAGAAATCGTCCGCCGTGAAGACTACATCTCTGCCTCGTAGTTTACCAAAACCTGATCGGAATGATTCAGCAATTGCACGGGCTATACGATAACAGATGGAGTACCTTGTACATTGTTGCTTGGTACGTAATCCTCAGGCTCTTCCTTTCCCCCACCAAGCTGCTTCCACTTCACGGTCCCGCTGACACTACCGACTTCTTTAAAGCTTCCTGGGTCAAGCAACTGCTCTACTCTCTCCCTTACCCATAGCTTTCCGGCTTCCTTTTGCCTGACATAGCCCGTCTTAGTGAGATCTGGGGTCGCCGCAATTTTGCGAAGCGTCCTCAATTGGCTTAGAATATCGCTGTGGTCGGCAGGCAGAATATCTGCGGATTTCTTCCGGACACGCCTCTTGCTGGAGTTCGGGTCGTTGGTCCCTCCTAGATGGCTGGAGACTTGTTGTACACGATCCTTGGCGCTCTGGGACACTGATGATGGCTGCTTCTTCTGCCTGGTGCTGTCGTCTGAGTCACCCATGGTGAAGAGTCGAAATGCTCAAAGAAAAGCTACGGCATTGGTCTACATCTTGGCTGGTACTGTATCAATAGCACAGAAGCACGATGGCATCGACGGATGGATGCACGTGGACCGAGGCTCCCCGCTCACCTCCGCCAAGCGTCTTCCCCTTCACTTTCCCCATTACTTCCCGAGGTCTTCGTACCAAACTTACATCAAGTCAGATGTAGAACTGATTACCATGTCCAATAAGATCCGTTGCGGTTAGACCGTTCCAAACCGATTGCACAATCTATACTTCCATTTCGCAGCCTACATCCAACGAGTTCATAATTATACATAGTTGCATTCCTAGAACATCAGTCTAATAGAACAACAACCTATAATTCTCCCATAATGAGCCAGAACCACCACCAGCCACGACCCATCAGACGCCTCTTGGTCGCCAACAGGTCCTTCCCCTATTGGAGTGCGTTGATCTCTAGCTGACATGCATCCAGGGGCGAGATCGCAACCCGCATTATCAGCGCCGCTCGCGAACTAGACATAGAAACATACGCAATTTACACCGAAAACGACGTCTCGCACACATATCACGCCACGCACGCCATCAAGTTGTCATCACCTGCCTCATACTTGGATATTGACGCACTGATTAGCGTGGCACGAGACCATGACATTGACGCCGTCCATCCCGGATATGGCTTTCTTTCCGAATCCGCAGAGTTTGCGAGCAGGATGAGTGCTGAAGGTGGCGCCATGGTGATCGGACCCGGTCACGAGATCCTGGCCCAGACGGGGGACAAGCTCATGGCGAGACGGTTAGCGGAGCAGTGTAGGTTCTCTCCTTGACTACAACCGACACGCACTCGACCTTCTCACCGGGAACAGGCAGCGTGGTGTCATTGCCAGCGCTCACAGAGCCGACGAGTGATGTGGAAAAGGTACGAGAGTTCAGCCGTCGAGCAGGCTACCCAATCATGATCAAAGCAGTGGACGGAGGCGGCGGGCGTGGTATTCGACTAGTTTCGCGAGAGGGTGAGCTTGCCGCTGCAATGACCAGAGCCGTAGAAGAGAGCCCTTCAAAACAGGTGTTTGCAGAAAAAGCGGCGGTTGGCGGCTTTAGACATGTCGAAGTGCAGATTGTCGGTGACTGCAGGGGAAACGTGATCCATCTGTGGGAAAGGGAATGCAGTATCCAGAGGCGGTATCAGAAGGTTGTCGAGATGGCGCCGAGCTCTGTGAAAGACAGACGACTCATTGCTGCTGTGGTCGATGCGGCTTTGCGGATGGCAAGAAAGGTGAGATATGCGCACTGTATACTGCTGTAACACCTCGAACTCATCATGCTTCAGATTAGATATACCTCGCTAGGGACCTTCGAGTTCCTTGTCAATCCGGAAACCTCCGAGTTCTATTTCCTGGAAATCAACCCACGGCTGCAAGTCGAGCACACCGTAACTGAATCCATCTGCTTCACGGACATTGTCAAGGCGCAGCTCGAGCTGGCTCAAGGCGCCACGATCTCCGAGACCGATCTGCAGCGATTGAGTAACGGTAATTCGGCCGAGCCCCCAGCACTGTGCTCGCTGCAACTGCGCATCACGGCGGAAGATCCGGGAAAAACTGGTCCCTCAGCGTTGGCAAGATCCAGTCTTTCCATTTCCCCTCCGGCAACGGCGTGCGAGTAGACACAAACCTCGTGAACGGCGCCACTGCCGTCGTGAGCGCGGATTTTGACAGTCTGATCGCCAAACTCATCGTCACAGCGAACGACTGGGGATCCGTGATCCAGAAGGCCAAGCGCGCCCTTGACGACACGCGGATCGAGGGTACAAAAACGAACCTGGCCGTCCTGCGTGCCATCGTCAGCCACGCGGACTTCCTGGCTGGGAACTGTGACACACAGTGGCTGGAGCAGAGACAAACGGAGCTGCTCGCCACCGCCAGCAGACGACCTCAAAGTCCAAAGACCGCGCCTCCCGAGCTATTTGCCCCCAACCCTCCAGCAGCGCCATGAACCTCGCCTCCGCATCCTCGACCGTCCTCTTCCGCAAAGACGACGCATGGTCCCTGACACTAACCCCGAAGCCCTCCCCGTCCACTCCCAACCCATCCTCCACCGCCACCAAAACCGCAACAGCGCCCTCGCCCTCGCCCTACCACCTCCAGCTCACCCGCGTCCTCCGCAATGACTTCCCCACCTCCCTCTCTGCCGAGCTCACCTTCACGACCCCCTCCTCCTCCTCGCCCCAAGCCTACGTCCTACACGCATCCAGCACCAGCGCCTCCGCCTCCTCGCTCACATCCCAGCACCGCCAGGGCTCCGCGAGCGACCCGTCGCACGTCACCGTCCCCTTTTCGGGGAAACTGGTCGAGGTGCTGGTGGACGTCGGGGACCAAGTCAGGAAAGGGGACGTGGTGTGCGTGATCAAGCAGATGAAGATGGAGCTGGAGGTCAGGACGGCGAGGGCGGGGCGGGTGACGTGGGTCACGGAGGCAGAGGACGGCGAGGACGTGGCCGAGGGCCTGTTGGCTGCTGTTGTTGTCGAGGAGAGGGTGGAGGCGAAGTTGTAGTTATGCGTGGGACCCGATCAGGGGGCAGATGAGACCGCTGCTGGGTGTGAAAATAGCCTCTGCTTCTATGCGTTTCCTAGTTGTGTTTGCTAACCGTCGCACTATGGTCAGCCGATGTCTCTCGAAAGCAGATTTAGGCTCTTTTTGACATCTGTGTCTGCCACGTTCCGCTCAAGTTCATAGTTCCTTGCTTGAACTGCGCGTCTCTCCTCGCCGGTGGCGACCACTGTACTAGTGGTGGTTTTCTTCTGTGTGTGCTACTTCATTCTGCGGTCATTGGCTTTGTCCCTGCAAGACGGCTTTTGCTTGGCTCTCGGTCGGATTCTCATCGCAGAATCCGAGGTGATGGTTGACCGCGTTGGCATTCCATGCCGCAGTGTTTGGGAGCATAATTGTATGTGTCAAGCGCCTTGAGACATACTGCCCTCTTCCACCGATAATCGAAGATGAGTAGTTCAGTGAAACTGAAGCATGCTTGCATTGTATCCGCTTTTCGACTTCTGTGATCATGGCATGTACGCTTTGCTCAGGGAGACTCTATAGCATGGTACATGAAACATCTCGAAGTCTCGAGAGAATGTGTTATGCCTCACCTAGGTGTGATAGCATCAGCAGACGAACAAGATCCGATATCGGTAACAGAGCACGTGATCAATCTTCGGAACGGGAATCCATTCTATGATACGAACTCGATGTCAAATACGCCTAACGCTCGTCCGTTGCACAGAAAAAAAGAGCCGTGTGTGGGTTTGTAGCCGAAAATGCATTCGTGAACCATCACTAAGAGAATGGGTTGTGCCATGATAACATCCGCCAACTTGCCTCGCTCCATGAATGTGAAGCCCCTCCCGGCAGCCGATACGAACCACCAAAAGCACTCGCCAACGCAGTTCCGCTCCGGTCGCCTCCATCGCGAAGTTTCTCATGCAAGTATAGATGTCGTTATGGCAGTGTTGAAGGAGAAGACGGTCCTCTAGATGGCGTACTTCCTGGTCCACTCCTGGCTGTGGCCTCGTAGCGTGAACGGTCCGTTTTGTAGACGTGTGCGATTTCAGGCACTAGCGGGTCGTCTGGGTTGGGGTCTGTGAGCATGGAGCAGATGGAGAGGAGGACTGTATCCTAGTGTTAGCCGCTGTTTCTCGTCCTTCGTGCGTCTGCCCAGACGATGCAGGTGTTGTCTGAGAACATACCTTTTGAGATTGTCAAAGCCGGGCTCCATTGGTCTCTGAGGATGTCCAAGCAGATGCTGCCGTTGCTGTTGATGTTCGGGTGGTAGATGCGGGTGGTGAAGTTGACCTTTGGCGGCTTGAATGGGTAGTCTGTGGGGAAGTGGATGGCCAAGAAGAACACGCCGCCGGAGTATGGAGAGTCACCCTGTTGTCGAAATGTAAGCGCAGGCTCACATGTCTGCCTACGGAAAGGCTGTCGTCCCTCGATCGAAGGAGAGGAAGGGTAGACTTACGGGACCCATGATGGTGGCTTGCCAGTGGAACTACGACACCCAACCAGTCAGTCATACTCAAGCCTGATTTTTCCTGAAACTTCTTGCTAGAGTGTCCGCCCACGCAGAGCGCCGCAACCAGGAAGAGGACAGTGTTGCACATACCAGATCATCTCCGATAGGACCGGCGGAGCAGGAGGAGGGGGTCACTGTATAAGAGTCAGAACTTCTGTCTACACTCGAAAACCAGCCCTGCAAGCATCCGCTCTGTATGCGAAGCGGCGCTGGTATGAGTAGTGGGATGTTCGAGGGGTTGCCCCACGTACCGGCCAAGATCCGTCAATTCCTTGTTGATTCTCTTAAGCGCCATTTTGTGCGGTTGTGTGTGTTTTGGAGAGGGTGCAGTGAGAGAGGACTATCCGTAGATCGTGCGCTGGTGTCTAGTGTTGTTGTAGTGGGTTGGCGTGTGCGTGTGTGTGTGGTGTGTGGAGGATGAGACTTGGTTGCTGCTAAAGAGAGAGAAAGGCGTTAGTCTGAGATTGCACTTGTGCTTTCGTTGCCGAGAACGTTCCGTGACCTCATTGCTCGCAACACACAAACACCAACATGAAAAGCGGAAGACTCACTTGCTGTGCTTCACGTAATCAGGCGAAGATGTGACGGCAAAGTCCGAGTTTTTCGCGAAGGGAGAAAGGCTGTGTTATATGACTGAAGAAGGTGCGCAGGGAAACAACACGAGTTCCAAGACGGCGTGGCGATGCTGCTGAGGAAAGGCTGACCAGGCCAGGTCACACAGCAAGCGGCAACCCAAATCCGCTGTCTCAGCTTTTGACAGGAGCCCAACCAGTCAATCTAGTCTTCGCTACGAGCTACTGCACACTTCGCATACGCCAACATTGTTGTTCTTTCTACAGTATGCATACAGCGTAAATCCCTTCCCAACCAACAAAAGCGCCGTACATCCAGCTGCAAACGCTCTAAGCGCCTTCTTTCCGACCATTGCCGCTTCACAGCCACACTCGGACCCCTTGGACCTGCGTAATGCTGAAAGTCCTCGCTACATGGCAAACTTTGCATCAGGTTTGATACACGTGCCAAACACTTATCAGGTCATGGTATATTCTTCTCGTGTAAGCAGTCTCCTTTAGCAGAAGGCTTGAATACCGGTTATGGCACGGCCAAGGATCAGGGCTAGTACACAGTCAGCAAATGTCAAAAGCACAAAGACTGTCGCATGACTTACCGTGGATGTCGCTCTGGCCTTCATATGTCTGAGTGACGAACAGATTGGCCACGTGCCTGCCAATGTGGTACTCGTCACTGACAGCGTTACCACCGAAGACTTCTTGGAGACTGTGTGCGTGTTAGCCAAGCTCGAAAGCTATGTCTTCGACGTGACGTACACTCGCGCGTTGACCAGCGCCCTGTCGCAGTTCTGGCGCTTGATCATGGAAATCATCTCCGGAGCGGCCTTTCCTGCATCCTTCAGACGGCCAACCTGGTACGCTGCGAGGATACCGTATGCGGCATCCGTGGTGGCATCTGAGAGCTTCTTCTGCACAAGTTGGTACTTGGCGATGGGGTTGCCCTTGAACTGCTTCCGCTCCAGTGCATAAGTGCGGGCACGGTCGATGCAGTCCTCCAGAGCGCCAATTGTACCCCACGCGATACCGTATCTTGCAGAGTTCAAGCAGCTGAAAGGACCCTTGAGACCCTCAACGTGCGGGAACATGTTCTCCTCAGGGACAGGGACTTCATCCATCTGGATCATGCCGGTGATGGATGCACGCAGACCGTTCTTGTTCTTCAGAGGCGGTGTGTCGAGGGTGCCTGGTGGACATTGATCCCTCTCGATCAAGAAGCCGCGGATCTTGCCCGTCTCTTGAAGCTTCGCCCACACCAGCAGGACATCGGCAATTGGCGAGTTGGTGATCCATGTCTTCGATCCAGACAAGCTGTAGTAGCCCTTCTTGGTCGGATGCGGCTTGGCGACCGTCTCCAGACTTCCCGGGTCACTACCGTGGTTTGGCTCAGTCAAGCCGAAGCAGCCCAGTATCTTTCCCCTGGCCATCCCTGGTAAAAACTTTTGCTTCTGCTCCTCGGTTCCGAACTCCTCAATGCCGCCCATGGCCAGCGATGACTGCACAGACATGCCTGACCGGTAACCAGAGTCGACTCGCTCCACTGCTCGCGTGATCAAACCTGAGGCTACGCTGCTGACTCCGGCGCAATCGTATCCCTGGATCGTAGCTCCCAAGAGACCGAGCTCTCCCATCTCTTCGAGGATCTTCCGGTCGTATTGCTCGTTACGGTAGGCGTCTGTACCTGTTAGCTTGAGCCGTGGTGGTCAATTTCGTGTTGACTATACCAAGTACTCGAGGGAGCATGCGCTCTTGGCAGTAGGATTCAGCTGTCTCTGCAATAGCAAGCTCCTCCTCCGTATACAGATTGCTTGCTCCAAGAGGGTCCTTCCAATCGAATGGAACTGGAGCATGAGCATGGCGACGGGGAACGCAAGCTATGGGAGCTTGCGTCCTGGACTGCCGTGCAGCCTGTCGTACGATGGACTTGAACATTATGAGGGGGCTTGTGCAACTGAGTACGACGTAGTATATGATACAGAGAGAAGTTTAGGAAACAAGAGAGATCATGCCCTGCCTAGATTGGTTTTTGTACTCTCTGCGTGCTCATTCGAGGAACAGAACGGGAAGTCGGCAACATGGACCTTCCCCGTCCCCGCTGCCGAGGCTTTTTGGAGATCCTGGAGATTTTGGGCGGGCATGACGAAGAGGCTCAAAGTATCATACAATCAAGTATCCTCTCCTGGTGAAAGTACGAGTTTTGCACTGGGTAAGAGATACGATATCGCGCCTGGACGTGAACGAGTGAAGGCTCTTGGGCGTCTGACGACAAGATCAAAATCCGCTCGCTTGAAACGTGTGAGATACTCTGATACTGGAACCGGGAGGCGCGTGGTAGGGCAACCGAGCAGCAGCCGAAGCGGCCGAAGCGGCCGAGTAGCGGAATGGTCAAGCATCCGACATGACGTAAACGGAAAGCGCGTCTGTGGAGGCTGCCATTTCCATTTACGCGTTGCGGGCGCGACTTTCTTCGGCTCGCATCACTCAAATCACGAACACCTTCCTTCGCTGTCGAACACCTTCCCTTCGCTGTCACGGCTACTTCTCACTGTCCGCATTGACAAGCTAAGCCGAAGTCCCGTCACACACGCGGAGATCGTTGCGACAGACCTCTTGCCGGAATGGGTATCAAGCAGTTGTACCAGGTCATCAACGACCATTGCCCTGATGCCATCAAGACCGGCGAGATCAAGAACCAATTCGGCCGCAAAGTCGCCATTGACGCTTCCATGTCGCTCTACTCCTTCCTCATCGCCGTGCGTTCCGAAGGTCAGCAGTTGATGTCCGACACCGGCGAGACGACATCGCATCTCATGGGACTCTTCTACCGCACTCTGCGTATAGTCGATAACGGCATCAAGCCACTGTACGTGTTCGATGGCGCACCACCGAAGCTCAAGTCCGGAGAATTGGCCAAGCGGTTTCAGCGCAAGTCGGAGGCCCAAGAGCAGGCCGAAGAAGCCAAGGAGACTGGCACGGCTGAGGAGATGGAGAAGTTTAGCAGACGGACTGTGAGAGTGACGAGGGAGCACAACGAGGAGGCGCGACGCTTGCTCAAGCTTATGGGAATCCCGTACATTATCGCGCCTACTGAGGCTGAGGCGCAGTGCGCAGTCCTGGCGAGAGCGGGCAAGGTGTACGCGGCTGCGAGTGAGGATATGGACACTTTGACATTCAACAGCCCGGTGCTGTTGAGACATTTGACGTTCAGTGAGCAGAGGAAGGAACCCATCCAAGAAATCTTTCTAGACAAGGTCTTGGAGGGGCTGGAGCTGGACATGAACCAGGTACGATGGTTCTTCTCCAGAGGCACCGATAGACACTAATACCCAGAGAACAGTTCATCGACCTCTGCATCCTTCTCGGCTGCGACTACGTCGACCCTGTCAAGGGCATCGGTCCCAAAGTCGCCTTCAACCTAATCAAGGAGCACAAGAACCTCGAAGCCGTCGTCGCACATGTTGAGAAGAACACCAAGTACACCCTGCCCGAAGACTGGCCCTACAAGGAAGCTCGTCTCCTCTTCCTCGAGCCCGACGTTCGCTCCGCTGACGATCCCGAATGCGACTTCAAATGGGATGCACCTGACGAAGCTGGACTGGTCAAATTCTTGGTCGAGGAAAAGGGGTTCAGCGAGGACAGAGTACGGTCGGGCGCAGCGCGCCTCCGCAAGAACCTGAAGAGTGCCCAGCAGAGCCGGCTGGAGGGCTTTTTCAAACCAGTCGCGAAGACGGAGGAGGAGAAGGCCAGCTTGAAGAGGAAGCACGACGCACAAGTCGAGGAGAAAAAGAAGAAGCAGAAGCAGGCTGCGAAGGACAAGAAGGAGGCAAAGGCTAAGCCTAGGGGTACGGCGTGAGAGTGGAAATGGAGGAAATCATGGGAGCATTGGAGTTCGCTGGCGTTGGATTGCTGGGATCAGATACCAATTCGGGAAAGGTTCGCTGTGCTAAGGTAAGTTCCTGGCGTTTGTGCCAGTTCAATCTGGCGGGAGTTGGCGTGATCCTCTGCTTCGCCCGAGCGATATTCTCCAGGAGCAGAAGACTTGCTCTACCATGTCGCTGAACAGATGTGTAATCATACTAAAGAAAGTGCAAAACGTTTATTTGCGACCTCCTGACTTCAACAGTCTAACCGTTGAGGGTACCCATCAGCTCTCAGACAACTTTTCTGACGTGTTAAGGAGCACTCACTCATATCACACCAGCAGTTTCCTAATGAGAACCATGCAACAATGCATTAACGCTATATCTACACCTTTTCATAAATAGCCTATTCGTCACCAAATCCACCTTCGCCCAAGTCCACCTTGCCCACACTCCACACCTCCCTCTCATCCTCCCTCTCGTCACTGCTCAACCCCAATCCACCCTGTCCGCCCTCTGCCTCCTTCCTCTCCCTCGCCTGTGCGCCCAACCTCGTCGCCACACGCTTAAAGTAGTCCTGCATGCTCCTCTTCGGGCCCGGTTGCAGACCGGCGCCCGGACCAGCCATGTACTTATCAAAGACCTCACTTTCCTCCTCGACAACGGAGAAGAGGGCCAGGAAGGCGGCTTCGGCGGCCAGCTTGACGGGGATGACGGAGTCGCGCACGCTGCCGAAGATGGGCGGGGTGAGGAGGCCGAGGTGCGGCCGGACCAGGTCGTTGGCTTCGCGGCTCACCGTGCGGATGACGACTAAGGCGAGACGGCGCACGTCGATGGGGCCGCCCGGCGCGATGGCTTGGGAAAGCGACTCGATGAGGGGCTTGATTGTGTCGAAGGACTTGTCGCTCGAGGGCGTGAGGAGGTATTTGCCTGCAGCCAGGACGCAATTCTCGGATATCGCTGGGTCCTGCTGAATGTGTCAACGACCACATGTCAGGTATGAGCGGTGACTGGAGACTTACGTTGTTTGCAATGCCTTGGCAGATCACTGATGGCAAAGCCTCGGCGAAAGGACCAGTAAGGGACTCGGGCGACTCTAGCAAGACCGAGTTCAGAGCTAGCACGGAAGGATAGCTGAAGTGCGTTGTGAGGACGCGGTTCCTGGTAAGAGTCAGTACAAGCCTTGATCAACAGTAGCATTGTGCAAACGTACTTGATCAGACCAGCCGCAATATCCTCCGGCAGTACCTTGATCAAAGCTCCCAGCAAACGCGCATTGGTGATAGCCATGGACACGTCCTCGTCTCCTGTATCAGAGTCAATAAGACCAAGAATGCCGTTCCTTGATGCCTCATTCATGTTCGAGCCGGCCTTAGCGACGACCTCGTACAATGCCTTGAGCATGGCATTCCTCACACCTGCGTCCGGTGTCTTCGATCCAGTAACAAGCTCAGCAATGAGCGGATCAATGCGTGGCGTAAGCGTAATCAAAGTACCCAGAGCCTTTGCAGCACGGATACGAAGGACATCGCTGGTGGTATCGGCGAGGGACTTGGCGAAGGTACGCTGCAGCTGTGGCAAGAAGGGCTTGAGGAATGTTGGGATCTTCTCCAAGAGGTTGTTGAGGGTGAGAAGAATAGCTGCTTTGACCTCGACTGATCTCTCCGAAACGACACGGATGAGAGGACCTGTAATCTGAGTGACGAAAGGCTTCAAGCTGTCCGCGCTCGTCCTGTCGATCATGTCCGAGATAGCCAATGCAGCCTGTGTTCTCTGGTCGGGATTGCCATTCATCAACCCTTGCAGAAAGATCGGCAGAATTGCGTTGATACCCTTTGGCAGCGAAAAACCTGGCAGGCTGTGGCCCGGAACACCGACTTGATTGAGCGCCTGCCTGGTAGAGATGACCAAAGATTCCATCTCTTCTTTGCGAAGGCGCTGTGTCAGGGCGCTCAACGCCGTCCATGCGGCTTTTACGACATCGCTGTCGCTGTCGTCAAAAGCGATAAGCAGAACGCGGATGAGGTCTGGGTAGTACCGCGAAATATCAATCTCGGTGGAACTAAAGAACTTCGCGAGATGAAGGTCGGCAGCAGCGCGCTTGCGATGGTCGTCATGCTTTACCAATGCCAGCATCACACTCATAGCGGTATTAAGACCATCGAACTCGTCGACAGAGAGCAAGACAGCATCGAATGAGCCCTCGAGCTCTGTCTTCAGCTCTGCATCCTTTGATGCGATGATGCCATCCATCAATGCGTTCAGGATATTGGGCAATCTGCGTGTCATTGCCGAGCTTGCCACCTCCGCAAGAGAGGCAAGGGCACGGGCATTGAACGCAGTAATCGGCGGTGTAAGCAGAGTTGGTAGCAGGTTTGGAAGGATGATGTTGGACCTGGTCTGCTCGGTGAGCAAGGTAAGGAGTGCGGAGAGAGCATTCTCTGCTTCATCTTCCGACCGGAGCAGATTGAGCAGGTACGGCAGGACCTGGTCCACAGCCTTCTTACCGAAGATCTTCTGGAGAGAATCGAAAGCTTCTGCTGCAGCCTCTCGGACGTCCGCATCCGGATCGACCAGGGCGGTGCGAACCACGGATATGAGTGTTTTTCGTAGTCCTCGAGCGCCTCTGGAGAAGCGGACGCAATGAGCTCGCGCAGAGCAATACAGATGCCTTGTTTGGCGTCGGTATCTGTCGAGGTTTGAAGACCTTCCTCTAAAGTAGGCAGTAAGGTGGCCAGGACGCCTTCTCCAGCTTTCCTAATAAGTTCGCCAAGAGCGTTGCCAGCAATGACCTTCTGTTCCATGTTGGTGCTCGCAAGGCGACGGATGAGTAACTGCGTGAGGGTAGGAATGAGCTCGCGCAGGGTACGGGTGTGGCAACAAGCGCCTTCCAGACATTGACGGCGGCGGTGCGTACAAGACCAGACGTATCGCAGCGACAGATGTAGAGCGCAGAGAGGACCTTGTTGCGGCGCTCTTCTCCGAGTACTTCCAAAAGCGACTGACCAGCCTCGTTTGCGCCCTCTTCAGCCTCTTCTTGCTCGGCCTTGCCGCTGATACCAGTGAGGTTGAAGAGCAGATCACCTACAAGCTCCACGGAACTGAGACGGATACGGTGACTGTCATCGGCAAGACCGCGCTCAAGCTCCGGCAAAAGAAGGTCAATGGCGCGTGTCGCGAAATTCTTGACAAGCAGACGACCTGCACGCAACGCGGTCTCGCGGATGGATTCGATGTCATCTGCTAGACCGGACAGGATAGGAGGGATGATACGGCCAAGGTAGTTGGCAAAGCTGTTGCCGAAGCACGCTGGCAGGAAAATGAATAGAGACATGAATCCTTCGCGTACGGATGCCTTGGAACTAGAGACGTTCTGCAAGATAGTTGGTAGAGTCTCCTCAAGACGAGCAGTTCCGAGACCAGCCAGGACCTCACTGAGTGCCTGCGCAGATCCAAGTCTATCGCCGGCACCTGTGTCTGACTTGAGCGTAGCCATAAGACTTGGGATGAGGTCAGGTAGTGCATCTTCGCCGAGCTTCTCAATAGTGGAGCCGAGTGCTTTGGAAGCGGTTGCACGAGTTGTGGGAACAGGATCGACAATAGCGACCCTCAAACCAGCAACAAGGATAGGTAGATGAGAGACTAGATCCTTGCGGTCCGTAAGGTGGGCAAGGCTTCCAATGATTTGAGATGCCTTGCGCTTGGTTGCAGACCGGTCTCCCAGTCCGCGTTGGAGAATGCGCACCACTAGGGCTAGTGATGGAGCATCCAAGTAGTGGATGAAGTTGACCTTGATCAATGCATCGAGAGCCTCATCTGTGTACTTTGTCGGATCGCTCAAAGCCTTGAGCAAGATATTGACCTGACTCTTGATCTCGGGATTGCTGATGACCTCACCGAAACGCTGCAAACTCTTGTTGGCCGCAGTTCTGACTTCTTTGTGGCTGTCGTTAAGGGTTTCAGTAAGCGGTGGAATGATTTCAGGCAGGCTGAGGGCGAGCTGTTGTGGATCAAGGTACGCCATGGCACCCAGAGAATCACATGCTCCCTTTTGCTGCGCCACTGCTGCTCGTCCAGACCTTCAAGTAACATTGGCAAGACTTGCTTGACACCAAAGGAACTGAGAGTGGCAAAGCATGTCTTGGCAGCATCGAGACAAGCCTCTCGGACGTCCGCGCTGGTGTCGCCAAACCCTACAAGCAGCTGTGGGACGATTTGGATCACATAAGGTTCGAATACACGGCCGAGGACGAGTGACAGCAACTCGTATGCCAAGAAGGCACCCTGTCGTTGGTTTGGATCCTTCTTGTTCTCAACAGCACCCGCCAACGTTGGCATGACGCGGAACTCTCGAAGGGCGGCAATACCTCTGCCTTTGATGATACCTGCCAGACCATACGCTGCACCTCTGCGCGAGGCGTACTTTTGCTTTGCAACATCTCGTCCATCATCTGCTTGACGTATCGGCTGGCTTCCTGATTAGATGCTTGAACGAGTGGGGAAGGCACTGTGCAACGGCATATTGCACAGACTCGGAAGGAGTGCTCAACGTTGAGAGTAAACGCTGGACGACCTTTGGTACTCTCGAGTCGCCTGCCTTGAGATGCCGCGCCAAAGCTCCGTAGAGGATGACTACAGCCTCGTTGACTTGGTCCTGGTTTTGGGAGCCCTTGTCGGAAGTTGCAAGAGTATCCTCGAACAACTTCATCAACTCTTCTACCTTGACACCA
This sequence comes from Taxawa tesnikishii (nom. ined.), assembly GCA_030247885.1. Classification (NCBI taxonomy): domain Eukaryota; kingdom Fungi; phylum Ascomycota; class Dothideomycetes; order Dothideales; species Taxawa tesnikishii (nom. ined.). The sequence goes on along the minus strand of JAPDRO010000017.1, from coordinate 248,436 downwards.
CCCTTGAGCGTGACAACAGCAGTAGCTGCATCGACCATGCCATCGCGGACATTGCCGTTCTTGTCACCCAGAGGTCCGTCCACAACCAAGAACTGCATGAAAGGCACCAGTTCGTCATCAACAAAGATGGATGCGAGTTCTTTATAGGCAAGCGAGATACCATGTCTAGCTTGCCACGGGTCTGCGAGATCCATTTTCCGAGGCATACCGTATTCATCCCGCTCCGGAACCCTTGGTTTCGCTCTGTCCTTGTAGATAGTTTTCAATTGCGAGAGCACGCTCTTGAATGTAACGGGATGCTCCGTTACTAGGCCAGCAAGCGAGCGAGCTGCCGCTCTTCTCAACTGCGCGTCGGTAGACTCCAGGTGTGGTAGCATCAGAGAAGCAGCGTCCGGAGACGTCTTCATGTCGTTCTCCTCCCAGATTTCGTCCGCGATGTCCACATTCTCTTCCAGATCGTCGTGCTTGGCGAGCCATATCCCTTCGTAGAAGTCATGATCCGTAAGGTCTAGCTCTGCACTGATGGCTTGTAGTACTGCAGTACGCACTGCCGCTTCTGGAACGATGGTGCCCTTGACCACGACAACAAGCTCGGATTCTGTGGCATTCGATGCAATGGAACGACACAGATCCGTAAAACAATCCCTGATAGGGCGAAAGTGCTGTTGATAGGCTTGGAGAGATGAAATCAACACAGACAGGAGACGCTGACGAGGAAGCCTGATGTCGCTACACGTCTGCGTAGAGAATGTCAAGAATTCTGTAGCGAGCACAATCTGCTCATCCACTTCCTCGCCGGCAGGTCTTCCTACTCCGCCCTTCTCCAAAACCAGGAATATCAGCGGTAAAATATAACTCAAGGTAGCAACATCGAAGGGACGCTGTTCGCCCAAGAACCTCAGGCGATACAGAACTCTTGTTATGAGGTCGCCTAGAGGTTCCTCTTGCATGTTTGCTGGAAGCACGCTGATATCTGCTGCTCTTAGAGTGGCAACACCAACGAAAGGTCGCATGGGGCCCAACCGGCTTGATGTCCTCTGGGCGCAATGCAGGTATGTCAGCGCTGCAGCATCTCCGAGGATAAGTCCTGCGCCAGCGTCTATGACCTCCATGAGGCGTGTTGTCGCAGGTCCAAACCAGCTTTCAGTTTCGGTCGGCGGACCAGAAACAAGACTAGTAACTATGCCCATGCCACGTCTCAATCTGGCTTCCACTCCGGCGACTTCACGCCGTATGCCGGCTTCCTTGGCTAGCTGTGCGTTCACTTTAGCTTGTTCGTCAGAGGTGAGTTTCTTTGTTTGACCCTTCTTCTGAGCCAGCTGAGCGCGAAGTTCTTCTTCCCACTTCAAGGTATCGTAGTCTTTGCTGTTCTTGCTTGGAGGCTGGGCTTTTGTTTGCTTGGCAAGAACATCAACGAATGCAGTGCCTTCAGGGGTCCGGAATATGGCGGCCTCAGTCGGCCCGATTGACTCGAGCTGTCTGGGATCGAGATCGTTTGATATTTGTTCCAATACAACAGAAGTTAAGGTATCTGGAGCTACGAAAGCCAAATCGGCAGCAGCATTGAATGCCGCAGTCTGGAAGGCTGGTATGCGAACAAGGGTGGAATCCTGTTGATCATTAGTATGTCTATGATGTAGAGAGTATTTATCATTTACCTCGGTGACAGCTATAATCGCCTTCATGCAGTCTGCGCTAGATCTTCTCACGAGATCGCCAGGATCCGTTCCGGTCTTGAGGCAAGTTTCTATCCATTCAGCCCTAGGGACCAGGTCCGAACGGCAAACGATCAATAGATCAACAAGCTGTTTGTCCAGGATATCCTGACTGACTGTGCTGGCCCTTTCCGCATCTTCCTTAGCCACGCTAACGCAACGGACAACCTTGTACAGGTCGTTTCTACCCGCACGAGACGCCACTGCAGCACTTTCCTTGGCATCCTGCTCGACGTCAATACACCAACGTGAGATGCCGTCTGTGACAAGCTTGGCAATGGGTGCTGGCTGTGCGAGATATAGCTCGCGGAGAGTCCTGCTGGCCTCGCTCTTGGCGGACGCAGGAACGCCTGAGGCCGCAATGAGATAGATGTATGCTTGCGCCCATGCCTCAGCCACTTCCTGAGACTGCAAGACAGCCGGCGCGTTATCTGCGGAAGCCGCTAGTGCTCTCAAAAACCAGGTCAGATCGTCAGTACCAGTGAGTTTGGTGTAAACACGGGCGTTGAGCAGGAATGAAGGCTTTGGCTGCATGGCCAACACGCGATCGGAAATGGATACCTTCTTCAGTGTTGACGCGCATTTCAGGCCGGAAAGCTTGGCTAACTTGGATAGACTAAGTGCTGTTGCAGCGCATGCCACAGATACTTGACCGGTTTGTATGGCCGGCATAGGATTAGCGAGAACCTCATTCCATATATCAATGAGCTTGCCGGCAGTGGCATCGATGAGAGGTGCAACATGCGGTTTTTGTAGAAGATCCTCGTTGAGCGGCCACAGCGTTTCTGCCAGGCGCAATCCCCACAATTTCCGGAAAGGCAAGCGTTTTTCACCAAGTCCTTTGACAAAAGCATCGGTTGTAGCGGCATCCGGGGCGATGTCATGCTGCAAGCCGTACTGCAAGTGCTTAGAGATCGCTTCTGTCTCCGCCGCTGCAGCCGCCTCGTTCGCTTCCTTCACAGCGACAGGCGCAAGCCCAGTGGGAACTTTCGTCGCCAGACCAGGCGAGCTCTTGAGAGCACTCAGCATTTGAGAGAAAGACGTTCTCTGATCCGCGGCAGTAACCTTTCCTTGCTTCAAGGGTGTGAGTAGTTCATCTGCCACCTTTTCCAAACTCTTCTCGTCAGAGCAACGGGAAACAGTAGTGCTGAAGGTCCGCAGGGCTCCCGATCGGATGACAGCATTCGTGGATTTGACGTTGGCAGTGAGCGGTTTCAACAAATTGCTGACAAGGATGTCCGAGAGATCAAGTTCCTCAGGTAGAGACTGTATCATAGGTGCAACGAGGTCATTCAGAACGACTTCTGGAGCTCTTAGCAACGCCTTCTCAACGGCAGGAACAATCTCTCTCTTGAGGTCTTCTAAGGAAACGAAGCTGCAGAAATAATCGTGCAAGCCGTCTGCAATATAAGCGGGTAGCGCCGTTCTTGACCCAATGACTTCTCTAAGATAGAAGGCGTTGTAATCCGCTTTGCGCGACTGTAAGGCATCACGACGGCTAGGCAGCCTGCTCGAGACTCCCGCAATGAACCCAAGTATAACAGCATTATGAGGACTTGGGGAAGCCGCCTTGGCCGCAAGAGCCGAAACGGATTGATTCAAAGGTTCCTCTCCAAAGTCTGAGCTGAACAATTTCCGGAAGCCACGGCGCGTTACTCGTAGAGAAGTTTGCCTGGTGCTCTCTCGGGGTCCGGAACTCAGAAAAGTGGTTGTCGCCCTAGCGAGCGCATGTACAGTCTTGATTCCCCAAGCATCCCACAGCGCTCTGTTCTGTCCATATTGCTGGAGCAGAAGGCTGCACCACCTTATCAACACAAAGGCGTTCGCAGGGGCTATGCCAGGCTTCCCTGTCTCTTTCTCAACATCTCCAATGAACTTTGGAACATGCGCTTCGGCGCCGGGAGCGCGAAGAATGCTGAACAGGCATTGCTCGGCAGCTTGCCTGGACTTGGAATCGATGTAGAGCGGGTATGTGTCGAAGACGATGTCTAATATAGGAGAGAATTGATCGGGAGTTACATCTACATGCCGCAGTCAGTCGCTGGCGAGTGAAACAGAAATCTCATCCCACCGATCTACCTTTACTGTCAATCCTCTCGCTGAGACTCTGGAGCTCGACACTCCGTCTGTTTGTGGAATTTCCGAGCAGCGTCCGGCGCAAGACTCTCAGATCCAGAGATTGCTCGCCATCCAGCACGCCGTCCGCCATCATTTCCTGAGGTGAAGTGTGCCACCTGTTGGCTTGCCGCAGATGGCTTGCTAGAGTGTTAAACCCAGTGCTGCGGTATCTCCAGAAGGTAGTTTTTCCCGAAGCTCGCTTAACACCACAAGTCGCTGGATACCTTGAGCATGCTATCTTCTCAACCCCAGTGAAGACCGAACAAAGACGTCGATCGTCTTGTACTCGGCTTGTACTCGGCTTGTTCGAGACGTTCTCATGCGGAATTGCGGTGTTTCCGCATGAGTAGGCTGCCTGGAGAGATATCCATATCTACTTCTACCTCATTCTCTACATCTGATGTCCCATAGTTCTGCGGCTCCATACGTCAGTCCCGTCAGTTCGAGGGGTTCAATAATTCACTGCGCGCGCGTTCCACGTCCTCATTTTGTTCCAAGTCGCAATACAGAACCTACCTTCTCACGACGTCGCTCTGCAGCCAAGGGTCCCTCAGCACATTTGCATCTGCTTGGATATTGAGATATGGCGGGAGGGAAGAAGAAGAAAACAAAGCCCGCCGCTAATCCTGCGAGAGGTTTCGCTACTACCTCGATCGCCTCAAAACCAAAACCGGAAAAGACCAATGATGCGAGTACTGATGCATCAGAGACTGCTTCGATAGCTACTGCGCCGACTTCTGTGACGTCCGAAGATCGCATAGCATCATCACCGTCCAAGGACAAGTCACGCGAGCTTCACGAATTAAGCCCGGAGGAGCTCGAACAGCAACTTGAGACTTCTGAGCTGCAGAACGTCATCGACCAACAAGGGCCGAAGGTTCGAAAGGAATCAGCACGTCAAGTCGCGAGGCTACAGACTGACCGCAGAGTCTTCCGCGGGCAAGCTGACAACCTGACTGTTCGGGACTGGCTGCCGGAAGAGCTTATGCTTCAGATTTTGGATCTCATAGAGGAAGAAGAACACCTCGGAACCCCTTTCCATAACGACAAGCCTACAACCGCCAAGAGCATTCCGGAAGATGATTTGTTGTCAAAGATATGGCAGCTGTACCTTACATTTTCCGACTTGGGCATATCACAACAGCGCGTTAACGAGGCAATCAAATACATCTTAGCACATCCACCGCAAGAAGAAAGTGGTAATCTGTCTTGGGGCCTAACGGAAGCGCTTGATTGGCTCCCTTTGCATAGCGCAAGTGGCGAACTTCTCGATTACGATGCGACCCCGAGGCCTAAGCCTGGTTCGACAGATGGCCCATCTAGAGAGCCTGAAATGCCAGAGGAGGCAAGCCCAGATGCAACTTCGTCGGCCAACCCGCAAAAGAAGCAAGAAGAGGCCAGAAATTCGACCGAGATCAACCAGTCATCCGATGATGACATTGAAGTCAGTGACCTCGAGAGCGACCTTGACCCTGACGAGATGCTCTCGAAGTACCTACAAATCAAGACTCGGCTATACCAGCGGAACTCTGATCTCATCGAGAGCGACGGTGGCTCTGGTAACAAGAAGGCACGCAAGCGACAGAGCAATGCAGCAAAGCCTCCCCGAAAGCTTCTCGTGGCGAGACAAAACTTTTGCAAAGACTGAAGATTATCGAGTCCGATGTACTGTTCGATCAGCAAGCGGCGGACCACAAATGGTCTGAACAGAGGCTCGACATCATCCGGGATCAATCCGAACGCAAGAAGCTGCAGATATCGGAGGAAACTGAGAAGCCACAGAGCAATGGCAACTCAAATGTCGCCATCGAGGAAACACGTGCGGATGATGTGATGAAAGAAGCGGAGGAGATGGCCAATCTACTTCTTCGGGAGAGCAATGCAGATGGTGACTCTGGTTTTCTAAGTGGCATGTTTGACGCGCCGGCAGAGCCCGGTTCGGATGGAGCAAGTGAGATACTAACAGACACTGTGGGCGTCACCAAGCGTAATTTCGGAAAGCTGCCAGGTATGAGTGCTCGAAGAATCCTGGAAGAAGCCTGTCGTGCGAGGGACCCCGGTGCAAGGCTTCAGTTCAAGATGATTTCCCCAACCACATACTCAAGTCGACACTCCGTTACTATCCATTGGTCTAAAGACCAGGAACCCATTGACGCGTCTTTCATGCTAGACGTGACTGTTCGTTCAGTGTCTCGCTCTACGACGATCATGATGACCAAGATTGCGACCCCCGACGTTGCGCAAAGCGAAGGATATGTCTCAACAGCCGCCCTTTTCCTCTTATTCTCTACCTCTCCGAAAGAAGAAAAGGCTGCTTTGCGTCTTCCACCTGCTTTCAGGGATCTCTGGCAAGAGTTCGTAAATGCGAAGAAAGAACGAACAGATACTACGGATCGTGAGACAGTAAAGTCTCTGCGGACACTGATACGGGAACAAGTGGAGAGAGAAGAAGACGAAGACGTTGTGCTCACTGCAAGCTTCAGAAACAGAAGTAAAGGTACAAGCGGAGTTTCCACTCCAGTCAGCTCTGATAAGACGGCTGGCAGAGGCCAAGCAGATGTCTCCCCGCGCTACAAGACCTTTGGGCCAGAAAGACGTCTACGCCCGCCTACCAACAGATGCTCGTCGGCCGTATGAACCTGCCAATGTACCAATTCCGGGATGTTGCTCTTGCTGCTGTTGAACATAACCAAGTCACAATCCTGTGTGGAGAGACGGGTTGCGGTAAGAGCACCCAGATGCCCGCCTTCATTCTTGAACATGAATTGTCTCGTGGTAGACATTGTAAGGTGTACTGTACAGAACCCCGCCGTATCTCGGCCATATCCCTTGCTCAGCGAGTAAGCGAAGAACTCGGTGAGGGCAGGGGATCTGTGGGAACTGCACGTTCTCTGGTTGGCTATGCTATTCGTCTGGAATCGCAGACCGTGGCGCAGACCCGTCTCGTATACGCAACGGTTGGAATCGTTCTTCGAATGCTTGAGTCAGCCAAGGAACTTGACGGCATCACACACCTCGTCATAGATGAGATACACGAGCGCAGGTAAGCTAACGTACCACGATTGGGGTGGGTAGTTTCTCACGCTTTCTTAGTATCGACACCGACTTTCTTTTAATCGTCCTGAAAAGTCTTATGACAAGGCGCCCTGATTTGAAGGTCGTGCTTATGAGCGCTACTGTAGACGCCGATCGCTTCTCGAGATATCTTGACAATGCCCCGATTGTGACGGTGCCTGGCCGTACCTTCCCCGTGCAGGCCAAATTTCTCGAGGATGCCATCGAGCTGACTGGCTACTCTCCGGAAAACGACTCGAACAACGCTCAAAGAAACGATGACGACGATGAGGCCGACGACGACATGGCTCAACAGACCTCATCAACAACCCAGCAGCACCTTGTCGGATACAGTCCCAAGACAGTGAAGACTTTGGCCAGTTACGATGAGTATAGGGTGGATTACGGCTTGATTCTCAGACTTCTGGAGAAGGTGGCCTACCATCAGCTGTACAGCAACTACAGCAAAGCAATCTTGGTTTTTCTCCCAGGCATCGCTGAAATCCGGCAGCTCAATGAAATGCTCACCGGGCATCCGTCCTTCTCACAAGGCTGGCTGGTGTATCCTTTGCACTCTTCTTTCTCTAGTGAAGAGCAGCAGGCAGCGTTTAACATACCCCCTCCCGGTGTGAGAAAAATCGTACTGGCTACTAATATCGCTGAGACTGGGGTTACTATCCCTGACGTTACATGTGTCATCGACACTGGCAAGCACAAGGAGATGCGGTTCGATGAGCGGCGGCAGCTGTCAAGGTTGATCCAGTCATTCATCTCGAGGGCGAACGCCAAGCAAAGGCGCGGCAGAGCCGGACGTGTACAAGAAGGCATCTGTTTCCACCTCTTCACCAAGTATCGGCACGATGAGATCATGGCTGAACAGCAAACTCCGGAGATGTTGCGGTTATCGCTGCAGGACCTTGTCATGCGGGTCAAAATTTGCAACCTCGGAGACATCGAGCAGGCGTTGTCAGCGGCGTTGGATCCTCCTTCACTCAAGAACATCAGACGAGCTATCGATGCGTTGGTTGAAGTCAATGCACTGACGTCGAGAGAAGAATTGACCCCTCTTGGTCTACAACTGGCCAAATTGCCATTAGATGCTCAATTGGGAAAACTCATTCTGCTCGGAAGCACTTACGGCTGCGTTGACTTCGCCCTCACCACTGCCGCCATCCTGTCCTCCAAATCGCCCTTCCTCGCACCCATGAACGCCAAGAAGCAAGCCGACAGCGTGCGGCTTGGCTTCAAGCGCGGCGACTCGGACCTTCTGACCGCCTACAATGCATACCTGGCCTGGCGTCGTGTCTGCACAACGCCCGGCTCCTCAGAGTTCCAGTTCTGCAAGAAGAACTTCCTGTCTCCCCAAAACCTTGCCAACATCGAGGATCTGAAGAGCCAGCTGCTATCCTCACTCGCCGACGCGGGCTTCGTGAGCCTCGAAGCCGGGGAGCGTGCCGCCTTGTCGCGCGTTCGACAGTCCGGCCGCAACAGGACCTTCGTCTCCGTCCCCTCCGGTCAAAACTTCGCGGACAACAACGACCTCTTGATCAACTCCGTCACCGCCTGGTCCTTCTACCCCAAAGTGCTGGCACGGGACGGCAAGGGCTGGCGCAACATCGCCAACAACCAAGCCGTCAGCCTGCACCCGTCGTCCGTCAACAAAGGCGCCTCCCTCGATGCGAGATTCCTGTCTTTCTATAGCATCATGCAGTCCTCGTCGCGCTTCACCAACGCGCAGGAAACGAGCCCCGTGTCCGACTTCGCGCTCGTGCTGTTGGCCGGCGATGCCGTGTTCAACATGTACGCCGGCGTGATCATCGTGGACGGGAACAGGTTGAGATTCAAGGTCCGTGATTGGCGGACCATGATTGTGCTCAAGACGCTAAGGGCCAAGGCGAGGGATGTGCTGGCACGGTCGCTGAAGAACCCCGGCAGGGAGCCGAGTGAGAGGCAGAAGAAATGGATGGAGGTTTTCTACAAGCTCTTCGAGCGGAATGCGGATGGCGCGAGACGGTGAACACGGGCGAGCCGGGACGTTTTTTCTTTGCCCTCTCGGAAGTCGCGTGACTGGGAAATGTTTTGCAGGGACAAGCGAGGATATAGATGCAGGGCACAGGAAAAGTTTAGGGCAGCTAAAGCGCGCTTGGTAGAACGCGTGCCCAACAAACAGAAGACGATGCTGGTATACAAAGTCATTTGACTATATCCCAACAACGCTTGCATATGTACTCAACGCAGCATTTTTGAACCCAGTCGTTGTATCATCCGGAACGCCTCGCCAAATAAACATGCTAATGGTCATCAAAAGAACACCAAGGACACAAGCCGCCAAAGGACCTTGCGATGAAGCGGGACCCAAATTCCCCCCCCCTCCCTAACCCCGTCAACGCCACCGCGGTTTCTCCTTCACCGACAGCACGCTCCCCTCAAGCCTGCTGTCCCTTCCTCCGCCCTTCTCTCTAGCCTTCGGTTGCGGAAGCACGCTGCTGCTCCTCCTCCCGCTTGGCGTGGCCAACGCGCTCGGCGGGCGAGATCGATACTTGGTCTCTGTGTCAGCGTCGTTCTCATCCGCAAGCGGCGGGCCCAGAAGGCTTTTCCGCCTCGTGCCCGCTGCGGCTTGCTTGCCGGATGCTGGTGTGGTGATGCGGGATCTTGTGTAACTGGCCAACGAGGACGGAGACCGCCCAGCCGCCAGAGGGGTGGTGCTGGGTGGCGCGAGCGGACTGGACGCGGAGGCGGAGAGTTGGCGGCCGAAGGATGGGGTGGAGGGGGATGTTGGTTTTGGTGGGGTCGGGGAGGTGGCGTTGCGGCTTAAGGGGCTCGGGGTGGCGAGCTGTGAGGCTGGGGTGCGTGGAGTGATGGTGCGGCGGGGCACGGGTGTTTTGCGGTATCGAGAGGGTTCCAGGGCGGAGAGGGGGAGGAAGTCGACACTGGCGGAGCCGCTGGTCGAGGTTGAGAAGCGTGGTTTGCCGGCCGGTTGCTTCAATTCGCGGAGGAGGGGGAGGGTGTGCTGGTGTAGGGTTCGATGGGCCTCGTTGGGGATAGTGGAGTCGAGACGCTCCGTATTGAACTCGCCGGTGAAGCTGTTGACCTTGCCGAAAGCGGCGTCCTGCGCGGAATGCTGCTCTGCCAACCTAAGCTTGTAGTGCGCTTTGCAGGAGTACTGATGGCTTTCTTAGCAGACCCGATGGGTGTAGACGCATCATGAAAGCTGCTTTTGCGACTGGTGAGAACCACCGACGATGCAGGTGAGCTCCCTGGGGTATCAATGGCGCTACTGGCTAGAGACCGCTCAGAGGAGAGGATGGTAGAAATCGAGTCGCGGAGTTGCTGGTTTCTCGAGTTCGCAGTGATCTCTTCCAGGCTTATGTCCAGATCGCGCATGTCCGCTTCGAGCGCGTTCCATCGCCGCTTCATGTCTGATTGCAGTCTGAGGATTTCCCCGTTGACGGTCAACCGGTCAAGGACACCCCTGTCAATGATGGCCAGCACACGCTCAATGGCCGGTCCGTAATGGGTCTTCTTAGCCTCGTAGCTTTCAATCATCCTGGCCACAACAGGCATGTTGGCGTGTTGCTCGCCCTTTCCGATAGCCTCTTTCAGCTTGTCGTGACTGCGGGTGACCGACTCGCACATCTTGAGGGCCTGTCGCCCAGCATTGCGGAACACCAGTACCCAGCGGTCCTCGCCAAGCTCTCTTCTTAAAGCCTCAGCATCGCCCTCAAGTTTCTTCCACTGTTCCTCTAGCGCATCTCGCCTCTTCTCGAGTTCTATGCAGGCGGTGGGAAAGACTGGGTTTCCTCTGCAATGAAAAACAGAGAGCCTCATTGGCAGAAAGTCTAGAGAAGCTCTCAAGGGTTGCATGCGTGCGAACAGTGCCAGAAGATTCTGGTCGTCTTTGTCGTTGGAAGCTGGCGGTGAGCGAACTGGGGACGTAGGCGAGAACGGCGGCAGACTGAAGCGGTTGCTTACTGCTGACTTGCGGTTCGAAGGCTTTTCCTCCACAATAGTCGCAAGGTGATTGATATCGACACCGTTCGCTGCCTCGGCAAAGGCTTCAGCTATTACGGACCGATGCCTCTTTTCTTCCATCTCAAAGACCAACCGCCCCAACTCATCTAGCTCCTGTCCAATCTCGCCTAAGACGGTGTTGCATAGCTCCTCCCACTCCATCGCAACCTCTACCTGCTCTTTCACACCCCTCAACGTTTCTTTGACCTTCTGCCATTCCTTGAGGATCCCCTCCATCTGCTCGACATTTGCGCGAAGTTGTTCAGCAGATAAGTCAGAAATGTCCGTTCGCATCTGGAGTTCCTCAATCGCGATGATGTACATCCTAACCATGGTGTCGAACCGGCTGATAGCCGAGTCCACCTCTTCCAGCCCATCTCTTCCTCCTGCTGCGGCCCACTCAACGTCATCCTCCGCGTCCAAGCCATTGAGGACATCCGAAGCCTTCTTCATCCATAGGCGTATCTGTTCCGCTGCGTCTGACAAGGCCTTTGAAGCTGCAACGCAAGTCGAAATCGAAGTGATCCTGGATGACAGAGAAATGGCGTTCGGGAGTTGGATCGAGGTGAGTTGTGACAGCTGGCTTGCAAGGGAGACTCTGGACAGAGTGTAGATGGAGGCAGCGCGGGATATGCCCGAGGCAACGAAATCGCTGTCACTTGCATCGCCGTCCGAGACAGGAGGCCTAGGTGACGTCGCGCCTGGAGTAGCTCCGGCGTCTGGGGTTCCTGATGCGCTCGTTGAGATTGACAAGGGAGTAGCGGAAGAGACGTCTTCAAACTCCTTCTTGGTGTGTAGGTGCAGTCTCGTCTTTCCTATATCCGGAAGCCTATACTTTCTCGTATCCTCTTCAACGTCCGTGTCGGCCATCCTCTCGCTTAAACTGATGATTGACGACTGGTCGCTCGCCAGATCCCTGTTGTCCTCAAGTGCGTGCGCATAGTCCAGTGAGCCATGAAAGAACGGGTGCGCCATTGCTGTGCCTGCCGAAGAGAGCGAAACCTGGAACCTGGAACCCGGGGGCCGGACGAGGAAGTTACGCTTGGGCAATGGCAGCCAGCCCTCTGGTACGTTGGACTGCGATGCCTGATCTATCTCTGACTCCTGTTATGCTCTCGAAATGAACTCCCACGTGCTGCAATTACCGAAAACGGTCTCGGATTGCGCTTGGCTGTACATTCATGATATAGACGCCGTTACGCTACCCGGAGGTCAAAGTAACAGCTGAGCGGAGTATAGCTTGTTCGACCCGCTAACTCGTGGCTTCCGAAGTCTATTTTCGGCGAAGGTTGAAGAAGGTATGGATGAGGGAAGAGTCGAAATGCAATCGCAAAGTCGAGCTTCGCCGTCGTCCAATCTCGCGGCAGTCCGAAGGACCAGGCTGGTTGTGTAGTGAGTGGCTGATGGTTGTTGATTGTTGACGTGTTTCACATGGATTTGACGCGCCCCGGGGTTGGGCTTCTGTGCCGTGACGATGCAAACCCGGAACGAGAACGATCTCCTTTTCCCTCAAGCTCAAGCGCAATCTGCAGTGCGGTAGATCGACTCCAAATGAACGTCTCTGTACCAGTGGGATTGTGTACCCATTCAGCGACTACGAAACGGTCAATAAGGCAACAGCAAACGACAAGGCGGTGATGCGGACATGCAGAACGATCCCCATCCTAGCCCCTGCTCTACGGGAGACGTGCCAAGCCTGTCGTTTTTCTGGAACACTGTCCGGGCCGTTTACATGAACTATATGCCCCTCCCGAGACATCTACACCCTGACCGTTGTTCCGCGAGAAAGCAGAAGCCAGGAGGGTGTAAACTCAGAATGGTCGATGGGAGGTCGGAAGCATGCATGTATGATCGTATCAGACACCACTAGCATTACGAAAGATAGAAAGGCTATGAACATGACTAGCAACTTGGGTATCCGTAACAATCCATCGCTGACAACGAACAGCGAGATGGAACGAGAGTTTTCAAACCACCGCTTCACACACAAAACGCTCTGGGCCATCAGTGTTCCGCTTGCACTTCAACACCCTGGACGAGCAGCTCCGGTGGCCGTCTCTCCGCGTTGGCTTCTGCCTCTGCCCACTCCCTGACGAACTCTTCCCTCACGCCCTTGCACCAAACCAGCACTGCTTCGTCGAATTGCTTCCATGCAGCCGCGTCCTTGCCCGTAACCACGTCCATGACGTTGACGGTCAACTTGATCTCCCATCGTAGTTCGGCAGCCTTGATCCAGTATCGAAGGTTGTCCGCGCACCGGTAAGGCTTGGCGGTATCTGTGTGGAATGTCTTGACCTCGTTGAACCGCCGCTTGGACCGCTCGATGATCTCGTTGTGGAGGCATACGAGCCTCAAGCCGTTGCTGAGTACCTCGAGAAACGGCGATGGTCCATCTTCCGGCAGCTCAGTCCATTGCGGCAGGGGCTCGTCGTTCGTATCGAAGGTGTTGAGGAAGAGCCATTCCCGCTCACGTTCGCGACCTTCCCAATGCCCACTCTGCCATTGCCATTGGTTACGATGTACTCGCTCTTCTCGCTCCTGCTCCTCCTCGCGTGACAACAGAGTGTGTATGCTCTCAATCCAGCCTAGAATGCCCTGACGCTCCGTCTGTCGGATCCCTCCTCTGAACTCTCTGTTCGCTGTCCGCTTGAGGATCTCCAGCACCTGGTAGAGATCAGACCGTATCTCGCGTTCCGATCGAACGGCGTAAAGCTTCTGCGGGTGGGTGTGTGAGGTGTAGTAGTTCTTCGCGGCTCGAATGGCAAGCGTTACAATGTCCAGCATGTGCATGCCCTGAACTTCATACCACCCCTGCTTCTCCTTCTCCGATGGTTTGGGCGAGGCTGTTGGGCTTGATTTTCCAGACTCACCCACTTGCCCATCATTTGACTCTTCGAGCAATTTTCGAGCATCTTCCAGGGTTTCTCTGAGTTCTCGTCGAAGGACCGGCATGTCCGGAAGCGGTTGCAGGTACGGTTCTTTGTGCTTGTACGTGCTCACAGTCGGTGGCAGCATCATGGGTTCAAGGGAGTCGTTCCAGGGCTCTTCGGTAGCATGCATGTCTGTGGGACTGCTGACGAAGCCTTGTTGGTCCGGGTTGCTTATACCCAAGCCTCCGTATACCGACAAACCATCTGTTGACAAGGGCGGTGTGATAGGGTCGGATTCGGTGACTATGACCGGCTCTATGGTCGTGCTTCCTGACGTCTTCCTCTTCTCCCTTGCTAGTTGTGCACCTTTTCCGTCCAACAAGCCCGTCCTGGCAAAGTAATATTGCATGTGGGCTATGCTTCCAAGACTCATCACGCTGTCACGGTTGCGTGCAGAGTCTGCAAATGACGTCCCCTGTGGACGCATGTATCCTCGACGACGCGTTCCACCTTCCGAAACGGATCGTGCTGATTGTGTCGACACGGTAGAATTCGCAGAGACAGAGCGGTCGAGGAGTGGACAAGCTCCCAAGGCCAGCGAAGGCGAGACACTCGGTGAGGGAGAACCCGGCCGCAGAACGGGGAGTTGCTGCTGCTCATCGGCGGACTGATATCAGCCATGGTGTGGAGGTGGAGGTGGAGGTGGAGGTAGTCGAATGCTTCCGTGAAAGAATATGTTCTCGGTAGACGATCCTCGAGTGTTAACTCGCTTCCGCTCCTGTTCCCGTTGGGAGTCGGGTGACAGACATGTGAATATTCTATTCTCTCATCTGGGTGCCCTGTGCTTTACGTGGAGATGCGGTCGGTGTCTCTGAGTCCGGGCAACAGCATCGTAGCGTGGTGGAAAGGGGCACGCGCGGCTGGTAGACAATCTCCAGCTGCTCTAATTTGAAACGCGAGCACGGTCCCCGGCCAGCGCATTCACAACATGTGGCAACCGTGAAGGCGCAGGAGCATGGTAACGGGCCCGATTCGACATAGCGAATTCAGAATGCTGCAGCAAGTGTATCTGCATCGCATAGCCTACGGACATGAAGAAAAGACGGTTGGAGGCAGACAACTCAATCAGAAGAAAGTCTCGAACTAACAAACAACGGTCCCTGGGATAAACAAATGACATCATCCTGCATTCTCGCCACAGCTGTCCACACGACCTCATCCATGATGAGAGGCAATTATCTGCCTGAACTACAGCACGCAAAGCTCTGGTTTATCTTGCACAACCCATATCTAAACGACAGATTCGTGAATGAGGAGATTCACCACCACAGCCCGCATCATGTCGAAACGCGTACGCCGTTGGTCTATCAGATGGGGAAAACGTCACGGCTAATTACATGTTAGATTTCCTTCAAGGTCGAGGGTGAGGTTCAGGGGGTCAACTTCAGGCATGTGCATCAGTCTCTCGATCAGACAGGCGTAGGCTAACGGGACAAAGGTCTTTTGCCGTGGAGCAAGCCCAAGGTCTCAACCTCACTGGCAAAGTTCAGAATGCCTCTGATGGCTCCGTCAGTACACCCAACTTCAATAAAATCATAGTGGAGCTGATGGTCCGTTACAGGTGACTGGCGAAGCTCAAGGCGACTCCAGCGCCCTCGACAAGTTCGTACAGCACCTCAACAAGGGCCCATCGGCCGCCAAGGTCTCCAAGGTCGACACGAAGGAGATCTCGACTAAGCAGGGAGAAAGCGACTTTTCCCAGTAGATGCTCGGGGATCTATGAGCTGCGCCCAGCACTGCCTGGTCCACTTTTACGATCTTGTACCCTAGTTGAGTAGATTGCTCTTTATGACATGCTTCCATCGAGCGGCTGCCGTTTAGCTGCCATTCTTGTGTGTTGTGACAGCAATCGTCAGCTTCTCACCACACTGGCCGTTGTGGTGATCGGAGAGGGGAACGGAGTGGGTAAGGACGTCCAAGAGTAGTAATATCGTACTTCGGCTAGGCGAGCCCAGCTCTAATGTTGCTGCTCCTACACGAAGAGTGAAGAGGTCGTTCTTGACCAAACCGTCCGTTAGACAAGTACATTCAGTCACAATGATTACGTCTATACCAATCAACGGTTCTTTACGTGTCTTCAGAAGCCGACCTGAGAAGATGGGTAGGGCAATGGTGTGCTGATGCGAACAAAGCTGGATGGCACCGAATCTTGTAGACCTGTATTTTCGACACTGCACATGTTTGATGAACAAGTACTCTGCACGTATGCCCTAAGGATGATCTGTAGAAACCCTGTCAAAATCCCTTGCGGATGGAAGACCGGCCATTGTGGATAGGAGGGAAAGACACGATCTGTACTTGCTCAAATCTGCTTGATAGTGCTACCATTAGGATTTCCACAGCCTATGGACTCGAAATCAATATGACCTGTGAAAAGACTTAATTCCATATTTACTCCAGGTTACTTTGTTTGGACTCGGGAAGTCTTCCCACGTACCGTTTGGGGACGACGGAGGGTGTGAAACGATGGATATCTGGGTATAGTACAGCAGAACACATAGCTCCTTGATAGCGAAAACAAAGCCTTGTAGACCTCTTCTTTTCTCTCCTGAGGGGTATCGCGCATGCCAGCCTTACGCAGCAAAGAATATGCGAGCAACATGAGAAACTCCTTACCAACCTCAACACCACCTCGCCGTCACGCCTGCTCGTGCCCAATCGTACACTTGTACAGCTCCGCAACCTCTTCGCTTAGACCACGATTCATTTCTCTTGCGAACCACGATCCATGCCGTCTTCTTCATCATCGCCCTCCCTGATCTGAAGGAATGGATGCCTCAAGGCGTCGTTTGCGGTGATTCTCTTGGCCGGATCCAGCTCCAAACAACAGCGCATGAACTCCACGGCCTCTGTCTCCTCAGCTGTTAATCCGCCACCCTGCTCTTTCTTGTTGCGATTAGTGCACCACAGCAAGATCTTCTCCCAGCTATGTCCGCCCTCCGAGATGGTGGGGATGGTAGTCTGGAGCACCTGGCCGTGCAGGGACGCGCACTCCTGCATGCGACGCTTGCCGAATATGGTACACAGTTCGATAAACGCATCGATATCGTCTGCGCTGTGGAAAAAGGAAACCGCCGAGAGAGTAGGGTCAGCAGGATGACGCCGCACGACCACACATCGATGCTGCACGTCTGCGCCGTGCACTTCAGCAGCACTTCCGGCGCGCGAAAGCCTCTTGTTCCTGCCCTGTTTGCACGCCGCGAATGCCGCTGGTCTTCCTTGGGATACATGATCGGTGCGTCGCGGTCCATGGCGCGGTGGTGGGCCTTCGTCTTCGCGTACGCGGAGTGCTGGATCCGCCGCCGTCTGTCCTCAGGGTCGTAGCTGCAGTTACAGGCATACCAGTCTGTACCTTCACGCTCAGCGAGTCCGAAATCGACGAGCACACCCCGCCGCGAGCCAGGCGAGTACAGGAAGTTTGTCGGCTTGATGTCGCGGTGGATAATGCGCTTTTCGTGCACGGCGGCGACGGCGGTGAAGAGAGAGGTGAAGTAATATCGCATCTCTGGTATTGGCATGTCCCGGAAGTACTCCCGGAAGTCGCGATGTTGGAAGTAGGGGAGTACGGCGATGACTTGATCTTGGTGGCGGAAGGCGGTGATGAGCGGACACACGTTGGGTGAGTCTCTGAGGTCGTAGAGGAGTTCGAGCTCGTTGAAAATGCGCATGGGTGAGGATGTCACGTAAATCTTTTGATGGCGACATAACGCGGTTTCGGCTTGCGCTGGGGTTCTGCGGCGTGCTTGCTGTGTGGCAAGGCCTTCTCGTCTTGGTTCCAGTCGTTTTGGTAACGGTCGTACAATAGGTCCTCTGCCTTATAGACAGTAGAGAAGGTGCCTGGAAGGAGTCAACGGTTACAACTATGGAAAAAGGTACATGACGCTACGTACCTTCACCAATACGGTTGATGAGCTTATAACGCTGGGTGATGTTCCTGAACGACTGCTCAAAACGCTCCATGTCTTCGGCCACGCATTCCTCAACCTCTTCCTCACTCTCGCCGTCATGAGTACAGCCGCTCTCTTCTAGGGGTCCCCGGGACTCGTCCATCTGCTCTGCCTCTTCCGTCTCAGCCTCATCGTACACGTGCTCCCGCTGGTCTCGGTGAACATCGACTTCGTTGGTGGTCATCCTCATCCGCTTCACGGTTGCCATTTTGACTCTCACTTCAGTCTCCTCCGAGCTTCGTGTATTCAGGTTGCTCCGACAGAAAGTTCATGCGTGATATTATTGTTGTGTTTTGATGTGCGCTTTCCCTCGACCATCTAATTACGCTCGAACGCGATAATCCCGCGCTAATCTGCAACCACTTTGCCCCATCCGGAAGCTGTACCGAGGAGTAAACAAACATTACATCCCACTCTGATACGTCTGTATACAGAACCAACAGCGACCATCTCGACCAGTTCCAGGAGCGCTTTGCGCGCATTGCCCAATATGGAGTCCTCTATCGATTTCGACATCAACGAGACTCTGAAGAGATACCAGGACGACCCTCTCTCGATCACAACACCGGAAGCCGATGCAGAGCTGGTCGACTGTGAACATGATCCGGAGTCTTTGACGGGCGCGTTGGTTAACGGCGTGCTCAACCCGATCGTGGACGCGGTTGCGGAAAACCCAGAAGCGCTTGCGCGCAACCAGATATTTGACTCTTTGCAGTTTCTTCTCAAGTGCGCACCCACCGTTCCTTTTGAGTCTCAACCGTATATACACGTGCCTGACTGCGAGCTCTTCGCCCAATCTAGGCAATCATCCTCTGTTCCTTCTACTACCCTCAGTAAAATACTGGATCTGCTGGTTTCTGGCATCGGCGCAGAAGCAGAAATAATCAACAATGACATCGAGGCGGAAGAGCAGGAAACATTACAGCAGCACAAAAAACTGTTGGAGATGTTTGCCTTTTTGCTACAATGGTCATTAGCAGCTGTGGAAGCCAAGGCCTCTGAGAAGTCAGCAATACCCGCCGCGCGAGGGAAGAAGGGACCTAAGGCGAAGAATGCCGGAAACAAAGAAGCCAACTGGGATCCTTCGTCGCAGATCCAGACTGCTTTAGACACCATGACGAAGGTGATGAAGTTGAAGTTGTCAAAGGTGTTCGTCACGACGTCGGAGAGAGACACCCTCATAGGTTTGCTCACACGCCCGGTATATCTCATGCTGGAGAACGAGACAAGGGTCAAGAGTACCGCTATGCGAATGCATGCATTCAAGCTTCTTTGTGTTGCCGTCAAGCATCACGGCCATGCGCATGGTGAGATGCGCTCTACTCGATTTGCAAGAGCCGCAACTAACATATAGAAAGGCGCACAAACATCCATCATCCAGAGCTTGACATATTTCGAGCACCTGTCGGAACCCATGGCCGAATTCCTCCATATCCTGTCTGAACAATACGATTACCCGCAATTAGCTGAGGAGGTGCTTCGTGAGCTCAGCAATAAGGAGTTCAATAGCAATGACTTGAAGGGACCGAAGTCTGTCTCGACTTTCATTGCAAGGCTGTCTGAGCTTGCTCCACGAATCGTGATCAAGCAAGTAATGTTGCTCGCAAAGCTTCTGGACAGCGAGGTATGGACGCTCACCCACATGGAAAGAACGCAAACTGACACGAGGACTAGTCCTATACTCTCCGCTGCGCCATCATTGAGGTGTGCGGCAACCTTATTGGCATGCTTAGCAAGCAAGAAAGCGAAGAGCGAAGCGAAAACCACAAAGGCCAGATCAACGCATTCTTCGATGTACTCGAAGAGCGCTTCCTGGACGTTAACCCGTACTGCAGATGTCGCGCCATTCAGGTATACATGAAGCTGTGCGATCTGGAAACTAAATTCCCTAAGCGACGACACACGGCTGCGGAGCTGGCTACGCGGAGTTTGGAGGATAAAAGCAGCAATGTCCGGAGAAACGCGATCAAGCTCCTGGGAAAACTCATTTCTACTCACCCGTTTGCTGTGCTTCATGGTGGCCAGCTTTCCTTCGCCGAGTGGGACGGGAGACTCCAGGGTTGCGAGGCGGAACTCAACGCTCTCAAGCCTCCTGAGGAGACAGGTTTGCAGGAGAGGACCGAAGCAACAGTAGACGAAGAACTTCTTGAAGATGCTACGCAAGCTTCACCTACGAAAGATTCCGCCCCGATGTCCGAGGAGGAACGGCAAGCAGCATACGAAAAAGCCGTCAAAGACGCTGCGAATGCGGAGTTGGCAAACAAGCTCCAGCTTACCCGGCGATACTACATCGAAGCCCTGCGCTTCATCGAGGTCATCCACGCAGCTTCGCCAATCGTCGTGCAGCTGCTTTCATCCAAGAACAAGTCCGAGGTGATAGAAGCCATGGATTTCTTCGTCATTGCCGATGCGTACAAGATAGAGACTGCGCGTTCCGGCATCCGGCGTATGTTACGCCTAATCTGGACCAAGGGCAACAGCGATGAAGGGAAAGGTGTCCAAACCCACCTCATCGAATGCTACAAAGGTCTCTTTTTCGACGCTCCGGACGGCTTCTCGCCCAACGATGCGGCGAATTATGTCGCAAGGAATATGATCAGTCTTACCTTTGGCGCCACTTCCGCTGAACTGACCAGCCTAGAACAACTGCTGAGTACGATGATGAAGGGCGAACTGATCAGCGAGTTGGTCATTCAGAAGTTGTGGCAGGTGTATGGAGTGCAGCGTAAAGAAATCTCTAAGAACCAACGTCGCGGCGCCATCATCGTCCTCGGAATGCTTGGGCTCGCCGATCCGGAGGTTATCGTCAAAGAGATGGAGATCTGTCTCCGAATTGGTCTCGGTTCGTTGGGCAGGGCGGATCTCGGTTTGGCGAGATACACCTGCATCGCTTTGATGCGTATGAACGCGAGCAAACAGACGAAAGGTGTTACTGCTGCGCCAGCTACTACGAGATTACCGAACGACCATGCCGTGCTTGTCCGATTGGCTGCCATGAGCGAGGTACGGTCGTCGAGCAAAGAGTGGTATGGACTCATGGAGCAGGTCATTGGTGCCATCTATGCCCTGTCGCAGCACCCGGACGTTTTATGCACTGAAATCATAAGGCGCAAGACAAAGGCCGTCTTTGCACCACAAGCAGCCAAGCCATCCGAAGACGTGGACATGATGGATGTCGACGAAGGGGAGAACGCTCCACCGTCGCCACCGCCTGGAGAGAAAGCCGCCACCGAAGAGTGTTCCGGCAAGGGTGACTCAGCGCTCGCACTCTCCCAATTGCTCTTCACGGTCGGTCACGTTGCAATCAAACAGATCGTACATCTTGAGCTCTGTGAGCAGGACTTCAAACGCAGGAAAGCTGAGAAGGAAAAGACCGCGCCAGCCGCTTCAGCGTCGCCAGTCAAGAAAGGGTCAAAGGCTTCCGGCAAGAAGGGCGACGCCCAAAAGCAGGAGGAGCAGGATGAACTGGACCTCATCGCTGGCACTACAGAAGACGACTTCACCGAAGCTATGGCGCACGTCAGAGAGCGCGAGCTGCTGTACGGATCGCAATCCTTGCTGTCCAACTTCGGTCCGCTGGTGATGGAGATTTGCAGCAACAACACCTCGTACCCGAACAAAGACCTCCAAGCACAAGCAGCGCTCTGCATGGCCAAGCTCATGTGCGTCAGCTCCGAGTACTGCGAGCAAAACCTCGGGCTCCTCATCACCATCCTGGAGCGCAGCCAAGACGCGACAACGCGCAGCAACCTGGTGGTAGCGCTCGGCGACATGGCCGTATGCTTTAACCATCTCATCGACGAGAACACGGACTACCTGTACCGCCGCCTCTCGGATCCGTCGCTGCCGGTCAAGCGCACCTGTCTCATGACGCTTACGTTCCTAATCTTGGCAGGACAGGTTAAGGTCAAGGGCCAGCTGGGTGAGATGGCCAAGTGCGTCGAAGACGGTGACGAGCGCGTGCGCGAGATGAGCAGGATGTTCTTCAGCGAGCTAGCTGGCAAGGACAACGCCGTCTACAACCACTTCGTCGACATGTTCAGTTTGCTCAGTATGGATGAGGCGCTGGAGGAAGACCAGTTTAGGAAGATTGTCAAATTCTTGGCTGGGTTTATCGAGAAGGTGAGTCCTGACGATCCATGTCGGGGAAGTTATCCTGGCAACATAGTGCTAACGTTGGGATGTCGCAGGACAAACATGCGAAGCAGTTGGCTAACAAGCTTGCGGCGAGGTTGGCGAGGGTGGAGAGTGAGCGCCAGTGGAGCGATGTCGCGTACGCGCTTGGTTTGCTGCAACATAAGGACGAGGAGATTGCAAAGGTCGTTGCTGAGGGGTACAAGGTTGTACAAGCTGCTGCTTGATGGACATGTTTGGCAGCCTCATGTCGTAATGTTTTCTCGTTAGCTGGCTATGGACCGGATTCGCTGGACGTGTGATGATATGGGCATTGGGTGCGGGCGTTTGGTGGACGGAGCAGCAGATACCCGACTGGACGAATTTCACTGTTACTTCAATCGCCTTTGATCATGCGTATACAGATATACATGGCATCTGCAGGTGCATGTAAGGTGTATAGAGGGTGTAGTAGGGTGCAGTATGATCTTCGGGTTGCCCGCTCGGTTCGGTTGTGGTAGGCTTCGGCTCTCTTGCGGCTTGACGCGGCCAGATCGGAGAGAGAGAGAGGAGAGGAGAGAAGCTCAAGCTTGCCCAAAAGCATCATCAAACGCCTCATCTCAACCTCCCTCCATACCCATACCACAATCGCTCTACCCTTTCTTGCTCCCCTGCCTTCCATCTTCCTCTCGCCGTCGCTCGCAATGTTCAGCAAGTTAATACCTCGCGCCTCCTCGAGGCAGCTCCTCCGCCCAGCGGGCAACACCTTCCGCGCTACTCCATCCACACTCTACCTCGTCGACCGGTCACAGTACAGGAGAGGCTACGCCACCGAGGCCGGTATGCTATTCACGGACATTTCGACCTGAGGAAAGACTGACGGACTCTACTAGAGGAGAGGGATCTCGTCATCATTGGTGGTGGTGTCGCTGGTTACGTCGCTGCTATCAAGGCCGGCCAAGAGGGCTTGAAGGTGCGCTCTCTCCCTCCAATATCGCCCACATGTGATTGCAAGAACCGGAAGCTGAAGAGTGTGTCCACAGGTCGCATGCATAGAAAAGCGCGGCGCTTTGGGCGGTACCTGTTTGAACGTCGGCTGCATTCCCTCGAAATCCCTGCTTAACAACTCCCACCTCTACCACCAGATCCTCCACGACACAAAAAAGCGCGGTATTGAGGTCGGTGATGTCAAGTTGAACCTCGAGCAGATGATGAAGGCCAAGGACACCTCCGTCGCTGGTTTGACCAAGGGTGTGGAGTTCCTTTTCAAGAAGAACAACGTCGAATACATCAAGGGAACTGGCGCATTCGTGGACGAGCACACCGTGGCTGTCAACCTGGTTGAGGGCGGCGAGACCACCGTGCGCGGAAAGAACATCATCATCGCGACTGGCAGTGAGGCGACTCCATTCCCAGGTCTTACCATTGACGAGAAGAAGGTCATCACCAGCACTGGCGCGATCGCCCTGAGAAAGGTGCCCAAGAAGATGGTTGTCATTGGCGGTGGTATCATCGGTTTGGAGATGGGCAGTGTGTGGAGCAGGTTGGGTGCTGAGGTTACGGTTGTCGAGTTCCTTGGCCAGATTGGTGGACCTGGTATGGACGCCGACATCGCCAAGCAGGCCCAGAAGATTCTGCAGAAGCAGGGTATCAAGTTCAAGACCAACACCAAGGTCACCAAGGGTGATGACAGCGGCGCGACTGTCAAGCTGAGCATTGAGGCCGCCAAGGGTGGAAAGGAGGAGGTGGTGAGTACACTGCATTCCAATCGTACATCCACTCAGTACAGTATTCACTAACTTTACTTCTCCCAGCTCGACGCCGACGTCGTTCTCGTCGCCATCGGCCGCCGTCCCTACACCGCCGGCCTGAACCTTGAGGGCATCGGCCTCGAGACCGACAAGCGCGGCCGCCTTGTGATCGACCAGGAGTACCGCACCAAGATCCCCCACATCCGTGTCATCGGTGACTGCACCTTCGGTCCCATGCTTGCCCATAAGGCCGAGGAAGAATCCGTGGCAGCCATCGAGTACATCACCAAGGGCTACGGCCACGTGAACTACAACGCCATCCCATCCGTCATGTACACCCACCCCGAAGTCGCCTGGGTCGGGCAAAACGAAGCCGAAGTCAAAGAGTCCGGCGTCAAGTACAAGACCGGCAGCTTCCCATTCTCGGCCAACTCGCGCGCAAAGACCAACCTGGACACCGAGGGAATGGTCAAGTTCATCGCCGACGCCGAGACCGACCGCATCCTGGGCATCCACATCGTGGGCCCCAACGCCGGCGAGATGATCGCCGAGGGCACCCTGGCGCTCGAGTACGGTGCTAGCACCGAGGATGTCGGAAGGACGTCCCACGCACACCCGACGCTCGCCGAGGCGTTCAAGGAGGCTGCTATGGCTACTTATGGAAAGGCTATCCACTACTAGACGCGACTTCACGGTAGCGAGTATTTGGCAGGGGGCGAAGGGAGCGAATGTGGCGTGCCGGGTAGAAATGAAAAACGGGGCGGAAAGAACAGACAAATAAGGAGAGTGGGAAAGGAGATGGGGGGAGGATTAATGAAAGGTTGGGGAGGGTTGTCCCCTTTCGTCAGCTGGGCAACAGTCGTGGTTTCGGCCCCAAACCCAGGAGATCCGGGGGTTTTGAGGAGAAGAGGGTTGTGCATATTAGGTGTAAGATATCACTGCCATGCAAAGTGCGATTTCTTTTTTCTGTTGTTTCTCGTTCTGGAAACAGTTGGAGTACATGGTGGTGTTGAAAACTTCTTTTTCGGATTTCTCTGACTTTTTGCGTGTATTCGGCGTGCTACTGCCGATTCTACGTCCGCTCGTCTGCCACTGCATAGCAGTTTCACACCCCCCCCTTCCCCTCCCGCTCCTGCTAACAGAACGCGGTGACGCCTACTCGGGCATGCCGACATCGCTCTTTTTGATCGGGTTACATTGCACTCGACTGTCGCCTCTCCCCGCACCCGCTGAAACCAAGAGACTAGAATTCGTTTCCTC
Source organism: Taxawa tesnikishii (nom. ined.) (assembly GCA_030247885.1). Taxonomy (NCBI): domain Eukaryota; kingdom Fungi; phylum Ascomycota; class Dothideomycetes; order Dothideales; species Taxawa tesnikishii (nom. ined.). The sequence continues at coordinate 223,537 of JAPDRO010000017.1, read as the reverse complement.
CCAGCCCGTCTCGTCCATGATGCAAAGGATACAGGAGCCCCGAACTCCTGATACCGACCGCGGGAAGTGGGGAAGCAAGAAGCGTCTCAAACCCCGCTTTAAGGCCTGCAGCGGCCCATGTATCTCGGGTACATACAGCAGTCCCTGACGGTATGCTGCTTGCACAGCCAAGCGAGGAAGCGCTCGAGGCCCAGGCCGTAGCCGCCGTGAGGGCTGGTGCCGTACCTTCTCTGGTCCGTGTACCAGTAGTAAGGGTCGGCGGGGATGCCCTCGTGCTTGTAGGCGGCCATCAGTTCGTCCCAGTCGTCCATGCGCATGGAACCGCCGATGATTTCGCCCACGCCGGGCATGAGGCAGTCGACGGACTCGGTCACGCGCGGGTCCTCGGGGTCCTTTTGCATGTAGAAGGCCTTGATCTCGGCGGGGAAATGGGTCAGGAAGATGGGCTGGTTGATGATGTCGGTCATCTTGCGCTCGGCAGCTTCGGCGATATCGTCACCGAACTTGTGCGGCTGCCCGTCCTCGTTTGGGATGTCGTGCTCGACGAGCCATTGGATGGCGTCCGAGTACTTCATCCGCTTGAAGGGCCGTTCGGGCATCTTGAAGTCGGGGTTGAGTTCGGAGATGTAGCGTGCGATGACTGGGTCGGACATGGTGATCTCGAGGACTCGGCACATGACGTGCTCGAGGTGGTCGAGCAGGTCGGTGAAGGTGATGAAGTCGAGCTCTGCCTCGATGTGGGTGTACTCGGACAGATGACGACGGGTGAGGGACTTTTCGGCGCGGAAGGATTTCTCGATACAGTACACGTCTCCCATGCTGGGCAGCACGGTCTCCAGGTAGAGTTGCGAGCTCTGGGTCAAGAAAGCCTGTTCGCCGTAGTAATCGAACTTGAAAAGGGTCGCACCTCCCTCCACTACAAAACCGTTAGCTGTATGCTTTTCGAGTGGTGATCTGGAACAAACCTTGGGTTTGGACCAGTGCAGGCGGCGAAACCTTGCGCATCTTCAACTCCTTAAAGGTCTGGTGGAAAGCGAACTCGACGGCGTCGCGCACAAACATGACGGCACTAGCAGTCTCACCACGAAGGGTGAGGTGGCGCATATCAAGAAGAGTTTGTGCATCACCGCCAGCAGAAACCTTGTTGGTGATAGCCTCGTCACCGCCGGGTGCCTTCCAGCCCTTGTTGATCCTGAAGAAGTCGGCGTGCAGTTCGCGGTTGTCGGGTGCGTGGGCGCCTGCAGGAACCTCCCACATCTCACCGAAGATTTCCATGGAAGTCTCACGTGTCAGAGTGAGGGCGTCGTAGGTTTTGGCCAGGTTGCCGGTCAAGACACATTGGAGGTAGCCATAGCCGTCGCGCAGTGTGATGAAGAGGACCTCCTTCTGGTTGCGGAATCTGTGCACGCGACCGAAGACGCGCACTCTGGATCCTCGTTGGTCGCTCTTGAGGTCGACATCCTTGCTGTCCTTGGTACCCGCCTTCCGCAACTTGACGATGGCGGGATCCTTCTCATCCAGTTTTATGCGAACCTATTCCAATTAGTCTCTCTCGATGTTATTCTTGAAAGAGGCGGTAGACGTACGGCCTTGGGCAAGCTGGTATCTTCTTCGAGAACAATCTTCTTAGCTTCCTCCAGCACTTTCTGTCTCTCCTCCTCAAGCTTCTTTTCCCGAATAGCAAGTTCGGCAGCCTTGGCGTCCTTCTTCTTCTGCTGGTCAGCGAAGTTGGCAGCCTTCTTCAAGGCAGCCTTGGCGGCGGGTTTCCATTCCTCCTTCTTTATAGGTTCTGCGCCGTCGACAGCTGGCTCGGCTTCGCGCTTCTTGACGAGGTACTCGACAGTGTTGGTGTGCTGGAGGTAGGCGTGTTGCAGCGACTTGAATGGAGCCTGTTCTGTGATACGGGTCGGCGCGAGTTCAACGTCGGCTGCTCGAATGCCCACGTACCTGAGCCGGTTGCTTCAGAAGAATCGCGTCCAATTTCCTCGTCAATATATATTTGCTTCTTGTCTGCGTCCGCCATGGCGAGCAGAGTGAGAGTGTTTGCTGAAGCAGTTGGTATGTGGTGGTGCTTTGTTTGACGACGGGACGAGTTCCTAATAAATTTTGGAAATTGAGTCGGTGAATGTGACTCTGACTCTTACTCTGATCCTGACCCTGACCTGAGATAGCCAGCCCCACGCGATAGTGGGATGGGATGTTCTCGGTCCACGTCCCGGGGTTCAAGCAGTACTGCAAGCGAAGGCGGTCCGGCAAGCGCGAGCAGCCCGAGCAGCTAGAACGGCCTTTATAATGATGGGCGAGTTGGCATCGTTTCAAACGGGTCCGCGACAAGCTTCCCTCAGGGCTGTGCAGGCTGTGGCTTCTGGCTTCTGGCTTCTGGCTTCTGGCTTCTGGCTTCTGGCTTCTGGCTTCTGGCTTCTGTTCTCCGCACGGCAACAGCTCTCCCTCCCGTGTGTGTGAAGTAAACAACCCTCTGGAGCGGCCAGACACGTGCGTCCTTATCGTCGCACTCCTCGACCTGCTTCTTGCATGCTGCCCAAACCCACACGAAATTGCCGGTCTAACGGCGCACGACGTGATATGCCACAAACGACATGAACCACCCTTCTCGCTTCTTGTATACTCGATGATTCCGCAATTCTCATCCAAGATCCTGCAATACACGTACCTTGTTTGGACGAGGCCTGGCGCCTTCCCAATACAGAGGGTTCTGCAAGCTGAAAGCATTCAGTGACAGTGAATGCCGTGACTGCCTGCACCAAACCACAAGCAAACAAGATGGATGTCAGCGTGCAGAAAGCGCTGAGCGACAAGCTCTACGACCGACGCAAAGGCGGCGCTTTAGAGTAAGCCATTCCATTCCATTCCATTCCATTCCACCCCTCGGTACCTGCAACACTCTGCGACAATGCACCTCGAACCGCTCAAGAAGCTGGTCGAATTCCTGGCCGACCCAAGCACGACCATGCCTACGCTTACGACAAGAAGCTGACCAAGGAGCGCTGTAGGCTTGAAAACATTATCCGCGACTCTCTGACTGCCAACGATCACGATAGAATAGCCAAGATCGTTCACCAGCTATGCCACGACTATGCCTACGCCGTCCACCAGCCTCACGCCCGCAATGGAGGTCTCATTGGCTTGGCCGCTGCTGCCATCGCTCTGGGTGGTGTAAGCTTCCCAACATCTCCTTGCTCTCATGTGAGCGACAGCCGCTGAGCGAGAAAGCAGGATGTCGCACGCTACCTCCGCGAGATCGTTCCTCCGGTCCTCGCCTGTTTCTCCGATCAAGATGCTAGGGTCAGATACTACGCATGCGAGAGCATGTACAACATAGCAAAAGTAGCAAAGGGAGAGATACTCATATACTTCAACGATATCTTTGATGCGCTGTGCAAGGTACCCTCGGCCCTCTTACATGCTCAGTTCGGCAGGTTCTGATGTGCAGCGCAGCTCGCAGCGGATACGGAACTTTCTGTCAAAAACGGTGCAGAACTCTTGGATCGTCTAGTGAAAGACATTGTCTCCGAATCGGCGGCCTCCTACGTCTCCATCCTGCACCCGGACGTCCTCCCACCAGGCTCGGTCCTAGACGCCCAGCATGACTTGGACGAACCGCCTACTGCTTTTTCATTACCTCGCTTTATACCCTTGCTCCAGGAGCGAATACATGTCATCAACCCGTTCACCCGCACCTTTCTCGTGTCATGGATTACGTTACTGGATTCGATTCCCGACCTTGAACTTGTAGCTTATCTCCCTTCTTTCCTAGGTGGTCTATTAAAATTCCTTTCCGACCCGAACCAGGACGTCCATACCACTACCAAAGTCGCATTGGACAGATTCCTAGCCGAGATCAAGAAGATTGCTGGCATCAAGAAAGGGATTGCTGAAAGCAGGAGGAGCCATGGAGAGAGCGCGCGCAAGCCATCAGTGTCAAGCGCGAGGAGTGGGAAGAGTGCAAGGAGCGAGGACGGAGCCGCCAGCACAAAGGGGAACGACGAGGACGGCACACGCGCGGAAGGCGAGAACGAGAATGAAGATGGAGATTCGGCAGCCTCGGAATCGCTATCGAGTACTGCGCTGGACGAAAAAGAGGACGATGCGGGAGAGGAGTGGATACCTGGTCAGGATGTGCAGGTCGACCATCCAAAGATACTGGACATCCTCGTTAGATTTCTTAGCGAGTCGTCTGGTAAGCAACTACGCCAACGATTGAGCATATGCGTATCTGACAAGCGTACAGAAGAAGAGATTCAGATCACCACTCTTCGCTGGATCGAGAGTTTCTTCGAAATCTGCCCCAAGGACATACTGCTATTCGTGCCGCGTCTGCTGTCGGAGGTTTTGCCTGCCCTCTCTCACGATGTGGAGCAGGTGAAGCAGTCCGCGAGCCGTGTCAATCAAGCACTCATGGCCTATGTCATGTCTTTGGCGGAGGATCCGAACAGAGTTGTGGCTGCACCACCTGCTCAAGCGCCATCCGGTCAACAGACTCCTGCGACAACAAAGGAGTCGAAAGATGCAGACGGCGCTGAAAGGAGACAGTCCATGCCGCCATCGAGAACTCGGAAGACGACAGCTAGCCCCGATCCCGCAGATGGATTGAAGGCACGTCAAGAAGTTCAGACGCCTCCTCCACCTCCTGCTGCAGAGAATGCCCCGGAACGCTCGCCTTCTCCCAAGTCGTCTACAGATCTCGATTACGAGGCTGCTGTCAACGCGCTGACCCTGCAATTTCTGAACGAGCACGAATCTACCCGAGTTGCCGCTCTCGGGTGGCTCATCATGCTGCACAAGCTGTCGCCGCGAAAGGTATGTCTCCAGGCGTCCTCGTTTGATTGGTAATTTGCTGACCGTAACAGATCCTCGCAATTAACGACGGCACCTTCCCAGCTCTTCTGAAGACGCTTAGTGATCCCGCAGAAGCTGTAGTGATTCGTGACCTCGTGTTGCTGTCGCAGATTTCGAGGAACAGCGACGATTCTTACTTCACCTCCTTCATGGTCAACCTTTTGAAGCTCTTCTGCACCGATCGACGATTGTTGGAGACGAGAGGCAACCTCATCATAAGGCAGCTTTGCCTCAATCTGAGTGCAGAGCGGATATACCGCACGCTTGCCGACTGCCTGGAGAAGGACGAAGTGAGTCGATGCACCGCTCGGTGTCGTGACTGTCTGCTAAACGATATACAGGATGTCGAGTTTGCAAGTATCATGGTACAGAATCTCAACAACAATCTCATCACGGCACCTGAGCTTGCAGATTTGCGAAAGAGACTACGCAACTTGGAAACCCGCGATGGCCAAACCTTCTTCGTCGCTCTCTTCCGCTCTTGGTGCCATAACGCTGTCGCAACATTCTCCCTCTGCCTGCTCGCCCAAGCCTATGAGCAAGCCTACAACCTCCTCCAAATCTTCGCAGACCTCGAAATGACGGTCAACATGCTCATCCAGATCGACAAACTGGTCCAACTCCTCGAATCACCCGTCTTCACCTACCTCCGTCTTCAACTTTTAGAACCCGAACGCTTCCCACACCTCTACAAGTGTCTCTACGGGTTGCTCATGCTGCTTCCGCAGTCCTCCGCCTTCGCCGCCCTGAAAAACAGGCTCAACAGCGTCTCGGCCATCGGCTACCTCCACATCGCACCGCGCACGCAACCCGGCACGCCTTCCGCCATCAGCACGTTCGGCGACCGGCCCAACCGACTCAAGAGCCGCGAAGACGCGCAGGGAATCAAGTGGACCGAACTTTTGGAAAAGTTCCGCGCCACCCAGGACCGCGCTCGGAGAGCGGCCATGCGTCCCGCCGCCACGACCGCGGGCATGGGTCTGCCCAACGGCCTCAGCTTGACCTTCGACGAACCCGACCGTGGTGCGGACGACAGACCCATGGCGCAGCCGGCGTCGGCGGGCGTGGTGGGCAGAGCGGGCGGGCTGAGACCGGCGAGTGCGGCGAGCATGCATCGCAGCAACACCATGCCGGCGGGCGTGGGGAGGGCGGATGCAAGGGGTGATAGGGATAGAGACGCGTCCGGTGGCGGTGCGGGAGCGGGCGTGCAGGGTCACGCAAAGGGAAGAGCAGTCTGAGCCGCTTCGGGATCGCGGGCGGCGTCAAGGGCAGGGGAAGAAGGCGACGTGAGGAGCGCTGGCTGTTGCATCTGGGATGGTTACTCTCACCGACGCGTTTTGTCATGTTATGTGTGCCTTTTGTTGTTCGTTGTCGCACAGCATGGCGCTTGGGCTGCGTGTTTTTCTTTTCTTCTATTTTTTTCGTTTTGTTTTTAGAACATTGGGCCATACGGGTGGCACCTGGGTTGAGTGGTTGTATGAGTTGTATGACGGCAGAATCGCTTCTTTGGCAATCGGGGCCTTTTCGTTCGTGATGATGATGTTGTGTCGGTTCGCTGCTCGCCTTCTGGTTCGAAGTACCCTGTAGTCTCCTGCAAAAACGATGGCGAGTAACCCAGGGAAAGGGTTGATCGCAGATACAGTGAGATGGAAGACGAAGGGCAGGGAACGCGATTGGCTGGCTTGTTCGACATCTGACAAGACTGCTACTACAGCGGATGACGATTACGAGCCGGTTGTCATCTGCTACGGACATACGTGGATAACGTGTTCGTTGAACACGACAACAAGGTCTTGTTCTTGTCGGTTCAAGTGGTATATGTATATATTTATCATTCATATCATAAAAAATCGGGGAAGGAGGGGGGCTCTGTTCTCTCCTACGTACCGTCGCCCCCACTTGTGGAGGAACGAGGTCGAAGGGCAATCACGCCGGAATCCATCCATTTTTTTCACAAGGTATAGACGAATTCCGGATTCTCTCTATCCGTCAGGTCGAGCCATCTGTGAAGAGGTCAGTATGTCTGCAGCACCTGGATGTCCCTGTGGCGGGAAAGAAGAGAGGGGGGAAACTCACTCCTGGTTCTCGAGCTTGACGTAAGTAGGGTCCGCCCTGATAACCTCCTTCTTCTTGTTCTGGCGCCTGCAGTACCAGTAGATGAAGAACATGTCGAACAAGCAGATGCCCCAGCAGCAGATGATGGTGATCTCGGCCGGCACGTACCGGGGCGCGTCCTTGGGCCTGAAGGTCTGCGGACCGATGATGTTACCAACGCAGTATCCGATCAGGTAGAGCGCCGCGACGGTGGTCTTTTTGGTGTATCCGGCGACGTTCGAGGAGATGAGCGACAGGAAGGCCACGAACGGGGTGGGCGACGCCTGCGTCAGGTAGTATCCTCCCAATCGGCCGTTCTTGTTGGCCAATGGCAGGCACACGATGAGCAGCATACCCAGGATGGAGATGAACAGGCCAGAGGTGGCGACCAGGATGCGGTTGCCGAGCTTGTCACCGAGCCAGCCGCATAGGATCAGCATGACAATTTCCACAACACCGCCAGGAGTGCCGTAGAGCAGGGATTCCTCGGCCGTGTATCCAAAGGACGTGATGAGCTGTGAGAAGAAGTTCGAGATGCCGCCGTTCGGGATATCGGCCACGAGCGCGTAGAACACAAAGGCCCAGGTCAATGGGTCGATCAGCGCCTCCTTCAGCTGGTACATTTTAAAGTGCTTGTTGCCGATTCCCTGTTGGTTGATGCGCACACGTTCAACGGCCAGAATGCGGTCTTCCTTCTTCAACCAGCGTGCGTTCATCTGGTTGTCCGGCATGGTGAACAGGAAGATGATTCCGATAACGACCGTCAGCAATCCGGTGACAAGGAACACAATTTTCCAGGGCTCGATGGCAGAGCCGTGGATTGCTGTTCCGCGAGCGATGCCATATGCGACCAGGCCGCCAAAGATCTGCGCAAAGCCGTTGAATGAGAACCAGATTCCCACGCGCGTGCCTTGCTCCTTCTTCGTGTACCATTGGGATGTGAAGAGGGCGAAGCCAGGTGTTACGGCTGCCTCGAAGACACCGAGGAAGAAGCGGACGGCGACGGCGCCGGCGAAGTTGTTGACCGCAGCAAAGCAGGAAAGTGTTGTACCCCACATGATGATGTTGATGGCCGAGTACTTGCCCAGTGGCAGGCGCTGGAGGAGACGGTTGGTTGGGTATTCCCATGCTGTAAAACTAGGTTAGCCAATGTTCCGGAAATCGAGGAGAACAACGATACCGAGATAGCCGAAGTAGAACATGGAGCCAAGCCATTGGTAGTCATCGCCGACAAGTCCGATGTCTTTCTTGATGCCCATGATCGAGGCGTAGGAGATGGTGGTCTTGTCGAGATAGTTCAAACCGTAGACGACACACATGACGGGCATGAGGTTCCAGTCAATCCGTCGCAGAAGCCTCTTGTTCGTCGCCTCGTCCAGCTCGATGACTTGACCCTCCCGGCCCATGAAGGCCTTCATAGCCTCGTCTGCATCGTGAGAATGCTCGAGGATCTTGGCGTCAATGCTGCCGGTGCGGATCGCATCTGCGAGAGGTGCTGGGAGGTCCTTTTCGATATTCGGGTCGGTGTGACCTTTCTTCTCTACGTCTTCTGAAGACATCGTGCTCGTTCAACGCCTCGAAAGGGTGCAGCTACGGAGACCCTAGATGGGGTGAGATGGGAAAGGAGATGGAACAGCAAGCGCGACAGAAGGGAAAGAAAAGAGAGCAACCACTGTATATAAACGGCGTCCCAAAAACTCAGTCTCCAATGGGTGGGAATAACCCGGGATGCAACACCCTCCTACCATATCTACTTAGCTATCTTTTCTCCGCAATCACTCGCCATACCAAGACGAACAACATCACCGATAGGCCGAGATAAGCGTCTCAGATACCCCGTATCCGCTGTCTGGCGGCGGAAACGGACCTCGCGGCATGTGGCATGGCGTGCGGAGGAAAAGAAAGCGTGACAGCCTGCATCGTGTTGACACATGAAATCGTCGAGATAGGCGGTAATCCTTCCTGATGTGGAAGGTAGCAAAAAAGGTTGATGACTGGGGGTTGGCGTTGCAGGGTCTCGCCAAGCCCGAGTGCGGAGAGGCGCGCGGGAGGGAAACAAGACGCGGCAAGAGTGTGTGACAAGACTGCGACAGAAACGCTTCCTTGGACTTCACTGCTCAGAGGCACGGCTGCACTCTCTCAGATGGAATACAAGCTGACGGGGATGCTGCGTTCCAACTTCTTCGACTCGACAGAAGGGCGGCCTCTTTCTTGAAATGGCTCCCCTGTCAGTTGGTGTGCGTTCGTCAAGCCATCTCGCGCTATCCCGTCACGCGCTCCTGCACCTCGCCTCCACAATCTTTGCCAAATACTTGTATGGTGTGTGTGTGCCTCTGCTGCTGCCGGTGTTGTAAACAGCCTCTCCAATAGACTCGGATAATGTGGCTGTGTATTTACTGGCTTTGATGCCTTGTTTGCCGTGTTCCTCAGGCTGGATCTGTATGTTCCAATCGCCCATGATTCAGGAGTCAATGGTTTGTCGACGTTCGCGAGCTGGTTCCTAGATACGTCGCGCAACATCTGTGCCCATTTCGCCTTGATCCGTTGAGCAGCAGCAATTGGTCTACAAACGAGCCAACAGTTCCTGTTGCAGTCTGAACTACGAGCCCGTTGGGTGCGACAAAGATATGTCCGGCATCAATGCATCCAAACCACACCCAACCCTGATTACCCAGCCGGCGACGCGGTCTCATGTGCAAACACTGAAAGATTCAAAGAAAGAGCGTGCCCAGTCAGAGCAGGTCCGATGGAAAATGCTCTGGGATAGACAAATGGGCATCGCCACCAAACCTGTACGATACGTCAAGACGTCCGTACTCACTCTGTCGTGGCAGCCTGAAGAAGACGACCTCGGCGTAGAAAAAGAAGTAAGCATCGAATATGTTGACATGAACGACGATCGGACGTCTGACGCCGTCTCTAGGTGAAGAGCCTATCAGAGGTCTTCAGAAACAGATACGGCTTCAAGGTGCACTCAAAGTCACTGGACACAAGCCAGAATCCAGAACTGCAGGCCTTCAAGTATCTCTTGGATTTTGTATGCGAAGAGGATGCTGAGCATGGTCTCTTAATCGTGTACTACGCTGGGCATGGTTATTCTAAGGCCGATGACACGGGAAACATCAAGCTCTCCGCGTTAGTATCTGGTCCTCCTGCATACCCGTAGGTCACGGCTGACTTCCTCCAGCAATCAATTGTACGGCGGCGATGACGATGAGGCAAAGAGTATCGATTGGTCACACGTCGAGAACGCCATTGCGAAAACAAATTCCGATGTGTTGGTAATTTTCGACTGCTGCCATGCCGGGCTTCTTTGCAGGCCTGCAATGGCCCGTGGATCACGACGCTGCTTTCAGTATCTTGGTGCTTGTGGAGAACGCAGCCGCACTAAGCGAGCTGGCCGAGATTCTTTCACCAGCGCTATGATCTGGGCCCTTGAACAACTCGCCGGCCGAAAGTACTTCCCTGTTACTGAGCTGTGGCGTATGATCACGGAGGCGCCCGACTTTCCCAAGGAGCAGAGCCCTGTCTTCTACGGTTCTCGCTATGAAACGTCTTTGGAGCTCATCTTCATCGCACCCATGCTCCCAGGGGACGAGGACGCTGAAACGCCCATCGGAGACTTTCGTGATGAACAAGAGCCTGATGCCGAAGAGTTTCTCGATATCCGGCTCCATCTTGACCGGCAGCTGGATGAAGGCGACATCAGGAAGATCTGCGAAGCTCTGAAGCATTTGAAACGGACGAGCACGCTCGAGTATCGGCATATCCAGCTTCTAGGAAAGCACAGCCACCATGCGTATAAGCACTGGGCTTGGGATATGTGGAGGCACGGGGTCTCGCAAGCGCGCAGGAGACGCGAAACCCTCACAAGCAAAACCCCTGCGGCACACTCGAACGGAGGTCTCGAACCACCAACAGTTGGTCCAATCACTGACAGTCCAATCTCAGAGGAGCCTCTGTCCGGTGTAACGACCCCTAGGCTCGGCGGTGCAGCAGAACCAGATGAAGTGACACCTTTGCTCCTAGGGAAACCCGCTGGGCAACCCTCTCGAGAGGAGGAACTACCCGACGGAGGCATCATTAGATCGGTCTTCGACGCCGTGCAAGCGTTGCTCAGAGCTCAGGCACGATGCCTCGGTCGAAGGAGAAATAGCAAGGGCCGGACCACGTCCTTTTGATATACCCGATCTGTTATCTGGCCCTAGTGTAACCAGGTGGCGGCGTACAGAGCGAAGCATACACTCTTCGGCATGGATTGATTTCGGCGGAATATCATGGTATACTCTTGTAGTGCTGATCTAATGCTTCTCAATTGTGTTCACCTTCTGACGGTTGCGGGTAGCCTTGCAACCTACATACAGGTCGTAAACTCGTTTGTCAGCATCACCCTTTCCGAGTTCTTTCTGGAGCTGTCGGCTTCGTTATCGTATGATTGTTCGAGTGCCTTGGCACCAGTTCAGCCGCACGCAAGTCCCGCAAGGCTGCAGGTGGTTTACTGTCTTTGCGGGCCGTTTGGCCCCATATGTGGTGCTGTGCCTCTCTCCACCCCTCCTCTACAACATGCAGTGCCCCGTTTGGAAACCTCTAGCGTGCCATGGCTGCTGTGGTTCGGCACACTGCCTCATCGTGCCGTCCTGTTTCCCACAGGACTGCGGCCTCGCACCGGTCAAGCAGCATTAAGAGAGATCTACCGTTATTCAAGCATGACCATATAAGGCAGACTTGCAGCACCCGTCTCACAACAGATACAATCTAGCGCCCAGTCTATCTGCGCTTCCAACGGACGAGGTACTTGGCCCCCGCCCCTCCCAAAAAAAGCCACTGTTGTGCGAACCGCTGTCAAACCCTATCACCATGACGGACCAGGTAAGACTTGAACAGGATTCTCGTGCGGTACGGCGCGCGCGATTCTGAACTCCGAGGCTGAGATTGGAGCAGCGTAAGAAAAGGGACATCACACCGCCTGAGTACCGCGACAAGGTAAAGGATGCGAAGAACAAGAAAGCAGTAGGTTTTAACTCCCTGAATGCGTAGCGGGAACCGTACCGTCGTATGCTCATCGTTCGTTTTAAGGAAGTTCGTATCCCGTCTCAGGTCGTGATATACACACCACCGGGCCAACCCTCCAATACTATGGAAATGACCGTCGCAGCCGTCCAGAATATTGGTGGCGAGAGACACTATCAGCTGTACAGGGGTAGGACCACGGAATTGTACAATGGCGGCGCTTGGATCTCTGGTCATGATTTATCCAGAGCGTGAGACGGTGGGATGATGATTGTGGCTGTGTCACCGGTGAGGCGAAGGCGGGGTGGGGAATGGGCGGCCTTGGATGGCATGCAGCTGCGCGTGCATAGAGTGCAAGGCTTGCCGAAGATGGTGCCGACAGAGAGGCTGAGTTGATTAATGATAAATGTTTGAAGTGCTGCCTATACGTAGACACCAACTGAGCGTTATTGTTTGAGAAAAGGATCTCGTCAGCGTAAGCCTGATACGATGGTCGATTACGAAAAGCATGACGCTCGAAGGCTGGAAGAAGGCATCGCCCATTCGCCCACCCAGAGTGATTACACTTGCTCGACGCTGAGAGCAGATACATTCAAGAGCGAAGAACCCAAGACGGAGCAATTGCCCGCAGAAACAGGCCAGACGCAAGACGCCGACTGTTCGAAAGGATCACTGCGAGAGAGGCTCTCATCGCTTTGGCCGCAGCGAAAGCAGTTGCCGGAGACGAGAATCAGAAGCTGTTCGTGGGCTCCTTAGTGCTGGGTACAAAGCAACAGAAGGACTTTTGTGAATAACGTTTGTTTTACAGTACAAGAGTTTGAAGACGGATACCCCAATCTCGCAGCTTTCAAGGACAGCAGCGAATGCTTCATGCTATACCGACGGTTCGGCTATCTGCAAGCACGATTGCTTCTCGATTTGCAAGACGAGATGCGGCAGCTTGAAGAGCAGTTGGACGCCATGGACCGCAAGGACGAGGCGGAACACCTCGAGAGGCTACTAACTCGGGCCTTGCCAGAGAAGGATGCTGCGCAGCGGAGGGAACTGCTCGCAAAGATCAAGCTCAAATTCTGCGAGTACTGTAAGTCGCTTCCATTCAATCCCATCCGCCGTGGCTGGCTGACTGACTGACTGCTCCAAAGCTACCGTTTTGACGGCCGCGCAGCAGCTTATGGCATTCAAGCGACCCAGTGCGTCCGAGTATAGGAGCGTCGTTAACTACCTCGACAATGAGAAGCCCGTCACAGATGACGAAAGATCGTACATCCTACACCGAGAGGATCTTGTCACGCTCCGGCCAGGCCGCGAACATGCTTGGCTGGATAGGTCGATCGAGAACGTGCTGCACCTCTTACACAGACGTCCGTTCTTGTGGGTGCACACGCTGTTTTCTTCTGAAGTGAGTTCTTCTTTCCCAGCGCACTGTTTTCTGCTGCGAGAGATGTTGACCCTGCATCGCAGGAAACGCGGAAAAAATCAGCCGGTGCCAATGAGGTATACTACACTCGTAGCCGGATCGAGCTCTGTGCCACGCTCATCATCACGATCGGGATCCTGGTTCTGTTGATCTTGCCGATATACCTGCTTTACCACCTGGTCAACGGTACAGTGAACGGTGTTATGACTGGACAAGAAAACGCAGTATGCATTGGAATTTTGCTTGTTTTCACGCTGTTGTTTTCCGCTGTGCTGTCCCTGTTCACCCGAGCAAGACGGCATGAGATCCTCGGTGCTGCAGCTGCGTAAGTTCTTGTATAGCCCACATCGTCGTCTGCTAACGTTGGACCAGATATTGTGCTGTACTTGTTGTCTTCTTGGGTAACGTGCGTCCTAACTGAACGATGTCTTCTCATGATCGTGACGATAATGAACTTCATGACGGAGGCCCGTTCACCACACTTTCAAGCGTCAAGAACGTATAGCGTGCCATTGTGCTTAGTAAGGGAGTACTCGATCCGAAGGATAAAAGAACAATTTCGTCCCTAGAGCATTGTATGTATCCTCTGGAACAAGCTGCCGAAGTGTCTTGAACGACCTGATCTCACAGATAGGGAATTTGTGGTGCTGCGCACCCTGTACACGGTGAAACGACCAGGAGTATAGGCTGGCTCACAGTCCTTTGTGATGTGCCATCATCTGATGGTTCTCGCAGGAGAGAGCCTGCGGTCACGGGCGATGCTGCGACTTGGTTCATCTGCTCCTTGCATCGTGTCCAAACCAACCACTTGCATTACCTTCGCTCGCAAGCAATCAAACCCCGAAAAGGCCAGTAAAGTAAAGACCCCGCAGCAGCAGGATCTCATGGGCGTTGATATACTGCGATTCGAACGTTTGTCGGGATATGCCAGATGCCTTGCATTGGTAGAGATAAAGACGCAGCGTCATGTGTGATCAGGTCAAGGATTCAGTGCGTGGCAACGTCTCCCTGCCAGCATTCATAAGAAGGAAGTGCCTGTTCGTTATTGAAGCAATGTGGTCCGGGTCTCCGGCATCGAGGACCATTTGCCCCTTGCAACGTGCAATAGTCTATTATCGCTGCTAGAGCATGATTCGTAATCCGTATGATTGTAAAGGAGGAAGAGTCCGTGGTACGTACTGGGTATGATCCAGAATCAAACAGGCCAGCAAAGAAATGAATGTGCTATACACTGGTATGTAAACAGAGGGCACTGTCAGGAGACGGTGTAGCACGACAGAGACGCGGTTAGGTACGGAAATAAACAGGGTCTTGCCAGGACACCTAGACCTCAAAGGGTCCTCGCTCGCACAGCCAGCTGGTGCGCAGTTCTCCACGGCAATTTGCCACGGCCTGGCAGCTGCCTCTGCTCTTACGCACACCCATAACGCTTGGATTAACAGACCACAGACCGAGCGCATGTGAGAGGGATTGAGTCATGACAGATGCGTGTTTCCTGTCGTGTACGCAATCTTCCAAGATAACCAAGTTCAACGGCTTGGTGTAGTTGGTACGTCACTGCTTTTGCGCTTGCGCAGGTACCGCGGAGTAAACGTACCGGGCCACAGTGGTCGACCAGAGTGACCAGAGTGACCAGAGTGACCAGAGTGACCAGAGTGGTCGATGCTCGCGCCCACGCAAGGGAGGAAGCTGATCGACGGGAGTCGGGCTTTTGCTTTCAGAACGGCGGCAAACGGCGCTTGTGGTAGTGGTAAGGCTAGCTGCGGAGTAATGAGACGCAAACAAACAGCAAGACGCTTCCGGCCATGTTGCGGCAGAGTTGGGGCTGGTGTCGTACAGGACGAGTGGGCAATGTGTGCGTTTCTTATGCCGGTCGGGTAGCACACTGAAACTTGACTCTCCGTCGCTTTGCATCAGAACAAAACTCTTCAGTGACCGCTGATCGATTGCGGCTTCGTATCGCAATCGCAAGAACAATCGCTTAGTAAATCATGCGGTATCATGGCGTTGGCTATTGGAAGAGACCAAGAACTGCACATGCGCGGCGTTCAGGGTAAACAGGACGCTCGGAGCAAGACGACGAGCCTCCGGAGCATCTTGCCCTATGGTTACATTCAGCAATTCGCACGGCAGCTGGACGCCGAGCCGTGGCGTACACGCACGCAACGCAGGCAGTTGTTTTATCGCTGATAGTCGAGCTCTTGTCCTTGGCGCAGAAAGAGGGAGCACACGATCACGGCGGCCGGTCAACCGTTTGGTACGTTACAAAGGCTACCACGCTTCTTTCCAACCGTTCCATTGGCGGGCAGCGCCAGAGGAGATTATCGCGTGCCAAATATCGCGGCCAGTCAGAGGCGACAACTAAGATTGAAGTCGAGTGCGGCCGATATTAATCTCCCTTTCCTCGTACGGGGAAAACCGAGTTTGGTAGCCGCCGCGTAGCGCAAGCCTCCATGTCCACTTCGGTCAGGGGCAGCGTGATTTGGTTGGTCGGTCCGTTGCAGGCGTTCAGGGCAGGAGCCGCAGGACCCACGGCCAACATGTGCCTGGCCCGCGGATATAAACCATTTCGTCCTCGCACCTCCAGTCTTCCCTTCCCATCCCACAACACACTCTCTCGTTCACAGACAAGCCACCTGCACCTCCCGGTTTCACCGATTACATTCGCTTTCAGCACCCACGTCGAACGACTCTCTCCTACCACCCGTTCCGCAACAGTACAATCTACGAGTTTATACTCCTTAATACCTTAATACCATCAAAATGCGTTTCTCCGTCGCTGCCGCTGCCGTCGCTGCCGCCACTGGCGCCGCTGCCTACTCCAACGGCACTGCCCCAGTCTACGTGACCGAGGTCGTCACTGCCTTCACCACCTACTGCCCGGAGGCCACCTCCCTCACCCACAACGGCGTCACCTACACCGTGTCTGAGGCCACCACCCTGACCATCACCGTGAGTTTTCCTCTTGCGTAAACTTCAACCGCAACATGCTGACAGAACCAGGACTGCCCATGCACCATCACCAAGCCGGCCACCTCCTCCGCCGTCGTGGCCTCCAGCTCCCCAGCTGCCCCAGTTGAGGTTTCTAGCTCCAGCTCCCCAGCTGCTGCTGTCTCTGTCTCTTCCAGCGCCAGCACCCCGGCTGCCCCAGTCATCCCAACCACTGCCCCGGTCTACTCCAACGGCACCGCTTCCACCACCAAGGGCCCAGTTGCCTCTGGCACTGGCGTTACCACTGGCTCCTCTAGCTCCCCAGTTCCATTCACTGGTGCCGCCAGCAAGGCCACCATCTCTGGCGCTGGTCTTGCCGCCATCTTCGGTCTTGCCGCCTTCGCTCTCTAAGCGTCTCGTCCGTGGGCTCGCGTCTAGCCTCTATGGCCTGATGTGAAGACATGGGGATGAGGGGTGATGGATTCGGCAACGGGGTCACGACAACATTAGCAATCAGGCGTCCGGGCCTGTATGCTTTCTCACGACTCGGGGCACAACGACGTTTTCGCTCACACGTTTTGATCGGTTTCGTAGATTTCAAAATCTCTCTCCTGCTAATGAGTTTTATCTCGAGGGAGCCTTCTTTGTTCTGTCCATTGCGGCGGGTTATCATCTCTTTCTCAACCAATTAATTCTCTTTACCAAACATTGCGCGGATGTTTTTATCGGACTTTTGCTGTCAATATGTGCTTCCAGCCATAGATATCCTTTGTACGATAAATCGTGCTTTCACGGCCGACTATCTCAAACAAAACTATGCGCTGCCGGCGGTCCGACTTTTGGCCCGGCATCTAATCCTCTCGCTGTATCCATTGTGCAAAGTGACTGAGCTCTTGTCGACACATCCCGATCAACCCCGTCCGAATAAACCGCATCTCTTACCAAGCGCCTTTTCATCAATGCTCCAACAATTCTCTCCAGACTCTTTGCGCACTTACACGTATCCCGCATCGTCACACTCGCAGCGACAACTCCAGGCACCGCAAAACCGATACTGTCTCCTCAGACAGTCCTCTCAAGCTGGCGAATCTCGAAGTAGTCATTCCAAATCCACACATCCCCCTGTGTACTCTCATCGGAGATGCCACCGAACCTCTCCGGCGGAAACACCACTGGATGATCAAAGGAGCAACGACACGTCATTTTCGAGCCTCAACAATCCGGCCATTCGCCATCGACTTCATTCCTCCATGCCCTGAACCCACCCTCGATGTCGCGAGCATCGCCTGCTACGCCACTGTCCTTGAGCATCCTGACCGCGAGCTGCGAATCGTTTCCGAGGCGACAGACGACAAACACCTGTTTACCCTTCCAGCTGCTCGCGTCGTCCCCGTCGCCCTCGCCTTCCTTGGCCGCGACAGCGTCCGCAAACCCGCTCCAGGGGATATTGACCGAGCCCGGCAAGTGCGCGAGCTCGAAGCGGGTCGCGTCGCGCACGTCGACGAGCACTCTCTCACCCCCGTCCACGCGGTCCTCGATCCCTTCCTGCCGGCTCACCAGCGTCGCAAAGTCGGTCGCGGAGATCCTCTCTTCGGGCCCGAGCAGGGAAACGGGCTTCGTCGCGCCGCAGAAGGCGACGTAGTCCAGACTGCCGGACGTCAGGCTGTCGGCCGTGATGATGGCGTGCGCGGAGCAAGCGACGCAGTTCGCGCGTCGGGAGCGCAGGCGCACGGTGCGGAAGGGCGGGCTCGTGAAGGCGGAGAAGAGGAGCAGAGAGGGCGGCGCCGGTGGCGCTGCGGGCTTCGGATCGGGTCCGGGTCCGGGTCCGGCGGAGGTGGTGGTGGTGAGGTTGGGACTGCCGTCGCTCATGGGGGTGTCGACGTCGACGGGGTCCAGCGCGCCTCGCGCGATGACCTTGATGGCTTCGAGCGCTTGGAGCACGCCCATGACGCCCACGACGGGTCCTAGGATGCCGCCCTCGCCGCAACTGACGACGCTCTCCGCGGGTGGAGGCTTGGGGAATACGCAGCGGTAGCAGGGCCCGCCGTCGCCTGCTCCGGGAGCTTTTGCGGGACAGTTGAGCACCATGAGCTGTCCCTCTGAGCGCAGTGCAGACGCTGAGACGAGCGGTCTGCCTGCCAGTACACACGCGTCTGAGATCAGGTAGCGCGAGGTTGGGTGGTCGGTGCAATCAAGGACGAGGTCGTACGCGGAGAAGAGGGCGAGGGCGTCTTGAGGGACGAGGTGGTAGCGGTGGGGGATGTATGTGGGGTTGGGGTTCAGCCTATTGCTACAGTCTTAGCTCACCTGCTCTTGGTCTTACTTCTCTTGCCGGGACAACTCGACAAAACGAGTCCGTCGGTACAGTATCGGATGTCCGGGCGGGAGCAGAGGATGGAAAAGAGAGGGAGGACAACACGCACGCCCGCAGATACTCAATCGCGCTATCCACTTTACTCATCCCGACTCTTTCCGTCGAGTGCGCGACCTGTCGATGCAAGTTGGACACCTCGACCGTGTCCCCATCTATCAACCCCAGCGTGCCCACGCCCGCACCGGCTAGGTATGCGGCAGCAGGACATCCCAGACCGCCTACGCCGACTAGGAGCACACGCGCGCGCTTCAGGCGGAGTTGGCCCTGTAGTCCGATTTCAGGCATGATGAGCTGGCGGCCATAACGCTTGTAATCTTCTGCTGTCAGCGGCCACGACCATGGCTGCTCGTGCTTGATTGGTTCTTCGTTGCCGGTAGAGGCAGCGGCGGCGGTCGAGGGCTCTGGAACATAGGTGCTGTTGTGCGAGAGTACAGCGTGCAGTTCATCTTGCCAGTCAAAGGTAGTCCGCCCTCGTAGGCTTGACTCAGGTCGTGGGCGGCTTGAGCTTGTGCTTCGGCTTGTTGGAGTTGTAGTTTCAGGTCGCGCAGTTGGGTTTCGGCGTCTTGTACGCGTTGGCGCAGGATAAGGACCTGATCGTCTACTTGACGGGTTGAATACATTGCTCATGTGGTGTTCGTGAAGAGGGAGAACAGCGATGAGTTGAGTATGAGTTTCACATCCACATTCGCATTCGCATTCACATTCACATTCGCCCTGACCCCACCTCGTTATCGATATCAGATTGAGACTGTGCGCGCTTGACATCTCGGTCCCCAACCAACCTGTATCCATGCACGTCTTGCCTGCTCTGCGGTTCTCCTCTTACAATACCATCTTCTCCAAGGAAGACGTAAAGAGTCAGTATACAATAACCAAATCACACACGGGTCTTCCCAGCAATCGTGTCTTCATGTCGCGATCGTGCTCGTGTAAGGCTGAGCGTCGTGGCCGTCGGGCGCTGCTCGGCGATTCCAGGCACAATGATGTCAGTTACGCATTGCCCCGCGGCTGGGACAAGCGACAAGCACGGGGAGTCGGATGTGGCATCATGTCCACACATGTGAAGACAGCGATTGAGATGTGTATAGAGGATTGTGAGACGACAAGAAGCTCGTCTCGATGAGACACCGCTTGTACGACGTGGCTCGGGAACGTGGACGCCTGGGGTTTGTACGAGAACTCACAAAATGAATGGGTAAGAAACTTCTAAGCACAGCGTCAGCGACAAGGACAAACATCGGCGAGCTCAGAGCTCAACTCAACCGTGATGCAGGGATCGACCGAGAGCAGCCAGCAGGCAGCCCACAGCCCCTCCAACGACGTAGCTACCCGAACCCAATTCCCACCTCATATATATCTTGCTACCCCTCCTCCCAGAGAAAATATCTTCCCCATATTCCTTCTGCAATTGATACCCAAAACATACCCTCATCCATACCAATCCCTCTACCTACACCTCTTCTATATCCCTAATCGACCACACACCATGCCTATCCCAGTTCCAAAGGGTGACTCCGTCAAGGAGCTTCTGTCCTTGAAGGGCAAGGTCGTTGTCGTTACCGGCGCTTCCGGAGCCACTGGTATCGGCACTGAGGCCGCCCGTGGCTGCGCTGAGATGGGTGCTGACGTTGCCATCACCTACTCTTCCCGCCGGGAAGGTGGTGAGAAGAACGCCAAGGAGCTCCGCGAGAAGTACGGTGTCAAGTCCGAGTGCTACAAGTGCGACGTTGGCGACTACAAGAACGTCGAGGAGCTGGTCCAGAACGTGATCAAGGACTTCGGCAAGATCGATGTCTTCATCGCCAACGCTGGCCGTACCGCCGACAACGGTATCCTCGATGCCACTGTCGAGCAGTGGCAGGAGGTTGTCCAGACTGACCTTACCGGAACCTTCAACTGCGCCCGTGCTGTCGGTCTGCACTTCAGAGAGCGCAAGACTGGCAGCTTGATCATCACTGCTTCCATGTCTGGTCACATTGCGAACTACCCACAGGAGCAGGTAAGCATTCTCGTCTTTCCATTTCTTGCCATGCCAGTCTATATCTAACTCTTTCCCCTTCCAGACCTCCTACAACGTGGCCAAGGCCGGCTGCATCCACTTGGCTCGCTCCCTCGCCAACGAATGGCGCGACTTCGCTCGTGTCAATTCCATCTCCCCGGCTACATTGACACCGGTCTCTCCGACTTCGTCGACCAGAAGGTCCAGAAGATGTGGCACGACATGATCCCAATGGGCCGTGATGCCAAGGCCACCGAGCTCAAGGGAGCCTTCGTCTACTTCGCCTCTGACGCTTCCTCGTACACCACCGGTGCTGACCTCGTTGTCGACGGTGGTTACTGCGCCAGGTAAAGGAACCATCCTGTCGGAATGAGAAGGATATGATATGGAGCCTCCCTGCGGAGTCGCGGGGAAGGCCGAAAATACGATGTGTCTATGTAAATAATGATGACTTAGCGAAGAACCGAAAAGGCTGGAAAAAGCATTCGACCGCTACCTATTCATTCCTTGTTGCTGTGTTTGATATCGTGAAAGACCGGTAGGTATGACAAAGGCCTCTTGAGCACCTGAGTTGGCTTGAAATGAGATGAATACAATTTGCAAACCATAACCTCATCTTTATCAAGCAGCAGGAGCGTGCGGGCTTGAACGAACACAAGAAACGTCAGACCCTCACCGTGACCAACGCCAAGAGCAGGCGTTTGTCGTGCGACAGGATTCCAATTACTTTTCTAGAACCTGAACACCTGCATCTAGATCAGTTTTGCGTGCATCGAGTCGTTAAATTCCCTAGTATCATCGATTCTGGAAACGATAAGTTCAACGAGTTGCTGCGTTGGACGAGAAATATCCGTGGGAAAATCCAGACGCGGACGTGGGCCATCACAACCATGTAAAACACCACCTACCATCTCAGATAGCGCAAGACCTTTTTTCTCACATCTATAATCCCTTCACATGTTCGTATTTGCATCTTCTGGCCGCAAGAACATCACGCGGTTCGTACTACCATACGGAGGAGAACGGTTCCTCTGCGCGTAGTCGCTACCGAAACTCGTTGCGTTCTCGCGTGCGGATTACCAAGGGTGCAGCAGCATCCGGACAGCCCACCCTCTCTACTGGCAAAAGCGGCTCCAAGTCCAAACGGGGCAAGCGTCTGTTCAAGAAGGTCACAGTTCCAGTGAGAAACAGTTTCAACCACACGCAAGCCATGCCGTCTTCAGCTTCCAAATCATCGAGCGTCGACGGCACCGCCAAATACACAGTCCCGAAGCCTCTTCCAAACCCAAACACTCCCAGCGCTCATTCTCCCACAGCACGTCCGACACGTCCAGCCCTGCCCATCAACTGGCCTTCCTCGTCGGGCATCACCTACCTAACCCAGCCGACCAGCTCTCCCCACGTGACCCGCTCCTCCTCAAGCTCCTCAACACGCCCTCGCGCGCCACCGCCGCCCTGCCCAAAACCGCCGACGCCGAGCTCGCCAAGCCGTGTCCGCTCGTCAGGATAGAGAGGATCACGGACGCCGCGCACCCGGCGTACGGGCAGTGCGGGCTCTTCGCAACGCGCCATCTGCCGCCGGGATCCTTCGTCCTGCACTACCTGGGCCGCGTGCACACGGACGCGGTCGGGGATACGGATCCCGAGTCCGACTACGACTTGAGCTTGGAGAGGGATGTTGGCGGCAGCGGGACGGGGTTGAGTGTGGATGCGACGGGGAGGGGAATGAGGCGCGGTTTGTGAACGATTACAGGGGATCAGAGATAGGCCGAATGCGGAATTTAGGGATTGCTGGGTCAGGGTCGGGGAGGGAGGGTGGGAGAGGAGGATTGGAGTGTTTGTGATGGGAGAGGGGAAGAGTGGGAAGTGGAAGGCTGGGGTTGCGAAGGGGAGGAGATTTGTGTGAGTTATGGGAAGGGATTCTGGAGGGGAAGGAGTCATGCTGATGAGGTCGGCGGAGGTGGTGATGAGGCTGATGGAGTCGGTGGATCCAGTGGTGAGAGCGGGACGGCGCGAGTGGACTAATCCGAAAGCTGATGAGACTCTTGTGGTGAGGCTCTTGTGGGCAGTGTGTACGAAGAACTAGCGTTGGGATCGAGAGATATAGTGTTGATTCTTCGATGCGCGGAAGTGGCGGGCCTGGCGGCGATGTTATAGCGGAGTCGAGAATGCGGTTCTCGGGATGCGAAAGTGGATCATGGCGATTCGAAAAATGCACCAAGAATCGAGATGCGGCTTTTGACGAAGTCGGACATCCTGGTCGGTGGGCTTTCCCGTCTCCTCTACACGGAACATGCTCCGTCGGGGTTTCATTCCCCTATTGGAAGCGTCTCCGTGGTTACTTACCTGCATGCAATGCCTGCTTGCTCGTGGACTCCACTCATGTCGACCCCTGTCACTGTCAAATGCCTGTGCCTGTTCGGCAATGTCGCATAGCGACGGATGGGATTTGTTGACAAGCTCACCTGTCGGAGCAATACTCTACCGCTGGAAGCGACTCCGTGATTGCACGCACACAATGCCTGCCTGCGTGTCGACTCCACTCCACGCAGCTCAATCCGACCCCTGCCTGCCTCCCAGCATTCGGCATGTGGCGGTTGGTGAGCTGCTGCATGATGGTGGAATTCTGCGCCTCTGCCGCTGTCGGTTTTGGCCGTTTTATCCGCCCAGGGGATTTCGACGGCGCACTGGGAATGCACTGCAGGATAGCTGTTACGAGATCTTGTACAGATGTAGGCACTGCGGGACAGCCATTACGAAATCTGGTACAGATGTACTTGGGCGACTGGGGCGCCGTTAGGTATTGAGATTGAGGATAACTTATCCTGGATGAGGATGGTTTGCGGCGGCTTCTGTTCCGCGAGAAGGTGCCCTTCTCTGTTGCTGTGAAGGGATCAAGGATCGCACGGCAAAATCGGCATCGGAATGAGTTGTGGCTCGCACACGATCCTGGTGATGGGATAGTAACATCAGCTGGGTAGCTTTCCTATCGTTCGGAGACAGCATGATCTGTTGAATCCCATCCTCCCTCCTTCACACCCATCACCACCACTGATAGAGTAAGAATGGGTCACTGCTCTCCGCGCGCATGTGCTAAGGGTCAAGAGCGCCGAGGTGCCAGGCGGAGGAGGTTACGAGCGCATGACTTCATTCTTTCTTCTGTCGACCCCGCCTTCGCCTAACAGCAAATTGGACAGCGTCGGCTAGACTCAAAGGGGAAGAGCAAAGAATCCAAACGTCAGGCTGAGGACACATATAGCTAGCCGTGGTTCGCGGTGCGTGGGCCGGGGTTAGCTAACTGCCTAATTGAATCCCGGCTTACGAGGCGAAAGTGGGCAGCGGATCACCAGGGACGCGCGACGACATGGAAGAGTTGAACGAGCGCGACGGGCTTTCTGATCGCGCCACCTGCGCAAATCGAGCCCTGCTGGCCGATGCGTCCAACAGTGGCTCTTGCTCCACCAAACCTGCTTTGATGGCTCTAGCTCCGATTTGCCCGTCGTGGCGCCAAGTCACGATCCTTGGAGTTTCAGGTCATGGAACAGGGCAAACAGGGTACGTACGACTGCGAGCGAGGCACGTCATGCTCCGAAGATAAAATAACCACGGAGCCGCAGCCGGGAGGATATCAACATTATTATTACTTTAGTACCTATATATCCCCTATTTGAGCCTTCCCTTACCCTACTTTTTTATATACAAGCCACTCGCACCCATCGAAGCTACCACCTGGCACCATCGTCCAGCAGGCACAGCAGCACTAAGACGAACGAACGCTCGCATACAAACGCTCTCATTAGCCACTGAACAGGAAAGAGCAGGATCGTCATTGCTACCCCTCGAAGCTCGAGCACTGTTCAACGTTCACAACGCTCACCCATCGTTTCAATCAAATAATCCCCTGAAGGATCCAAACACCCCGATCGTTCTGCCTACGCTTATCAGAGCGTCTGGTCTATATAGACAACCACATCCCATTCGGGACCTCGCCCCATCAGAGGTCACAAGGCAAACTTCGAATACGATTCACACCAATGGCCCGGCTCTTCATGTCTGACTCTCAGGACGGTAGTCCATCGCGGGTAAGCATATCTTTAATCCGATACACATATTAAAAAATGCAACGCCTGACCTCTTCAATCGGTAGGCCTCTCTTATTACAACCTACATGATGCTTAACTCGCAACAAACCAACGTCCGCAGACGTATCCACAAAAGCTCCTCTCCGCCTACCTCTCCCACCGCATCACCCGTCAGGCGCTCCGCTTCCGCCTCCCGCTCCTGGAGTCCGACACTGTCCCCTGTCACCCCTAGCACCGGCGGCATGGCAACTTCCCTCCCTCTCTCCGTGGAACCTCGATACCGGAGGAGCCATTCGAGGATTCATTGCCAAGTCCAGTCGATGCCGACGAGGACAAGCTTTTCGACATCAACAAGCAGATTAAGACGACGTTGGCCACTCTCCTGAACATCGAGAGTGTACGACATGACGCCCGCATGCGCCAGTGGGTCCAGAGCCGTCTCATGGACGTGGAAATGCAGCTCAAGCATCAGAAGCGCCGCCGCATCAGCACCGACAGCGAAGGCGTCGTCGATAGCATCGCAGATTCCCTCGAGCACAACGACATGCCGAGGAAGGTGTCGATGTGAGAAAGCGTTTCTCACTCCTCCCGACGGAGACTGTCTTTTCCTTTTTACCCCTTTGCATGATGCATACGATAGGCGCTGGTCGCCCTCTGACGAGTTGATGTGTACTGTATCACGGTTTCCTTTGTTTCTGGTCTGGCACGGTGTTGGTTTCGGTTGCTGGTGTGGGAAGGATTTGCTTCACGATTATACCCGACGAACCAAAGTCAAATATCAAAGGAATATGGATAATTCATGCATTGTATGACATCAACACTGAACTATTATCTCTTCTTTGTTATTCGTGCATCGAACTTCACTCGCCATCTTACACCTGTGTCGTGTCGACGGATACCGGCTACATAAGCGTAAATGTTATGCCGGGGGCTACGCAAGCGAATCTGTTTGATCTCTGTTGCTGCCTTGTTGTCTACTCAACCCTTGCAACAGCCGGGATAACCTCCGGCAGGTCGGGTCCTCGCCGATGAACAGAGATGGATGCTGACAAGTTGACTATATTATTTTAAATCCTGCAATCCTGTCACGTTCGACCATAGGCGGCTGAATATTGGGCATCCCGTCCGCTCTGCCATACACAAGCAGTCGACCGACCAGTTAGTACTATAGTGGGTGACCATATGGGAATCCTGGTTGTTGAACGTTTTGCTCTCACTGTCTTCCTCCGCTCAAACGTTTTGCTTTTACCGTTTCCTTTCGCTCTTTTGTTGTTTTTGCGCCCGGACAGGCTGGCTCGCTGACTCCCTTACCTGGAGTGAGTCGACAATTACATATGGCGGAGATTCTGAAGACCCGGTCGACGGCTACAGAAGGAAAATCAAGCGCAAGATAGCTGGCGATGGAGAATTGCAACAACACCAGGTACGTCTCCTGAAGCACGTATAGATCACACTCTCAACGCAATGAGCCAAGGTACTGAGCAGGTATGAAGTGGAGTTCCAGGAGAAGCAACATGGCCACGCTGCCTACCGTCCACTTCCACCGGACGAGGTGGTCGTCTGCGGAGTGGATGTGGTAATCGAAGAACTGGAGGAGATAATCTACCGAACAGTTAGTTTCGTACAATCCTGATATGGTGCAGCGTTCTCGGCAGTCGATTCAACTGACTGACTGACGGCTACCACAAGGCAACGGCATCACCGCTATGCCCGCATGCAAAACACATGCGGACCGTGTCATGCCTGATCCTGATGCTTGACCGCAGCTGAAGAGGCAACGAGGCCCAGATACTCAGGCCTCGATAGCGCCGTCATAGCCATGTAGTCGCATTGCGATAGCAGTCAGTCAGACAGCCGGAATGACCGTTGAAGAAGCGCCGATTCAATGCAGCGAGGGCGTACCGGACTCTTTCTTCTTCAGCTCCGCGAAGCCGGTCACGAAGCCCGGATTGACGT
The DNA here is from genome assembly GCA_030247885.1 of Taxawa tesnikishii (nom. ined.). Classification (NCBI taxonomy): domain Eukaryota; kingdom Fungi; phylum Ascomycota; class Dothideomycetes; order Dothideales; species Taxawa tesnikishii (nom. ined.). Next base: position 196,817 of record JAPDRO010000017.1, on the reverse strand, counting down.
TGAGAGCCTTGAGACCGGATACCGGATGCGTCCGGACAGCCGGGTGGTGCGTATCGATCGGCGGTCTGTTCGGCCCCGTACCCCAAAGGTCGAGGATCGTGTCGTACTGCAGCCTCGAGGTATGGACGGCATGTAAACCGTCGACGTGCCGCTTCGACGCATCGCTGAGCGCGTCGTACAGGCCGTACTGAGACACCCAAGCGGTGTCGCCGCCGACGTCCGGATGCTCTTCCATGCGCAACATCGAGTACGAGGGCGGGTTCACCTCGAAGGATGTATCCGCGTGGAAATCCCCCGATGGCCAGGGGGTGTAGGCGGCGATTTCCCGATGGTCCTCGGTGCTGCCTTTGATGGTGACGTGCTTCTGGTCTTTTTGTGCAGGGTGCCGGTCTAGGATACCGTAGTGCTGGAAGAGCTCGACCTGCTTCTCTGTGGTGAGGTCTTGATCGCGGAAGAAAACGACGCCGCGCTCTGTGACCAGTAAGGCGAGTTCGTCGAGCTGCTGCCCGGAGAGCTGAGATAGCTGAACGCCTTCGAGAAGCGTACCTGGGAATGGGTCAGCATAAGATACTATCACAACTTGGGGTTATGCAAGGCGAGACGCATGCGCCGGTGTTCTCTACGGGCCGTCGAGCATGTGAAGGTCCCTCTGAAGACGCGGTCGATGGAGGGGAAATCTGCTGACGGGGAGCTGCCCTTTGCCTAGGCAGACTGCCATATACTTGCGTTTCGGCAAGCACTCGCCATTCCGCCGACGGCCCGTGGAGAAGATCGAACGTGTTTTGTTGGGTACCACGTACCGATAGACTCTGTCAGATCAACACGCTTGGCCACTGTGAAGAGGCTCTTCTTCTCCGGATCTGCAAACGAGGCCCGATCCTTTTCCACTTCGATGACAGATCTCACTGGCTCCGGAGGCACATGGTTCCGGATCCTGGGGTTGAAGGCTGGATGGATGGCAACAGGAAACCCGGAATCCGGCGAGACATGCTTTCGCGCCTCGAGATGAGCCATGTTGACTGAGGTAGGCGACGACAAGAGTATGCAACTGAGTACTGACAGGATACAGAGTATCGCGGCGGACGAGCCTGGGATTGACGGTCCAACGGTCGGTATTTGTATGAAAGACCCAAGACCACCACCTTCTCGCTACCGCTCATTGGGATGACCGTCATGCCGACTTCCGACTTGCTCGTCTGATGTCTGAGCTACTAGAGCTGTTGAGGAAATTCTTTACGTCCACGAGTCACGGAGGAGGCTGGTGCTGTCGGCGGAATCGCAATACTGAAGCACGACATGGGCGTTATCGCAACCCTAAAAGTCATGTCGATCGCCATGTGGCAGTGGGGATGGTGAACGTAAACATACCACTGGTGCGGCGGAGCGATGGCGCGACGTCTTGCAGCTATTGCAACAGCAATGGCAACATTGCTTCGAAGCGGGAATTGCGGAGAGGACGTCACGTGATAAGACCTACAGTGAGTCTCCCGGGGATGGCTACACCTGAATACATGAGTCGTCGAGGCTCGGCTCAGAACTTGCGCGTCAGCACGCGATGGGCGTGTTATGCCGGGGAGTAGTGGGTCAAATAGGAGCAGCCCCACTCAGTAGCTGCTCAGAAGACCAACGATCCAGTTATGGCCATGGCTTCATACGAACATGGCCTCCTAGACCTCCAACTACCATCAGAGAAAAAGCTCTCTACACCACACGTCGACGAGGACGATGCGGTATCACCTTCGCCGAGCGAGGTGGCAGACTGGACAGAATCGAAGAGCCTATTGATGCTGGCTTTTTCGCACTGCAACTCGACAGAAGAAACATCGGAAACGTACTTGCCGATTTCTTCTTCCAGGACGTAGGTATCACACAGGACCAATTCAACGTCGGACAGCAGCGTGTCTCCTTAGGCGTTGTTCTGCTGGAGATATCAAGCAATTTCATTCTCTACCGGATCGGACCGTCGCTCTGGATCAGCGGTCAGATCATCGCTTGGGGCCTTGTATCGAACGTTCCAGGCGTTCCAACATGGCGCAGGAGCGTTCATGGCGACGAGACTGTTGCTCGTGTTATGCGAGTCCGGTTTCATTCCTGCTGGCCTGTACACCATTACGCGGTTCTACGAGCGTAAGGAGACGAGCAAGCGGTTCTCGTGGTTCCTCATGGTCACGTACGCCTTCTCTAGCATCTGGCATCCCCGTGAATGGGTCGTGGATGGCTCTGAATGCGGAGAGCGCAAGCGAGCGCTCTGTCGTCTTAGCCATCTTTATCATGTCGGCCAATACTTCGGGCATCATTGGCAGGCAGCCTTTTCCAGAGAAGAGACGTGCCGTGTTACCCTGTCGGCTGGTCTGCAATCGTGGCGCTAGTGTCATTGTCGCTGTTTTGCATGGCGCTTGCTAATGTGCAATATTGGCGCTTGAACCGCCGATTGAGGAGCAAAGGGCTCGAGGCCAGATTCCACCATGGAAAGAATAAGAGGAAAAGGAATGCAAGAGGCAAGGAGAGGGGAAAAACGGAATGGAAAGCATGAGTACGAACAGTAGTAGTGTTGCCACAAAACCTCGTATTGGTCAGATTACCTACCTCTACATCTCCTCTTCTTCAGCGTTGCGCTCTGTTCCTTTCTTCCCTTGGTCATCCCGACCACTGCACACCACTCAAGCTGTCCACGCTCCAAACCTTCGCATCCTCCTCCTCCCGATGCTTGGTCTCTTCCATCTTCCACTCCCCCACCGTCCTTCTCCTCTAGCCTTGAACTCCCTCAACGCCACCCTCAAGTGCCAAAGACTGCCCCACTTGCCTCTCGCAATCGAATGACCTCCGTTGGCGGTGTCCGGGTTCTCGTCCCCCATATGCCACCGCCCCCTCGTCCAACTCCAGCTATTGGCATCCTCCTCAAAGTAGCGGTAAACTTTCCCGTTGGCCTCTTGGATCCGCCACACGGCGTCGTCGCCACCGTAGGGTAGTCCACCGAGCCAGTTTGCGCCTCGAGCAGCGCAGGTCTTGAACATGCGCTCCGCGAAGTCGACGTACGCGTTCGCGTCGACGGCGTCTTGGAGATAGGAAAGAGGTGTTGGTGTTGTGCCCTCGCCCACGATCCATTGCCAGACACAAGCGGAACAAATGCCATTCTTCAGCTCTTCTTCCCACTTCGGTAGGGCTTTGCGTAGCGCCTGTGACTCTGGGTCGTGGTAGCTTTTACCCAATGCAGCAGTCACGACATCCGGCACGGGAGTCGCTTCGAGAGCGGCCAATTGCTGAGACACTGCCTCGATGAATTCTGGTGTTGATGGGCGGCCTTCCCAGACCCACTCAGGATCGTTGTTATGGAAGACGGACGCGCATTGTTGATCTTCGGTTTTCGTCGACCGGTCGACTCTGTGGCAGACGTTTTGGCGGATCTTGTGTGCAGCTCGGTAAGTCTTCCAGTATGGCTTCACTAGCGGGTGGAACGCCGCACTGGTTTTGCAGTACTTGAAAGCTGGCGAGGAGCCGTGGGTTTTGCCCAGTGCAGAGCTGCACTCTTCGCTACAGTAGGAGGAGAAAAGGTTGTTTCGAGTTCGTAGGGTCACTGGCGCGATCATTGATTCTATCGTGCTGTTGTCGAGGTGGATGTAGCAGGGTAAAGATTGAATATGCGTGGACAGTTCTTCCAGACATGCTTTTGCTCGGCTCGCTTCCCTGGTAGGGTGGCTGTCGAGACTTGCATCAAGTTTCGCAATGGCGGTATCGATAGATGGGATTGGCTCGTCACCTGGCCCGGCGCCGTGGGTGATGAGATATTCTAGGTCTCCAGATTGTCCGGTCTCCCAGTTGGCTTCCAGAAGACCCATTTCCTGGTACTTCATGATTGCTTTTTCGTAAATCGCATTCCACTGTGCAGTTTCACAGCGCTGGCCCGCGTCTCTTATACGGTGTATAAACTCCGGAAGCGATACTGGCTTGCCGCTGTCAGGACTTATGACAGCACCTTCCCGCCATGCGTTCAACTTGTTCTCAAACCATGCCAAGGTGCACCAGCCGCAGGTGGTCTCGCCTCTTCCAGGTCCAAAGGTACGTTCGGGAACCTTGATCTTGTAGGATTGTTTCCAACCGCCATCAGTGCCGGAGCCGCGGGTTCCGCTTCGCCAGCCTCCCATCTCCCTCCCGGGCCTGTCGGTGTCCTGCACGAACCGGGTAATGCCTTCCAGATTTCCTGCGTTCATCCCATCCAGAATGTACCAGCGTTCGTACAGCTCGATCATGCAGTATTCGTACTCGCTGTCACCGGCCTCGCTCTTTCTGCACGTGTGTGTGTTGCGCCGTAACAGCACTCCCAAGGCTTCGACTGGCCCTGGTTCCAGCCATGTAGTGTTGAACGTGCCGCTGTAGCCGTCCGTCTGGAAGTGTGTACCGGAACAAGCATCGCGAATGAGTGTGTACGCCTCAGACAATGCGGTTCTGCACGTCTCGTCGCAGAGTTGAGGACAGTATCGCATGGGTTCCGGTTCGAAGAGTGATAAGTGGGTACCATTGTCCCATCCTCTGTTGAAGATCTTCTCGTGGCATGGTACGGACGTGAGAGATGCCCAGGCTGCCTGGCATTCCGGCGACGGTTCACCCAGTTGTGGGTACAGCTGTGGAAAGTTGAGTCTCCAGTTGATGGCTTTAGCCGGCGCGGGCTTGGAGTCGGCATAAAGCTTGGAAGTCGCATAGTCGGGTCGGCGGTGACGGCGGCTTCGAAGGCTAGCAAGGAAGCCGGCAACGAAGAGGATACATAGGCCTAGGGATATGCAGACTATTCGAATGGAGGGCCACAGCCTTGCCCACGTAGGCTTTTGGTCTTCGTCCGTGCCGTCCTCTTCTTCAGCGTATTCTACTTGGTCATCGAGTCCAGTCTCCTGGTCGACGTCAACCTTCACAGCAGACTTGTCCGGCTCATCGGTATAGGGTGCGGAGTTGTCGTGCTCGTCCGCCATGCTAGCCGGGAGAGAGCGAAGCAGACAGTGTCAGCAAAGGACATGGAAGGCCGTGTAGGGAAGCCATGTGAATCTATAGCCAAGCAGCGCGAGTCAAGGCGAGACAGAGACAGTCGAACAGGTGCGAGATTGAAGCCTTAACTAGACTAGGATGCTATTTTTGGGACATCGACACGAGCCACCATCTTATCCGGATTTGTTGGTTAGATCCGGCTCCCTGCCTTTGCCTTGTACGTGTCAGTCTCAGACTCTCCATCTTCCCTGACCTTCGTCTACAAGACAGTTCCGAGGCGGAGAGTCCTTTGTTCAGGCTGTATGTCACTAGCCATGGGTTGTTTCGCGTTCTGTCACGAGTGCTCGCGCCGTGGAGTTTGCTCTTTACAAAAGTAAACCGGTAGGGCGTGGTACAAGCAAAATTGACAACTACCCCTCTTGCGTACCGAGTACATATACACATTGCTCTTCCTGCAATGCGTCCATATCTCTCTTGTTTTGAAAACAACATTGTGCAGCTTTGCGCTTCAGGCTTATTGTGTACGCTCGTCAACGGTCAAGCCGCATATTCAGGCATGCAGTCGAATGACCTGACCAGACATAGCTCCTTCGCCGGCTTCAGGCCTGATACAAACCCGTCCACTGGTGATGAGATCGAACTTGCTTCAGGGGGCGTTGTGAGCCATGAAGGAGACGGTCCGCAACATGAGATCGAACAGACAGATTTGCCCCAGCCCGACAGCGGAAAGGCAGCTTCTCTGTTCCTGTGCGCATGCTTTATGGTTGAGGCTATGTGCTGGGGTAGGTTACACCTGGTTCATCTGCTGTGATGGTTTTATGCATCAGTTGTCGACCGTGGCTGACATCCTCAGCGCTTCCCTTCTCGTACGGAGTCTTCCAAGACTATTACAGCAAAACGCCTCCCATCTCGTTGCACCCTGACGGTATTGCCATAGTCGGAACCTGTGCCACAGGAATACTCTATTTGGGCGGTACTGTCGTCTACGCAGCAATCAACCGCTTTCCTGCTGTTCAGCTGTACTCTCCGCTCATCGGCGTCTGTGCGATGAGCCTCGGACTCGTTCTTGCTTCGTTCGCAAACACCGTCTGGCAGTTGATCCTGACGCAGGGCGTCATTTTCGGAGCTGGAGGCTGCTTGTTGCTGTATACCTCTGTGCACTTCCTTGACGGCTGGTTCATCAAACGGAAGGGATTTGCCTTTGGAGTCCTCTGTACAGGGAACGGTAAGAGCCTTGGGCGTAATCCACATATAGCACTCACCCCACCACCACACTAACAACGGAATAACAGGAGTCGCCGGCGCCACCGTCCCATTCATACTAGACTGGTCCTTGACAAAGTACTCCTATCGTACAACGCTGCGCAGCTGGGCCGTGATCATCCCCGTCCTCACCCTTCCCCTCCTACCCTTCCTCAAACCGCGCATTCCACTGCCCAAGTCCGCGCAACCGCGGCACGTCAGCTACCGCTTCATACTCACGCCAACATTCTGGCTATACCAAGGCGCCAACATCCTGCACGGACTCGGCTACTTCATGCCAGCCATCTATCTCAGCACATACGCGCAACAGCTGGGATTCAGTCGCTCCATCGGCTCGCTCCTGATCGCCCTCGTCAACATCGCCTCCGTCTTCTCCCAACTGGGTCTCGGCTACCTGGTCGACCGTCTGCCCGTATCGACCGTCATGCTCATCTCAGCATCGGGCTCTTCGCTCGCCACTTTCGCGTTTTGGGGCACGGCGACCAAGTTTCCGCTGTTGATCATCTTTGCGATCGCATACGGTGCTTTCGCCGGCGGCTTTACGAGCACGTATATCGGCATGACCAAAGAAACGACCGCCAAGGTTGGGGGAGCGGACAGCGGTACTGTCTTCGGCCTGTTCTGCGTCGGCAGGGGCATTGGTGCTGTGGCTAGCGGACCGTTGAGTGAGGCTCTCCTCGCTCTGAACGAGGGCAGGAAGAACGGCAATGGCGGATTTGCGCGCGGAAGCCTGGGGTATGGGACGGGGTATGGCGCGTTGATTGTCTTTACCGGGGCTAGCGCGCTGTGCGGAGGACTGAGCTTTGTGGGAAGACGGATCAAGACCAACCGATTGCCTTGATTGCTCGTGATTTTCAGGCAAACTTCCTACTGTTTGTCGTCAGGCTGTGTTCATCTCATCGAACTACGGGAAGGGATGGTTTTCAATGTCGTCGCGCTTCAAATTGAACCGAGACCTCGGATCCCATTTGTTGCCTGCGCTGATCACATCGCATTGTCTGCCAACGAACATCGGCCAAGAAGGTCAGCGACCGTTGACCAGTTTGAAGCTGCGGCATGGATAGAGAACTGCCGGACGCTCATGCCCAACTTCCCGCGCTTGCTGTGTTACCATGCGAGATCCTGGGTTCCGTTCTCGAGATCATATCGATCAAGGCAACGTACCAGAGCCGAATGTGGGAATTCTAACAATAGATGAGCGAGAAGATTACAATCACAAGCATAGGAGACGGAGTTTGACTGAGGTAGTGGACTGATGGCTTTTCATTTCATGTGCTTATACATCTCCTCCGTCATTCGTCAAAGAGCGTGCATGTTCCCCATCATCCTCGAAAGACCGTTTTGTGTACGCACGGTGCCGCCTCCTATGGAAAAAACGACCTCCATCCGTCATTGCTGACTTAGTAGAGGTCAGCGCAAGCCTTCTTGTTGTGCTCAAACACCTCGTCCGCGACCTCGGCAGCACGGACACCACTACAACACAAAATTAGCATACGTTTAAACGCTTCGTTCGTTGGATTGCCGGCTTACCTGAGTGCCATGGCACCGAAAGTTGGACCCATTCTGTTGGCTCCATCGACCTCGGAGAGCTCCATGCCGCCGGTGATGAGGCCGGGGACGATCTCGCGAGTACGCTTGACGATGGCGTCTTCGGCAGAGTTCATGTCGAGGCCGCGCATGCCTCCCAGAGATGGCAGGGCTTGCATGCTTACGAGGCGCTTGACTGCGAAGGCGCCGAATGGACTAGGATGATGTTAGGACATGTTCGCTGAAAGGGGAGAGAACAGTACGTACCCGTCGTGACCAGTGGTGGAGATGATGACTGGAGCGTTGATGGTGTTTGGGTCCATGCAGCTCTGGTCGTCGTGGTGCATGCTCACGAGCGTCCAGTTAGTGACCACACCAGCAATCCTGACGCCGCCGTTGCCGTCGGGGCGGGTAATGAGGTCTTCGACAGCAGTTGCGTTGAACAGCTTGATGTTGGGGAACTGCAGCACCTTGCTCAGCAGAGTGCTGGTGAAGAGAGCAGCGTGCTTGACGACAACGTAGTTGCAGTTCTCGCCGTCCTCCTCGTAGGGGACGCCGATCTCACGCAGGAACGCATCAGCGGGCTTGCGCATGATCATGGCGGAGAAGAGCTGACCACCGAGCCAAGCACCACCGCCGGGCGCGACACCAGCCTCGATGATGGCAATCTTAAGCTCTGGACGCTTCTTGGCGAGGCAGTAGGCGGTGCTGAGACCGCAGGAACCGGCGCCGATGATGACGACGTCCGACTCGGCGTACTTGTCCAGGTCCTCGAAGTATCGACGGGTCATGGCGCGCGAGACCTGCGACTCGCGGATTGGGTTGAAGCGGAAGTCCTCCCACTTGCCGGCCATAGCCTCAATGGTCTGTGGCTTGGCGTGGCCGTTGACTGGGATGCCAGTGGCGTGAGGAAGAGTGGCGGCCTTGCTGGGCATGGTCGTGGTTGGAGAGGAAGGCTCCTGGAACATCATTGCTGGGGGAGACATCTTGGATGTTGTGGCTTAGGGTGGCTGATCTGGTGGTTCGTTAGAAGGCCCGTCAAGCGTGAGAGGCGTTGGGGGAGTGCATGATCCTTTCGCTGGTATTATCCAGATCAAGTTTTGACCGTATAATCTCAGCGCAGTGCACGCCTTCCACACCGTTGCCCCACCCCCATCTCTCGACAAACCCGTCGAGGTGGATGAGAGAATGTGGTATCGTAGGAAGGCAATGCACTGGCACCGGCTCATGCATTTCAATTACAGTAAGGTAGGTTACCTTGAATATGAACTTGATCGTTGCAAGATATCACCACCCGAGAGGCGTCCATGACTCCGTCCATGTTGGCGTTGATGCTGCCGCTGGAGCAGATCGTACCGTTCGGATGATGGGTTTCCTGTTCACGGTCAGTCAGCCTGCCCTTTCGCACCCAGCTAGAGGGCGACGAGGTACACAAAAATGCTTCTTCCTGTCCTGGAGAATTCGATTGACTGAAGAAAAGCAAGGAAGGATTGAGGCTCAAGCAAAGTGTCGTTTTATACCTCCAGGATGCCCCTCACTTCAGGCTGCTTACAGAGAGGACCAGACTGTTGTCGTAATGAGGGGTAACTCCATAGCTACCCACTTTTTCTCTCCCGCTCCAGTGCCTTCACATGCAAAGATGCAGTCACGTTGCATGATATGCCTTAGATTCAGAGGCAGAGTGGCTGGATGCCGGAAGACGACAAGGGAGAATTGACAAAGGATGCGAGGAGCTTCGTATATCTCTCCGTCTCTTGATGCTCAGCGTTGCCAAAACGTCCACCAGTGGTGCCGTATCTTCCGCTCTCCTCACCTTGGCTCACACCGTCGCCGCCGGCCGATCTTCGCAATTGCTTGACCCCTGTCATGTTCACATTCACAGGGCGGAACAATGCCAGCTCCGAGACTCCACTTCGCTGCTGCTTAGAAATTGGGTTGACGCACTCAGCTCCATCCGATCAGCGAGGTGCATTGTTGTGCACAGCTAAGATAAGCCAAGCCCGCGAGTTTGTGAACCCGAGGTCTGGAGGGGAGAAGGAAGAGAGAGAGGGTCAAAGCGATATCTCCTATTCCCCGAAGGACGCTCGTGACCGACATCATACCATATCGCATGGCCATCACATGCTTACCGCTGCAGTCAATGTCCGGAGGCGAGTTCGCAGCAGCTGCAAACGGCCCGTCTGTCACGCCTCTTTCTTTTCTTCTTTTCTCCGCACCCACTGCTCGCACAGCGCCTTTTTCCTCTCCGTGTCTCAGCCCCGACCGCTAAACCATGAGTGGTTTGCAGGGTTAGGGCCTGGACGTTGCTTGCCGCAAGAGCCGGAGAAATGAGTGGAGGCGGCCTGAGGTTACTTGCCTATGCCATCTCATCCGCAAGTGCTAAGCACGACTATTGCTCAGAGCGTTCCCGCAACATTGCACCGATCACGAAGAAAGAGCTGATGCGATGTCGTGCAGTTCCCCATCCTTCGGTGGCACGCGGCGAGGCCTTGCAGAAAATCAATATTCTTAGCAACGACGCCTCGATTCGGCCAAAAGGGCTTACGTTCCTTTTGGAAATAATGCATTCCACTGGCATTGGCATGTTCTGGTGTATTAGCTGGATCGAATCAAGCCGTGCTGCTAGCAAAGCTTCGGGCCTCCGCCATCTTGTCCGGACTCAGGCCCCACTCCCCTGCGAACTCATGTAGTCATCACGGGCGCCTGTTACATCCAGCATACGCGCTGAAAGTGTCAAGCATATCCAATGCGGCTGCGCTGGAACTCTTAGATTGCCTTCCGTGCCGTGTCACTCTCAGACGTCAGAGGTATCTGTCCTTACCTCTACGTTCCTACATTCCTACATCACTACAATTCTTTTTACTCTTTCGTGTCACTCTCAGCTACAACAATCTACTTCCATTTTCCCGCACAGGCGACTGCGAAACACCGCCGGTACCAGAACCCATCCCAGCGCCAAGCAGATCGGCTGCAACTCCCGCTTCGTGATGCCGAGCAATACCACCACCTACCTGCAAGTACCCAAGGTCCTACCGGGTCGGCGGTCGCGCACGCGGTCCACGTCGCGGCCACGGGGCGTGGAAGTCGTAGCACCACAGCCCATCAAACCGCGCATACCGACACCACCCATCGCCATCACCACCTCCATGTCATCCCCAAAGCTCTACTCGAACGGCTACACGTCCTCGACCTACCACACGCCGCGGTCCACCTCGCCCACCTCTCCCTACCACGAGTGCAAGTACGGCTCCCCGGAACTGCCCAAATTCGGCTCACCCGAACTCACCGTCCCCATCGACCTGAACGGCGACTTTTACACGCTCGCACCCTCGCCCAGTCCGCCCCCGGAACCGCCCCTCCGGCAGCGTCTGATCGGTGCCTGGCGCCTGGAGTCCTACATCGCGATGCCCACTCCCTCGTCGACCATCCAGCGGCCCACGTACCCGATGACGAAGAACGTGACGGGGCTGATCCTGTACACGCCGGACGGGTACATGAGCGCGCAGATGCTGATACCGGGACAAGAGAAGTTCCAGCGCGGCAAGGGCGAGGAGGCGCAGTGGGCCGAGGCCGGAAAGAGGTGTTTCAGCTACGCGGGTCCGTACTACATCTCCAACGAGGGGAGCGGGAGGGAGGAGGTCTTGAGGCATACGTTCCAGGTGTGCAACCTGCCCGGGTGGATCGGCGATATTCAGATCCGGACGTGGAACTTTGAGGAGGATGGGCAGGTTTTGGTGTTGGGGAGTGAGGAGCCGACGGAGATTAAAGTGAGTCTTTTTTCCCTTCCTGTTTTTCTTTTTCTGTCCTCTCGACGAGGGCCCGAGTCACTTGACGTGGGAGAGCGGAGTGTGGGTTGTGAGAAAGGTGGGAGATGGAGCTGATGAGAATGCATGTAGGGCGATAAGAGGATTCCGATCCTGAAATGGCGAAGGGTCACGGATAACAGTGGACGGCCGCCTCCTCCACCGATGCCGCAGATCAAAGTTAGTGGGCCGGGCGAGCCGTGAGCCTCGTGAGATGTTGATGCTTGTTGTAGGATGAGGTCAAGGAAACCCCTTTAATGGACGAGCATAAGAAGAAGACGCCCTTCTAACGACTTTCGTTGATTGTACGGTGGAGGCATCTTTCGAGGGACCTGCATTTCTCTTTTTCTAATGGGAAAGTGCATGGGATGATACGGGTTAATTGGGATCTGGGAATTTTTATTTGGTCGTCGTTGCTCGGTTCGATACTGCGATATACCACATGACCGGGGAAATTAGGCGTTGAATGGGCGACGTCTGTTGCCGTATTGAGACGAACGAATTTTCAAACTGTATTCTCTTCCATCGGCGTTCATATTCGCATATGTAATGTGTGCCTTAAAGAACATCGGAATCTTCAGAGTCGCTCGCGAGTTCCAACTCTTCGACCGCAATGAAGTTGGTCCACCAGAGCCCACGACAAGGTCCTGCTCTTGCAGATAGTCATCCAGGAATTGAGCATGTCGTTGCTCTTTCTTGGTACCTGAAGCCCGCTTGAGACGGCCTCGTCTGTCACCACAAGCACATAGGATCCGCCATGTCCCCGAGAGTCTGCCACCGCTGATCGCGCCGTGACCTGGCCTCGTTTACCTCTTCTTCCCCTTCGCGGCCGCCTCCTCAGCCGCCCTCATCGCTGCCCTCTGACTCCTGCTACCGCCCAACTTCGGTCCCTTGAGCGTACCATCCTTCTCCCTGCTCGCCAGCCCCGGCGGACCAGGCGGTTTCTTACTCGCATTCTTCTCCTCCATGGCTGCCAGATACTCACGGCGAAACTCGTCTGCGAGGCGCTCATCGGCTGCCTCATCCGCTCCCGGTGGCGCTCCGTTAGCAACGCTGGTCCGAGCAGGCACGGAGTCGTACATGTTCAGTTGGGATTCGCGCATGATCTGCTCCACGAGCGCGTCACGTGCGAAGTCGTCTTCCGTGCGCTGCGGGCCCCGGTTTCGTCGCGGGGGCAAGGGTTTCCCATCGCGCCCTAGACGGGGCGGACGTGGTTTCCTGGTCGGAGCGGTGGCGGATGTGTCCGTGGCGGGCTGTCCAGATTCTAGCCGGCGGTATGCGGCTTCCGTGGCCGCGATGTTGCGTAGTGTGGATGAAGGACCTAAGTCGATCTCCTGCAGCTGGCCGTGCGTAGCCGAATGCGCTGGTTTGGAGACGGGTGCTGTGCTGGACGCTGGTGGACCGGACTGGACGGGTTGCGGTGTACTGCTTGAGCGGAGATTACCGGACATTTTGGCGTCTATATAGGCCATCCTTACGCCGTCAGCCTTTGCGCCTCTACTTCACGCGCCACGCGGATTCGTTCTTCCAGCACGAAAGACGCCGAACCGAGCTTGACTCGAGCAAATGCAAAGATCACTCACATGTGCTTATCCTCCGTCATCACCTTGCCCGTAGGCGCTGTAAATCGTTTCGCAGTCAAATCCACGGCCGTCTGTTCTGGTTTCACAGGAACCAGCGCGGTTTCTGACGAATTTGAGGGAGCATTGCTAGGGCGCTGTGACTCGGAGGACGAAAACCCCACGCCGCCCTTTCGCGCATTCGCGAGTTTGCGTCGTCGTAGAATGTCAGCTGCGCTTGCTATTGTTGGTTCATCGTCGTCGTGCGAGGGTGTTGGTGGCAATGACTGCGCTGACGGTGTAGGAGTGCCGGTCACGATTCTATTGTCACCGTCGTCGTTGTCGTCGTCGTCGTCGTCGTCGTCTTCGGGTCGCTTGCGCAAGACCTTGCGCCGTTTCGACGCTCTGAACATGGGCTCTTCTGCCATTGTCGCAGGGAAGTACAGATGTTGCAGGTATTAGTCGACAGCATGAGAGAAGGGAGCGACGTCATGTGCCAAGCGTCAGCACTTCAGCCTGTTCACTCAGCCTTCTTCTTGTCAAGGTGTTGACTTTCCCCTACTCTACTATTCTCCTCTCCTCGGGGCGTTTGGCCAACACTCAGCATGTGATTTGCGTGCCAGCCCATCAGTAACACAAACCGCGATCCTTTCGGAACCGCGGAAAGACCAGCAGACACGGACATTGGCAATTAGTAATCAAGAAAAGAGCTGTCACGTCCGATGGCGACATCGACATCGACATCAGAAGGCCAACAAGGCTTCAGCTAAGTACTTTTCCAACTACTCCTCTCACAACATCTTCCCATCTCTCCACACATTCTCCAGCACCATCCCTCCTATACAACCAACCACCCTGGCGTTCCGAACCACCCTACGCAAAATGACCCAATACGACATCCAAATCGTCTCCGACACCGTGTGTCCCTGGTGCTACGTCGGGCGCGCGCGCCTCAATCTCGCCATAAAACAGCACCAGCAATCTCACCCCTCGGACACCTTCACCACCTCCTGGTCGCCCTTCTACCTCAACCCGACCGCCCCCACTCCCGGCGTCGACAAGCAGACCCACTACGAGGCCAAATTCGGCGCCCAGCGCACCCGCATGATGCAGCAGCACCTCTCGCGCCTGGGCGGCCAACTCGGCATCAATTTCGCGTTCGGCGGCAAGACGGGCAACACGCGCGACTCGCACCGGTTGATCCAGCTGGGCAAGACGAAGGGGCTCGAGACGCAGGATAAGGTCGTGCGGGCGCTGTTCGAGTCCTACTTCGAGAGGAACGAGGACATCACCTCGCGTGAGGTCCTCGTGGGCGCGGCGAGGAGGCCGGGATTGCGGAGGAGGAGGCGAGGGAGTGGTTGGAGAGCGGGAAGGGCGGGGAGGAGGTGGATAGGGAGGTCGGAGATGCGCAGAGGAGGTTCGTCTCTGGGGTGCCGAATTTTACTATCAATGGGAGGTTTGAGATACAGGGCGCTGAAGAGCCGGATGCGTTTCTGGACGCGTTTGAGAGGATTAGGCGGGATGAGGAGAGGAAGGGCGCGAACAAGGGAGGGAAGGAGGTCTTAGGGGATGCGCCAGCGTGCTGAAGGAAATGAAGAACGGTTGGAACAGACCTCTCTGAACCCCGGCCAGCGGTGGATGTGAATGTCTTGCTTCCATTGAGCAGGCATTGCTGGCGGCGATGGACTATTTAGAGGCGAGAGTGACCTGCTAATGAGCTTGTTCATATATAGTTGCAATATTTTATGCATGGTTTCGACGGCTTTCCTATGCTACGGACGCTACTTACTATCGTCTGTCTAATCGAGCTATGGAAGGCATTGCGAGCGAAGCGCAGTTTCCGACTTTCTATAGTATCGGAAGCGGAATAGCTCATCTGGTTGAGACTTGTGCTTGGGACTAGCAATTCTTGTCCGACCAGCAGAATGGGAACATGGTTGGGTCGGCAAACATGCATGTGATAATGCCAAGACATCTGCAACCCTAGGTTTTCGGCGATGGTAATGGATTGAAGCAATTCCTCCTCCCAGTCATATGCAAGGCTACCGAGCGAGGCGGAACGGAGCATCTGAAGCAGAATGCCAACACGACAGAATCCATGCTTTGTCGACGGCTGTAGATCTTTCCATTCCAACTACTTGAATACTGCATCTTGCCCGGCATCTCTATTTCTTGATATCTCTTTGCCTGTTCCTGTCCTGTCACGATTGATCGTCTTCAGGTCAAAACCCATCGCCCATGTCCACCGTGATCGCCATTTCCAGTCCAGCTATATCGGAAGGAAGAAAAAAGGCATCGGTCTATGCATGAGCCACCTTTTGCGTACTTTTTGTCGATGCCTGTTGAACGATTCCCGGATCCCTTGTCCCAACGCCTTGCTATGTGATCAAAGAAAAGATTGAAAATCGTCTTCGTGACGGTCGTGAATCGCTGTGTGTGTGTGCTGTGGTGTATGTATGATTTGTGCATCTGTGGTGATTGGATACGGATGTCGGGGCATGGAAAACCGTCCAGCGCTGTCGTTCTCGGTTGATTGAAGGAGGAGGTGAACGATGCCTTGCCTAGACACCCATATCGTATCGTGGAGTGGGTGTGAGTTCGGTTGCTGCAGCAGGACGCTACTCACTTGCTGACCCTCTGGCCGCCAACCGGACCCAGAGTGGCCACGCTCTTGCCAGGCGTCATGCCATTGCTTGTGCGTTTGACCTTCGTCGAACCGGACATGAGGTCGCTGCTCGAGACGGGGTTCGACCCATTGTTCGACAAAGAGGGCAACTCGACGTCATCGCCATCCATGGAGAACATCTCCTGTTCCTCCTCAATCGTCTCACGACCAAAACTACTGCTGCTGATTCCCCTATCGCTAAGACCGTTGCGCCCGGAGGAAGAACCGTTTGAAAAACTGCGCGAGACGCCAGGGTGCAGAGACGCTTGCGCAGATTTGGCGGCAGTGGCGGTGGCGGTGGTAGAATCGGACAGCTTGTTTCGCTGCAGCTGCTCGGTCAGGGCCGACATGCCGGTTTGACGCAAAGGGCTGCCGACATAGGGCGAGCTGTCGCCGGTTGGAGAGCTGGCAACGTTGAGGGATGAGGTGCGGAGGGCAGAAGGCCGCAGAGGTGATCCGACGTGACCGAATGCAGAGGTGCCATTGAGGTCATTGTCGTGTCTGTTGCTGGGCCGCGAAGACCAGATGGAGTTGTAGCGTGATGGGCTTGCGGAGAGTGGACTCATGCTACCGACTTTGCTGTCTTGAGGAGTGTGGCCGCTGGACACGGCGCGACGTTGTGCGCTGAGGAACGATGGGTTATTCTCCTCTTCAGGGTTGGTGCGGGAGAACCTGCGCAGCTTCTCTTGTGGCAACAGGTCGTGAAGGCTTGAAGGAAGGAGATCCTCACCGACACCTTCGTCGTCGCTCTCTTCAGATCCAGAAGTATCCATAGGGAAATGCGAAGGACGGGTTCCCAGGCTCGCAGAGAGCATCTTTTGGCGCGCGAATCTCTCCGAGTGGAGAGGGCGCTTTGAAAAAGCCAACTTCTCATCAAACACTGGAGGAGAAGAGCCGAGCCCGTGCAGCACTTGGTCAAGGTTCGCGGTGTCACCAAAAGCGGAGTCATGCAGGTCACGCAAGGCGGTGTTGCCGAGGTTAGCTCTGTTTGGGAGAGATGAAGGTGGAGACTCTATCCCGAATCGAGGTGGTACAGAGGATGCGAATGGTCCATGGCGCGCAGCGTGAGAGATGCCTTGGCTATCGAACGAGCTTGGTAATGGAGCGTCTAGCACGCTGAGACCGCGCTGTGACGGCGAGGCACCCAGTCGGCTCTCATTCGGCGGCGAGCCGTAAGCAGAGCTGGGTTCGAGAGCATAGGAAGTGTCGAGCTGAGGGATGTTGGAGGTAGAGGGACCGAAGCGAGGGCTGAGCTGTCCTTCGGGCTGGTATGTGTACATGGGTTGCTGATGGACCAGAGGATCATTCGCTTGCATAGAGAGCAGCGAGGTCTGGGGTGCTGAGATCAGGGTGTTGGGGTTCGGCATCCGCTTGCCGTAACCGAAAGACTGGCCTCCACGAGGCGGTCTGTTGATCACTCTTCCATCTGGCAAAATGTGGGCGAGGGCGCAGTTTTGGCCGAACTTGCAGCTCCCCTATACCGTGTTAGCCCAAGCCCTGCAATCGGTGTATGACTCTTCCTACCTTGGCGAAATACTTGCAAGGCGCATTCTGCGTGGTAGGGTCCAGGTCGTGGGAAAACTGGCATGCAGCACCAGCCTGGCACGTGCCGTGGGGAAGAACTTGCAAGGAACATGAGACGTGCCTGAACGCAGAATCAGCATCCGCAATGTGTGCTTGCGCGGTGTATCAGTCCCTACTCTTTGACTTGGGAGGACTACGAGGTCCAGCAAATCCACCCATCACGAAGGGTCCGCCCGAGTTGCGATTGGGCGCAGCCATCGGCATGGGCACACCGTTCGCGTTCATGCCGGCGACTGGTGCTCCGTTGGCTCTGAAGTCGGTAGATCCGCGACGCTGGAGCTGAGGGTCGTTGCCCTGCGAGTATGTTTGGTTGAAATTGCTCATGACGGTGCGCTGCGGAGGAGGGAGGACGGCGGGGTAGCGGCGAGAAGGAGAGGCGTGACGGTCGGGCGCTCGGGGGCGGGTTGGTGATGACGTTGAGCGACTGCAGAAGCAGAGAGTGTGCTCCTGAGTTCTTCTCTATCGGCTGTCGTGAAGGAAAGGGTCGCGTCAACAGTGAAAGGCGCCAAAGACGGGCCTTGACGCTTGCGTGAACTCTGTGGGAGAGGTCGAGTCTCGTGGCTGCATGCAGGGCGGGCGGGGCGGAGATTGTGTTTTTGGCTGGCTTGCTTCCGATTCGCTTATGATCGAGAGCCTCAGTCAGCGAACTTCACCCACCTCTTCAACCCAACAGCAGATCTGTCTGCCTTTTTCTGAATCGAGCCCTCAGTCCGTTTGAACCGAGTGTAGTGTGAGTGACATACGGAGGATTGGATCGTACAGTGGAACGTTGACAGTGGGACAAAGCGCCGAAGCATTTGGTTAGGTGTATTCAAGTACGAGATGTTGAGACAGGGACATTAAACGAGTCGCAAAGAGAAGACGAACATGAGCGTGAGCGTGAGTTGATCTTTCACGTCGCAGCTTAGCTTCACAGCAAGGCTGCCGTCTTCTGGCGGGTCACAAGGTCCCGAATCCTGTCGTCATGTTCATGGTCATTCTGCTGACCGAAGCCACGTGGACAAATGTCTCAGGCGCTATTCAGCTGGTGAGGTACCTTCTTGTTGTCCGGTGTGAGACGATAAGCCTCCTTGCGCATATCTTAACCGACTGACGGACTTTACGCGCGTTATGAGGATGACAGTATGTTAGCCTGTGCACGTCGAAGCTGCCGCGAAGACGCCATTGGAACCACTCACGGCCAGAGAGGTCCCAACAGTCAGTCCAACTGACTACTATCACAATGCGAATCCCTAGCTACGGTGGCATGATCGAGGCCTACCGGATCAAATTGACCTCCAAAGCTGCGGGCGGCTAAGCTTTACGGTCAAGCATAGTGCATGCTCTTTGCGCACAAGTTATCCATATGCGAGCATAGTAGTAGCATTGCTGCATTGTGATAGCAGTTAATTAGACAGTTGAAGAGAACCCTGCTTACGGCCCGCTCTAGCATCGTTCGTCCTCCGTCACACCAATGGGGCCGTGTTCCGCCATACCAAACAGCTACAGACGGGATTCACTTGAAAAGGGCTTTCCTACAATGACCGAACGGACCAGTACCAATCCACCATAGGGCAAATGCCCAGCCTAGGGCGCACAACTAAGCCTTCTATGAGTTGAGATGAGCTCGGACGGGGTGGGCGGGAGGTTTCCTAGCATCTCGAGGAGTCCCGGGATGTAGATACCGGAGAGGAACACGAATGAGCCGAAGAAGACCAATGGGATTACCCTGCTGATCCAGGTTGACACTAATAGCAGTGTCGTTGTCAATGGTCACGACCGCCTTCGTCTGATCCTTGGAGATGAAGGCTGCCGCGGCTTCCACAGGTGGAGGTGAAGGGTATTCTTCTGACTGGTCATTCTCCGGAAGGCCGTCATCTTCCAGAGGGTTGGAACGCGTGCTGTTTGGGCTATCATCGCGTGCAGCAGATCCAAGCCGTCGGAAGGAACTGTCAGGTCGGTAGTCCTTCGACATGGCTAAGTTGCGCCAGCCACCACCAGCGGACTGTCTCTCACTATTGACTGGTGGCCACATTGTCGGTTGGCGATACTCCTCACTGTGTTCCTGGCATCGAATGACGTGTCTGACTTCCGAGCACCGAGAGCACTACGAGAGGTGTAATGAGGAGGGAATAAGGCCAAACACTCGTCAATAGTGCGGCCATCGTCGAAACACACGTCAATGAAGGACCGGTCAGCGATAGCGAGGGGTATTATAGCGAAGAGGAGGCAGAGGAGGCGAAAAGGATTCGACAGCGACGCGACGGAGTTTCGAACAACCTGGAAATGGATTAGTTCACTCGCTAACGTCAGTTTGGCAGTGGTACACACCAGTCCTGGCTGGTATTCAGTTGATATAGTGGTTGTTATGGTAAGTGGCCGTGTTCGCGTCTATCTGGTGACGCGCGCTAACCCGGAAATCCAGGTTGTTTTGGTACGAAGAACAAAGCCTCCGCTGGGAGATTCTGGCGTTTTTAACATTTCGCCTTGTTGATATGACGTTTAAGTGAAGCCCTGGTGAAGGAAAGTAGCAGTCAACTGCTGGGCAGGTGCAAGTCTTTATGGAACAGCACGAAGGTTCAGGATCATCAGTCTTAATTGCGCATAATCATCATAATTTCCCCATCTGGAAACAGCAGCACCGCACGGCCCCCACACTCGATTTCCTATTCTCACGAACACGCCGCGCCGCGTTTTACGCCTTCCTCCCCTCACCTCTCACCCACAATCGCTCTTTACAAACTCGCTGCTTCTAGGGACAACCATCGCCATGAAGCTCACCGTCGCACTCGCGACTTCCGCTCTGCTGTGCGTCGTCCATGGTCACGGCCTGGCGAACATCCCCGGGTAAGCATCTATCCTCATCACACCTCGCCACCGCACACACCATGGCCGGCAGAAGAAGGAAACATGTTCCTCCATTGTTCTCTGCTAACGATCAACCACTAGATCCCCAGTCCCCTGCGCTTCGGACAACACCATCACAGTCACCGCTACCGAGATTTACACCTACCGCGAGACAGTCACCGTCTCCGGGGACAGTCCTCGAGCCCTGAGTATGGTGGACAAGGCTCTCAGCCAAGTCTGTCGGCACCCTCCACCTCGATCTCGACCCACACGAGCTTTGTGACCATCTTTCCTGCCTCAAATCCTGTCGCTCCGGCGGCGGCTTCCTCCTTCTATTTTGTTGATAACAACGGCACCACTAGCTGGCTGGACAACATCGCACCCCCAAGCACGTACAGCGAGTACGTCACGGAAACCGTCCTAGTCACGGTGTACCCCAAGCCCACGCCTGTCTCTACGCATGGATACGGTCCCTCACCGTCTGGAGCTTTCTCTGTTTCTGCAAACTCCACCCTTGCCGGAGCACACGCAGTACCTCTTCACACATCACTGAGCTCGTCGTTTCGTCATGTCTCTGTGGCCTCAGTTGGTAGCAGCCTGAGTCACAACACCACTACCTGCAGCGAGGCGTCTGCGACTGTGCACAGCACCTCACCTCTCGCCGCGGCCACGGATGCCAGCCGTACAACCATCACTCTTCCAGCTTCTCCAAAGAAATCCACAAGCAAGATCGTGCTGCCCACAGGTGCCTCTTGGCAGACATTGTCCAGCAATGTGATGTTCTCCACGGGTGTGGTATCGTCCCATCGTCCGATCTCACCGTCCACGTTCTCTGCCAGATACACGAACACAACATCTGCCGGAGCTTCAGTTCCAACAACCTGCGGCGAGTCTGGAGACTTTGTGCTCAACGTAAGAAACCCCTTCCCAAGTGGAGTTCAGTTGTGTTGACATACTCTGCAGTGGGATGACATGCCAGTCTTCGCTCCGACGGACGATCCCATTACCGATGTCTCCGAGGCACCGCCCGTCTTCAACCCATATCATCACCTGACCTTCTCTAACGGCTTCGTGTACATTCCACCACCAACTGATCCGTTCCCGCCAGTCTCTGCTCCTCCCCTCATCATGTTCTTGACTAATGAGACTGGACCTTCCAACAATCCAGATGCGGGCCTCGTCCGTCCCGGTGAAATTAGCGCTGGCGTCTACTCCAGCAACTCCGCGTTCTGGTTCAATGCATACAGTGCGTACCTTGCCTGTGACAACTCAGGCCCAGACGACTGTACTATGTCCATCTCTGGCTACACCTACCTCACTGGTACGGACAATGACGAGACCCTGGCTTACCAGCACAACGTCACGATCCTTCCGTGCCCAGGCTACAAGGATTGTCATCTCCAGAAGGTTGACTTCCCTCCGATGTTCAAGGGCCTGAGTGGACTCCAAATCCAGGCGTACGTTGGTGGAGAGCAGAAGATGTGGTTCATGGATGACCTTTCCATGGGCTGGTCCAACAACACCTGCGCTGCTGGATTGCTTAGACAGAGGAGCCGCTAAAACAAACCATGATCGGTCGATAGCATGGACTGCGTTCACCTAAACGTATATGCTTCGGCAGGACTGGTTCACGTCGAGGGCTTTGCATAGGATGGATGCAAGTGGGATATCTCTGGTGGATCCTTCTAAAGTTATGCTTCCATTCGGATCAACAGGCTTTGGTTGCTCAAAACAGCAAGAAAACCATGTACACTATCATGCGGCTCAGAGGAGATTTTCGGTTAGTTGTTTGCAACAAGGATGGTGCTGGAAGCCATGTTCACCGATTCTTGGAATGCAACAAAGCTTTCAAAATTGATTAGTGTTCCAAGTTCTATGAGTCAGAACATGCCGCAAGGCGCCTGGTGGCTGCGTGTATGACTCTTGTCGGAGTCCGTACAGATGATAGCCACCAGGACGGATGAATATAAACAGTGATTGACGTTATACTGCGATTGTACACTGTCCGTCTCTTTTTGTGATCCTGCCATTCACAGGCGTCCGATGCTTCACAATCGGTATCCGACCCAACCATCAAACAACCCATATGCCCATAACGCCGTCTGTTGCCCAGTGTATATCATAATCAGAAGAGAACCCAAGCCACCGCCGCCATGATGCAGAACGACCATCCGGCGAACTTGGCGGCGGTGCTTGCGGATCCATGAGGAACGTTTCCGGTCGCACCGCCTCCAAGGTACCAGCTACCGATGTCGGTCAGCTTTCCCTTTTCAGTCAGGAATGCAACATTCGGCCCGACGTTGGAGACGGAGGATCTGAATGCTCCGAAGTAGGAGTAGTGGGTCACCCATCTGCAGACGGAGCTGTTAGCTTGACGCTCTTTCGCAAAGAATTGCGCCACAATGCGGGCATTGTATGACTTACGAGAGACCGTCCAGCCAGGTGGTGGTCTGGTTGAAGAAATCCTGGGTGTCCTTGAGATCGTCATTGTCGAGCGCAAACTCGGTAAGCCAGATGGCGCTGATGTTCTGGTAGGTTCCATTGATTTGCCCGAGGTGGCTCGCCAACCCTTGGAAGTTTCCGTAAAAATGTGCAGGAATGAAGTCGACGATGCAGCTCGTGCCGTTGCTGGAGACTTGGGAACAGGCCGTGAACCAGTTTTGCAGCCATGTAAAGCCAGTAGGCGCTCCGGTGACCGCTGGGGCACCCAGCTTCACGCCGAAGTCGCGGCGAAGGGGCTCGAATTGTGTCTTCCACATCTGGGCGGCTGTCGTCGCGTCCACGCAGGAACCACCGTAGGCACAACCGTCCGGCTCGTTCATTCCGAGGACATAGGTGATGTTCATTCCGCCTTGTATCAGCCCCTTCACGGCGTTATAAAAGCTCATATCGGTCGTTGGGTTTGATACGGCACCCCATTGCATGGGCACGAACTGGAGCTTCGAGCTGTCGTACTCGGAGTTGGGCTGCGGCTTGTAGTTGTAGTACCATGTAAGGTCGCTGGACGAGTTGTCCCAGATGTTGTCGTCGGAGGACCAGGAGGACTTGTCCGGCGTGACATAGCAGAGTCCGCGTTTTGATGATGTTGCCGCAAGAGCGAGCGGCGCAACGAGCGAAAGAGCGAAAAGGCTAGTGATAGAAGGTGCCATAATTGCGGGTATATTAGATCGAGTATTCAAAAGAAAAGAAAAGAAGAAGAAGAAGAAGAAGAAGAAAAGGATGTAACAAAGATTAGAAGGAGTAGACTCTAGAAGAAGCGGCCGCTTGCGTGGGGTGGTTGATAGGAAAACAGGAAACGAATATATTGCGACCGAGTAAACGAGGGCGATCACTGACGCAGGAGAATCAGCGAGGAGAGAAGGAAAAGACTCGAACGCGAGGTGGGAGAGGCGACAGTGGGAGATAAGAGGTCAGGACGAGGAAAAGGTCAATCCCACAAGAAATGCTGAACGTGCGACAGGAACAGGCAAAAGCTACAGGGGACAGCTAGACGGTGCCTGAGTCCGGTAGAGGCAATAAGCTGAAAGAGTACTAGCTCTCTATTAGCTGTGCCATATTTGGTTCATCCCACAGCGGGAACGGAAGATCGTTGAGATGCCGCTTCGTCCACATTGCCGCTCGGCGAGCTGAGTGACATCAAGGGGACGGCACGGCACTGTACTGCACTTGGCAGACGAACGACGCGAACTCTTTGTCGTGTCGTCGACTCGTTCGCAACAGGTCTCTTGTACTTCTATTTTTGCATGCCAGCTTCCAAGAATTGGATTATGCAGGATAGCAACGTATCGACTGTCCCTGGCTGCAAAGAGGAGCGATTGTCGTGCACGGTTTGTTTTTAATCGTTCAAGATGTTCAGACCGCCACCGTGATATAAGATTAACGCTCTGACTACCGACCGTTCCGTTCCTACAGCAGGGTCAGGAGCCAGAAGCCGCTCTTCAGCCAGCCAGATCTCTCCACCGTAGTCTTCAGAACGGCCAGTCCGAACTGTCAATTTCACCCCCGTCTGCTGCCAAGCCTATCGCGTCGTATGGACACGATCTACCAAGTTACTATGTAGGAACCACATAGTCTCTCCTCCCTTCCGTGCTGAATAGCACGAGCACACCGTTCGGGTCAGGCTTTATTAGAGCCCCTTTGGCCTTCCTGGCTGCAGCGAGGGTCGCAGCACCACAAGGCCCAGCATTAACGCCATGGCTGCCGAGATGCTGCACGCTCTTGTGCGCTTCCAGCTCGCTGACAACCACTGAAGCATGTACACACTTTTGCAACAGTGGCCAGGCGATCGAGGATACGGTACCGCAGCACATCCCACACATGATCGTGTCGCCAGTGACAACTGGAGTGATCTTGTCGTTCTGCAGGCTCTCGTACAGACTCGGTGCTGCTTGGGGTTCGACGGTTATGACCTTGGTGCGAGTATCCCCGCCCTTGGCCTCAAAGTGTCTCACCACAGACTGAGCCCAAGACCCAACGCCAACTGCCACTATAGCTGTTGTAACAGGAAGTCCACAAGCGTCCTTGACTTGGCGATCCACCTCCCTCAGCATAGTCGAATAGCCTGCTTGCACCCACTAATTGCATTGTTAGCTTTCTCGCTTCGTTACTCACGCGACTGACTCACTGCTGGAATCTGCTCGTACCCGGGCCAGCTGGTGTCCATGACCAACAGGGCCCCAGTCTCGTTCGCTTCCTTTCTGGCAGCCGCAATGCTATCATCGTATGAGCCCTCCACTACGCGCACCTCTGCGCCCTCACCGGCGACCTTGTCCTGCGTAGCTTTGTCGATGTTTTGCGGTACGAACACGAGAGCAGGGATTCCCAGATGCTTTCCCATGCGAGCAACCGATCGCCCCCAGTTCCCATCTGAGCATGTCACCAGCCCAATCTCGCGCTTTTGTGCGAGTTGGCCGAGCTGGTGGAGTGACACGTCAGGTTCCTGTCCTACTTCCTCGCAGACTGCGCGATAGATGGCCCATGAAGCGCCCAGTATTTTGAATGCAGGTAGTCCGAACCTGCTGGACTCGTCCTTAACAAAGACATGTCCAACTTGAAGCTCCTCCGCGAGTTCCGGGACGCTGATTAAAGGCGTCTCGCCGTATTCTGGCAAAGTTCTGTGGAACCCTTCTATTTTTGATTCTTCGTAATACGGCAATAGACCGTAGTCCGGCTCCTTGTATAGCGTCCTGTTGACGTAGATACTGGGCCTGGCGAAAATCTCCCCACTGGCGAGATGGCATACAAGGAAGTCGTCCTCCCCTCAGCGCCATGAACTTGTCTCTTGGAGTCGTCGTTCATATATTCGCTCCATGGCCGGTCCATATTGCATAAGTTTGGACGTGTATAGACTGCTCTTCAATCCCTCAGAATCCGAACCACTCGACATTAGCCGGACTCACTTAAACACAATCCATGAACCGACAAAAATGCAGGCACTACCGAAGATTGACCACACAAATCACCGATCTATCCGTGGTCTCTCTTGTTGATCGTAGCCACATGACACATTAGGCAATTAGGAAAGACAACCCAAGACCGAACTACGGCGGGCTCCGCGAGCGGAGACGGCGATACGATCCTTATCGGGCTTAAGCTTACCTGGGCCACGAGAAAAGCATGGTGAGATCCCCACCCTGCCTCGACTGCTCCGGCCAGACTCGGCAGGATTCTTGGCTTTCATTGGCAACGAAACCATTGAACCTTACGAGACAACGATCGGATCCTTGTCTGCCACCTCGTCTATACTTGCAATTTCTTGTGTGGCAGACGTGTTCACAAGAGGCTGTTGGACACAATCCACCAGGAACTTCGGCGACATTCTTCCAGGTATCGAACGTAAAGCAGTATAGAGTAGTAAAGCATGCGGATGTGAGCAAATACATAAACCACCATTGTAGCCCTCCCTAAGGTTTTCGGTATGCCAGAACTCGGAACGCCATTTCCCGCACCCGACAGTTGACACCATGTCCAGTTTCCCATCCGTTGGCCCGAAACTCCACGCCGTCAATACATGCAGCAACTTGAAAGGAAGCGAAAGCAGCACAAATTCAGTGACAGGATCAATCAGTAGGTGTACAGACGCATGCAGGAGTCCACTGCCTGCCTCTGAAGTAAAACCAGGTCAAAGTTCGAGCAGACGACCGAAACAAGGTCATGTGAGAATGCGTTCCTCAGAACCGCAAACCGGTCTTGTCAAGATTCCTGAGCGCTTGCGCATCTCTGTGAACATCGTACGCCAGCTTGTGGACTGGTATGTCCTGGGTATGGCGAGGCTGGGCACTGTTCGGACTCCGGCTGCCGGTCCTAGCACGCTGATCGGCGGCTGCGGGCGCATCGTTGATGAGAGAGCTGATACTGGGGATTGTCGTCGCTGTGCTGGTTGCCGGTTTTTGCTCGCCATCACCCTTGCTCTGCGCGCCAGCTGTCGCGTCCCCGTTCCTGAGAGGTTGCGCGGAGTCCTGCCTGGCGTCTACATTGGGAGCGGGAGGAGAAAACAACTTTGGATCGATAGGTGGACCGTTGCTTTGTTGATGTTGTTTTTGTTGGTAGTCCGGACGCGGTGGGAGTTGTTGCTGGTGCTGTTGCGGGTGGGGTGGATAGGGCGGTTGCGATGTGTAGCCGTTCACGTGACCGGTTTGCATAGGTGGCATGTGGACGCGTTGCGGATGTGGAGGTGGCAGAGCGCTGGCGTTGCTCAAAGGCGGAGGTGCTCTGTCGAAAGCCGTAAGTGACGGCGGGTAATTGTGCGGATGAGGTGGGTAAGCGCCGTGCATCTGATAAAGCGACGAGTGTCCAATGCCGTTAGGTTGACTGTTGGGATGGTAGTATGGTGCGTAATGAGGAGGAGGCGTGTGCATGGGACTTGGTGGAGCCCATCCTGGAGGACCATATCCCGCAGGGTGTGGAGGTTGACCTGGAGGTGGTCTTCCGTAAGGCGAGCCAATGTTCGCTGATTGGTGTGGTGAGGGAGCGAATGCCGGACTCGTCATGGGTCCCCGAGTGACGGCTGGTATATTGTTTTGCTCATGTACTGTCGACTCGGGGTACATGCCCTTCTCAGGTCGAATGTGACGTAACGAAGGATCGTTTGATGGTTGCATTAGCGTCTGGGAGGTTGCGGCAGATCTGGCGAAGTAGCTGATCAGATGAAGGTGCTGACCGGTGGATGTGGTAATGCTGAAAGACTGCTTCATGAGTCCATCAGGCTTGTAACGGTAGCCCTCGACGCCCTCGTCTCCAGCGTCTTGATCTAACCCTCTAAATCCATCTCTGTTGTTCTTCGAAGGTGCCGAGAAATTGCTCCCTCCTCTTTTGCCCTCCATTTCGCGGTATGTTAAGAAGCTGCCGGACACGCGACTGGCGCTCCACGACTTGCCATCGGTCCATCTCCTCATTCCGGCTTCCCGCTCATCCCACACGAACACTGACCCAGACTTGATTGACTGACGTTCCTTCTCGGAGAGACGGCGTTGCACGCGAGGCAGCAGTCCAATTCTGCAGGCTTCGAAGAGGATGATAGCGTCTGCTGGCGTTCTAACTTGGCCGTTGTAGGTCTCCATGGCGGGCTAACTACAATGCAGCGCGTTTTTAGGGTGGTTAGGCCCACGGCGGGGTGTGATTGGCGATAGTGTCAGAGAAGTAAAACCTGCAGGTGAATCGATGTTAGCAACAAATAAAACCACGAATTTGGGTAGCGAAAGAGTGAACCACATAGCTCACAGCACAGAGCTATGAGCGTAGAAAGCAAACAAATTTCCTGTTCAGAGACGCGCTACGAGCAGCCATTGCCGTGCCGGATGCGAGCGACGACTGGCGATGCAGGCGTGTGTTTAGAGCAAACAAGCGCATGGTACGTTGATACAGCATGTTTGCGAGCTCCTGGATTGAACAATATGTCGTGATCGCATGTGTGCGGATACGAGGATATGGTGAAGCAAGATCGATATGCTTAAACTTACCCTTCTTCTGACAACAAGCTTCGCTGGATAAGGTCTCGGCGAATTTTTGTTGCGACAATCGGTATTGCAGGGCCTGTGAAATGTGTCGTTGAGTAGGGCAAAGACCGAGCAAAGCAGAAGACGGAGGAGCGCAACGAGAGAAACTGTAGAACGCGCGGTTGTGACGAGGAGGAAGAAGGTTGGAGAAGGGAAGGCAGCGCGATGAGCTCAGCCCCAGACCGGAGGAATGCAGGCCTACCTTACTTGTAGTACACTAGCATTTCGGGCCCTTGGCTTTCTCTTCGATGGGTTCTCAAAATGCTTGGCCCAAACCTAACCTTAACGCGCGCCACAAAAGAAGTCTAAAAGAACGGCAAGCAATTCGAGACGAGCACTGCCTCAAGTAATAACCGACCGTGCGCATGCCTACCGATGCAAAACCTCACTTGTAGGTTAGACAGTATAAAGCCTACGTTCTGCCAACGCATGCAAGACGGCACGCCTCTGACTGAGTGCCGCAGCAAGCCGTCTTTCTTTCTTCCGTCAAGCATACCGCCGATCCCGCCATCATCAGGCCATGGTTCGATCTAGACGATCATTCGCTTCACCTGCCAAGGCCAAGGACCCCAGGAAAATACGCTTAACACTTAAAGGTACAGCCAAGGCGCTCTAGCCAGACGCCAATGCTCTCATCCCTGCCTGCGTACCCAATGCAATCAATTGCCAGTGGACGTCTAACCGAGGACAGGTTTCACACTGACTGACTGACTGACTGTGACTGTGACTGTGCCGTCTTATGTCCCGCCTGACACTTACCAAGGCGCGCCATGTACACCGGCCCAGCCGTATTCGCCCTGTTAGGAAAACGCCCAAATGAGGGAACCAATGCAAGGGTCACGCATGCTGCGCACATGCGTGCCATTTATGCTTGCGTACGTAACGCAATCTGTGCAATGGCAGGACACGGATAGCACAAATGCCCTTATGCTCAGCTCGCAGCGGCCTTCCCGGTATGCGTCTGACAAGCCACCCAGCATGGCGGAGCGAGGTTTACCTTAAATGGTGATAAGCTTAACCCGCATTCAATATGCCTAGCTCCTGGTGTGGTATATCCCAAGAAGGCGCCAAGCTATCGGCGCAGTAAATCGAGGACTTGTCAAGCACTCTCGTCAAACCCGCTCGAAAGACTGCTGCTGGAGCCGTGGCATCGTTTTTGGTGGTGCTGCGGCCACGTAAGCTTCTCCACCAGCCAAGTACGACTGCCTACCTACGAAGGTGCAGCCTTGCACTCGTGCCTCTTGTGGCAGGCAGTGCGCGAGGAAGCCGTCCCAAGCACAAATCGTAGTATGTCCTGTAGTTGCAACAAGTGCGCTTGCGAAGCTTCTCCGAGACGCGTGTCGGTTCTCAGACCAACTGCAACAGCCCAACGTTTTCCGTTTTCCACGAGGCCGAAAGGTGCGCCGGCTCGACCGATGCGTGCCGCCGTCGGCTTTAACAGCTTCCAGCTTCCGATGGAGATGACCCATGCAGGACGCTTGACTTGACTTGATTCAGTTGCCGAATAAGCATAAATCTAGGCTCGGCTCACCTGCGCCAAAGTTTGTCCCACGCGACACCGGATTTGCTGTCCGTACAGAAGCTTGGTATTCCTTCAAATCATGATAACACCCGAGAGATACCGTCACTCCATCACATCACGCCGAGGCAGTCTAATAGACATCGATGGCTTTGGCTGAAGTCGGACAGCGGTTGACGTATCCACATCATCTAGCTAAGTGCTGAGTGGAGATTCCCATAGTCTCAGGCTTCGCGGCGATGCAGGTCAAACGTTCACCATTTGCCATTTTGAGTAAATCCAGTCTATGTCTAGATAACAGACCTCGGCATTTGCGGGGGTTTCCGCGAGCGTTTTGTCTTCTCAGAACGCCGGCAGATGTATATAATGGCTATACCTCGCTTGAACGAAAAGGAGAGAGACTTCATGTACCTGAACCGTTTATAACGGCCGCGAACTGTCCAATGCCTGCTCGCCGTGCATGTCCGGTTTCTGTGCTACTTCGGAGACCAGTCCAATCCTAACATGCCGATCCCTGTAACGCAAGGAAGTACCCATCCGTCAAACGCTCTTCATCAACCATTAAGTAAGCTGAAGCGAGAGATGACTTATGGACATCGTCCATGAATCAAGCTTTCTTGCGCTTGCGAGACCTCCTCATTTCACTTCCCGTACTAGGCCGTGACTGTATGATGCGAGCTTTTCGCACGGCCGACACCTATCACTCCCCAATAGTCCAGCGACTCCCTTGATTCCTCACCCTCCTAACCTTGCGCGAAGACTAAACGCCTAATCGTCTGGAAAGGCACCGGGGCCTGAGGACCGTGACCGGCTCGCTCTCGTCTCCCTAGGAACGTTGACATCTGGTGCGCCCGATGTGGATCTAGCAGACGCGGGACGCACTGCAGGGGATGAACTAATCACGATCAGTATGCGCCCATGGGCACACGACACACTACCAACCCGTACTTCTTGCGGTTCTTGGCCTCTGCTTTCTGTCGCACTTGCTCTTCCTTGTTCCAGAGCCGTGACTTGTAGGCCGGCAATGAGGAGTAATTCCATGCTTTGACAAGGTAGCTATGCGAGCTGTGTCAGTTGTGTCCTATGCAGGGAACATAGCCTCAAGGATGCCGTCTCATCGCTTGCGTAAGGTTCACGTGCTGAACGCACTGGAGCTCCTAGCAGCCAACATACTCTTGTGTCTTATCTGCGTAATCTTCTTCCTTCATCCCTTTCACGCCGACCCTCATGCCGCCGTCCTTTGAGAAGGAAACATTCCTCTTCTCCAGGTTCTTTTTCCGCGATCGGCCATCTCATTGCTCCATAGGTAGATCTGCAAGGCAGTGTTAGCAGCAATTCCAGCCCTCACTCAAGATCTTGGGCCCGTTCAACAATGTAAAAGAGCGCGCGCCCATATATGGAGCGATAAAACGAACATGGTAGCCAATGTATGCGCCCGCGCCTACAATCGCAAACAGGATGGCCAGTGGGATGAGGTTGCGAAGCGCGCCCATGTCGTGATAATGTAGTCGGGATCGCGCCAAGTATGCTGAGCAAAGGAAAAAGCTAACGAAGGAGGTCTTCCCGCAAATTTCTGGCAAACACTGGACAGTGGTTTGCTCGTGGAAGTGGTGCGAGGAGCTCTCTTGAAACGATGGTTGTGACGATCATACAGGGTCTTGCGGAATGGTGGGACGGAAAGCTTGATTCAGGCTTCAGCTGAGCATGTGAAAAGCACGTGCATCTAGACTCTCTGTCCTACAAGCCACGCCACGACACGCATGCTGAGTACGTAACTACTTGGGAAATGTAGCTCTCTTCACTTTGTGGCTTAGCTGTCGGGATTGAACATCGGCTGGCCATACAGCGGGTGCCTTCGTAGAGGTGGGACCTTTGGCAGCAACAGACGGATATGGAATCACGCGATCAAGACAAGAACAAGTATGGCTATTGTGGAGATCCCGCTCTCTTCATGCTTCTCAACAATGAAAAGGACGTAACAAGCAGAGTACGATTTGGTGGCACTTCATGTTGTATACTTGCTAGGATCTATTAGAACGCATTCCGCCTCGAAGGCACATACAACAACAACCCAATCAACCCCATACCAACTACCATGACCCCGGCCAACAACGTCATCGTCCATCCAACGTTCATTGCACCCACGCAAGGAGCCACTGCAGCAGTCCCGGCCGCGCCTAGCAGGCATCTAACAAGATTCAAGGCCGCCATGGCAGAGGCGCTCTTCTCGGTATAAACATCCACCAAAAAGGTCGAAACGATACTTTGGATGGAGATCGCTGTCCATCCCAGGAAGAACAAACAGACGATGGGCACCGCCATACTCACACCCTTGTCCAAGGTCCAGCCAAACACCAGTACAGCGGCGCATTGCATGGGAGCATAGACCCAAATGAGTCGCAGACGTGCGGACTTCAGTGGGAACGCTGACGGGTCATCCGTGTAGCGGACTTTGATGCGCCGGTAGTCGGCATCGAGGATCTTGCCTGTAAGTGCAGTGCCTATGATGCAGCCTGCACCGTTTGCGATGTAGACCAGTCCGGTCTGAAGACTGCTCAGGCGGTATGTGGACTCGAAGAGCGTTGGCAGGATTGTGAGGACCATCTGCCAGACGGTGTAATGGATGCCGATGAAGAAGATGGCAATGGCGGCCTCATATGACAGAAGGATCCGGAAAGGCCCAAGGAGATCGAGTCGCTTGCCCGGAGGTGCTTTGGTGGTTTCGACTTGGGCTTCGTGGTCTGCAGAGGGCTTCATCCGCTTGAGGCGACGCTGCTGAACAGCACCGAGCAACGATCTCGTCCATACGCCCTTCAAAGGGACGGATCCGTCTCCAACGAGCGACTTGAGTGTTTCCGGAAGCAGGACGATGAGCAGAAGGAGACAGACAGCACCGTAAACTGTCAGGAACCAGAACACAGCATGCCAGCCCAGAGCGTTCTGCAGCGCGCCTCCAACAAGCGGTCCTACGGCGACTGGAAGCAATAATCCGGCTTGAAAGTACCCCATGTATCCACCCCTTTCCTCGCGACTCGAGATGTCTCCGATAACGCCAGCGCCCATGGCGATCGTGCTCGCGCTGCCACTGCTTTGGAGACAACGGAGAACGAGCAGTTGGGCGTAGGTCTTAGTCAAAGCGAGTCCGATACAGGCGCCGAGGTAGATTGTCAGCGTACAGATGTACACGATCCGCCGCCCTTGGGAATCGGACAAGGCGCCCCAGAATGTGGGCGTCAACGCTTGGAAGATCATGTACCCAGTGACGGTGAGGTTGATTGCTTCGATGGAAACGGAGAGATCCGTAGCGATGGACGGAATGGAGGAGAGGTAGATGTTTGAAGCGAAACCTGAGAGTGTAGCGAAGAGGGAGACGAGAATGACGATCAGAATCCTCTGCGGTTTGGTGTAGATGGTCATGGGTAAAGGCGGTGATGCATTTTCTGAGGTTGCAGAGGCGGTGGGCGATGGCCCTGTCGTACGCGTTTCTTTTTCTTGCATGATAGTTTGTAGTAAAGCAGAAAAAGGTTTGTAGTTGTTAACACAGAGTTGATACAGGAAAAGAACTCACCTTTATTTTATGTAGATTGTTGGTTTCTGTACATCGATACACCGATGCCAAGCTTTCGGAGAACCGACAGCTTTTCGGAGTTCCAGCACCGGTCGTTCACGCCTTCACCGACAACACCGACGACAGCATCTACCATCTCGTTTCAGATTCAAGCGCAAACAAGTTAGTATTCTCGACTCAGACATCACGTGTCGAGCAGCTGAAGAGGAGAGCACTAGCCGTGAAGATTAGCAGAACAATCGTGTGGCGTTCAAAGACCTGCTTGCGGTGGGCTCCTTTGCTGCTTCCGCCCGCGTGGACTTGACGAGAAAGTCTCCAGTTGTGGAACCCGCTGCCATTGGTACAAGTTACTAAGTCCCTGAGAATTTGTTATCCTCAATTTTAGGCATGGCTCCGTCAAGGACGCCACGCAGGAAAGCCTGTCTGCAGTGCTTCGGGGCAAAAGTTCGATGCGATCATAGGAAACCCACCTGCTCACGATGTACCTCTCGTGGTATTGAGTGCGAATATGGCAACGCGGGAAAGAGCGCGGCCTCAACAGAGGAGCAGGATACTTACTCTGAGCCCACGGGTAGCTTGCCGCCAAACCCGAACGCGGATCAGAACACTTCAGAGCGACAAGCTACTGCTGATCTATCTGCTGCTCTGGCAGATGTTAATAACAGGGATGCTTCTTTGATGCCGGGCCATCAATTCGAGACGCATTCCACGTCCATCAACCTGTCTGGTGTACCAAATCCACGCACGTTAAATTCGGACGAAGCTGCGGCCGGGCAACCTTCGGGGCCAGCGTCGGAGGTCCGCGACGACACTTCGGTTGGTCCCTCTACTACCTTCTTAGCCATTGTCCTCAGAAACTCCTAGCATAACAGACAACTGCTTGTTGCATGGTCTGTCGTATGCAGCCTTGCCTGCATCAGGGCAATTGACGGTCTTGTAGACTGCCACTTGGCTAAACAGTCTGGACTCAGGACCTGTTGAACGCACCTGCGTCTATCAATCCCTCGGTTGCCGATGCTCTCGTATTGCCCTTGACTAACAATGCGTCCAGGATATTGAGCAAGCATCTCAGGAAGTAGATCTCATATGCACAGTCGATGCCGACCGGGTCCGCAACAGATGGCTGGAGAGTTTCATACCTCGTCCAGACCAGCAGCCTAAAGCATTGGCACCTGGCACAACGTTCTTCATTCACAACATCCTGAAGACTTATCCGGGAGTTCTTACGAAAGGTGAACTCCCGCCTTTTATCCATTCGCTTCAGCTCAATCACAAGACACTACCGACCGCTCTCGCCAACTGTGCAAGCATTGCGCGGATGTGGGAAGGCCAACCTGAAGGTGGCTCGACGATTGTACGGGAGACGACGGTTAGGGAGATGGATAGGTTATTCAACCAGGTGAGGGACACGTCTATTCGCTGACAGTCAGACAGCTCGACCACGTTTTGAGAGCATTGAGCTCAACGGACGAAGGCTGACCGCCGTGAGCAGAAACACTCCTACGGCCAATATGACTTGCTTGTCGCTTTTCAGGCCTACATCCTGTATGTAGTCCTGCTGTTGACTCCGAGCCAAATGCCCGCCATCAGCCAAGTTACCATGCTCAACCTCCAAGACTTTGCCTTCGACATCGCGCGTACGGGCCTCGTCTGTGCCGGCAGCCTTGCACTCCCGCACAAAACCTGGGCTCTGGCAGAAGCCAAACGTCGAACCCTCTTCGTTATGTACATGCTCGACGACATCGTCAACGCCTTCAGCTGCGTATCCCCATTCTGGGCGATGAGTTGGCGTCACTGCCCATGACTTGTAGTAAGGCTCTATGGGAGGCTCCAGGAGCATCATGGTGGAGGATCTACAACACGCATGTCAGCGAATGGGACCGCAGTGCGTTTAGACTCGAGGAGCTGTGGAGGCGACCGAGGGATGCGGATGCGCAGATGAGGCTTGACAGGTGGCTTGCGCAGGCGGATGAGCTTGGGATGATGATCTTTGCCGTTACGTCGTTTACGCATATCAAATAAGGCCTTGCCAACGCGGAATGACGCCTGATAGCAAGTATGGAATCCTAACAATGCCCGACTGCAGCCTTAGCAGCAACCATAGTCTGTACATCGCTTCCTCGCCTGTCGAACAGCAGTACCAGGGAATCCTTGCCATCCTGCGCTGCAATCTTTACCGCGCTTGGTGTGATCTGTATGTATTTCTGTACTTGTCGAGTAGTACTCCTAGTATCTCCCTCTTACGCACAGCAACTTCTGTCATCTCTAGCGTGATCTGCGTGTTGTTCCCGCGCTTGTCGTACGATAGGTGCTGCTTCTGCTAGAGATTGTCCTGCAGGATTACGGTCGCTCAATAGTAAATGGCTTTCCACATTCCATCAACCCTTCTTAGTTCTCACAATATACTGTTACAAGGCAGTGCTTTATCCGGTCGTGATATGACGTACTGTACGACTTACGATGTTTCTAATGACAAGTGGAACTTCTTTTAACTTGTATCTAGGCGCTCGGGATGTGAACCTGCATCTATTCCTCTTCGTCTGTTCCTCAACACCTAGAGTTTGCCATCACAATGCAAGCGACTAGTTGGAAGTGTGCCCACGTCCACCGAGAACTCTGACAGATGAATAACCGCTGGCCGGGAGTTATCCGCGGGCCTCCGTATTGGAATCTCTTGCTACACTCTCTGAATCAATTCCAAGATTCCAAGATCTACCGGTAACAGGCAAGAACTTGGCCAGTAACGCAGCTCCGTACACTCGTGGATATGATCATCAGCCGTTAGCTGGTCCAAAGCGTTTGCTAGCCTGTGAGAAGTGGACCTTTTGACGCTTTCTTCACGTATCTCACACTCAGAAAGTGTGCTATGAGAAGTCAGAGGCCTGTTTCCAGAAAGGCGGATGGACAAGACGCAAACCACAGCAGGCGACACTTAGCCGGCCGGAAACATCTACCGGCCCCGTAACATCCTATCTCGTCTTGATTTTCTCACCCCTCCGCATCTCCTGAAGTTTGCTATCGAAAGGCAGTAACTATCCGGAGGGAGTGTATGTCCAAATACAGACCTAGAAGACCGTGGAATGTAGCCGGTCCGCAGCATTCGCGGACCCGCACTGTCGTAGAGTTTATCTTGTCGTCATTCTGTACTACAAGACAGAAAAGGTACTGTCAGGCTCTCCCCTACTTCTTCGACGGAACCGCCACAACCATCGGCTTCCAATAGAACCCATACGCTGCCCATTCTCTTAACGGACGCTCCATTCCTTCAATCTCTAAACCCCCTCATGAGGGGCTAGGGTGATGTCGACCGGCCGCCCACTCGATTCCAGCCCTTTACACTCCACACGTAGAGTCCTTACATATCCCCGCATCAGCGCTGCCATAACCGGACTCGACAGGAACATGGCAGCCGTTTGGCTGTTTCGGTCCTTCGAGCGAATTCTCTGCTCTTCATCTTCCTCATCCCGGGTGATAAACCGCACATTCATCGACTCCAGCTGCAGCGGCTTCTCCAGCCTCTTGCCGCTGAAATCCGGACCCCGATGCACGAACATGTTGAACGGCTCCCACAGCATGCGCGTGAGAGAGTCCGGTCCACCGTCGCCCCACCACCCTCTATTCGATGCCGAGGTGAAGTCCATCGTCACGTCCAAGTGCTTCGCTTTGTCCACTGGGACGGGGAGCTTTAGCCATTCGACCGTCATCTGATGACCTACGACGCTCAGGCATGCATGGTACGTCGTGCAGCCTTTGTGCTGGCTCAGCGTTCCGCTCTCGAGTAGACCGCGTAGTTCGGCAGAGACGGTCTTGCAGACGAGCAACAGGTTGGCCCAACCCGGACGAGGGGTACGAGCCAGTAGGTTGCATTGCGGGGTCCTGTTCTGTGGGCGCCGGAGGATACGGGTTTCTCGGTGCGGAGACGATGCGGGACGGCAGTGTTCGAATCGGGAATGCTGGATTCCGAGTCCAGTATCGCGAGATAGATGAGATTGCGGAGTTCGCGAGGCAAGGCGAGGAGAGTGGGTGGCGTGGTCATCCCTTGTTTTCTGTTCAAATTTGTCTCGATTGCACGAGTTGACCGGTGGTATTTGCCTTGGTCTTTCTACAGGTAGTTTGCTAGGTACGGCGGAGGGATGGGATATAGTAACGTTCGAACAGTCAGGTGGATGCAAGACGAAAGGTCAAACGCAGCGGCCCCGCATGACGATTGTTTGCTGAGCACGCACTCAGAGAGGCATCTCCGTGCTAGGAAGTGGCCAACCGACTATTAACAAGCGAATCGAGTCATGATGAGACGAAAACACAGAATCCAGTGCTACAGTAGTCGTTTCAAGCTGCCTTTCCTCATGCTCGATCCTTGACAATCGCCCTTGTCCTAGCCCTCTCACTCGCGTCCAACTGCCACAGAATCCCCTGCTGCTGCTCCCCGCCACTGGCCAGCTCCTCCCACTCCTCATCATCCATGTTAATGATCAGAGTCATCTGAATGCATCTTGCGAACGTATCACGCAGTCCGTATCTTCCACCCCTGACTGCCGCATTCACGATCCCGGATATATCGCGCTCCATGCGCACAGCGCCCAGCTCGTTGACCCGACCGTAGTAATTCCAGATACGTTTCTCCACCGCTTTAGACAGATAGGAAGTAGTCACGGTGATGAGACGGTCGTAGTTCTTGTCAGTGAGGATGCGCTTGAGGGGAAGGGTGAAGGCCATCCAGCCGCGCTCGAAGCGCTGGGCGACAAGATCTTCTGAGTCTTCGGTTTCATCAGAACGCTCGTTTCCGGATACGATGTATTCCACATCACGGAACGTCTCAATCAAGACAGGTCTTAATCTGGGACGCATGACTTGCTTCAGCATGACTTCGATCGCCTCGTTAATCAGATCCGTCGTCTTGCTCTCGAAGCTGCTCAGAAGAGTCTTGAGGGCGTTCTCCACGAAAACGGAGTCGTGGCCGAATGGGAAAAGCTCAGTGACCGGCGGGCCTTGCGCGTACCCATTCTGCGCCCCAGCTGCTGGACTGCCAATGTTGGTTGTTACGATGCGGCGTACGTAGTCCGTTGAAACATCCAGATTGTTGATGAGTACCAGAAAGGAGATAATGACACTCTCAGGAGGCAGTGCACCTTGAATAGCAGCTTTTGGGTAGCTCTCGTCGCGCATTTTCCGCTGGATCATGCCGAAGAAATCAGAGCCTAGGACACGACCTAGAGCGGGCATAACGCTGGCTATGACGGTGCGTTGAGAGGTCGCGAGGGTTCGTTGAACGACCTGGTTGACGATATACATGACATCGTCTACTGCAGATGTGATAAATGGCGGACTGGAACCGAGCGGTTTGTTCGGGTTCAGGGTCAGGTCGGAAGGTGGTTCGTCGATTTGGAAGGACTTCTCCACGGATCTTCGGAAAAAGAACGTAGTCATGGTGTTGAAGGGATCGGTGAGCAAGTCCGAGACTTTCTTTGCAGATTGCTGTTGGATACCAGAGGTGGGACAGACAAGTGGTTCTGATTCGAATCAGTAGCAGGCTGTGCGATGTTAGTCTGTGCCAGCCGAAGCCAAACGAAATCACTGACACTGATCTTCGAGGCAATGAACCTAGCATAAAGCGACCATCGACTCAGCATCATAGCAGTCTCGCTGAGCAAGCCATCAATCTCCTTCATGTTCACGCCCTCGTCTTCGCTTGGTCGGCCTGAACCTGAGTCCCGTTGCGCTGGCGAACCCGACCTCATCGGTCCCTTTTGTGAGGGCAGGAAACTCTGCACCAGGAATGAGAAGGCATAGGACTTGACATCCGTCATCTTTCTGTTGATGTTGCGGTCGTCTGCCCACGTATCCAGGATTATTCCGCCCTGAACATCCGCCTCCATTTGCAATCTTTCAATGACCTTGCCCATCATGCCTGGCCCATAATGCCTTTCCACCAACGGCTCATGGCCGTCGACAATCTGTGCAATATGCTCGAACAGCCGGGTCAGGGCATTGGCATAGAACATGCCCTCCTTGCGCTGCGATGCGTTCAGATTATTCCTAGCTCTTGCTGCCACGCCTCCACACACATAGCGCCCATATGCGTCCAGACCAACTTCGCTCCTGCCAATAAGTGGGAAGAGCTTGAAGAACCGTGTAACACGCGCGCCGTCTCCTTCTTTCACAGCCTTCTCGAATTCCCGGAGGAATAACCCGCACAAACTCTCAGCAGCAGCGTTCAGCGTTGTCCGTGGAGGGTCCGGTACTTCGGCTGTAGGGACGATCTCTTCTGAAAAAGCACCATCTACAACTTCATCCGGAATCTTTGAAGCTCGGTGGAGGTACGAAGCTGCCGTCTCCCAATCCTGAGGCGCACCCATAGATCCAGTGACACCCAGCACGCATGCTTTGAGCTCCGCGACCTGTTCTACAACCTCCAATGTAGCCTTGACCGCGGCCTGTTCCCGATCCAATTTCTTCACGGCTCCAGAGATGCGGTGGGCTGTCGAGGCGGCAGACGAGAGCATGCCATTGCTGATCGACCGTGTGGAGACGACCTGTGATCCCAGATGTGCTCTAGCGAGGTCCAGGCGGGTCAATTGGCGAGAGATCTTTCTGAGAGGCCAACAGTGCATCGAGACGGGAGGTTATGGACGCTTCCCGCTCGCCGAGTTGGGAGAGAGTCGCGCGGATGTCTGCCACTGAGGATGCATTGTATATGTCACCGCTCACCAGCCTGTTCGTAGGGTTGCCGTGGTCCAGGGTGCCGTTGCTCATTGTGTATACCAACCACGAAGAGGGCAATGGTGTCCCCTGGGGAAATTCCGCTCAAGGTTGATGCACGTGATTGTGGAGGTAAAAGCATCGTATCCCTGCTTCGATCAGGAACTTACTTGCTTAACTTCATTCCTAATACACCCTCCGCTGTGATTATTCAACACGGAGCAACTAACAGTGCCGTCCACGACATATAATCTCGATGTGGTATACCACGAAACTCTGCCATTTGCTGCCACACTCCTTACGCACGAGATGCTCGGATGTTCATGGCTCTGAGTTTCCGTACCTCGGAACTTCAACTGTCATTGCCCCGCCATACACTAGTAGATTAGGAAGGCTGACTACACGTGGGGTCTCGACGGCAGAGGTATAAGTACATCTGGTTACCGAGCCATCTGTTCCTTGCTACATCCTGTTTCTTTTCCATCGTTGAACCTCG
Source organism: Taxawa tesnikishii (nom. ined.) (assembly GCA_030247885.1). NCBI lineage: Eukaryota > Fungi > Ascomycota > Dothideomycetes > Dothideales > Taxawa tesnikishii (nom. ined.). Next base: position 156,340 of record JAPDRO010000017.1, on the reverse strand, counting down.
TTCCGCATCCAGCTTCACATTTCGGTTTCCGTTAGCTCTCGAATTATAGCAAAATGGCCGACGAATATTCGACCCCAGAAGCTGTTCAAAAGCTGGCTGAGCCAGACCAGGAGTTAGTCGAGGTTGGTAGCCTTACAATTCTTCTTGCAATACGATCTGCATTGAAACGTTTGGGGTTTCTCGCTCGAGGTCGAGGAGTTCACACAGATTCGCGGCTCGTTATCTTCGGTGGTCACGGCGGGCCTCTTATATACATATTCACATTTAACAAGAGAAACCCTCGCACTAACAAACACATAGGTCCTCAAAGGCTTGAACGCCCCACCACGGGATTGGTCTCCTGCAGGCCTCGCCAACATGCGCAAGGAGCGCGGCGATGCCGAGCAACAGCGCGCCGAAGCGTCCGCAGCCCATGGCCTTAAAGAGTACACGCAGGCGATCAAGATGCGTGACGGCTATGAGAGCGAGATCCGCATCCACAAGCCCACCACTCCTCCCAGTGGCGGCAGTCCCCTGGTCGTGCTTATATTCGGAGGCGGCTTCATCATGGGCAGCAACATGCAGCTCAGCCCCTACGCGCACGCCCTTACTCAACTGTATGGCGCTACGGTCGTCAACCTAAACTACCGCTTGGCTCCCGAGAACCCATTCCCAGCCGCGCCGAACGACTGCTGGGACAGCATAAAATGGCTCGCAGAGAACGCTTCGTCCATTGGCGCTGATCCATCCGCGGGCTTCGTTGTCGGCGGTGTCTCAGCCGGTGGCAACCTATCCGCTGTCATCGCTCAACAATCGCTTGATGAGAAGCTTTCGCCACCTTTGACAGGCGTCTGGCTCTCCATTCCCACCGTCTTTGCCGGTGATATGAAGAACGTCCCCGAAAAGCACCAGCACCTGTTCCTCTCCCACAAGCAAAACGCCGCAGCTCCCATACTGGACAAGGACGCTATGTCCTTTATGGAAGGCTCTTACAAAGCCGATCCATCCTCGCCTCAGCGCTCGCCCTTCAACACGCCAAACCCGCACAAGGGCTTTCCGCGCACGTACTTCCAGGTCGCGGGCTTGGATCCGCTGCGCGACGATGGTTTGATCTACGAGAAAGTGCTCAAGGAGCACGGTGTTGAGACGAAGCTCGATGTCTACCCGGGTGTTCCGCACGGCCACTTCTCGTTTCTGCCTATGCTGAAGAAATCGAAGCAGTCGAGCTTCGATACTATCGTCGGCATTGGTTGGTTGTTGGGAAAGCCGTTCCCCAAGCCTGAGGAGGTTATGAAGGTGTTGACGCCGCCTGGAGGCGCGTAGAGTAGTTCTTTTAGACATTGTTGGATCCGGGATGAGACGTCAGATAGAACTAGATAGGTGTTCTGCTAGATCAGATCCAAGACGGCCGAGCTGGACTGAAACAATAAAGTGATACCAGAACACTTACCACCCTCCACATCCACAACGTTCATGCTCCACTGTAGCTGTGACTGTGTCCACGAATACGCGAACAAAGAAGGAACTGAGGCACACGGGTTCTTGTGCTCGGGCAGCAGAATGATTACTGGAACACTCAGAGCGGAATCCGAAGCACGAAGCAACATCTTCACCTCCACCCTTCGAAAACGCCGCCGAACTGTCCAATGAGAGCAACTTGTCTGTGGGAGAAGACAGTTCTGCTGTGATGTAAAGGTGAACCAGCACATGGCCGTCCGTTTGCACATGACAAGACAAACGTATGCAACACACCGAACCATCCCACCGTGCAGTCGGACATCCAAACTTCACATCGTACGGGGTTTGACAGAGTCATGCACAATGAAGGATAACAAGACACACGAAGTAAGATTGCAAGCCTTTAGAGAGCGCCGCAACAAGCAGTAGCTAGAGGAGGGAAGTCGCAACTATGTAAGTGCGCCCCGCAGTTTGGCCGAGTTGCCTGCCAAGCATTGCGCGTCTCGTCCCTTTGATGCTTCCAACAATCAGACGTCCGCAGCCATCCTCCTGTTTCTACCACCTGTCTCCCTTCGTCTTCGCAATTAACGCTCCCAGGACACCAGGTATACCACCCACAACAACCACAGCATCGTCGACTCCTATAAACCAACCAACATGTCGCGCGGCGGAACGACTCTCTACGTGACTGGCTTCGGCCCTGGCACTCGCGCCCGCGAGCTTGCCTACGAGTTCGAGCGCTATGGACGTCTTGTCCGCTGCGACATCCCGGCTCCACGCAGCGCTTCTAGCAGACTGTGAGTCACTTCTGCGCCGTTGAACCAGTCCAGCTAAACTGAGCGTACAGCTTTGCTTTTGTTGAGTACGAGAGCCGCCGTGATGCGGACGATGCATATCACGAGATGCACAATAAGCGGATTGGCCGCGATGATCTGCTGAAGATAGAGGTGTGTATGCTCAATGTCGTTACCAGTAACCAATCTACTCACACGTCGTTCAACAGTGGGCCCGCACTCCTCCATCCGCTTCCTGGCGCTTCGAATCCGGTGCCAGCCGTGGTGGCCGCCGCAGCGAGCGCTCTCCCGCCGTCGCAGCGCAAGCCCGCCTCGCCGCCGCGGTGGTGACTACTCTCCACGCAAGGACGACCGTGACCGTCGCGACCGAGACTATGACCGCCGTGACCGTGACCGTGACCGCGACCGCGACCGCGACGCTGACCGTGCCGACCGTACCCGCAGCCCAGAGGACCGCGACCGCGATACCAAGGACAGCCGCGATCGTGAGGAGGACCGTGAGCGCGACCGTGACCGTGAGCGCGAGAACGGCGCTAACGGCGAAGATCGCAAAGGTACGGCCGTCATATCTCATATCCCCACGATTATTCTTAGCTGTCCGTCGGCTCATCAGCCGACTACTCCGTCTGAATGCTTGAAAGCGGCAGTATCTGCGGGTATCCTGCAACAACCGCCTGACGAGTTGGCCTCTGAAAGGACACATCGTTGCCGGACGCACAATCACAATGCACAGCGAATTTTGACTAGTTATTAACGGTTCTACAGAAGCGCCTGTCGAGTCCCCTCCACCGGCCCACGACGAGCTTGACACCGCGGAGTAGGCTTCCGCATGGACAAACCGACTGGCGTCTAGGGTCGGACAAAAAGCACAGGCATGGCAACAGCAGCAAGAGATGTGGTCTGGTAGAAATCGAGAAGCCTATGAGCGGGATACAGCTCGGGCTGGGTAAAGCACGAGGGTCACCCTGAGAGGGACTGGTGGGCCCTGTGCGCACAATTCTCCATCTCCCTTTCTCTTCAAGCGTGGTAGCGTTCTCAAATTGATCAACCAGCAGCAGCTAGCACGATTCGACCGAACGAGCGGACGAACGATCGGTATTCACTTTTACGAGCGGTTTCGATACGATATTCGAACGATGCGATTCACTTCACTTCGACCCTTCCCGTCCTCCCCGCCGTAGCCAGTTACCCCCAAATACAATTCGAAGTTCTTTCCCCGATTACACGTTAACACCCCGCCCTCTCCCGATTCCCCGACCGATCGATCCTCGAAATACGCTCCTTCATCGCACCACACGTAAGGCTTTTGTTTCAGTTGCTGACCTCAGGTTACGCTTCTTGTACTATTGTTCGTTGTTCTGCTCTCCAGGAGCTGCATTGTCTATTCGACAGGTGCCTTGCTTAGTGAAGATATGCTTCTCAACAAGCTCTCAAGCCATGCTCTGGGAAGGACAGAACCACTGCCCTCCAAGACTCTCTCATTCGCAGCAACCATGCACAACTCCGTTCAACCGTAGTTGAAAGCATTCCTGCACAGCGGACAACTGCTAGCATTGCTCGTCTTGAACCACTTGTACAAGCACGAGCTGTGGAAGAGGTTCTTGCAGGTGCTGCAGCGCTTGCTGGGCAGCTGTTTGTCGCCGCTGATGATACTGTAACAGATGGCGCACTCCGTCTGGCCCTTGAGGGCGCCTGTGACGTTCTTGCGCCAGGCCGAGAGACCGTCGATGAGGTTGCCATTCTGTACACCAAATCGTCAGTATCGGTGTTCATTCTGGGTAAGAAAGGACTCTCCTGAAGAGACTGTAGAAAAGTCGAGCAGGTAAGCGGAGATTGGGAAAAGACGGTACTCACGCTGAAAGTAATAACACCTTGACATCCCCTCAACCAACTCTGCCACTTCTTCTCATCGACCGCGACTCTACTGACGCCTTCGACCCTAGCCATCTCGAGCGGGTAAGTCTCCGGCAGGCGCACCACAATCGCCATTGTTTGCTCGTCAACCACGTAACTGACGTTGACCTCTTTACTCCTCATCGCGACCTTGACAGTGAAGTTTTCATAATCAGGATCATCCTTCGCGCTGCTGGAAGCCCAGTCTGCGACACTGCCAAGCGAGGAGCTGACGATGAGCGGACTGATGAATTTTGCCGTCCAGCTTTCGACCGCAAGACTCGTCTGCCGGGACGTGAGACTCAAGTAGTAGCTTTTTGTCAGACTCGGCAGGTGCGTAAGCGCCAGGTAGTACAGGTGTGTGAGCAACCACTGTACGTCTCTCTCGGGACTGGCCTCCATCTCCGGTGTGTAACTCGCGATATCAAATCTCGACACATCGACCGGACGACCGCGCACATGCCCCAGGAAGTCAAAAGCAAAGTCCAAGAGACCCTGCAAGTACGTACCTTCTTTGAGGTTGTCGATATAGTCAGATTTCACTTTGTACGAGGAGCTAGCGAAGTGGTCGAAGACGAGCAGCCAGCTGAACAGGTAACCGTGTAGATCCAGCGGCACTGCACTGTCGAAATTGGCATCAGCAAGCGCGTCCGCCGTCGGCGCTTCCAGGATCAGGGATAGCAGCTCTTCCGGCAGCGTCGCCGTCTTGTTCTCGAGCGCCGCGTCGAACGAAATTTGCTCCTGCGCTGCGGGGATCACACGGTGCAGCAGCTCGAAGGCCGTGCGTTGGATCGCCTGTGCGGGTGTATACAGGAGCGGGTATAACGAGCCCGCATCCTCGACGTGCGGATCCGGCAGTTTGCCAATTTCACGCGCGAGCAGTTCGTGCGTGATCTTGAGCGGCTGGTGCAGCTCGTCGGCCACGCCTTGGCTCTGGCGAAGCAGGCCCAGCAGTCCGCTGGTTGCGGCCTCTTGCGACTCCTTCCACGCGTCCACGAGGTCGTCGTTGGGGTCCTCGCTCGATTTCAGGCTGCGCAGTGCCCCGTATAGTTTTAGGGACGCGTGGACGAGCGGCAGGCGAGTGTCGTCGACCTCTGGCGCATCGGCTTGCACGTAGCCGGCGGACCAGGCGTTGGCGATGTGTGACAGGACTTGCACCCAGTGCTCGCCGTAGATGTCGGCCATGGCGGGCAGCAGCACGGAAAGGCTCTTGAAGACTTCGGACTTTGTCGCCGTGCTGACGCCCTCGTCCTCAAGCCAGGGAAGCATGTGCTTGACAAGGAAGATGACTCTCTGCTTCGCAATCACCGTAATAGCGTCTTTGTGGCTCTGCAGCACTGTGTTCAGCATCACGAGGTCCTCGAGTGCTTTCTCCGGCTTGCTGCCGATATTGACGCCGGTCAGGTCCGCCACCAGCTCGTTGCAGTACCGGTTGAATTGGCCGTTGTTCCAGAGCGGCTGTCGCAGTGCGGCAATGCAAGCCGAGAGACGAAGCAGTGCTCTCTCCTTCCTCGCTTCTCGCAAGAAACCCTCCCAGCGCTCCATGTCATTTGCGCTGTGCCCGTGCAGCTCGACTAACTCACCGACGGCCATGCAGCACATTCTCGCACCGTAAAAATCGGCAGGGCTGAAGCCGCCAAACTCTTTCCTGAAATTGCCGATGATGTCGCTCACGAACGCGTACGGCGAATCGGCTTGCCCTATCGTGGGATGGTGCATGCAGTGTATGATGAATCGCTGGGCTTCGGACGTGAAATCCACCATCTCGGCCTCGACGTCGGGGTTGTACGCCGCCCAGAGGTTGTTCGCTCCCGCGACGCTGATATTGTCGTTGGCGAGCAGGGTTGTCAGATACAGGAGCCGGAAGATCTCACGACGGCACTCGCCATCCAGCGCTTCAAACAAGGCGGTCTGGTTGAAGACTCTGCTGCTGTACACGGCGAGCCGCAGCGCCTGTGAAAGTCCTTCGGCATCGCGGGCGACGGGTGCCTTTGTCGAAGCGTCTTGCGCTTTCACAAGATACACTGCGCCGCCGAGTTGGTTGGTGACGGCGAGTGATGGAGGAGGAGCCTTGGACCAGAAAGGCTCAAGTGCAGTCCTCCAGACATCCACGTCTGGCATAAGCTGCCCTGCTAGCTCCTGTCTGCCTTCTGCTGGCACGTCACCTTGGCCGAGAAGCCTTGCAACCATGTCCAGAACAGCGTGCATCGGCAGAGTCTTGGCGGACACCTCTTTCAGGCTCTGCTGCACCACGCCCAGGAGCGCGGACTGGGAGGAGCTCTGGTCTGCACCTTCCATCAGTCGCTTGCTCACATTCGAGGCCTTTCCTGCAACCGCTTCGTCGGTTGATTCTTCCAGAAGCAACAGACCGGGCAGCAGTTGCGTGCCGTTGGGTTTGGTGACAAATTCCTTGACGAGCGCTCTATTGCTCTTGGAAATCTCATCCAGCCCCTCCAGAGCCAACGCGGCCTTATCGGAAATAGATAGCGACTCTGTGAGATTTGCTAGGATAGCGTCGGTCGTATCCGTGGAGGCAACGGTGGGGTAGGGTTTGAGGACGCCCGCTAGGAAGGACCAGTCTGCGTTCGTGGAGATGCTCGACTCGTACTGCCTTTGAATGTACCTCTGCACGTCTGGATTCTTGAGCGCCAACTCGGCCGCCGGATTTACCCTCGGTGCCGAGAGCAGCACTCTGAACGCGTTCGTCTTCTCCTGAGAGTCCGGACTGTTGGCCAACGCGCTGGCTGTCTTGTTCCATATCTCACTGAAACTGGAATCGTTGTGGAAGTGGTACAGCAAGGACAAAAGCTGGCGTTGCGAAGGTGAATTCAGCATGCCTGAGAAGTCTTCCTTGATGAAGGAAGTGATGCTGTTGTTAGTGTCTTGATCTCCCAGCACCTGTTCGTTGCAGTGGTTCAGTAACTCATCCACAACAGCCGCTGCTCCATAAGGCTTGCCATTCCTATTCCGCAACAGCTGCAGCGATTCTCGCACCAAAGTCTTGTTGGCCTCGGCGAAAGCTTGTCGGAGAGACTCTGGGATGTCATACTCGCCCTGAAGGAATTCCTTCTGCAGTAGTGCCCACCGTTCGCCTGCAGCAGCAACAGCCATTTGCGACTTGTCAAAATCCTTCGATTGTTCGGGAAGAGATGTCTTCATTTCTTCCGCCAGAGCAGTAGCGTATTCAGGCCACTTCTTTGCTAATAACGGCGGGAGCCGCCTGCAGTACGCCGTTTTGGACACATTCCATGATGCTTTGGCGCCCAAGATGCTCCACTGGACAGTCTCCTGGGCTGGCCGAAGGTATTGCTGAACAACAGGCAGAACCATCTCAGTCGTCAACTTGTCGTGTTCCCCATCACTTAGTCGAGAACCAACCTCCCCTTCCTGGATCAGATCCGCGACTTTGAAGTAGGTGGTCCAGGCAGGTGAAGCGTTGAAGCGTTCTTCTTTCTGGCTAAGCCCATCGTGCAGGGCCGCTAGTAGATCTCTGGCCTCAGTGTAATCCTTCGGTAAGATGTCGACAGGAAGTTTGCTGAACAATGTCCATGCAAGTGTCCAGAACTCTGTTGGGCCAGCCTGGGAACCACGCTTCATGCATTGACGAAGACGTTGGCTTGCCGGCTTCTTCGCGCTGTAGCTCGTCGTCCATACGGTTGGGAACTCGGTCGTGAGCTCCACTAGGGCTTGCATAAAATCGTAAGTGGAGCCTGTCTGGTCGGAATGTAGAGCTTTGGCGATGAAAGCGGTGCTGATCTTGTCCAAGTTCCTCTCAAGCGAATCTGAAGAAAGTCAATATCGTGTCTACGCATCATTTTGCATATTGGCTCACCCCTCTTCTTAGCCAGACATGTGCGCAGCAGCCGATGCGCAGCTCGCCTGACAGTGACCTCTTTGTACGAGGCAAACTCCCATATCCTGCCTTCGCCAAGTATGCTATCGTATGTTTCTTGCTGCTTCGTCGTCTCTTCTTGAGCCAGCTCCGACAATAGGTTAGCAATGACCGCTAAACTCGTGGCAATCACACGAGCATAAGTGGCATCTGCGTCGTCCGGGCTGACTGTGCGCTCGTCGCTCAATGTTTGCACACTCTCGTTCAAGATTCCATCCCTGCAGTATTCCAGTATCGGCTGCTGGAACGCCTTGCCCACATTCTGTAGCTTCTCTGGCGTCGGGAAGACCTGCTTCAGGGCGTCCTGTGCCGCTCTCGACGCAGCTCTGTCACTGTCTTGTGCGCCTGCCAACCATGCTCCTGCAAGCCGAGGCATGTGTTTCACTATCCTCTTCCCGCATTTCGACGCGATATTTCCCTGTACATTATGTGCTAATTGGCGGACACGGCGGGAATTGTCAATGGAGAGACGAGGGTATAGCTTGACCTGGATTGAGACGTATTACTATTTGGATGCCTACGTACAGCTGTAAAAGAACGCACCCATGCTTCCAATACTGCCTCTTCGATCTCTTCAGAGGGAGAGCTGACGAACGTCTGGAGGTCTTCTAAGGCTTTGGCCTTGGTTGTGCTGTCCTTCTTGGTGAGGTTCTTGAAGGCTACTCCGATATTGGCATTCGATATGGCCGAAACGTCCGGAGGCTCTGCCACGTAGGACAGAGGTGACGAGTATGTCGCGAAGCTGGATGTACCGAACCCTCCAAAGCCTCCTCCTCCTCCTCCTCCTACACCACCACCGAAGGCGGCACGCCCACTGCTGGCCTGCGATTTGAACTTCTTGCTCATAATGTGTTGTCTTGGTTCTATTGTTGTTATTGAGATCTTAGATTGAGCACACAATCGTTTCCGCGCCTCCAATATCTAGCAGCAGAAGGGGTTGCAAAGAGGCAAAGAAGTTCAAATGTATCGTGTTGAATTGTATTGTGGTAGAGTAATATGCTCTGGAGTCAAAATCGGCCGCCGCAAGAGGGACACCGAAGATGACGTCTCGACCCCACGCCGGTTGTCGCTTTGAGCCGCATCAGCCAAGTTGGACTAGCCGGGGAGCATGACTCGCGTAACAGGCACCGGCTTCACATGCGCTTGTGTTTATACAACACTGCCTTCCCTTTCATTGACGCCTCATCGAGGCAAACAGCTTCGCCATCATGAAGTTCTTCATAGAGTGCGTGGTATTGTTGCAGAGGTAGACATGTTGCTAACGAGTCTCCAGTGACCTCCCAGTGCTGTTCCCGTATCCTCGCATATATCCAGGTAGGGGCAGAGTGGCGGCAATGCCAATATCGTGCCCATATATATTAACAAGGGCCAGAACAATATGCGTACATGTGCGATCTCAAGCGCACCCTCGACGCAGGTGGTCACTGTGTCTTGGAGATGCCTTCGGGTACAGGAAAGACCGTCTCCCTCTTGTCGCTCATTGTGTCCTACCAGCAATTCTACCCGGAACATCGCAAGCTGATATACTGCTCGCGTACAATGTCCGAAATCGAAAAGGCACTTGCTGAACTGAAAGCCATGATGAAGTATCGAACCGACCAGCTTGGTTACGAAGAAGATTTCCGCGCGCTGGGCCTCACTTCACGAAAGAACCTGTGTTTGCATCCATCAGTCCGGCGCGAGAAGAGTGGTTCAGTGGTCGATGCGCGATGTCGAAGCTTGACCGCTGGTTTCGTCAAAGAGAAGAAGGAAAGAGGCGAAGACGTCGAGTTGTGCGTCTACCACGAAAACCTTGACCTTCTAGAACCTCACAACCTCATACCTGCCGGCGTCTGGACGTTCGACGGCATGCTGAAGTATGGCGAGCAACAGAAGCAGTGTCCGTACTTTACAGCACGTCGAATGATGTCCTTTTGCAACGTTATCATCTACTCTTACCACTATCTATTGGACCCCAAGATTGCAGAAAGAGTGTCGAAAGAGCTCTCAAAAGACTGCATAGTAGTATTCGATGAAGCACACAACATCGACAACGTATGTATTGAAGCGCTGAGCATCGATATCACCGAAGACTCGTTACGGAAAGCTACGCGGGGCGCAAATAACCTCGACCGGAAAATTACCGAGATGAAGTCAACAGACGCAGAGAAGCTGCAGAACGAGTATGCCAAGCTGGTAGAGGGCTTGCGGGATGCGGAGCAAGACAGGGACGAAAACGCATTCATGGCAAATCCAGCCTTGCCTGACGACTTACTGAAAGAAGCCATTCCTGGCAACATACGGCGAGCCGAGCACTTCGTAGCCTTCCTCAAGCGGTTCATAGAGTATCTCAAAACCAGAATGAAAGTCCTCCACGTCATCTCCGAAACGCCGCCCTCTTTCCTTCAGCATCTCAAAGAGCTCACTTTCATCGAGAGAAAGCCACTCCGCTTCTGTGCCGAGCGCCTGACGTCTCTCGTCCGGACACTGGAGCTCACCAATATTGAAGACTACCAACCGCTACAAGAAGTCGCCACCTTTGCTACGCTCGTGGCAACCTATGACACCGGCTTCTTGCTCATCCTGGAACCTTTCGAGTCCGAGACAGCATCAGTACCCAACCCCATCCTCCACTTTACATGCTTGGACGCAGCAATCGCCATCAAACCCGTCTTCGACCGCTTCAGCTCCGTCATCATCACTTCCGGAACCATCTCTCCTCTCGAAATGTACCCCAAAATGCTCGGCTTCACGAGCGTGGTGCAAGAATCCTACAGCATGACGCTCGCACGGCGATCCTTCCTGCCCATGATCGTAACGCGCGGCTCCGACCAGGGCGCCATTTCATCGGGCTTCCAAATCCGCAACGATCCGTCCGTGGTCCGCAACTACGGCAACCTCCTGATCGAATTCTCCAAGCTAACACCCGATGGCATCGTCGTCTTCTTTCCCTCATACCTCTACATGGAAAGCATCATCTCCATGTGGCAGTCCATGAACATCCTCGACCAGGTCTGGAAATCCAAGTTGATTCTGGTCGAAACTCCCGACTCGCAAGAAACCTCGCTGGCGCTCGAGACGTACCGCACCGCGTGCAGCAACGGACGCGGTGCGGTTCTGCTGTGCGTCGCCCGCGGCAAGGTCTCCGAGGGCATCGATTTCGACCACCACTACGGCCGCACTGTGCTGTGCATCGGCGTGCCGTTTCAGTACACCGAATCCCGCATTCTCAAGGCGCGCCTCGAGTTCCTGCGCGAAACGTACCGTATCCGCGAAAACGACTTTCTGTCTTTCGACGCTATGAGACACGCAGCGCAGTGCCTGGGTCGTGTCTTGCGTGGCAAGGACGACTACGGAATCATGGTCCTCGCGGACAGACGGTTCGCGAAGAAACGCAACCAGCTGCCGAAGTGGATCGCGAGCGCGCTTAACGACAGCGATGCGAACCTGAGCGTTGATCAGGCGGCGGCGGCGGCGAAGAAGTTTCTGAAGCAGATGAGTATGCCGTTCCCGAGTCGCATGCAGGAAGGCGTGAGTACGTGGAGTCCGGAGGATCTCGCGAGGCACCAGGCGAAGATGCAGACGGAGAAGGAGAGAGAGGATAGGATGGGCGATGGCCATGTGGATGGGGATATGGTTATGAGGGAAGCACATGAGGCGGAGGACGAGTATGGTGCGGGCATCGGAGATGAGGATATGATGCAGTTGGATCAGGGTCTGCATCATTCACCGCGTATGTAACGCTAGCTGTTTTGATGCAATCCGTTGGCTCTCGTCACGTCCTTCTCCTTCAACCATCTCCTATTCCGCAGCCTCATAAGCTAAACTCCAACCGATTCCCCGCATAATCCCTCGCAAAGAACCGCTTCGGATACTCGACTCCCTTGGCACCTATCCCAGCATCAGCGTCACGTTCTCACAGCACCATTCAATCACAACCCCCATACTTCCACCCGTCACTTACCCGAATCCATGCCCGGCTTGTCAGCCGTCTTCGGTGCGCCCTTTCCGCCCGCGGAATAGTGCTCAAACACGCGCGCCTGCAGCTTCAGCAGCGCTTCCTGACTCTCAACACGAAAGCACGGATGCCGCGCAGACTCGTGCTCGAAATCCTTCGGGGACCGAAAGCAACGTGGACTTGTTGACCGCCTGGGGTTATATCGAACCTTTGTGGTACCCGCTTCCGTGAGCAACGATGGATGCTTTACGACTTTTGAGTCAGGGGAGGAGGGGTTAGGGGGAGGATAGGGAGCGGGGAGTCAGTAACAGAGGTGGGAGAGTGTGAAAGAGGAAATCATGGAGAGAGTTAAGGGGTTTTCGTTTGCTTACCATGCAAGTGTGTCTTTTTGTAAGTGAGGGACGGCTACGCGTTGCATACCGAGCGTGCCTGCGTAAAAGGCCTCTGCTTCGTCGAACGTGCCGGGTGGGACGGTGAGGTTTACGTGCGCGAGTCCGGCTAGCATTTTGAGCTTGATGTAACAACAGGGGAAAGGTCGTATGATCAATGTAGATAGGAATAGATCTAGTTGATATACTCGAGTACAAGTGAGAGTGTTGTGTGATGGGTTGAGGTAAGATATCGTTGTTCAATATATAGCCGGATCGGAAGTCTGAAGCGGGGTTGAGAGATGAGTTATTCCGACATATCAAGATATGATTGAGCATTCTCGCAACACATCATACCGGCAACTAAGGTATTGGATATCATCATGTAGGCTGAGGTAAAGGTTGAAGAATACGATGAGATGATGGTGCCTCCTATCGACCACTTTTTCCAACCTGGCCGAGAAAAGGTGGAAAAAGTGCTCTCATAGACCTGACCTTAACCTTCCCAGCTCTGGACTCACTGCCTCGTTGCTCTTGAGAGTCATCACTGCGGCTTTCTGGGCCACGTCAACGACATCCTCCACTCTAGCATCCCTTCCTCGCTTCGCCAATCCCGCCACTATTGTACCCATGAACGTGTCGCCCACACCGTTAACACTGACCACATCCGCCTCGCTCACCATTTCCGCAGCCGGGAACAAGCGCATGTATATCCCGCCCACCCCCAACGTCTCTTCGGTTTCGTTGTTGCACCTACTCAAGATGTACGGCGCATAGTCACCGCTCGTCAGCCTGGGATCTCCCGCCCGTAGCAACTGGGTCAGGAGCACGCCCTGCGAGCCCAGCTTCGTGCACATCGACGGTATGAACGGCAGAAGCTGGATGCTCTGTTGCGGCACGCCGGCGTCCACGAGCGCGGGGCTAGTGGTGAGTGCGAGCTGCGCCCGCGCGCCTGTGGATGGGATGCCGAGTGCGTCTATTACAGCCCACCATTCCTCGGAGTCAAAGAAGCCACGTTCGCGCGCGGTCGCGTGCATGACGGATAGCTCGAGCGCGTTGGGTGTCGCGAGGTGGATCAGAGGGTTAGGGAACACGGCTAAGGGCGTGGGCTTTGGCAGGTGGAAGATGCTGACTGATTTGGCGGTGCTGACGGGCTCAAATGATACGTGTGCGGAGATGACGCGGGCGGCTTCGAGCCAGCGTGCGAGCATGGCGGGATTCCAGTTGGCGTCCAGGATTATGTGACTGGGTCGGCCTTGTTCTACTTGAGGGAGCCAGAAGTTGTCGAAAATATCCGAGACGGCATCTTCCTCCGTGATCCGTACTTGTCCACCACCAATGGCGTTGCGGTCCTCTAAAATGCTCATGTCCATAACAGCCATGACAAGGTCCTTGTTGAGGTCGTTGATAGCTATGTACTGGGCAGTGCGACTGCCAGTTCGAGTCTTGATACCGGCTCGCTCCAGCCCTTCCAGCGCAAGCGCTTCGAGCGCTGCCTTTCCTGCAAGATCGTCGCCCACTGCACTGCAAAGACGGACGTGGCCTCCCATAAGGGATGCTGCCCTGGCGACGTTGTGCGCAACGCCCCTAGGGATTGGCTGATTTTTGCTGGATTTGAAGTATGAAGCGCAGGCGCTTTGACGGACGAAGTAGGCAACGGTGAAAAATCACAGGAAAAATCAACAGCTAGCCCGCCAGCTACAAAGAGAGTCGGCTTCGTGCTTGGTTCAGTATGCGCCTGTTGGGAAAGTTGAGACTTGCGGCCTGGCTCAGTGATGCTGGGTACACCCTTCGAGACGCCGTCTGCGGTATAGTTGACTGCTCCAGGCCCAACCACAACTTGAGAAGGAGCAGGCCGACTACATGCATCAGGGTTAGATTAGCAATAATGGGAGGAAGTTGGGACACGCCACATACTCACGCGTTTGTGCCCTCGGCACCCCGTAATTCAAGTTTCATGAGCTCCTTCGCAACCAAAGTACCTCGCTTGACGTTCGATTCAATGAGCGCTCGGTTCGCTGTCACACTTCCCGAACCTGTGAGCTGTTTGATCTTGTTGAGGATGAAGGGTGTGTTTGCGTTTCCAGTTGCTCCAGCTGCATTGGCCTCTTCGACGGCTTCCTCAATGACACGATCCATATCCGCCTTCGCAATACTATGCTTCTCAGGAATAGGGTTGGCAAAGTGCAGTCCTGATTGAAGGCCAAGAGTGAGATGAGCATGTAGAACCGCCGCAGCAGCTTTCTCGTCTGGGAGGACCATAGGACTCTTCACGCCGCTATCACGCGTCCAGAAAGCGGGAAAGTCGACACTTCCGGATCGTCCGTCTGCGAATGTTGCAACCCCGACGCCCTGTGTTTCCAGGTACTCCAAAGTCTTCGGTATGTCAAGGAAGCTTTTGCAGCCGCTGCTTATCACTGCAACTGGCGTCCTTCCGAGCTCGGTCAGGTCTGCAGAGATGTCCATTGTGCTTTCTGCGCCTCGGTGCACTCCGCCAAGTCCGCCTGTTGCGAACACGCGGATGCCAGCCATGTGAGCTAGGATCATTGTCCCCGCCACAGTGGTGCCGCCAATATACTTGCAGCCGTCAACGGTAAGTCCGCATGCAAAGCCGAGATCTCTTCGGGAGATCTTGAGCGTATCTTTCTTTCCTGCTGCTGTTGCGAGACGTATCACCTCCTCGGCTGCTAGCCCGACGCGAGCTACACCATCGAGAATACCAATCGTTGCAGGTACTCCACCGTTGGTCCTCACAACACTCTCAAGGTGAGAAGCCAATGCAATGTTGGATGGATAGGACCAGCCATGGGTATAAATTGTGCTCTCAAGCGCCACGACTGGGCGCTTCTCAGCTAATGCCTGTCTGACTTCTTCAGATACTTGGAAGTAGGCATTATTGGAAGAGATGAAACGCTTGCAGCAGGTTCCAGCGGCGAAAGAGCGGTGAGCATATAGGTTGTTCGCGCGTGCTCGCACTCTGAGCATTCTTGCCGCTGCAGATGCGTCTTTCTGCTCAAATAGACTGTGTAGAAATGCAATTGAACCTGGAGACAGATACACCAAACAGATAGTTTTTCCAATGTGCTTGAGGGAAACTTAGGGAGCCACCATTCAAGCCTAGATGCTTCTCTCAAGATGATATGTGTTCAATGCAGTTAATGATCAGCGTTGGTATAGTGGTTCTTGTGGTGGAGGGCAGTGTTGGACTAGAGTACGCGTAAACGGCGACAGTGAACGGGCAGCTTCGGCAAACTTTCCCTTCCGAGAAACTCCAGATGCCACGCTTCCTCTATGAGATCCAGCGACACCATCTCACTGTAGCTACCGTCGCATTTTGCAGGACGGCGAATTACCAATTGGATTCCCCTTGAGTAGCCATGAAGGGTGTCAGGATTGTACTGAGCTGCATATCTGCTCTGGCAGCTGTATGCGCAGCAGAATCGAACTTTACCAACCCGGACGTCTCCAAGCAGATATTGCCAAGCACCTTCAAGCCTCCTCAGGTCTTTCGCAATGCCAACCTGGTCCGGACGATAAACCTTGACAAGGAGTATGCACGGGAGACAATCAATGTCGTCGTGGAGAACACGGACAAGGAGCCGCAGCAGGACTACTACCTGCCGTTTGAGCAGGGTCACATTGCAAGAGTAGGAGGTTTCGAGGTCAAGGATAAGAACAACCCTGATCGGGTGTTCGCTGAGACGGAGATTGTCGGATTTGATACGTACAGGTGTGTCTACCTGCATGTGTGGAGAATCATGCGATGCTCATAGCGTGAACTAACGACCCTCAAGCCCAACCGAGTTCTACCGCATACGCTTCTCCACCCCTATCCCAGCAGGCGAGAAGGTTACGCTCTCGATTACCTACCACGTTCTCTCCGCTCTCATCCCTCTGCCCGCAAGCATCGCTCAGACGGACAAGCAGTACGTCCAGTACACCTTCAGCGCCTACAGTCCATCCGCCTACACCACCCTGAAGCAGAAGACGAAGCTCAAGCTTCCAAGCACCGATGTGCCAGACTACACAGTCGTTGGCACCAACGCCGAGG
Organism: Taxawa tesnikishii (nom. ined.); assembly: GCA_030247885.1. Classification (NCBI taxonomy): domain Eukaryota; kingdom Fungi; phylum Ascomycota; class Dothideomycetes; order Dothideales; species Taxawa tesnikishii (nom. ined.). The sequence goes on along the minus strand of JAPDRO010000017.1, from coordinate 139,968 downwards.
GCAAGGAAGACCCGCAGAAGCAGGGCCTGAGCTACACCTATGGTCCGTACTCCGAGGTTCCGGCCGGCGGACAGCAGATGGTATCGGTCCGCTACGATTACACTAAGCCATTGCTGCACGCCACTTTGCTGGAGCGCGACGTCGAGGTCAGCCACTGGGGCGGCAACCTCGCGGTAGAAGAGCGAACTTGGCTCGAAAACAGGGGTGCAACGCTCAAGAACCACTTCTCGCGCGTCGCCTGGCAACAGTCGCAATACTACAACCCACCCACCTCTGCTCTCAAGGAGCTCCGCTACCCACTCGCCATTGGCAGCTTGAACCCATACTTCACCGACGATATTGGTAATGTCAGTACGTCCCGCTTCCGCAGCAACGCCCGCGAAGCAAACCTCGAGCTCAAGCCGCGGTACCCGCTTTTCGGTGGCTGGAAGTACAGCTTCAAGGTCGGCTGGGACGGTGATCTCAAGTCTTTCCTGCGCAAGCTGAAGAAGGGCGACGGATACGTGCTCAAGGTTCCGTTCCTCGAGGGCCCTAAGCAGGCCGAGGGCGTCGAGTACGAGAAGGTTGTCCTGAGGGTCATCTTACCAGAAGGAGCAACGTAAGTTCATGTTGTGTTTGCCTTTGAAATGGACGTAGCTGATCATGATCTTAGTAACGTGAAATACGAGACTGCTGTTCCGGTGTTGTCTTCTGAAATCACCACGCACCGCACCTTCATGGACACGCTGGGCAGGACCACTCTGAAGCTGACCGCGCTCAACGTTGTGGACGATGTCCGTGACAAGGACATCATTGTAAGTATTTTCCACGCAGAAATCGGACCCCTCCGCTAACCCTGCCCTCAGGTCACCTACGACTACCCCTTCACGGCTGGCTTCAGGAAGCCGATAACGATCTTTGCCTCGACAATGGCTGTTTTCGCTGCCGGTTGGATCATCAGCAGGTTGGATGTCAGCATTGGTAGCAGAAAGGCGTAGAGCTTGTATTGTACAGTGGTATCTATCTTGATGGTTTTGCGACATGTCGCCCACGTCCGTTTCGTATCGTACATTTTGTCAAGCAGGTGGACCCGATCTATACTTTCGAGAGCCAGATCCATGCACCGCTTGCAGCCCTGCCTGCGCGGGCCGCACGTCTATTACGATGATAGTATGTTGGATCTTCTAGTCCTTCTTCTCCGGCAGCGTCCTTTGTGTCTGCGTGCCGTCGTCCCAGAATTCTACATCGCCTTCTCCTCCTAGTTGGCCCTTTTTGAGCAACTGTCCCTTCTCGCGTAGTATGTCCTCGAGAGTGACTCTCGTATCGGAGAAGATCTGCTGGGTGTTAGTACTTGAGCCACAGTCGTCTCTTATCCTTCGAGGAGAGGTACGCGGAGGAGTCGACTTGCGCCAGCCTCGCGCAGCGTTCAGGACTCACCTTCAGGTGGTCGGCAATAAGGTGCCTGGCTTTGCACCCCGGACATGTTATCAGCACAGTGCCGTGGTGGTACGCCTGCTTGCTCATGCGATGCGCCGAGCGCTCCAGACACTTCTTGCACGTGAAGGTCATCTCGTACGATGGCACGTCTTGCTTCGCATCCGGCTTGGCGGCGTCTGATGATGCGTTTGCAGAGGGGCTGTGGCTGTTGCCTCGTGGCGCTGTTGCTGGAATGCGCTCAGCCTAGGCTGCTGCCGGAAACGGGTCGACAGCGTAGCATTGCGGAGGAGAGACGGAGGAGCGGTCGGGCGGTGCAGATGGCGACAAGTTGTTTGCCAGGCTGGAGTACTTTGGACAGTGTGTTGGAAGGTTTGCTTGCATCGGCTGGCGCGTTGTAGCGCTCGTAGAGGTGTTGAGGGGTTCATGGCGTGAGTGCTTGGAACATTTGGTTTTCTACAGACGCATTTGTGAGATTCACGTTCCTGGTATGCAGTATGACGCCACCTCCGCAGCTGCAGGATTCCGAGAATCTACCGGGCTGCATGTGCTTCTCAGTTCCGCATTCGGCGTGAGACTGAAGAATGACCAAGCCCAGACCTTTACCACCGAGACTCACTTCGTCTGAGCCTGTGCCTCTTTCACACTCCTTTATACCTGTGCATCTCAAGACAACAGAAAGCCCTCCGAATCGTAGTGTCGAACGCCTCCATCTCAGCTTGCCGCGTAGTTCGCTCGTTTGCCCGCCCCTCAAACTCGATCACAAGCTCGAAACGCCCCCGCCTACTGGTAGGGCTGCATCTTTTTCACAACAACCGCAACAATGATGGCGGGTAGGGGCAAACTGAGGATTCGGGCTCCGAGAAAGGTGTGTTATCTTACGTTATGCGCCTGACTGCCACGTCGGTCAGCTTCACCTGATCCGCCCGCTTATAATGCTGGACACCTTTTATGCTTTGTTCTATACGCTTTCGCGCATACATCCTTGCCACAGATACTGACAAAATGCGCCGACGACAGGGTATTAATTCCGCCGCTGACGCCGATTTCGACAACACCTGGAACACATTGGCAAACGCCTTCACCGAGATCCACACAAAGAACGCCTCAAAGCTCTCCTTTGAGGAGCTGTACCGCGCCGCTTACAAGCTCGTGCTCAAGAAGAAGGGCGAGGAATTATACAACCGGGTCAACAATTTCGAGAAGGATTGGCTGAGCCAGACCGTAAAGGCACAGATTCGCGCACTACTCTCAGGATCTGCTCTGCCAGGTGAAGACGAGAGCTTCGGAAAGAGCCCGCAAGAGAGACGCGATGCAGGAGAGCGCTTCCTCCGGGGACTGAAAGACGCATGGGTAGATCACCAGACATGCATGAGCATGTTGACGGACGTTCTCATGTACATGGTAAGTGGAAAGGTACTTCGCTCTTCGGGTGAACTTGGCTGAGATTGCTTCCGAACAAGGATAGGGTCTACTGTACAGATCACCGTCAACCGTCCATCTACGCCAAAGCGATGAGTCTCTTCCGTGACGAGATACTGCGCGCGCAGGCTCGAGCCAACGTCCAGCACAGCATGCTCCTCGAGGTTCTCAACAGCATAGTGTTAGACCAGATCAGAATGGACAGAGATGGAGACTTCATCGACAAGCAACTGATAAAGGCGAACATTTACATGCTAGAAAGCTTGTTCGAGGCAGATCAAGAAGCAGAGGACGAGAAGTTGTACATCAGATCATTTGAGCAGGACTTTCTCGAGACCAGCGCACTTTTCTATAGGGAAGAGGGTGACAGGTTGCTGAAAGAGTCGGACGCTGGCACATACTGCAGACATGCGAAGAAGAGGATTGTTGAAGAGCAAGATCGGTGCCGCTCAACGCTTTCGGACAGCACATCGCCAAAAATCCAGAAGGTGGTTGAGGATGAGTTAATTCGGCACAAGATGAAGGGTCTCATCGAAATGGAGAGTGGTGTGCAGTTCATGGTGAACAACGACAGGCTGAGTGACCTGGGTTTGGTCTTTGAGCTGGAGGCGCGAGTGGACAACAAGAAGACGGAGTTGACGCGTGCTATGCAAAGGATTATCATGGAGATGGGTACGACCTTGAACAACGCCGCGATTACAGCGTCAACAGGGCAAGGTGCGTCAGCCGCACCCGCCGCTGAAGGGAGCGAAGACAAGGCCAAGGCGGACAAAGCTGTCAATCAGCAAACCGCCGCGGCATTGAAGTGGGTTGAGGATATACTGGAGCTCAAGGATCGATTCGACAACATCTGGAAAGTGTCGTTTCAAGAAGACAACGTCTTGCAGGCCGCCTTGACTCGGAGCACTTCGGGCGTCATCAACGACTTCAGCCGGAGTGCGGAATACATATCGCTGTTTATCGATGACAACATGAAGAAGGGCATCAAGGGGAAAACGGAGGACGAGATTGACACGGTGCTGGACAAAGCAATTGTTTTGCTGCGCTACCTCCAAGATAAGGATATTTTCGAGACTTACTACAAGAAGCATCTCTGCAAGCGCTTGCTCATGGGCAGGTCGCTGAGCATTGATGCCGAGAAGCAAATGATCTCGAAGATGAAGATCGAGCTCGGCAACAGCTTCACCACCAAATTGGAGGCCATGTTCAAGGATATGACTCTGTCCGAGGAGCTCACTGCAGGTTACAAGCAGTATATCGCTCAACTTGGCGAAGTGGATCCCAAGCGCATTGACCTATCCATCAATGTGCTTACTAGCATGACATGGCCACTCGAGACGATGCGCGGTTCAGAGAGCGAGCAAGACGAAAGGATGAAGACCATTTATCCACCAACCGTTGAGACGATAAGGACCAGCTTCGAGAACTACTACAAGACGAAGTACAACGGTCGTGTACTTACATGGCAAGGCCAGATGGGTACCGCGGACATCAAGGCTGTCTTCCACAAGGTGCCCACCAAGGAGGGTGTGAGGTCGCGGACGTACGAACTCAACGTACCGACTTATGCCATGGTCATCCTGTGCCTCTTCAATGACATGCCGCTCGGATCGTCCTTGACCTTTGAGGAGATACAAGCCAAGACTAACATTCCGCGCGATGCGCTCATCCGCAATCTAACTTCGATCGCGGTGGCCCCAAAGACACGCATCTTGACCAAGGAGCCCATGAGCAGGGACATCAAGCCAACGGACAAGTTCTCCGTCAACGAGGGCTTCCAGAGCAAAATCTTCAAGGTCAAGGTTGGCTTGGTTTCAGCAGCCAACAAGATCGAGACGGAGCGCGAACGCACGGAGACGGAAAAGAAGAACAACGACTCTAGAGGCTACGTTATCGAGGCCGCTATCGTGCGCATCATGAAGTGAGTTTGTTGTGATATGGGACGCGTGTCCGGGGATAGTGCTAATTCGGTCGTCAGGCAACGCAAGGAGCTCTCGCACGCACAGCTCGTCACGGAGACGATCACACAGCTCACAGCGCAATTTAAGCCCGACGTGGCCATGATCAAGAAGAAGATTGAGAGCTTGATCGAGCGCGAGTACCTCGAGCGTATCGAGGACGCGGCAGTGCCTTCGTACCGTTATCTGGCGTAGACATGGCCATAGAGGTGCGCATTTGACGTTTTGGAACTGCATTGCATTGGGCATGGCGAGGCGTTCACGAGGGTTGACCGGAGTTGGTCATGAGGCAGTTTTTTCCAGCGAAGGCGCTGACGGGATGGCGGATATGATGATTTTCCTCAAATACGGCGTCGTGGCGGGCAGCATGGGCATATTCTACGGGCAACGACTTGATGTGAGGTGCCCTCTGGTCTGGCTCATAGTAAGACAACGGCAAGGGATGCGGATGCGTTCCGGGGTTTCTGACATGGCTGAAAGTTTGGTTTGCAATGAAGGTGCCGTTCCACACACAAGTTCAGTACCGTGGTTGATATTTCGTGCTGTGTAATTGCGCGTTGGCTGCCCTGCTCCTTTGATAGTCTCTCCGACTTCATTTCAGACGCCCACGACACGCAGCTGTTTGCATATTCAGACGTTGTGTTTTTTTGTTTTTTTGGAGCTCGAGCAATCAACGTGTGTCGACCAAGGCCAGCAGCCCAGACTGGCACGTGAAAGGACGTGTCGCTCGCCACAAGCGCTAGTCGACAGCGACGGGGGACCGACAGCGGCAGCGTCGTTCCCCGCTCCGTACTCCGTCGATCCGTCGACCTGTACACGCGACTCCTCTCTTAGTAAGGGCATTGCATCCCGTGTCTGGGTTACCGCTGGTTAGAGACCGCGGCAAGTGGAGGACGAGCGAGGCTCAGCTGCGAGCGTGCCTCACGAAAGAAAAAAGCCACGACAGGACAGGAGATTGGAGACCCACAGATTAGCCTGCCTGACGAGAGATTTCAGTGAGTGCTGCAGCATCGGGCGTGATACGTGTCAATCACGTCTTCTTCGCGCTGCACGTTCGCCGCCTAGAATGCAGCCGTTGTGCCTACATGGTGATCGGTCGTGCATTTTCTTTGTCCGTTCCGTCTTTATTCGAGACTTGCGGGAGAAGGAAAGAGTAGGCGTGAATGGGGTTGAGCATTCTGGCCGGTCGCCGTGCGGTGTAGGCAGTTCTGGACGACCCGAGGGCAGCGACTGCCGTAGACAAGACTTTCTTAGTGCGCGGCTGAAACGGTGCCAGACCGCGGCTAGGAGAGAATCTGTCCATCTCCCGCTTCTAGGGTGGAGCTCGGCGGATTGGAGGAGAGAGACGTTTTGTGGCATTCGGCGAATGGCATTGCACACACTGCGTCGCGTTTCCGCCGCCGCGGTCTTCCCGGCTTCAGCATGCGCCCGCCAACCCGTTCCTCGCTTTCCCCTGCAGTAATGGCTTGACAACGTTCGCCAGCTCGCGCCCGACTGAGAGCTATGCGGGCACCTACAACGCCTCCTACCGCTTCCCCTACTCGTGTACAGCGGCAGTGACGTGTCGGCAGAAGTTGCACGCCGAAGCTGACGAACCCACTCACACTCGGACAATCCTTGCTCGGTTTCCTTCTAGGCCTAGGTAGTAACTACTTGCAGTCGTAGTAGGCACTTGTCACTACATGCACCAACGAGGGAGATTGCGCGGCTGCATAGGAGCATGGGAGCATGGGAGCATAGGAGCGGGTGCAGCAGCCATGCCCACATGGCGTTCTTGACCCAGGAAGACGCATCCCTACGGCTGATCCCTATAACACATAAGTAGCACCTTCCACCTACCCTTCCTTGCCTCTTTCCTCACCACCACCACCACCACTTTCCTTCCGTCGCCGCATCCGTTCGCTCAGAGCATTCGCTCGTCCATTCTCTTGTCTATACAGACACGTTCATTCTTTTCGCTTTCTCGCAAATCAGCCCTGGTCGGCCAACACTCAGCGCTCTAGCAGCAGCAGAACTCCCTTCAACAACAGAAAGATACCCACACTTCGCCAAAAACCAAGAACTCCAAAGGTCCAAAGTCAAGCAACCACTTCAGAAAAAAAATGTCTCCAATTGCTTCTCAACTCGGGTTCCTGACCCTCGTCTCCTCGGCCCTGGCGGTTCCATTCTTCCACCACGGCGAACACCACCGCGGTGAGCATCACCACCACGCCGGCGGCGTCATCCCATCCGGTTCTGGTGCCCCATTCGGATACGGCAACGGCAACGGCACTGGCATCTTCCCTCGCCCAACCGGCACTGGCTTCGCTCCTTCCCCAGTTGGTCCAGGGACTGCTTCTTCGGTCTCCGCTGAGCACTCCACCGTCCATGTGACCCGCACTGCCCAGGTTACCGTCACTGTCTCTGCTGTCCCTGAGGTCCCCTCCTCCGCCGAGCAGAAGCGCTGGATCCAGCACCGCAAGTCCAGGGCCTCGACCACCGCGGCTGCCGCTACTACCCAGGCGTCTGCCGCCCCAACTACTCTGGTCACCTCTGCTGCTGCCGCCTCCGCTACCACCCAGGCCAGCACCGCCGCTGCCTCTGCTGCGTCTTCCGCCTCCAGCGCCGGCAAGCGTGGTCTCGTCTACAACGACGTCTCGCTGACCACCTGCTTTGAGGGCTCTTCCCAAATCAGCTGGGCCTACAACTGGGACTCCGCTACCACTGGCCTGTCCAGTGCCTTCAAGTTCATCCCTATGCTCTGGGGCACCGCCTCCACCCACACCGACTCTTGGTCGGCCAACGCCAAGGCAGCCATCGCCTCCGGCTCTACTCACCTGATGTCTTTCAACGAGCCCGACCTTAGCACCCAGGCCAACCTGTCCCCCGAGGACGCTGCCACTGCCTACAAGACCTACATGATGCCATTCGCCGGCCAGGCCAAGCTGGGCGCACCCGCCGTCACCAACGGCGGTAGCGGCATGGGTCTTGACTGGCTCGACGCCTTCCTAACCGCCTGCACCGGCTGCCAGATCGACTTTGTCTCCATCCACTGGTACGACAGCGCGACCAACATCGACTACTTCAAGAGCCACGTGCAGAACGCGACCAACGTTGCCGGCGGCAAGCCCGTTTACCTGACCGAGTTCGGCGCCACCGGTACCGATGCGCAGGTCTCCACCTTCCTCGAGACCGTCATGCCCTGGATGGACGGGCAGGACTTCATGGAGGGTTACAGCTACTTCATGGTCTCTGACGGTCTCCTGGTCAGCGGCACCGAGCCAAGCACCTACGGTAGCACCTACATGAGTTAGAGAGGTCTTGGATTTGTGAGGGATTCGATCTTCTGTGTCCGATGTTCTAGGATATGCATCTGGAGGAGGGAGAAGGTGACGCGGGGCGTTTGTAGGAGAGCAATACCCTGGCGGCACGGCATATAGAAGGATATGTGGAAGAATGATTCCAAAACTCAACCTCGTGTGTACACGTTACTTGCATCACTGTGACTTTCCCGTTGTTCGGATGTCTAAATGAATATGCTGCATGACGCTGATAGCCTATTCGCTTGGCTTGGCAAAGCGATTGAGTGATAAGCCCCGGTCGCCTGGGGAAACCCAAACAAGCTCAGCTCAGGTCGATCTTGGATGATCCAACCGTCTTCAATCGCGCCATCGTTTTGTTTGCGCCATCACAACCGTCTGTCACTCACCACCCCTTTCGCCAACCCGGTCACGACCCGCCTCGGTTCCAACAACGTTCTTTCTCGTCGCACCGTCATCCTCGCTCGCTTCTCGCCAAACCCAACCATACCCACCCGGGAAACCATGTCGACGATATCCGAGTGCGAGCAGCGCCTCGACGAGATCGCGGCGCAAAGGCCCTCCTGGAGCGCCAACTCGCCGTCGAGCTCGAGGAGAAGGACCTGTCGATCCTGCAGTGGAAGCTGGAAACGGAGCGCGCGAGCCGCAGCACCCGGAACCGCAAGCGACAGCGATCCGACAGCGAGAGCGGCGACGACCTCCTCGCGCACGCGGAGCAGCGCCGGCCGCCGACCACGCGCAGGAAGCGCGCCCCCAGTTCGCTGCTGAACCTCCTGTGCGGTCAGGGCCAGGAGCGCTTCTTCCCCGTCTTCGAACGGCTGGCCGGGTTCTTGGATATCGGGAGCATTGTCGCGCTCACGAGGACGTGTAAGCGGCTGTCCGGCGTGTATCAGAGCCTGCTTCCCGTGCAGTGGGATGTCAATCAGCGACTGGCGCGCTTCGTGACGAGTCCGGAGCGGTTTAGGTATACGTTGGGGAAGAGCGGGGGTTTGATAAGTGGGAGCTTTGCGCTGCAGTTTTTCGAGAGAGTCGTTTGGCGAGATGCGGATTTGGATGTCTTTGTCGAGGATGGACGGGGTGCGGCGGAGTTGGTGCGCTATGTCGAAGAGGAAGAGGGATATGGCCGTGCGAAACACGTCGCGCTGGGAGGGGATCTGCCGCATCAGTACCTCAGACAGGTTCGTTGATCTATGCGACGTGCGACAACAACGTGCCCGGGCTCACAGTGCAAGCAGACTAGGATCTACAAGAAGCAGTGGCCGGATGGGCGATGGTCGTGCATAGAGGTGCTGATTACATCGACATTGCCCCTTAGGGCGATCCTGATGACCTGCTATACGACGGCGCATGCGAACATACTGAGCTGGAACAAAGGATACTCGCTGTTCCCCAAAATCACATTCGACGACGACAAGATGGTCCTCGCGAGACACCTAGACGATCGGCTGGGAAGCATGCTCGCGCGGTACAGCAAACGCGGATGGCGCTCGACCGAACGCCTGGCCAACCTCAGCGACGTATCGCAGGACTTGATGTTCCAACGCCGCGTCGGCGACAACTCGTCCTGGATGATCCCCTTGGACAGCGCAGGCGTCGAGCACCCCGGTCTGCCCGACTACGTCCTCGAATACTCCGGCTTCACGCTCAACGCAGCGAGCCATCCCGGATTCCCATCGAACCAGCAATTCTCCTTCGAAGCTTCGGTCTTCGCCTCTTGCGTCCTTCGATACCGCTACACCTCCGGCGAAGACGGCTGGAACCGATTCCTGGAGCGGCGCACGGCGCCGCTGGCGACGGTCGAGCTGTGCAAGATGAAGAAGGATGCAAGGCCGCAGAACATGTTGCCGGTCATCGTGTCCGAGGAGTCGCCCGACGAACTGTACTACACCGAAGACCAGGACCACTGGCCCGCCTTCGCTGTGGATTTCGAGAAGCCCGAGGAATGGGAGTTTGCCGACCACTTGATTCCGAGGTGGAGGGAGGAGTGGTTGAAGGAGTGGCATGAGTTCATCTCTGGACAATTTGGGAGCGATGATGAGGAGGCGCAAGAGGGGATGAAGAAGACGTGGAGTAACAATAGAGCGATGAGAGATCAGGAGGCCGTACCTTCGACCCCGTCTCCCTTGGCGCCGTCTCCACGACCGCTTCAGGGTCGTGGCTGAAGTTCGCAGTCGCGGTCCTCAAGGCCGCGGGCGCGGTTGGCGCGGTCACGACGGTCGTGGTCGTCCTTGTGAGGAGAGTTGCCACCCGCCACGGCGGCGAGGGGTGGCCTGCGCTGCGATGGCGGGGAGAGCGCATGCTGCGGGGGCCACCACAATTGGCTACTGATGTATAATTGGCTTTCAGGAAAGGAGCCTGAGCGCAGAGGGACTGGTCCTTGATACTACATAATCACGATGATACCCTTGGGACGCCTGGGCAATAGGATCCAGCTGGGGATCCGATGCATACATTGTTTATGTTCATTCAAAAAAAACTGGATCCTTCCATATATATCTTACCACTCACGGACGGTCTGGGTTCACAGCACGATTTCGGAGGACGTGTTCGACTCTTGGCACTGCCATCTGTGCCGTTGGCTTTTGATAGGCTACCTCCCACTGTATACAAGACTGGAAAAAAGCGAATACGGTCAGTAAGGACTGGTTCGTTCTTGAACACACGAGGTGAGGTTCTCGTCTCCGAACGCAGCAACAAGATGGTGCGATCGCGCCCACGTCGTCTGAGCGAGCCCGGTCTTGGCCTGAGGGAGAGCAGGTCGTCTACTGAAATGCGGAGACCTTTTCTTATACACGTGCTGACCTGGTCTACAGACTCGAGATCACCGCTTCCATCGGCCAAGGCAGCTGAACTAGATGAGTGGGAGTCCGAGCCGTCGGTTGTCACTCCACCAGAAGATGAGCGATATACCTGCAGGATGTATTAGTCCACGTACTAGGCGATTTCAGTTCACTCAGCGGTTCTCGACTCCATGCTACACCGCTCTGTGATCTACTGTGGCTTTCGGAGTCAGGGTTGTTGTCATCCAGAGCAGCTGGTATCGGAAAACGTAGTACTCTCGTCTACATGGTCGTGAACGTTAACCCCTTCACGCTTTCCCAGACACGCCCTCTCCAACCGTCTCGATTTGCTTCGCTCCCATCTTCTCACCCACCTCCTCGTCACTCGTGTTCCCACCAGCGACACCGATATTGCTCTTTCCCAGACTGTCCGCGGGAATCACATACGACGGGACCGTGTTCACGCAAACCGCATACGTCCAGGCAATCACGAAGAACATGACCGGGACGATCATGGCGAAGGCGGTGCTATTGCGGGCATCGGCGACGGCGGCCAGGATGGGAGGGACACAGGCGCCCCCGAGACACCGGCCACGATCAAGCCAGCGCCGCGTTTGGTGTGTCGCCCGAGGCCGCGGATACCCAGGGCGACGATGGTGGGGAAGCAGACAGACTCAAAGAAGAGGGTCAACATGAGCATTGCTGTGTGAATCGAAAGGGTCAGCGTTTGAGGAAACACACATTTCTGTTCCTCGAAAGGAAATGAGGTATATACGCACCCAAGCCGGTGTTGTCGTCGGTCGTGATACTGGCCGCATTGAACGCCACCACGCCGCTAAGATAGGCCAGGAACACGTATCGGGGCTTGACGAACTTCATCAGAAGGGAGCCGCTGAACCGACCGACGGCGAAGCAGCCCTGCGCGACCGCGAGGAACTTTGCCCCCAGCGCGCTCGACGTCCCAGGCCGCGTCTCGGTGATGTAGTTGATGAAGTATCCCGCAATCGCCACCTGCGCGCCGGTATAACACCACTGCGCGGCCGCGGCGTGGAACAGGCGGTACTGTTTCCTGAACGGCTTGTCACCGCTCCCGACATGCGTCTCCTCGGCCTGGAACGCCATATCCGCGTCGGTGATCTCGGGGATATGGCTGACGAAGAAGACGGCCGCGAGCAGGAAGACGAAGATGGCAATGGCGAGGTAGACCCACTGGACCTTCTTCAGCGCGTCGACGCTGTCGCCCGTGTCCGTGAAGAAGACGTAGCTGCCCAGGATCGGCCCCACGACGGTCCCGACCGCCTGCACCGCCTGCGCCAGGTTGATGCGCGGTTCGCTGTACCGTGGCGGCCCGCAGACCGCCATGTACGGGTTCGCCGCCGTCTCGAGCGAACCGAGCCCGGAGCCGATGACGAAGGTAGCGCCGCAGAAGCCGCCGAAGGACTGCTTGAGGCCGGCCGGCCACATGCAGAGTGCCCCGATGCCGTACAGGACCAGCCCCGTCATGAATGTCGCTTTGTACCCGTAGTGTCTCAGGATCCAGTTGGCGAAGCCGAGCGAAGCGACTGGGTAGGCGCCGAAGTAGGCGGCCTGGAGACCAGACGAGCGCGTACGGGTGATGTGCAGCGTGTTCTGGAAATGCTTGTTCAAGGTATCCAGGAGACCGTATGCGAAGCCCTGTGGGTTTCGTTTGGAGTCAGTTTTGGGGGATCCGTTTGGAAGCAAGAAACAAACAAGCTTCAAGGGAAAAAAAGAAAAGAAACCCGTACCCAGAGGAAGTACAGGATCGTGACGAGGATCAAGGGATAGATGGACTATCTGACGGTGATTTCTGCCGCGTTCGTTCGCTGGTTGCCCGCCCTTAAGGCGGATTTGTTCTGCCAAAAGCGCACCATCGTTGCTTCAACAGATCGCGTCGTTGTTGTCCAGCAATATACTACCCTCAAGCCCTCAACCAGGCAGCTTTAAGGTAGGAGGGCACTGGACTGGGTGCAGCAGGGCAGCATATATATATATATAGAGATATATATCCATTACACTACAACAGGCGATTGTCTTGGCCATGATCATCATGCAAGCACATGCCGCCTCACATATAGTATAGTGTCGGTAGTGCGAGCTCCTAGTGGATGGAAGAACGATACATAGATTAAGGCTGTCATGCGTCTTTGACGTCGCGGGGATAGCGCGATGTAACCCTTTCCCCACAAATCCAACTGACCTTGTCTCGGGGTTGTGTGGGGGGGGGTTTGCTGATCGCTGCGCCGTGAGAGGTTCGGAGGAGTATCATCCGAACTTGCGAGTGGGTTTGAGATTGGGATTGGTTGGCGACGGGAATGCATGTCGGTTCTGAACTGCCCTCACCGAGGAGTGCAGCAACGTGAAGGGGGTTGAGCATCGTTTGTCACACTATACATATACCACGTGTAACACACCTTGGCTCTGAATGCGTGCCAGCCACCCGGGCGAACGGCTAGCCATGCCACAAACCCATCGAAAGCGGCGATGCGGCCAAGGATTTCAGAGGAAGGAGATTCCATTCAACCAACAGACTACTACAACAAAACACTACTCAAGAGCCACTGCCATCTGCCGTCTGCCTGCGTTCTCGTATCCTCAGTCAAAACCCATGTTCCCTGCATCTCCTATTGTCAACCCCTGCTCAATACATTCTTCTTCTTTCTCCAAAGCATGTACAGATGAAGGGTAAAGTAAGACAAGGTCAGGAGGGAAGGAAAGAAGACGGTGGTAATATAAGCTTTTCACCAATAGCAGAAGAAGAAAATGCGAAGCTGTGTCAACGTCAACGTTGTAGTATGAGGCCAGTCTGAGTGAGTGAGGTAGGTGCGGTCTGTGTCCGCTAAAGGAAGAGGTCGAGGACCGTTGTTGTCGATGAGATGCCGCGAAAGGCGTTGTGTAAAGAAATGGGCGGGCGCCCGTTACTGATGGAGTTGATGGTTTCGAAGCTGCTCCAATCGGGAACAAACATTGAAGTTTGGCGGATGACTCGGTTTGATATATGTGCTTTATGCTACACACCGCTCGTGCCGTACTTTGTCGGTTCGTGGTAGGTAGATAGGTAGGTAGGTAGGTAGGTAGTGGAACAGGCAGTTGCTCTTTTGCCATCGTGAAACCGTGACGCCGTTGCCATCAAAGTCGGTACTGTTCTTGCTGCAAGGGAAAAAAATCAGATGTGGTGGAAAGAAGAAGTAACCCAAGCCATTCGTCTGTGGCTAAGATCCGATGGGAAAGGCAGTAAGAAAGAGGGCGAGTTAGCTCGAGCCCTAGAAGGGTATACGCTCTAAACAAAATGAAACCGTTGTGGACCGGACGCCGACCATGATGAGGCTGCCCACTCATATCCCAACCGAGTGTGAGGCGGACACGCCGGGACGCCATGATACATAAAAACCGAAATCGAACGCCGAATAAAATCGATCGCTTGAACGCCGCAGATGGAAGGACTCGCTATGCAAGGATAATCAGGTGGAGACACCGCCCGTTCTATGCCGGAAACGCCATGCAATGCACGCAGAGAAACGCAGGAAGTGATGATGGCTTAGTAAGAGGCCATGCGTCGAGCAAAGTTGCCCAGAGGACTGAAGCTGTGATCTGGACTCGCGGCGATCATGCTGTTACTGCGCGGCCCAAGGCGTGATACGGCGGTGGGGCTGTCCTCCATCTGGCAAAACTGTTGGCCAAAGGCAAAGGTCTGCGCCCTGTTGAGCTTGACCCGTTGCTTGACCTTGGCCAAGCCCTTCTCGCAGTCGTACTCGTGGTCCTTGTTTTCCATCTCAACGTAGTTTTGAGGGAAGCACATGGTCCTATGGTTGGAGAAGAACTTGCTGTAACCGCCTTCGAGAATGTACATCTCGGGGTAGGTGAGCTTGGGGTACTGGAAGTCGTTGACGGCTCTGTCCTTGTTGCGGACGAACTTGGCCCTGCAGTACTTGTCAGCAATGATCTCAATGAATATTCGGCGTTCGGGACATACATCAGCGGTGCACGATGAATGGAGTATTCGCAGTGAAGGATGAGGAGGGTGTTGGGGGTCGACGAGGCCTCGTCGAATAGTCTCTGTGCGAGGAGCTCCTTGTCGTTGTAGTTGACAGCGCCGTCTATATGACCACCGTTGTACTCGTACTCAAATCGGCAATCGACGACCACGATCTTGTCGTAGTGGGCATTGTACTCTCCCTTCAAGACGTTGATCATGGTATCTTGATGGATGCGGGGAAGGCTGTCTGGTTCGCTTTCAGAGACGAAGTGAGGAAGCTTCTGCTTGTAAGGCTCATCAATGTCCATAACGGATCCGAGGCTTGGTGGTGGTTCGTAGTCTGGGCTGTCTTGCTTCATCACATCGCCAGGATGCTCGAACATGCTGTGGGATCTGCGGAATTGCTTGCGGGGACGAGGGGCCGCTTTCTTGACTTGACCCATTGGTGACCCATTGCTGCGACCCTGAGCCGAAAGTGAAGTGCGGCGGGAGGGTGGAGGCATGAGGTTCATGGTGAAGGGGTGGGGGTAGCTTCCTCCATTGGTGACTCGGTGAAAGCTTCCACCAATGTTGGAGTCGAAGAGCAAGACAACCCTGACACGCCGTTGCCGAACTTGAATGTAGGAAGTGGTGTCCTCTCTTTCTGGGGAACGCTCGTTGTAGAGTATGCTTTGTTCCTGGACAGCGAAGGCCTGTGTAACGATCTTCTGGGTTGCGGCTGCACTGGAGGTTGAACTGGGAACATTGTCTCATGACCTGGCACTCCTAGAGTGTGCCCCCGGACTGATGCACAAGCATGTAATCATCGCTTGGGGTTGGCTCTGGGGACGGCGATGGAAGGGTGACGCGAGCAACGAAGCAGGGTGCTTTGTGGGGAAGAGGTGAGACATCCATCATGTCAATGCCTGGGGAGGAAGATGGGATCGGCGGGGTGGTAGCTCCTTCGTAGTCAACGGGCGGGGTGGTGAGATGTTCTTTCCCTGGTGTCAGCCGTTGTTCCGAGCCACGCTGTTTTAGACATGCTGAAACCTACCCATAGCACTGCGGGGAGCAAAGAGGTTCGTGGTGAACAGCGAACGGCGTGGAGTGGGCAGCTGAGGACTGCAGAATGTGAGCTAGGTCTAGACCTGTTACCCGTGGAATGCATTGTACCTCTTGTCGATGTGGAAATTAGTCGACAGATCCGCTGCCAAGCTGGCAGTGGGCGAAGAGCCTCTGACGGGAGCCTTCATGGTGAAATAGTCGGTCGATGGCTTCTTCATGCTGAGATCCCGGAAGTTGAAGCTGTTGGCTCCGTAGGTTTGAGCTCCAGAGAACATCGGGCGAGAAGCGGGCATGTCTCGACAGTTGACCCAGGCAGGCCGAGGAGGAGGGTGCATGGCAGCCAACGGAGACGAGAATTCCATCATTGTCGAGAGAGGATACAGGGTTGATATTGTACGGAAGAGTGTATATGCTGCTGGCTGAGGAGAGGGATGGATGGTGTTCTAAACCTTTACCTCCAGAATTGGATGCGTTCGAGAAGGTCGATGCAGGTACAGATATCGTTGCACTGCGATGTCCAATCGGTATGCACTGCTAGAATACCAGTTAAAGTCCCCTTGCAGTGGTGTTGTGCAGGCTGGTCAGACGTGACTGGTCGAGCTGTCGAGATCGGGCGTGCATAGGGTGCTGCGAGTTGGGCGTGTCGGAGGTCCAGTGGTCCAATGGCCGGATATTCGATGATATAGCAGTCCAATGGCTCAAACAAGCTCGCTGTTGATGCACAGTAGGCAGGCCCGAACGACAGCGGGAGACCGAATGCCTCTTTAAGGAACGACAATGGGTAGGAGGAAGAAGCTGGTGGGCTCAGTTAAAGGTGGTGAAGCCGACAGGGTATCGCCCTGGTAACGAGCTGCGCAGGTTGCAGGAGCAAGGCAAGCTTGCCATGTCCTCCTCCCCCCACACGTCTCACGTTCTGGTACATCCCGTCCCGTTCACGGACATAGTCGTCTGGAGGGCCTCAGCGTTCGCTTGACTAGCTGCATGCCCACCAACGCACGCTAGCTGCCAAAGGCGTGCTGTAGCAGCGGCAACTCAGGCAAATCACAACGCTCGTGTCCGTTTCCTGCGTCAGGCCGGCATGACTGGTGCCAGACACGCTCGCCTTAGCACCAAGGTTGTCCGTAGGAATCAACGCTCTATATCGACGATGTGAAGATCGCAGTGCCCACACGTTCCCCATCACGCAACAACCGAAGCCCGAACAACCGCAACAGAGTTTACCATCTTCCGTGCCAAGCGCCTCAACTTCGCTGCAAAGCGAGCCCGTACCTGCATCTCATCGTCTTGCTGCTCGCTGCTCGCTGCTCGCTACTCGCTGCAATGCAAATGCATCTGCGTTTGTCCCAGGATTTGCTCGTCGCACCGCGCACAGCCCATAGCCTCCCAAGCCAGGGCACACAAGGGCCGCCGTGACCCGTGCAAACTTTACAATCTGTTGATTCTGGTACAGCAAGGGCTCACTCGCTCCACACGCGACTCGTCTGTTACATCTCACATCTGATCCTCCTGCCCGCGGATCTGGATCGGAGTCTTACAAAGCCTTTGTGTAGCTGTGTGAGAGCCCCTGTGCACTTCACCCGGTAACGAGGTTTCATTGGACTTCGCCTGGATGATCTTTTCTGATCACTTCCTAATTCCAACGCGCTCCACTTCGTCATATAAGCTTATTCGCAAGATATTCGCTCGAAAACAATGTGCTGTCCAGCACTCCCGTTGGTCGCTCCGCTCGAAAGCGGCTAGATGATCTTCTCGTAGCCGCCCGTAATACGCTCTTATTAACAGCAAAAACCGGTCAATTTCGAGGGCAAGAAGCGCCCACGTAAAGTACGCTTGGCACGTTGGTGGCCCGTGAACGGAACGGCGTGCCTGAAGATGTCCTTGCGTGCCCTGCGGCCACGCGAGCCAGCAAAGCCCTCTGGTCACTGTAATCGAAGAACCCACTTCCAATCATGGTTTCTTTCGATTCTCAGCATACCATGCGACGTCATCCTGCCGCTGCAGATCTTAACACAGCAATGGCTATGCATAAGAGATCCAGCGCCGCTGAATCCAGAGGCCGTACAAATCCAAGTTTTCGTCCTCGTCAACTGTAACAGCGTAGGAAAGTCTCAGGGCCAATTCCTCTGCAATCAATATACAGCCGTTCGCGCGCTCAGGACGCGCGCTCGCTCTGCTGCGAAGTCTCGTCATGGCGAGCTGACACGTCAATGCACTCAGGCTAGATATGCAGCCTTTCGACTCCGCCTATCGGCCACCATAACTGCCAACGGAAAAACCACGCAGCAGCGCCTAGCCGCGATATGGGATGTGCTGCAAGGTTGCGTAACTCGACTTCGGAGCTTGCTGTGTCACATAACGACCGGCAAAGGCGTCGGGTGGAATGGCCGTCAAGCGCTTCGGTGGAGGACGCGGGGCGCGTTGGGGATAAACAGAGCTAAAACGCGAAAGTTGGGCTGCGCGATTCCGGATTTGGTTCGACCGGCTTTACTCACCATTCCCGCCATACAGTAAATGCCCACTTCCGGCGACTTCGGACGTGTTACTATGGCGCACGCGACGTCTAGAACATCCAAAAGACGCTCTCCGCTGTCCCCAGTTGACAACCAAAAAGTATGAAATGCTGCAGCTGAAACTCTGTTGTGAAGCGGACCGCGACCCCATGTACGACTTGGCGTGATCGAGGACATGCACGCCGGTCTGAGTGAAGAGTGTGCATATCCACCGCAAAAAAATCCCCAATGCCAGAGCAACGGACATCCGCGCCATGCATGTTCTCTGGAAGAATGTGGGCCAAATTGTGGGCGTTGCGGTTAACGGCCCGCATCTCACGCATTCTTCTGCAGAAAATCTTCTCTTTACTCACGTTAGGCCGCATAAGACCGCAGTATCAGCGAACTGTATTCATTCTGTTGGTCATGGTACCGAACGCATTGGCTGTACAAGAACCTCTGCTACTCGCCGTCGTATTCCTTCTCCTGCATTCTGACAGAATCCTTCCTCTGTCGCCCCATGAGACGTGACGAATCCTTCACGGCTATTGTCACGAATTCCCAGACCAGAGGCTCAACGGCATTGGTTCGCAGCATCGCCGTTGTAGATGAGATCATGCTCTTCATCAGTGGGGAGCGACGACGTCTGCATTGACGGTACAGATACGCTTTGCCGATGCATTGCTTCTTCATTTCCAAACGCCCGAATTGCACTTACCGTTGGATGCTCCTTATACAAGGCGACTCCGAGCACCGTTGCGCTATGGGTAATAGTGCGTTGTGATGAGCATCACTGTATAGGCTGTGCATGGACATGGATTGTGAGATTGTGCATTTGATTGCAAACGTTCAGAGATTGGCTGCTGTATAACCCAATCCGTTCTCAGGAGCAATAGAGCGCGTAACATCGAGGGCTGAAAATTCTACAGCCGAGGTGAGAAAAATCTCTGTATGCAAGCACACATTGATTCGAGAAGTCGGCAATTAATCTGACACTGCTGCTTGAATAACATACCCCGTAAACAGATGCTTGGCATTATGATATACGGGCTAGCTTCGGCTCAATTGAAGGGAAATTTTTGGCGTGAAGCGCGATCTCGCCTCCGTCACCCAGTCACTACACCACATCAGTAAATACGATGGCTGGCAAACGCCGCAGAGATGAAGATAGCAAAAGCGTCGCAGCTGAGGATTCCATCCATCCTTCGCGCAAGCGGCGCGTGGGATATACTGAAGCCGATAAACAGCTGGCGAAGCTCTACAATGACTTAGCGGACGATGTCAAGCAGGTCCGCCTGAAGGCTGCTGCTGAACTCGTTCGCACAGTATCTGCAGAAGCCGAAAAACTAGACGGTGTTCTCACCAGGCTCATCAAGGGTCTTTGCAGCAGTCGTAAGGCAGCACGCTCCGGATTTTCAGTAGCGCTCACAGAAGTCTTCCGACTCACGGCGGAACTGCGAGAAAAGACGGCGGACAATGTTGATCTACGTGTCGCTGCACTGATAGAGAGAGTTGTCACGCATACCGAGCCTGAAGTGAGGAGCAACAGTCAGGTTAGCGTTGGATCGTTGTCAAGTCGGGAGAGGAAGACACAACACTAACACATCTGGTCAGGAACGCAAAAACTACCTTCTAGGCCGCTGCTTCGCTCTGAAATGCCTAGTCCAGAGCAAGTTGTTATTCCGGAAAGGCGCGCCACTTGCGGACTGGGAATCGCTTCTCGACCTAGTTTATTCGCTCGCAACAGAAACCATCTGGCTTCGTAGAGAATGCGGTCTGATGTTGCATGAGTCCCTGCTCACCCTGGTGCAGGTTGCACAGGAGGGTGACGTGGATGTGCAATTTCCATCTGACATGATCAAGAAGTTGCAAGCTCGCAAGCTTGCGAAGACACCCGAAGGCATCGCTATTTGGCTCACAGCAAGTCGCGGCTTTCCGACAATTAACCTGCCCAAGGGAGTTTGGCACGAGAACGATCCGCTTTCATCCAAAGAGCGCACCACTGTGGCGAAGATCTTGCGAGGTAACAGCAGCGCTCAGCCTGGCGAAGAAGGAACCCATCAGGCGGAAAGTACTGGTGCGCCTCAGAGCAGTCCTAGTTTCGCGTGGCAGCTTGTCCTTCGGCGCTTGGCTGAACGGTACAAGCCTAGCAAGAAGGACAAAGCATCGGATTTTGAAAAGTTCTGGATTGAAGCTGTAGATAACGGATTGTTCTCAGCATCAGCAAGCACAGAACGCAAAGCTCTTGGTCTGCAGATCCTATCACTGGCATTGACTCCTGTGGTGACTCCTACAGCATTGCTTCACTGCCTGTTCGGCTCGAACATTGTGCGATGCATTATCAATCAAAGGAACGAGAAGGATAGATACTTACACGATGCTGCCAAGGGTCCTTTGGATCAGATTGTTCAGCGCGCGAAGGCGGACGCTGACGCTGTGCCCACTTTCGTCGAAGCCCTTATTTCTGGGCATGGAGCGATCAACTTTGACCAACTCACAAAAACGAAGACGGTAGACGAGCTGCTCTCCCGTGCAGACGCTGAGGGCGCATCTGACATAACCAAACTCATCGGAAAGCTCGCTCTGAGCCCGGGAACGGTTGAACAAGCCCAGGCGGACTCCAGAAGACGCATGCTTGCGGACATGCTTCTAAACTTCGCACGACGGAGGCGTCCAGAGCCTATCCTTGTCGCAGACGGTGGACCGTCCAACACGCCGTGGGTATCCCTCTTCGAGACCATGGTCGACCTCGGATACGGGGCTCTGGACTCAGACAAGGCTGCCTCTCCGCCGTTTACGAAGGCGTCTCAAGAAGTGTTCCAAGCTCGCATGGTCTCATGCCTCACACATGTACTAACGGCCAAAATTGACAGCGAGTTCGTCCTGCCTTTTACTATCGCCACACGGCTGTATGCTAAGCAATCAACATCGAAGCTATTCTTTAGCGCGGACGAGACTGTGTCCGGTATCCTGAAGCAGGCCGTCAAGACACTGTCGAAGCTCGTAGATAAGGAACGCAAGATGGAAGGTTCGCAAAGAGCCGCCTACCGTGCCTTCAAGTTGCTTTATTCCCTGTCTATCATCCAAGTCTACAACGGGGAAGCAGACGTCGTATCCGTGCTATCAGACCTCGAAGAAGTCTACAGATCTTGGGGAAGAACGACGACTCCTCCACCACGCTTGTGGAAATTCTCCTGAGCTTCGTCTCAAAACCGTCGTCAATCTACAAGCGGTTGGCTGAGCAGGTGTTCACAGCGTTTGCTGCCGATTTGACCACGGATGGACTGCAATCCATGCTGGACATCTTGGAGAAGAAGGAAAACATGACAGGGCAGCAGGAACTGTTTGAGCAAGCTGGCGACGACGAAGAAGAAGAAGAAGAAGAAGAAGAAGAAGAAGAAGAAGAAGAAGAAGAAGCAGTCGATGGTGCAGAGGACGACAGCGATATCGAGGGTCTAGATGATTCCGACGTAGAGATGATTGACGGGGCGAATGACGAAGACGCCGAATCTCCCGGAGACGAGGAAAACAGCACAGAGTCTGAAGGCGAGGAGGATGACAACGAAGGAGACGGAGAAACCACTGCATTTGAGATGAAGTTGGCGGAGGCGCTTGGCACATCCCGAGTGGGTGCTGGTGGGGATTCCGACGAAGAGTCTGACGGGAGTGACATGGATGATGACCAGGTAGGCAGTCTCAGTGCGTTGCAAGTCGCAGTGCTAACGTTCCGGCTAGATGGAGGCACTTGATGGGCACCTCACGACCATCTTCAAAGAAAGGGCGAAGACTAGCACGAAGAAGAAGGACAACAAAGACGCCAAAGAGACTATCGTTAACTTCAAGAGCCGCGTTCTCGATCTCTTGATTATCTATGTCAAGCAAGCCCACGCCAACCCGCTCGCGCTCGACCTGATCATGCCTTTGACGGTGCTAATCCGCACAACGACTAGCAAAGCCGTCTCCGACAAAGCCTTCAATGTGCTCAAGCAATACTTCGACTCGTGCAGCAAGAGCAAAGAGCTCCCACAACCAGACAACACGGACGATCTCATGGAGATCTTCAACAACATCCACACAGAGATGAAGGCCAACGCGTCCAAACTGCATAGCAACGCCTGCAGCCGCTCCAGCCTGTTCGTGGCCAAGATCCTCCTCAACAAAGACGTCAAGATGTACACCGAAGTGGCGAACGCGTATACGCGCCTCCAAGCCGAATGGTACCTCGATCCCAAGTCGTCGGTGCAGCCGAGCGTCTTCACCGAATGGGTCAGCTGGTCTATCGCGACACGCAAACGCCAGTGACGAAGTGGCGCGATGGTAGCGGGCGAGGAAGTTACGTATCCCAGATACCAAACCGCGGTGATGGCGGTGGCGTTCGTTATCGACGACAGCAGGAGACCCCGAACCAAGAGTTCGTCCGAACGACAGATGTGTCGCTATCTCTATGGCAATTGCAGTCGCTACAGGCAGTTGCGTACCAATAGTTCCCTTTCACGGACAGGCAACAGGGGTGCAGTCCAGCCAATCTGTTAATATCAGCGCCTATCTTTCAATCAGTCTTCGTGTATCATAGGAAATGAAGTCCAACTAACCAATCTCCCGTCCCGTTGCCGCTATTGACTCTCCCCGTTTGCGCCATCATAGTGAGAGAAAGGACTCCGGAGCTCGACCTTGTCGACAAGCGTAACGCTCATAAACTGTCAGACGTTTGAATCAAATCTACAACGGTAAGGGAAAGCGGTCTACAACGGCGAGGCTTGTAAACGGCATCTGGTACGTAGAACCGCAACGGCTCAGCCGGGATGGAAATAGAACATTTGCGCGCAACGGTCCTGTCTATTGGAAATGCAAAAACGGCGAAGGACCCTGAGTAAGCTTTCGATTTGTTTTCAGGCGGCGGCCTCCTGGTGTCTTTTGTCTATATAGAGACAGATCCCCCCGGATGGAACTTGCTCTGTATGTCAAACCTTCCGGATACAGTCGAGCAGATCTTGCCGAAGGGCCTGAACCCGTCAGATATCATGTCTGTCGAGAGACTACCATTCACGCTCCTCGAAAGGAGCGACGATCAGTAATGGTTCCTGTTTAATAGTATTGTGGAGAATGCGGTCGGGAACTAGATTCCGTCCTAACCACCGACAGATTCTAGGGAGGAGAAAAGAGTGAAGCATACGGAACGGTCAATGCTGCTCGTCTCACCTCGGACGACACCCCGGAACCACTGTGTAATGTGTGAGATGCGGCGATGGTGAGTGGAGGTGTTGTTGATCCGAGTCAGCGGCATTCGTGCCCCCCTCTGTCATTCTGCCCCACCGCGGGGTCATTGCGAGCTGTCGATATGTATCACAACACCTTTGCACCACATCATCTCGAAACTTTGTTTTTCAAATCCTCTCCTTCAGTCAACTACAGCTCCAAACTCACGGCAAGCCCAATTCACAATGGCTTCCAACCCGCCAGGAAGATGCTGCACCGTTGGCGTCAAGCACGAAGGTGAAGCAAAGGGAGAGATGAAGAACATCGGCGAGAGTACGCTGGTACCAACCCTAAGAAGACCTGACTGGAGCGTTTGAGTAACGAATTGTAGCCTCGACTTACTTCTCTTACCCCGAGAATAAGAGCACCGAAAACGCCGTCCTCATCCTATCCGATGTCATTGGTCACAAGTTCATCAACCCCCAACTGTACGTCCCGAACAATGCCCAAACCTCCCTGTTTCCCCAACGACCTGCACACGTTGCTCACTCGCCCGATGCGCAGCATTGCCGACCAGTTCGCAGCAAACGGCTACTTTGTCGTGATGCCGGACCTCTTCCACGACGACCCCATCCCCTGAACCGCCCCGAAGGCTTCGACATCATGAAATGGCTCAAGGGACCACCAGGCCACCTCCCCGACCGCGTCGACCCCGTCGTCGAAGCCGTCATCAAGCACATGCGCAACGATCTCGGCGTCAAGAAGATCGGCGCCGTAGGCTACTGCTTCGGCGGCAAGTACGTCGCACGTTTCATGTCCAAGGCACGCCGCGACGCCGGCCAAGGCATCGACGTGGGCTACACCGCGCACCCGAGTTTCGTGGAGGCGGACGAACTGAAGGGCGTCACGGGTCCGTTGAGCATTGCGGCTGCGGAGACGGATCAGATCTTCCCGGCAGAGAAGAGGAGGGAGAGTGAGGATATTCTCAAGGACATGGACATCCCGTATCAGCTGACGCTGTACTCGGACGTCGAGCATGGGTTTGCGGTCAGGGCGGATACGAACGACAGGAGGAAGAAGTTCGCCAAGGAGATGGCGTTTGAGCAGGCTGTGGTCTGGTTCAACGAGTACCTGAGGGAGTAGATCGGCGGGTGGATTGGCGTATAGACAGGTGGAAGAGTAGAACATGGAACTATAGATGTTGACGCGGATGTGGTGACGAGAACAACGGATCATGATGGAAAGACAGTGGGTAAGTGCAATGGCATGCCAACAGGATCCGAACCAGTACGACGGATTCCCTCTCGCTTTTCGATTTCCTCTCATATTAATTGATGCTCTGGAATCTTTTTGACAACCGGATTGGGAGAGCCTCTCTGAGTCGCATTCACAGGCTCGAACCTCAAGACCTACGAGCAACGGGCCTTTTCTCAAAACCCTTCCCCGGTACGTTCCATTGTTGTAGCGGTAACGGGAATGTGATTTGACTATTGGCGGCGGGTTACGGAGAGGTCTGTAGAGGTGGTTTGGGTCGTTGATCGATGCGGCTATGGTTGCGTGTTTTTGATGAGGGAAAGAAGAAAGAAGTTCTTTGCTCGATGCGAGAGTTGGCCAAACGCGGACTGTGACAAGGCAGGGGAGTGATGCTGCAGTGAAAAGGACCGCTTCCTGCCAGAGTACGGCGATGTCGAACAGCAGGCCCGGTCGTCCCTGCCCGTTCCTACATTCTCAGGAGCAACGCTGCTGCGCAAGGTAGTAAATGTTGATTCTTCTTCCATTTCCTCTTAAAACATTGCAGCATTGGAGAAACATGCCGCTGAAAGTACAGCAAGATGGCCGCCATTCCCATCCAAGGGCCTGACACAGAAATACAAAAACCGTTTCTCTGCCCCGTACACAAAAACAATGCTTCGTTCCTCTTTCTCGTACACATGTTTCGTGAACCTTCATCCTTCGTATCCGCCCATTTACCCCTCCTGAACTTCTCTAGTCGCGCGTCCAATACACCACCGACCCTTAGTTCACAACCGGCCCCGCCTTCACAGCCGGCTTCGGCTTGCTCGCGGCGCTAACCTTGACCTTGGCCTTGGGCGCCGGGTTCGGGTTCTGCGTCTTTGGCATGTTGTTCGCCGGCGGCTTCGCGCCGGGCGCGGACGGCTTTGGCACGCTGGTGGGTGGCTTTGGCACGCTGTTCGCTGCGCCTCCTACCGCGGACTTTGGCTTCGAGGCCGCGGAAATGGTCTTCTTGGCCATGGTGTTGGCGCCTGAGACACCTGGCGTAGGCACCGATTTCTTGGCTGTTGGGTTGGAAGGGTTGGGCTTCGCGGAGGTGGAGGTGGGAGCTTTGGGCTTAGGTGTCGCGGGCTTGGGTGTCGTGGTTTTGGGTGCGGAGGAGGCGGGTGAGGGCTGAGTGGGGAGGATCATCTTGGTCGAGGAGGATGAAGCGGGCAGGGCCTTTGGTGTTGAAGTCGATGGGAGGTTCTTCTTTGCTGCAGTGCCCTTGACGGGAGCCTTCTTCGCAGGGACGGGGCCATCGGCTGCTGTGGCGCTTAGTACAGAGGTGCCGTAGCCGGTGATCTGATCGCCAAAGCCTTTGATGCTGCCTGCGACGCCTGGAGTAAGAGGGAATATTAGCCTGAGATACTAGAAAACGCGTGATCTGTTTCAGAAGGCTTGAGGTTACAACTATTGGGTGACTTACCCTCGCCGACTGAGCGCCCTCCATTCTCGATGACCGAGCCAATGCCGCCCACAGCGTTCCCTGCGAGCGTGCCCGCTGCTGTTACGCCCTTTTCCAAGAGCCCGGTCGCGGTGCTGATGGCCTTGTTTTGGATGTAGTTTGTGATGAAGCCGGTCATGATGTGGCGCTGAAGGAGTGTTCCAAGCTCGAGAGCTTGTCAATGGATGCTCGGGAAGATATATCAAGATGTATGAACGCGGCTGTCGCTCAATGTCCGGGTGGAGAGGTCTTCTGTATTAATTTGGACCGAGATAATATGCCGAAATGGTATGAAGCAGTTAGAGTACGTATGAGACGAGACAATTCGTTCCAAGAGGCAGAGTGGAATAGAGGAGGGCTGGCAGTTCTCCGGAAAGGCGTTTCAATTCACGGTACGTTCAGCCACGCCTCGCTACGTCACAAACAGCATGCCCGGGCAGATCGTGGCCTGTGGGCCCAACGGCGCGAAGATCTCAGGGTTCGCGGTAGCACTAAACGGAAGGGTGTGGCACAGAACGCGCATCGAGACCATCATGTTTTAGTGGAGAGAGCGCCCAAAAGTTGGAAAACTGGGCAAACGGAGAATCATCCAAGCGTCGATTGCTTATAGCTGTTTTGCTTTGTGCTACGTACGCGTAGTACAGGTCATCCGACGATCATCCCCAAACTCAAACCACCAGAAGAAACGCCATACATAATCATACATGCAAAACAACCCCTGACCCTCAACCTAGAAAGGAAAAAGATGCTGTTTGTCCTCCATCACAGCTTTTAGCTGTCCGAACACAGGTGAAAGATTGTAAAGAAATGAATTATCTCGCCGTAACCATCGTAATCGTGTTGGGTTGGTGTTTTACGCGCCCTGTCTGGCCTTCTCGGCGCAGATCAAAGCGATGATTCTTGAGAGCTCAGCGGCCTGCGCAGCTTGCTCCTTGATCACCTTCTCCGGCACGCCCTCAGCCTTGGCCAGGTCTGCTGTGCTGGACAGCATCCGGTTTTGCAGGTGCAGCATCTTCTGAAGGGTGTTGTCGAGGAATGGCGCGCTGAACTTGACGTCCTCTCCCATGTTCAAGCGCATCTCGAGCTTGCGTGGCTTCCTCTTCTCCTGCGGATCCTCGAGGGGAGATGTTACTTGTGGCTTGGGACTAGAGCGGTGTTAGTTATCGCGGGTTTGCAGCTGTCCCGGAAGCATGAACTTACCGCTCAACAAATGTGATGCCCTCAGCCATCTCGGCGACTCTGTTTGCGATACGGCTGGCCATAATTGCGTAGGCTGAGCTCACGCCGTTCGTTGGGACGTCTCCGTTCGCAGACGCGGCCTTTTGCACTCGCGGTGCTTGGCGGATGTTGTTCTTGGGGAGAGAAGATGCGCGTGGCTTCGGGGCGGAGGGAATGCCGTTGCTGCGAGGAATTCCGTTTGCGCGGGGACAGCGGCCATTGTACTGTTTCTGAAACGGCGGTGTGAAGGGGTCTGAGAGTCGAGTGGCAGTGGATGTGCGCAGAGGGGATCGGGGAATGCGCAAGAGTCAAGAGTCGTGCGTTGCGAACGAGAAGTACTCTTCCGAGAATGGAGAGCAGGATTGAGGCAATCGAAAGTTCGTTGAATTAAGTCGGTTTCGGTCGTGTGTTGAGCGATGTGGAATCAGGAAGTTGGAGCAGGCGGCTGGCGGCTGGCGGTTTTGGGGAAGCCAACTTGGATCCGTCTGAACCCTGGTGAGGCTGGGAGGGAAACGTCATTGTGGCGCCCTCCACAGAAAGCGACATCATCAGCGGCCGGGGGTGTTGCTGTTTCGCGCAGGCCGCATAATCGCCATGGCTGGAAGGGGACATTGCCGTGGCTGCGTAGTCCGGGTGCGGGTAGGCGTGCCACTCTACCTCCTCGTTCCTTTCTGAAATCTTAATGTCTACTATTGCGGCTGTGTCGTCGTGAGACATCTCCATTGTACAGTATAGCCAAAATGTCGGCGCCGAAGATAGACAAGGGCGCTAAGCTGGGCGCTGGCCTCTCCATGGCCAAACCGGATACTCAAGGCCAGCAACACCCAGCAGGCCCGCCTGTCCATGGCCCGATGGGACAGGCAGAACGTGCCTTTTCGGCAGCCTCAACCTTCATGTCTGGCGTGTTAGCGTAAGTTCAATCAACCGAGCAGCACACGAGCGGTTTCTTACTCGCTTCGCCCGAACAGAATCAGTGCATCCCAATTCCTCGGAGCACCACTGAAACTGATCGATCCAAAATCCTACGATGGCTATATGGCATGGACGAAAGAGTCCTTTGCCGTGCTTTGCACCACCATGACCCAGTGGTGGGCGCCCACGGTGGTAAGGGTTAGTGGCGACGAAAGTATGCGCGGTCAGCTTTTCCAGATGGACGACGGTAGCCTCAGGTGCAATTTCCCTCATCGACTGGTCATGATGGCAAATCACCAGGTATGTCCGCGGCAAATGTATGAGTATGCATCTGCTCACCTTATACGTGCAGCTATATACAGACTGGCTATACCTCTGGTGGATTGCATACACCAATAAAATGCACGGACGCATCTACATCATCCTCAAGGAGTCCATCAAGAACATACCCATCTTCGGCTGGGCCGCTCAATTCTACAACTTCATCTTCCTTTCCCGCAAATGGGAAGTCGACAAGTCGAGATTCAAGAGACATCTGAGCGAACTCAGCAATCCCCAGGATCCCATGTGGCTTCTTATCTTTCCCGAAGGTACCAATCTAAGTAAAACTACCAGAGAGAAAAGCAAAGCCTGGGCAGACAAGCAGGGCATTGCAGACATGAAGAACCTGCTTCTGCCCAGGAGTACAGGTCTGCACTTTTGCTTACAGGAATTGAAGAAGTCCACGAACTGGCTGTATGACTGCACCATTGCATACGAGGGCATACCGTGAGTATTCCTGGAAACAGCATCTTGGCTGTGACGCAAACTGACGAGGAATACAGACCAGGGCAATACGGCCAAGACATCTTCACTCTCCGCTCATCGATGTTCGAAGGTCGTCCGCCGAAATCAGTCAACATGTACTGGAGACGTTACCGCATCTCCGAGATACCGATCGAGAGCGACGATGCCTTTGCCATGTGGCTGAAGAACAGATGGACCGAGAAGGACTATCTACTTGAGTACTTCTACCGTCATGGCTCTTACCCTGAGGGTGACCCCATCAAAGCTATGCAGGCGGAGGCTGCGGCTGCCAAAGCTGCCAGCGAGGCAAAGAACGGAAAGACTGCTCCAAAGTACGAACCTAAGCACGCCAAAGCCATCTCGACTGAAGTGAGATCAAATGGCTGGGAAGAGTTCCTTTCAATCTTCGGTCCTATCACTGCAGCCGCCACCGCTGCCAGCAGTGGCGAATTGCCCGAGGGATTCGATTTCGACGCACTCCTCAGCAAGGTCGCACAGCAACAGCAGATGAACCTCCTGACGACGGGCGTGGCATCCAAAGCCCCGAAGAACGTCGAGGAGATGCGGCAAGCGCTAAAGCAAGCCTCAAAGACCCAAGGACCACCTCTCGCCGCCTTCCAACGACCACAACTAGGTCCTTCCCGTCGAAGCAGCACCCAAAACACTCGCGACGCGCTCCTCGCCGCCTCCAGGCCCCGCAAACCCTCCACGCCACCCGCACCATCCAAGCTCACCTCATCCAAACCCGCATCCACCACCTCCGCCGCACCCAAGCAGCGCGAAATGGATCCTGCCATCGCCAAAATGCTCGCCGACACGCACGAACAAACCCGTCAAGCGCTGATGAAAGCCTCGATCCCCGTGGGCCCTTCATCCCGCCGTTCCAGCACCCCGAACATCAGGAACACGGCCATGAAGATGACGCCCACGGAGACGGCGGTCACGAGACCCTTCTCTTCCATGGCGGTAAACAAGATGGCGGGTGGGGTCAAGAATGCCACGGGTGCGAGGAACGCCGCGAGCAAAGCTGCTGCGAATCAGGCCGATAAGGCGGCCGCGCAGGCGAGGCAGCATGCGGCGAACGCGAAGGGAGGAGTGAATGGGGTTGCCAAGGTGGCACAAGGGGCGAAGAAGTAGTGGCAACCACGCGGTGAGGGAGGAGGATGATGATGAGAGTGGTTTCTGTTGGGGGTTTTCTCCGCTGGAGATGGGCGCTTTGTATACGAGATCTATGACTTGGAACTGTACGAGAGACCTACTTTTTGTGAAGAAAAAACCGTAATGCGATGGAGGCAGGCATACACTGGTCTCTCCGGGCTTCCCTGCTTTGGTTGTAAGAAAAGTTTCCCACGAAGGTATTCCGTAACGAACAACGCGGTCCCAGAACCATTGTCAAACAAAGAACAGCATTAGCTCTACGCTCTCGAAATGCTTGTATACAAGGCTCACAACAAGGAGGACACAGACTCGTACAGCCAAGCATTCGCTGTTATTCATCAAGTTAACCTAACCGAAGAGCAAAAGCCGAAAATAAACGTGAGGAGAACCGGAAGCCGTTTCTCTGCCATCGGAGCTTTTTCCGCATGAGAGAAAAAAGAATCTCCGCCCTAGATTCGCTCGATCCTCTCCCAGGATCATCCCAGCAAAAGCAGAGGAGATCATTGCAATGCCCCGCAAAAATGACCGTGCCAGGGGTCGAACCTGGAATCTCTTGATTTCGATGATGGAGTCGTAGTCAAGCGCCTTGCCATTGGGCCACACGGCCGTTGCTTGGTTTTAAGCATTTTTGTTAATAATATATATTTTCCCCACCGAAGGTTCTACCTACAAGCAGCACGCTCTTGCCCACGATTTCAACATGTTTAGGACGTCTTTGTATGCTCTGGTACCTACTTTCTCGCCTCAATACAGTAGTGGCGCCGGATTCCGGGTTTCCCTGACGGTGCTTTTCCCTCTTTCTTGTTTTAACGGCCTTCTGACGAGTACCGACAACCGAGCAGCTGTGGACGTCCTTTGACGTGGTGGATGTGAGTGCTGCGTACGACTTTGTAGTTGGTCTGTGTGATGTGTGGCATCATGATAACGGTAGCTGTTCGAAGACCGCAACGAAGTAACTCGGGCCAACAAGTACGTGTTTGTATTGTAGTAGTGCTTGATTTTTATCTTTGTATCTTGACAATTGCTGGCATCCCGTCCTTTGGGATAATCCAGCTGTAACAATCGTTTCTTTTTCTCCCTCCTCTTCTTCGATCCATTTTCTTGGCGCGCTTTCGACGCTGACACATGATAGTCATCGGTCTCTTTGCGCCATGTTGGCCGTCTTGGATGAGGCTCTTGTAATCATGGGAATGCAGCATGATTGGCTCTTCTTCTGGAATACCGTTCGGTCTTTCGCAACTTACCAACCGCGGTGGCGAGCGCTGTTGTTGACTCCGGATATGCGGTCCCTCGTGATTATGCTGTTTTGTGTGATGTAGGGGTTTGCCGGTTGATCGGCGTCTCTCATCCACCGTCTTTCTCGTTCTTCTTGCCAGCTTTTGCGAACATGCCTGCAACACTCCCCACCCCTTCGGCGCTAATCTCAGACACTCGAACCGGGCCTCGGAGACTTTCTTGCCCACTTTGACGCACTCAATCACCCACTCGACGCTCACGAACTTCACACTCTTGCCGCCTACGCGTGCAATCTCTTTCTGTATCTTGCTGCTGGATAACCCGCCTCCAGCACCACTGCCTTGAGCGGATCCGTTGGGCCGTCCGAGGATTACGTGTGTTACTGAGCGTCGTCCCAGTGCGATGGAGATGTTTGCGCCGTGGGATACGAGAAGGTGTTTGAGTTTGTAGTCTGAGATTGTTGGCGCAGTGGAGCCATTTATGTAGATTGTGAGGCCGGCGAAGACTTGCGGTGTTTTTGACGTTGGCGGATGTAATTCTCCTTCTTGCAGTACCTCTTTCTGTGACTCGATTCGCTTCGACTCCTCGAACCGGTTCTGCGTAACGCCAAGCGCACTGTCGTCGCCAAATGCGCCGTTGTCGCGGTCGTGTCCTTCCAGACCCTTCTTCTTCTTCTCGTCAAGATCGCCATTCGTAACACCCTCTTTCTTCACTCTAGCCGCACCCCAAAACTCTCCATAAGACTCAACTGCCCACCCGTCCTCAACCCCTTCGCACCCTTCGCCCACCCTCCATTTGCCAGCCTGTCATCCTTGCCGAAATCCTCACTACCTGCGCCCACCGTGTCCGCGACTCTTTTCCCGCCGCTCAGCCCGCCGCCAAATTGGGAGCTTAACTTGAGAGAGCGAGATTGACGCCATGATGTGCTGCCTGAGAGACGATTGTCCGCGCGTTGGTGTCCGGTTGAGGAGGAATTCCAGGGATCGAAGTGTGCGCGCGTGGGTTGGCCGGCGAGAGGGTGGGTGTTGTTGACGGAAGTGGGATGGTGGGGTGGTGGGGAAGACATGGTTGGTGAGGGGTTGGCTGGATTGATTGATTGTATGCACCTTCTCGATCTTCAGTGAGCCATGAACCTGTGTAAATATATGTAACGCTTCCTCAGTTGTGACACTCGTGCTCATGTACTTTGGTAAATGCGAGGATCGAGTTGTTTTGAAATAGATAGTGATGTAAACGGAAATTCTGCGTCGCGCAGTCACGTGGGCTCATTTCGGTCCTTGGACTTTGACCGTTTCTCTTTGCTTTCAACCTACTTCGGCACATTTTGAGTATTCCAAAACGGTACTTCATGTCGCTTGCGAAACATTGGAGGTACAGACCTGCGACCAAGCATCTGTGGTTTAGAACATGTTGAGGGTCATTATCTCGCGGCCTTCCACGATTTCAGACACAGCCATCAGCGATTCGCTGCAGCTCCTGCATAGCCGCCCCTCCACCATCATGGCAAGGCTGAGCTGATTAAAACATGAGGAACAGCCCGCTGCCTGCCCGATGGACTTGACTTCATTTTCGTATTTGGACCTGGGTGGTGTACAAGCCAGAACCTTGCTTCAAAACCCTCTAATATATAGACCACCTAGTATTTATTTAATTATATAGAACTTGAGTGCCGCCATTACCTTCTTGAGTGTTGCAGCTCGGAACGGTCATACACTCTTCCTACCGGCTGAGAGGTATGGCGCAGAGCTCAGTGTTCTCTATGGAGCTGCAGAATGACTATGGAGTCCTCGCTCTCATCACTACCATCGCTTCGTTGTTGGGTTTGATATACTTGTCCAGACAGCGTCGCTTGCAAGCCGAAGAGCGCGTGCAAAGGTCTCTACATCCACACCCGAACCATCGACTTCCGAGCTACTCCATCCCGAATCAGCCAATTCAGCAAAACCGGACTCAACCAAGACCGCAGCACCCAGACCTCCCAAGTTCTGGCGTGCTGTTGGTGATACACGCGAAGAGCTGGAAGCTCCACTGCGAGAGTTTTATGGCAAGCAGGATAATGCAAGCGGTCGTCAACGTTCCTTGCTGGACTTTGTTCGAGAAGAGGACGATAGCTGGTATGCAATTATTACCAGCACCATCGAGCCGAATGTGGAAGGCGTGGTGTGCAAGGAAGACTTTCTAGGCATTACTCCACTTTTCGTCCCGGATGAGGCTTCTGTAGAGTGAGTATTCATGAAAAAGGGATCACCGGAACATACACTTACGTGCTGCATCTCGTAGTGTGGTAGCACTTTCTGGCCTTGGTGGTCATCCTCTCGGATCCTTTCGTTCTAGCGATGGATGGAAAGTATGGCTTCGAGACTTTCTGCGCAAAGATATTCCGAAAGCTCGCGTGTTGGTGTATGGGTATGATACAAGACTCGCCGGAAGCAAGAGCAAAAGCTCTATTGGAGATCTGGCCAAGAGTTTCTTGGATAGTCTGGGCGTGTTTCGGAAGCGGACGAAGGTGATTCCTGTGTCAACGACATTTGGTAACTAGG
This sequence comes from Taxawa tesnikishii (nom. ined.), assembly GCA_030247885.1. NCBI lineage: Eukaryota > Fungi > Ascomycota > Dothideomycetes > Dothideales > Taxawa tesnikishii (nom. ined.). The sequence continues at coordinate 105,804 of JAPDRO010000017.1, read as the reverse complement.
GCTAATTGCGCGTCAGACAAGCCATCGCCCCATCGTTTTCATCGGCCACAGCTTGGGTGGGCTAGTAGTCAAAGAAGTGAGTCTTGCCTCTGTTTGTTTCTTCTCGATAGCGAGTGGCTAAGTCATATGCAATCTGTTAGGCTATCGCAAAAGCGCGAGACAGCAGTGGTGGGGAGAGCAACAACATTTATCGGTCCACCTACGGCCTCGTGTTCCTCGGAGTGCCCAACCTTGGCCTCAGACACGAACAGTTGCTGACAGTCGTTGACGGTCAACCGAATGAAGGGTTGATTAGAGATCTGATTACAGACAAGGATTCGGAGCCTTCAGCTTACTTAAGAGAACTAACAGACAAATTTGTCAAAGCTTCGATTGAACAGAAAGCGGAGTTCGAGATTGTTTCATACTACGAGACACAAGAGAGTGCTACCATAGAGATCAAGGATGGAGCACCAACGAGGAATGGCCCTTCTACGATGATGGTCACCAAAGTCTCGGCCGAGCGCGTTGGCCATCGTGTGCGTGATGATAAGCACATACCACTTGCGACTGACCACCGAGGACTGGTCAGATTCGAGCAACGACCAGACGAGAAGTACCTTTCAGTAATGGACAAGATACACGACCTTGTTGAAGAAGCACCACGGGTTGTGCAAGGCCGGTTCAGGAACTTTGAAGGTCTGTAAGGTCATGCCATGCATCGGTGTTCTCGACAGTCCGACCGACCGACCGACCAACTACTATCGCAAGGCAGCAACAAGCCCCCTTCTTGTGCATACATGAAATGTATCTAGATTCAAGGGTGTGCTATGCTCGCCCTAACCGCTCAGCAGCAGCGGCAAAGGTACAAGACTCTGGGCATCTACTTTCCTTGATGCTTGCTTAGCGGTGCCGCTGCATTGCGATAGTAGTTAGTCAGTCGGTGGAGCTGACTGTTAAGAGCGCTGCCCATGCGTTACGAACGTATTGAGTAATGCGGGTGACTCACATCCGTGCTACAGACCTTATGCCACAACAAAAGCGAGCATGGAACGCCATGAACAGACCACCGTACTCCAAAATCAGAAATTCGGACAAACTTGCGAAACCAGAGATGGGAACGCTCCAGTGGCTTGTTGCCCCCAGCAATGGTGCCACGACCAAAGACTCGGCTCTCTCAAGCGTAGATTTCCTTGCGTGGAGAGATTCAGAGATCTCGGGTTGCTTATTAGTCACGGCCCCTCCCGGACGAGGCAAGTCGGTTTTATCGAACTTCGTCGTCGAGCATATGGAAAAGGCCCTGCAAAGCGGAGCGGGCAACGGTCCAGCATCCATCGTCCTCTATTACTTCTGCACGATTAGGAATGAAGCACGGGATCGTACCGCAGAAGCCATACTTCGGGCACTCATCGTCCAGCTATGTGAGCGTCAGCGTAGCTTGTACGAATGTCTTCCGCAAGATTTCGAGAGAGACAGTGAGAAGTTCCTCTCGGCGCCTTTTAGCGTCCTCTGGGATCTATTTGATCAGTGCATGCTCTCTAGCAGAGTGTACCAGGACGTTTATTGCGTCATCGATGGCCTTGACGTTTACAGCAACGGGATGGTTGAGCTAGTCCATCATCTGACCGGGGCTTTCGGCTCGAAGGGGGCGACGGATAGACCGGTGATGAAACTCTTCTGTACAAGCAGACCACATGGCGATATCCTCAACGGATGGGGTCATTACCCAACGCGAGAGCTGCGAGCGAACCCGGATGATCTCAGTGTGTTTATACGTGGCAGCATAGAGCGTCTCCCGAGAAAGTTCGACAATCACATGCGCCAGGCCATCCTCGATGAGCTCCAGCGAAGAGCTGGCAGGACATTCCTCTGGATCACTATCGTCGTTCGGCGTCTGGCAAGGATGGCCTACCTTTCCATACCTAAGATCAAGCAAGAAATAAATGCTAGCTCGGTTGAGCTTCATGAGCTCTACGAACCCTTAGTTGCGGAGGCACTCGAACGGCATAAAGAAAACGCTTACATACTTGCATGGGTGGTGTACGCAATGGAGCCACTAACCGTCGCCGCATTGTCGGAGGCAATCAGCGTTAGCCCGCAGGCCAGCACAAACCAGCATGTCCAGATTGAGGACGTTGTAGGTACTTTGACAGAAGAGGACATTCGTGTGGAGCTCGGAGTCTTATTGGACATCGTCGACAACAGGGTCTTCGTTATCCACCAGTCACTGGAAGACTTTCTTAAAGAGCATGACCCCTTCAGCCACAAGAGAGATCTTTCACTGCCACCAAAACGTTTCATAGCTTACAGTTGTATGGACTATCTGTTGCTTCATGGTTGTTCTCGGGCAGACGAGGATTCGAATGAGTCTGATTTGGATGAGTCTTATTCGGATGAGTCCGAGATCGACGAGTTGACAAAGTCATCGAAGGTAAGTCGGTGCATGCTCCAGATAGCTCTGGATGTCTCAAATTTATTCCATGCAGGAGTCTGACAATGGCGCCTTCTTCCGGTATGCTGCCGATTGGTGGTATATACACGTAGAAAACGCCGAAATTGCTCGAGGAAGACTGAACGTGCTGGAAAGGCTTTTCTCCGACAAAGCGACCGGGCAACTCGCGTGGATGCGGCAAAACAGTTCCCTAAAATACTGTTTTACTAAGCCCTGTACGCTGGTTGACATCACTCTTGAGACTGACACAGCTTGGCTGATGGAGTTGGTACTGGAGGGCGATTTGGCCACGAAGGTCGAAGATCTCGACGAAACCACGTTGGACATGGCTATCGAGCATGGGGCATCGGGTTATTATCGCGTGCTCAAAACGATGTTACGGCATCCACAAGGTCGGAACTTCCGCGTAACAGAAGCAAGAATACGGGAGATCATCCACGGAAACAGCGGGGAGGCATACCAAGTAATGGAGTTACTGTTCTGTGAGCGCGCGAGCGAGGTGCATATCACTTCCGGGATACTCGAGGCTGCAGCATCAGTAGACTGGTTTCTAAAACCCCAGACAAGAGAGTGATGCAGCTCTTACTCGACAAACGAGGACATGAGATAAAAGTTACAGCAGGAGTAGTAGAAGCCGCAGCAGCGATCAGTTGCAGCGGTGTAATGGAGTTGCTGTTAGACAGGCGAGGAGGCGAGGTCGAAATCACACCAGAGGTGGTGGCGGCAGTAGCGAGGAGTTCCAGCGATGTGATGGAGTTGCTGTTAGACAGGCGTGGGAGCGAGGTAAAAATCACAGCAGGGGTAGTAAAGGCAGCAGCGAGCGGTTATGGGAGTGCCACAGCAGTGATACAACTGCTACTCGATAGGCGTAGGAATGAGGTGAAGGTCACACCAGAAGTGATAGAGGCTGCATTGGGCCATCCTGTCGAGGCTGAGGAGCTGGTTCAACTTCTACTCGACAAGTGCGGAGCAGAAGTTCAGATCACACCAGGAGTGGTCAAGGCCGCAGCGGGCAACATCTCCAGGGAAAGAGGCAAGAAGGCGATGCAGTTACTATTCGACAGATCTAGGAACAACTTTCAAGTGACGCCAGCAATAACTGAAGCTGCAGCACGCGGTACGAAGATATTAGGACTACTGCTTGACAGGTACGGGAACGATGTGCAGATCACACCAAGGGTAGTAGAGATTGCAGCGGAGAGCAGCATGGAATCTCTAGCTTTACTGCTCGACAGGCGAGGAAGTGAGGTACAAACGGCAGATGCTGCTAAGGGTGCAGTGCGGAGACTAGGGGTTCACGGCAAAGGATCTATACAACTGCTGTTCGATCAGCGCAGGGACGAGATGCAGAGATTGATGGACGAGCATGGCGACGAGGGGCTCGAGGTAGATGCGTGGGAAGGAAAGGGACGCGCAACGTTGCGGTCATTGATACAGTACGTATTGAATGGTGCTCCCATTCAGTGGATCCACAAAGATTCGGTGGGATCTGGGCAGATTCAGGAAAGATTTGAAACTACAGGAGGCCGGGATTGAGATGAGTTTGACATGCTCGAAATACTGCTGCGGCATCCACAAGGTCAACGATTCTCCAGAACGGAAGCAGTGATATGCGCCGCAGTGGACAACAAGCGCAGCGAGCAACCCTGGTGTAACGGCTTTGCTCCTCGACAAGCTTGAAGGCGAAGTTTGGCTTACTCCTAGAAGGTGTGCGGTGCGGATTGCAACGATTGGAGGCAACAAGGCTGTTGTGTGTTTTCTCTGCAACGAGGTGTTCACCAAGCAGACTCGCTGAAATGGGACAAGGGGAGAAGAAGCGTTTGTTACAGTTGGGTTGATTTGTGGACAATCTCGATTGCCTTTCACTATGCATTGTAACATCTGGGCACAACTACCAAACATGTTCCTGTTGACGCTGTACATAACGTAAACCGCGGGGTAGTGAACCAGGTGGGGTAGTAAACTACTAAAACACTACTCTTCTGGCCTTAGCTACTATTTGCGCACCGCAACAACAATATAGTCAGAATCTGAGTCGCTATATATATTTTTAGGTACTTTACTACTATCGTCTTCGAGTACTTCTTTAATTGCACGCTTACGTAGTCGTCTACGTAGCTTTTTACTTAATAACTCCGCTTCGATTACCTTTACTATCTTAAATACTTCTTACGTACTAAATATAAACCTTCCCTTTAATACGACTTACTTTCCCTTCTTTCGAGTCTTTTATATATTAAGAAGCTCTTACTACTTTTTTACTTACTTATATAAAGTAATGTTCTTACTATATATTACTTTAAAAGCGTAAGTTATTTACTTTATATAGTACTTAATTAGAAAAGAAACGTTTTAAGTAACTTTAATTACTAACTTAAGTACTACGTTCGCTTCGCATAACTTAGTACTATTTAAAAGAAAACTATCTAGTAGTAATAAGTCTAAATTAAGTTATTATAGAAGTATATAAGGTTATATATTTATTATAGTTAGCTTTATAAGTAGCTTATTAAGTACTATTATAAGGCTTAGAAACTAAAGACTAGCGCCTTTTTACCCGCCGAGAATAATACTAGTTTTAAGAGCCTTTACTTTTACGTAGATATATATTTCTATTTATTCTATACGCAATATATAGTTAAAATCGACTTATAAGGTAACGTTAGTTTCTAAAGTTAGCGCGCGCTTTAGTAGTATAAATACTCTAATATTAAGTAGTTAGAGTATATATAAATAGTATAGTAATAAGATAAGTAAGTCGATTATATTCTATATATAAAAAGCTATTACTTTCGCTATTATATAGCTACTATAGTTATCTATAATTAGTATCCTTTATATTATAAAGTCGTTAAGTTACGTTAAAGGCTCGAAAATAATAGTTAGCTATTATAAACTATAACTATTAAATATTTAGTTACTATTACTAGTCGAAAACTTCTAGTCTTATAGTATATTAGTAAGTATTTACGCTATATTAGTATGTTTAGCCTTAAAGATAATTAAGGGTAATATAACTTCCTTAGTAATACTTATATACTCGATTGTTATTATTTACTTTTATTTACTTTCGATTTACTTTTAACTTACTATCTTACGTATATTAACTAACGCTCTTAATATTTAACTTACTTTAACTACGAAGCTAGACTTATTTATATTATATACGCGCTCTAAAGGATAGTTATATTATATAAATAGCTCTATTATTACGTTAAATTACTTCTTTATAACGTTATAACTTATTATATTAAAGCGCGTACTTTTAATTTAATAAATTTAAATACTTATAATCTCCGGATAACGAGTCTTAAAGTAGTTAAGCTACTTCTTACTAATTAGTCGAAGAGAAGGTCGTAAAGTCCTTAATAACTAGACGCGTTTATGTTAAATTTCTTCGGTTATTTATATTACTAAAGTAAGCGAAGTTAAAAAGCTAATACGTATAAGACGTATAATCTATCGGATTAATATCTTTTCCTCTACGTTTAAAAGGATTTACTTAGATTTATATACTATAGAGTACGAAGTTTATCTAGTTATATAATTACGTAGAGTATTATAAGGAATATTATATATGCTAGTAGCCTTATAGATAGAAGGGTATTACTTATCTTTTAAGGCATAAAGTACATTCTAGATATTAGCTTCCGTATAGACTAGTTTACTAGTTATAGAAGCACTCATGACGGGTAGTAGCAAAGGTGAAAGATCGGAGGGTCGCGTTTTAGTGGTTCACTACCCTACCTGGTTTACTACCCCGCGGTTTACGTTATAACAACAATGCGGTCAGCCCCTTATCAAACAACATGACCCTAGTCAACGGGTTAATCATTCATCCAACATTTATTGCACCCGCACAAAGAGCTACTGCATGTACACTAGTAAGTGTGAGGACCGAGTTGTCGTTAAAATGAATAATAATATAAACGGAAAGTTCGCGTCGCGCAGTCACGCAGGCTCATTTCAGGTTTTCGATACTACAGGTGAATCAACACCCCCTCATTAGGTTCTACGTTACTGTATTGTGATGGGAGTTGATTAGTTAGTTGAAAAGAACCCTGCCTACGGCCCGCGTCTATCCTCCGTCACACTATATAATGGAGCCGCATTCTATCACACCAAACACATTGTCTCGCGGCCTTCCACGATTTCAGACAACGATTTCAGACACAGCCATTAGCGATTTGCTGCAGCTCCTCTGAGCCGCATGGTAGTGTACATGGGTTTTCTTCCTGTTTTGGGCAACCAAAGCCTATTAATCCGAATGAAGGCACAACTTTAGAAGGATCCACCAGAGACGTGCTACTTGCATCCATCCTGTGCAAAGCGAAGAGAAACAGTCCTGCCCAAGCATATACGTTAGATGAACGCAGTACTTTGTCTCCTCAACCTTCTGGCTTCCTGCAATCTCCTGGCTTCCCCTCCTCACCCCTGTCACCATCCGCAGATCGCCATGAACAAAGACTTTCGGATCCGGCCTCTGTAGGCCTTTCCGGTCTAAAATCCGCCGTTAATACCTTCAAACAAACAACAGGGGATGCTATCGTGAGGGTTGATAGAGATTGATGGGAAGTGTGTAGTACTTCGCTGTTGAGCGGCGGTAATGCTGCAGGACAGCTCTCGCCATAAGCATAGTAAACCACGCGGCCCGTTGCGTCTTTCCCGGAAGATTTTTGCATTATGATAGTGTGTTATGAGAACTGGAACAGGCCAATGAAAGGAGTGAAAAATTGGTTACCATTGCGCGGCCCTCAGGCCGCGCGGGCGAGCTATAAGAGGCCCAGAGCCTCCACTCATTGAATCATGCTAATGTACAGGAAAACCACCTGCCTGGTGATATGCCACTCTACCATCCCTTACTGCAGGAACGAGGCGTTGAACTTGACTGGCCCCTTAGCCAGTAGTGCGGCAATGTAGCGGCTGTAGCGCTCCTCCACACTGACACTCTCATCCAGCTTATGCTCGTCCTCAGCCAGCTGCGCGACGCGCAGCAGCGCAGCAGCCATGTCCTCCTCGGCCGCGTGCTCCCAGGTAGTGAACTCCGCAACGCCTGATCCGACGGTGAGTCCGTTCTCCTCCATGACAGTGTCCAGCGCGGCAAGGTTCGGACCACCAATGACAGTTGGTGCATAGGTCGAGGCAGCGGGGGTGTTGGTTGGAACCTGAGTTGGGAGACCGACGTGCTGACCCTCGGCGGCTGCGGTGAGGCTCAACGCTTCGGAGATCTCGGTTGGGTCGGGAACGCGGGCAGTGCCGCGAAGAACTGGACTAGTGACCGCGACGGAGGAAGTAGCGGAATGGGCGGGGCGAGTAGCGGGGGTGTTTTCGGGTGGAGTGGGAGCGCCGGGCATAGTCACGTCGCTATCTATGCATTAAGTTAGTATAACGAGCATAAACGGAGGCGCAAAACGCATAAACGTACCGGCGCGCATACGGTTGTTAATGTTAGAGTTGTTCATCATGCCGACGCGTTGTGCGTTAGTACGTAATTAGCGTACAAGGTTGTTATGCGTAGTGCAAGGTTGTTGTGCGTAGCGTAAGGTCGTTATACGTAGTATAAGGTCGTTATGCGTAAACGCTTGCTTTGTCTATGTTTGGAGTAGGTAAAGGAAGCCAGGCCGGATGGTTGTAGTAGGTAGTCGGAAAGATGGGGAAGCAGAGAGATAGGTCCCTATAGGCACGCGTGGAGAATTTCCAGAAAGCCGTTAGCGTGAGGTGAATGATTCGAGTGAAGGGTGACAAACAGCTTCGGTTGCGTTGTCAGAGTTGCGCGCGTGAAAGCGGCCGTCGCAGGCGGTGAAGTGGTGAAGGTCGGCTGTCGGGAATGGATGGTAAGAGGTGAGGCAGAGCAGACGGGCAGAGACGAAGCACAGAGCAGAGCGCACCGAGGGAGGAGTACGTTCTTACTTGTAGAAAGATCTGTCTCAGTCGCGTCGTGCAATGCGTGCGATTCAACGAGAGTCTGACGAGTTGTGGTTCCGCGTGGTGGGTGTGCGCGGACTGAAGTGTGAAGGTGGCTGTTTGGTGAGAAGTCGGAGTTGTCTAGTTCAAGTCTCGGGCCGCACGTGGTGAAAAGGTGAGAGTCGTCAGGGAAGTGGGACGTGAGGTGCGGTGGAATTGGTAAGAAGATGTGAAGGTTGGGTGTTCCCGGGAAGTGGAACAAATGCAAGTTGATGGAGGAAGAAGATACAAAGGGGACACCGCTTAAGGTATCGAGAAACTCTTGAAGTTTGCTCTTGTTTATCGTACGGTTACGATAGTGATTCGGCCAAAAGTACTGCTTTCGGATGGCGAAGGTGCGTCGAATGTACCGGACTCGAACTCGGGTCAGTATCTACTTTGGCAGGCTACAATGGATCATTTGTACCGAATAGGCTACTGCGCCGGGTTTTCGTCGATAACCCCAACCACGCGCACCAAACATATAGCTTAGGCGATGTGGGCACTTCCTCCAATGTGGTTGCGACTTTCGCAGCCGCTCTGTCTGATGCTTGCTCTTGAACGGGCAGCAAGCTCGCCGGACGGAGTCCGGAAGACTGATGTCGAGGAGGGCAGGTCGTATAGAGTGATCCCTTCGGAGGTGTCGCGCCCGGCCGTATGATGTTCTGCACCGTCCTCCCCGCTACGATCTGAAGAAGGCCTTCTCGAAGCGCTGCTAATCCTTCTCTTCATCCACGGCATTAGATTGAAGTACCCACCGCAAGCGAACACACCAAGCCAGAGCACTAGCTCTACCCCGTAGATGATCATACCCAACACATCAAATGAAGGTTGAAAAAGACCGAGATCAGCGAAGTCAAATCGCCCAACGCATCAATTCCACAGAAAATAAATGAGATGCCTCTGACCGTACGATGCACATAAATGTCCCAATAATGCCTCAGTACTCCCAGTGCCAAAAAAGCGCCGCAAGTACGGCCATGAGCGTCACTGGCCAGCGCGTGCCGCGTGATAGACCGATACGCAATGCAAAGATCAGAGCGGCCTCGATACCGGCCATGACACCGGCAATTGGCAGAATAACGGTGAGTGAACGCATTACCGACCAATGCTATTCACATCGATTAGTAGGTTGAGGCTATACAGAGCAAGGATCGCAGTGAGGCTCACTTTCTCGTAGTAATACACCTGAATCCAGGTCAACAGGCTTAGGAAGGCCAAGATCTGCGGCTGTACTTGCAGGGCAACGTTGAAATCGGACACGATGTTGTACACGCCCAGTGGCACACCTGCCCAAGCCCAGAACATCATCATGGTTGGTTGAAGGCCTGTTGCATTATGCCTGCGGTAGTTGATGATGATCTGTGGGACGAGCTAGATAGCACATCTGTTTAGCAGGTTGTCACGGACAGGCGAGTCTTGCCAACCCACCTGGATCGACCAGCATACCTACGAGCATCTTCTGTCAGACTACGAGTGGAAGGCTGAGCGGATTGAAGGACGTACTGCACCCATGGTGCCCAGGACGTTGGCAGCTACGGGGACGTCCATGACGGAAACACAGAGGCTGAAGTGTATGAAGAGAGACTGCAGTAGCTCAAGATCAATGCTTCAACAGATTGTGTTGAGACAGTATCGAATGAAGACATACATACTTATCCAACTGAAGCAAGCGCACTCGTCGTAGACGATGAGATGAAGTCCGCTGGCACGCCAAGTGAACGGGGACGGGCGGACCCTGGCCTTTTTCCCTTTGTTCGGGGCGCGGACAAACTCCACAATTTCGTGTCGAGTCCAGCCGATCAAGCCAAATTTACAACTAGAAGTTCGTTAGTCCCCACGCATAGGAGATACGATACCCCTTCCACCGACCCTCTCCCAACGCATCTACGAAGGCGGTTTCCAGCATCTTTGCTTACGCACAATCATCAGTATCTGTCCCATCCCCGACGGTCTTTGACAAGTCTCGTCCTCTCGCACCTCTTATGGCCGACCTCGCGACTCCCTCCGCTGCAACCATGTCTACTATCGATGCCGGCACCGCAACTCCTCCCAACAAGGAGAAGAACACTGTTGCCAAGCCAGAGAGACCCGATGAGGAGCAATACAAGACCGACCTCGCCAAGGCTGACAAGGAGCTCAATGCCTCCAACGAGCGCATGGTACGTTCGCCCATTCGATTCTGTGTGCGCCAGGCTCGCTTCGAGTCCTGAGCGGCGTTAGACCCCAGGGAGCCTTCTACGGTATAGCATCAGCCAGCTGACCATCTGACAGAAAGCCATCAAGGCCAAGCTCGACCTCGCCAAGCCCAACAACAAGGACTCGCCCTCTTCGAAACGCCAGCAAGAACTTCGCGCCGAACTCAACTCTATCCGTCAACAGCAGCAGAGCAACAAGTCCTCCCGCGGTCAAGTTCTAGACAAGATCAAGCGTCTCGATGAACAGCTCAAGTCCCGCATCAACGAACAGAAGACCGCTCGCAGCCGTGTAAACTTCAAGTCCGCCGATGAAGTGCAAAGGAGATTGACCGTCTACAAAAGCAGGTTGACGGTGGTATGATGAAGCTGGTTGACGAAAAGAAGGCGCTCTCCGAGATCACCGCACTGAACAAGCAAAAGAAGGGATTTGCTGGTTTTGACCAGGCGCAGAAGGGCATTGACGACGTCAAGGCACAAATCGCCGAACTCCGCAAGCAGATGGACGACCCCGAGCACAAGGCGCTGAGCGACCGATACACCGCAATCACGCAGGAACTCGACCAGATCAAGGCCGAGCAAGATGAAGTTTACAAGAACTTGAATGCTCTGCGCGACCAGCGGACTAAGGCCCACGAGGAGCAGCAGGTCAAGTATCAGGCGGTCAAGGACATCAAGGACAAGTACTTCCAGGCCAAGCGCGCCCACGCAGAGTACGAGCGCGAGGCGTACCGGATACGACAGGATCGTAAGAAGGCCGAGCGCGAGGCATACGAGAAGGGCAAGAGGAGGCAAGTCGCGGACCAGAAGCTCGAGGAGGCGAGCGCACCCGCATTCCAGGACGAGATTCTCACCGCGCAAGGCCTGATCAGGCATTTCGACCCCAGCTCCGTCGAGGCCAAGCAGGCCGCTGGTCCGGGCAAGTTCGCCGCGCAGGCGTCGCGGACGGTTGACGACTCCGGCCTCAAGGGTACGAGATTGCCGAAGAAGGGTGAGGATGATGAGGATTACTTTGTCGGCACTGGCGGCAAGAAGAGCAAGAAGGGCAGGAGAGGCGGAAAGACCGAGTCCCCTGCCGGCACGCCAGCTGAGGGCAAGTTCAACCTCAGCATTGGTGTCATCGAGGAGCTGGCCAAGGTTGGCGTCGAGCCACCCATGAACCAGGGCGACGTACCCGGCGTCGTCGAGAAGCTGAAGGAGAAGCTCGACTTCTGGAAGGGCGATCAGGACCGGAAGACCAAGGAGGTAAGTCCCCAGCTATCATCCCAACCATACACACCCAAGCAGAACACAAACTGACATGTGGCGCTCTAGAACATTGCAAAGGCGCAGAAGGAGATCGACCGCCTCGAGGCCGAGGCCAACGGCGCCCCATCCGGCTCTACCGAGACCGCCCGCAAGCCAGCAACTGAGATGCAATCCGTCAACGGCCAAGCCAACGCCGGCGCCGAGCTCGAGCAAGAGAAGGACGCCGCCGACGACGTCGCCAAGGAGCTCTCCGAGGCCAAGATCGAGGACGAGACCACGGCTGAGTCGTAGGTAAATAGCATATGCTTCAGAGCAAGAGAACCATCGTAGCCGAGTCGGTGGCGAATCTGCAACTGCTTGGCGCAAGACATGTTCTATACTTCTACTTCCACTTCGAGCCACTACTGATGTTGATGTCTTCCTTGTTCAAAAGCGCTCAAAATGCATTGTATCTTGGGTATCTGGGGGGGCCGGAGGAGGTATTGAACCTACGCCTTTTTCGAGCATTCGTAGCCTATTTAGCGGATTTTCTTTGCATCAAATAGTACATCATCTAGAAACAAGGTGCAGTCCTCGTTCGAAAACTTCTTTTCGGCTTCGATAGTGGACTCTGCTCATCTCCCTAGCTATTATCTTTGACCTCGAGGTTGGTGCTCTCAAATTCCCTTCGAGCCCAACAAGCCCCTTTTCCAGAATACTTCACCAACAACTAACTCCTCTGCGGGCTTCGATAATTTGGCGGTCCTGCAGCGTACGCGACCGCTTGACACATACCGCAGTGGGAATGAGTTCCTTTGCCTTGCCACTAAAAGCCATAAGAGACGCCATGTGACAGATACCAGCAACGCCTTCCACGATCTCCTCATGTTGAATTCGTGCTTCTGGTTACCTGAGCCGTCTGAAGTGAGCATAGGTGGGCTTGGGACGGTCATGAAATGTAACAGCCATGCCTTTGCTTATCAACCATATACGGCACATCCCGCGGCCGAGGAGATCAGTGGCTTCGGAAAGGACGGCAAGAACCATCTTCTTGTGCTTCACTGATGTATGCACCATCCGAGCCGACACACAATGGGTTGTGTGCGATAAATGTCTGTATTTGTCCCCAGCGCCACTATGAGACGACTGTGCCCTGACCGAATTTTCTGTAGATAGTTTCCGAGTAAACTCCCTTTCCTTTTCCCACTGACCTGACGCCTGAATATACGATACGCCACACGCTCGCTATGCCCAGTAAAGCCAGATCCTTTTCCGCATGTACATTACCCCTCTTTTCTTGCTTTCACTCTCATTCACAAATCCCTGTGCTCTCAGAGCGCCTATACGTCCTGCGTCATCTGTTCACTCTCCACATTCGTCTTGGCCCTCTCAATCTGTACACTCTTCGCGGCCGTCGTCGCCTTCACCTTCAGCGCGTCCCTGATATCCTCCACACTCCTCTGCTCCCATCCTTGGTATCCAGTCATGCTGAGCGGGAACAGCACCTTGTTGTTCACACTCTTGATGAATTCTTCCGGTTTGGGTGCCGGCTGCGACGTCAGCACGTCGATGTCGGCTGCGAGCTCGTCACAGTAGCTATCGAGCGGCAAGTCGTTGACGTCGTTGCCGAATGGGTTCTCGATTTCGCTGCCGATCGTGGCGAGGCCAAGGATGATGTATGCGGCGACGAGGGTGCCGGGAATGGTGATCCAGCCGAGGGTTTTGTGGAGCTGGAAGGGCAGGACCATGACGTAGCACCAGGTGATCTGGGATATGGAGATGGAGTACGCGATGGGTAGTGGTGTGTCGAGGACGCGCTCGACTCCCGTAAGGACGTCGGCAAGGGCGGCGACATTGTTCATGGCGTGCGTTTGGTGAATAGGGGTTGCGAGGGTTTTGTTGTCGAAGATAGTGTCCATGTATGCGGAAAGGTAACTCAGTATCTCGAGTGGCAGGTTGCCTAGGTTGTCTTTGCTGCGCTTGATGAGTTTACGCGGGTTTGACTCGGCGAAGGACACTCCAAGGTATTCGCCGGTTCTGCGCACCCAGTCAGTATCGGCATTGACGTCGGATCACAGATGCAATAGCAGGTGAGTAGCTTACGCTTTCCATGGCGAAGGCTTGCGTTGACGGAGCTGAGCCTGATCCGCGTTGCCGGCCATGGTGTTGAGGTGTCCGATCAGTGGCTGAAGATCCGGATACTCAGTGGAAGGCTCAAATCGAAGCCGATGCTTGACAGCGACAGCAAAGGCATTGAGAAGGTTGATGGCAGTCAGCTTTGCGAGAAGGTCGGCCTTGCCCAGTTCGGGGTCTTCATCATGACGTTCGCGTGCGTGGACCCAGATGAGGCGAGCAGTGTTGCGGGAGATGAGCACGAGCGAAGCCCAATATTTGCGCCCGTCGTTATAACGCTCGTATGCGGTTGAGGAACGGAATGAAAGAGCCAAACCGACGACGAAACCAAGCACTGTAAGCAGAACGGAGTTGATGCCGAGCTCGTGGACGAACTCTGAGATACAGGTAATGGCCGTCGCCCAGCCGCCGATGAAGGTGAGGGGAAGCATCATCTTTGGAAGGACGCTGCCATGCATACGCATGAAGAAAGGCCATTTCGAATGCTTGTGAAGGTCACGAGGACCGGAGAAATAGTCATCGAGGTCAAGCGAGTGCTGAGTGTGGTGGCGGCTGGTGGGATGAAAGTCGGGGGTCTTCCAGGTTGGCTCCCTAGAGACACCAACACTGCCTGTGGGGTCCGACACGGTATGGCTGCTGCCGTTCATCTTCTCAGAGGTATCCATGATTCAGGGCGTGGATCTTGCTTGAAGTGAACGTGTGGAGCAATACAGGGATTGGAGAGAAGACCGGGTGGCGGAAAGGTGGTAAAAGCTCTGCTCGCCCAGTAAATTGAACAAAGAAATGTGCAACAACGAGCGTGGTGGATTTTGTGTAGGGCAAAGCGAGTGCTGGGAGGTAGACAATCCTATGTGATGAAGAAAACAGATGATCACTTCACGGTTGTGGATTTTTACGAAGCATTCCAGGGACGAAGAAGAATAGACCCTGTCCATGCATTGCATTGCATTGCATTGCATAGCCGAGTGCACCAATTGGAGGTCACGCCTCGGTCGCAGAAGCTGTGCATGCTGACTTGGCGACTCTGAGGCCTCTGAAATGTTCGTGGCGTTCCGGGGACGCAGACGAAACCACCACCAAGTGAGCAATGCGTTGCAGAGCAAACGCTGGTGAGATGCTGTTGGTGAAGTAACTCAGGGGCAGACCGATTTTCGGTTTAGTTCCGCCTACGCGCCGTGCCATGATTCTTGGCGTTTGGCGCTTGCATGTTCCCGGAATCACAAACATACCTTTTAGGCAGGTCTACGAGGGACCTTGTTCTTGTTCTACTCTGTAAGATTACATCTATGCAGTTCATAGCTCTTTTTCCTTTTCTTCCTTGTTTGGCAAGCCGACCACAGACGTAGCAGTGATCTTCTCAGGTTGGATTGTGGTAGTGGAAGCAAGCCACGCGTACCACGGCTACAAGCTTTGGACGTGCATACGGTGCGTTTCGCAATTCGTTTCGTGGACCAACTACAACACAAACACCGGCAGACCCCGTCTCGACGGCTCACCTCAGGGACCATCGACTACAATCTCCGTCCTCTGATCAGAGCCCACAGGACACAGCACAGCATACTCAAGGTATACGAGCCAAGTCCCAGCAAAGGACACCACCTGAGCTGTTCTTCATTCAGCTGTGCGGCTGCTGACGTGACAAAAGGCATTCGGTGGTAGTACATGTCCTTCAGATTCTTTTGCATAATCAGCGCTTCAAGCAGCCCCTTTCAGTTGCTGGAGAGTAAAAGTCTCCTGCCAGCAACTCATTGCCAGTCAAGTTTAAACGCTGTGGGACTTGTTAACGCCATGTAGCACCCTCACGCACCATTTTTGTGCACCCGTGATCCTTTCTCCGCAAACGCCTTGCCATGCCTGTTTCCCAAACGACACGCCTCATATCGCCCATCTGTAACTTGCATAACGACCAGCCGTTTCGGACTTCCTGATGATCTTCACAACTTGTCCTCTTCTCAAACCCAAGTATTTTGCGACCGGATCTTCAACCCTGATTCTCGGCAGCTGTGTCTCCTTCAAGCGATACCTCGCGAGCAGCGCCTTCTTCTCTTCGGGACTCAGAAGAATGTGCTTCGGTACCAGCTCGTGTCGCGTGATGTTGACCAGCAAATCCTGCTCTGGGAAGACCTCGATTGTGATGGGAAAGTTGGCGGCTTGCTTGAGCGCAGCAGCGCCCAGTGCTCCGCTGGTGATGTAAATTCCGCTGTAGAAGTTTCTATCGTGAAGGAACTGCGCATAGGCTCGCAACTGCTTGATTCCGACGCTTGCGGTCTCAGTGCTGAACTCGACGTAGATGGTGCCGATCTTGGGTTCGCCGGGAGTTGGGTTCGCTTTCGTGGGAAGGTCGGTATACTTTTCGAGCATGGCTTGGGAAGGGCGCGCGGAGAAGGACATTTTCGCTTTGCTGTGCAGCAGTGTTAGTCGTACTAACCCTGGCTGTGATACTAAATAGTGACCGGCTCGACGTACTTTGCTGCACCTGAACCATCAGAACACATGGAGCGGAAGTCGTCTAGTGAGAGGTTGATTTCGTCTTCTGTAAGCTCGTAGCCCTGAGGCACAATCATTAGCCATGCACTGGAGCAGCTCTCGAGGAAAAGCGCGCATACTCTGTCGTAGCACATCTGCTTCGCCGTCTTCCACACACGCCAGAGACGGGACATCTCCCGCGCGTTCTCATCGTCCGACATTCTGATTCTGGACTCGGCCTCTGTGCGGTTTCGACGGCTGCTATTCTACTGCGCACGCGCAATGTACAAGTCGAGGACAAGAGCGGTTGCCGAGTGCGAAAATGCTAATAACGACTGAATGAGCCAGACCCGCGCGCGACGTCGAACCTCACGAACTTTCACTTTGACCGCCCTCGGAACCAGCCGAGCCGGGAAAACCCGTGCTTCAACCGAACTACAAAAACTACAACGACCCACGAACAATGGCAGCCCCATCAATCCCTAATTTGAACAGTCTGCGCGGCCGTACACGATTACGCGGTGCAGGACGTGGTAGAGGAAGAGGTGGTCATGATGATGGCCTTCAGAATGCGGAAAATCAGGCAGGCGCCCGCGATAAGATCATCCAGCAGACCGACAATGATGCACTTTCGTCCCGTATGAGCGCTATAGCCTTGGGTTATTTAGAGGACCCGTTCACCAGGGCCTTCATACAAGGTCAAATATCCAGAAGATATCCCATCATCAACCGTGGCACCTATGTGCGCACAACAGCGATCGACAGACTTGTCGATAACTTCCTGGCAGCCGACTCAGGCTCGAAAAAACAGATAATATCTCTAGGTGCCGGTTCAGATACGCGGTTTTTCAGACGCAGGAATACCAAGAACCTTGTCTACCACGAGATAGATTTCCCATCCAACACTACGCAGAAGATCGCTTCGATCGAACACACGCCGCTGCTTCTCGATGCAATCCACAGCACGCTTTCCTCTCCATCGGACCTGCACATCAGTGCTGACAAGGCGACACTGACCTCGCCAACCTACAACATCCACGCTCTCGACCTTCGGGCTCTGGCCCATTCAGGTTCTGACGATGTGACTTCCTACCCTTCAATCCCAAACCTCGATGGAACGACCCCTACCCTCCTCCTCAGCGAATGCTGTCTCTGCTACCTCGCACCCGAAACCACGATCTCCATCCTCCATGCCCTCGCCAAGATCCTCATCAACCCCACGACACCACTCGCACTGATCCTGTATGAGCCAATTCGGCCCTATGACGGATTCGGCAGGACCATGATCACGAACCTTGCCAGCCGTGGGATTCATATGCAGACCCTGAAGCGGTATTCTTCGCTTGATGCACAGAGGCTCAGGCTGCGGCAGGCCGGGTTTGGGTCTGGGCAAGGCGCGCGAGATGTCGAGGTCATCTATTATGGAGAGGGTGAGGAGGCTTGGATTGGGGCCCAAGAAAGAGCGCGGGTTGAAAGATTGGAGTGGCTCGACGAAATGGAGGAATGGAGGTTGTTAGGGCGGCATTATTGCGTCGCCTGGGGTTGGAGGGATGGCGATAACGTGGATGTGTTCAGCAGGGCTTGGAAAGAGGTAAGAGGTGGAAGGACGGACAGCGAGAGTGCTGATGATGAGATGATGTGAGAAGGTGTTTCTTACCTCGTCGTCAACGTTTCTACCACCTAACCCCTAGACTCTGTCAATGTGGACGTTCGTTATCACCTCAGACCTATTTTAAGGCTCACCCTGCCTCGCCCTCGTCCACAAGGGCATTTCTCAACGACACGTTGTGGTTACCAGGAACTCTATTGTCACGCCTCGCCGCCATCTGTCTCTGGCAGTGCAGGCCCTCATCAACGTTCCGAGAGCAGTGCTTTGCTTAGCCCGTAAAATTGACCTGCTGCTCCTGTGTTCCGTGGGGTGGGAGGTCTCATAACGCGCTTACATGCCCGACCCAAGGTAGATTGTCTATGTAGACCAATACCTTTGGCAGAGTAACTCCACTCTTTTTCCATACTCCTTTATAGTGACCTTTGCCCCGCGCTTGGGGGCCCAACTTCATTTTCTCCCTTCCACCACAATGAAACCATTCGGGATGATCTCGATATTCATCGTGACCTTTCGGAGTACTGTAATGTTCTTGGGGCGTCGCACGTCTAGCCCTGTCTCTCGTATTACCAGTACCACTTCCTTCTCTCTGCCAAGCTCAGACGCTCCCTCGAGAAACGACTCAGCATTCGTTCGGTCAGCGCCGAGAAGCACTGCCTCGAGATCCCCTATACTCCTCGCCTTTTCCCGCTTCATTCTTCGCTTCAACCCCTTTCTCGTTCACTCATCGCGTACCGAGAGACAAACGCCGAGAACCATCGCCGCGACTTCACTGACTAAGAGGTCGGTCGAGCACACCCCACCAGAAACAGGTCCCTCGCCAAAATCAGTTCGTACCGAGGACGCGCTCAGTAAATATATATGTACTGGGCCGCAGACTCCGATCTCTCAGCAAAGCTAGTTAAGCATGGCAGCATGCAGCATAAGTCTGCATCGATGTACCGCGATGGGTAGAAAAGGCTCAGACATCTCTCGAACTGTACGACTAAACCCCATGCACACCGCGTTGCCAAGATGATTATCCGAATCACTGTAGTCCCGGAATCTACGCAGGCCGGCAAAGAGACGCTCAGATCATCCGCTCAGAGACGAGCGACAGCCGTTCGTGGAAGCTATCTACCAAAACACATCAAGAGCTTCGTGCGAGTTCGGGCGGCTCTCCCGCTACAAAGCCGTACAAACTCCGGGATCGACTTCAGCGACACAGACGCCGTCTTTTGCATCGGTATCCACTCCAAGGCCCGTCAAGCTCGGCGTATCTTGGCCGCACACCGTGAAAGTCTGGGAGAGTCTTTCATCGCCTAACAAGGGCAGCGCGAATCCTACAAGAACCGTACAAGACACGCAATCAGTAGGAAGCATGCGCGGACCGATTGAATTGCATATGATATCGCATGCTTTATCTTCCGGCTGAAGGCAGAGGTTGTAGAAGCATGGGTGCTGATTGGAGTAGTGCGCCACGGTTTCGCGTGCCGTTTGCGGGGTTATGCCAACGTAGCGGTCCAGTGTTGGGGTACTGCAGAGCAGTGCTGTTATTTCTGCCCGCTTCCCTGCACATCCGGTCAATCAGGTCACCCATACTTCGTCGTAGACTGACACGAACAAAATGCCCTTTCGAATCGCAACTCACGCTGATGTGCCCCGCATTGCGGAGTTGCTTGCCGCCAGTTTCGGCCCCGACCGTTTGTTCCAGGTCATGTTTCCCCACCAGAAGGAATATCCCGAAGACTTTGTTAGAGCTTTGCGATTGAAGACATACGAAAGCTGGTGGGACTATGCGAAAGTGTTCGTCGTCTCATACGAGACTGTCAACGAAGGAACCAATGGCGGTCGTTCGGAGACCGACGCGCTTGTCCGATCGCGGAACACTAGAGAAGTGTTGACTGGTATTGCCGAATGGGAGAAAGTCGGTCAAGGCTGGGAGGACGTATGGGGTATCGGGTGGTGGGATCCAAGTAAGTGTCCCCTGCAGTCCATCGAGTGTCCGTTGCTAGAGCCATCTGATCACCCGAGTGGCACTCGCACCAATGCATTCCGTTAATGGGCAATTCCACATACTCATGCCCCAGCAGGACGATTGATCAGACCACTCGTGAAGTTCTGCAATCGCATTCAAAGATTCTTGGTTCCTGATCGAGCGTCTGCCCGGCCAACACCTTCAGACCCTTATCCACTGACTTACTACAACTTCATCCAACGTCTGATCCCGTTCACAAAGTCCTACTTCAGCCCACCCTGGCGCCGCAACCATTGGTCCCTTGAGGTGCTCGCCGTGCATCCCGACTACCATTACCGGGGCATCGGGCGTGACTTGGCAGCCTGGGGTCTCGAACGAGCAAAGGCAGATGGTGTACCGGCTGTAGTGGTTGCAGCGAAAGGGAAAGAGACTTTCTATCGCCGTTGTGGTTTTGAGTTGCTTGTTGGCTATTCCAGTGAGGGTATTGATGATAATGGCAACAAGAACCCGTTAGGCGAGAGGGCTCCCGGTGGCGGAGCTGTTTTGTGGACAAAGACAAAGGAAGACGAGGAAGCTGAGGGCGCTGCAGCTACAACTGCAGCACAGTGAAACGATGTCGTCTAGTATCTAGGTATCATCAGAATGATGCATCAGCATCAGCATCAGCCTCAACAGCTAGGCCTCACGGGCCGATGTTTAACCGGCGTCCCTGCATTAATCTAGTAGTACTGATTAGGATGCTTCGTGTGGAGCCGTCAGGGCACGAGCGTGGGGTCTATTGAGCGCCCTCGACCCGCATTAATAAATCGAGGGGCGCTCAATAGACCCCACGGGGCACGACGGTAAAGGATCAACCCCTAATCCATTTTGATACTTCCTATGCATAAGAGTATATGCCCTTTCGTCGTAAGACGGTTCTGCAGACGTTCTGCTCCATCCACTCACAGTCCGACATGCTGGAAGACGAACGCGCTTCGCAAATTTTCGGCAGAAGCTGGAACCGATACAGCGAAAAGATGAATCCTACAGCATAACCCCAGTTCTTTGTAATACGGACACAGCTGATCTGTCATCGCATGAGTTTCGATCTAAGAACATAGAAAGTATTGTAGGGGTTGAATTGCCTGAAAATCTCGACCTTTTGCTTCATTTCTCACCGAGCAACGTTAAGTGTGTCTCAACCAGTTCATGAACATCTTCATATTTGGAACTGTCAAGGATAGCCCAGACGAGCAAAGCTTCTCGAGGATCCGGAACGACAAAATGCAGAAACCCAACTTCACTATCCCGGATGAGTTCCGCGACCAAGTCCATTGTGTGAACGCCAAAGATAACCGCTCGGATGAAGAGATTAAGAACGCGTTGAGCTCGTACAACCCCATCATCTCCGAGAAGAACGTTTGGGCGTTCTGGCATTCCGGATTCCACTCTATGCCAGCATGGTGCCAGCGCAATGTCATCAATTGGGTGCGTCTCTGCGGCCCATCGTGGACGGTTCGCATACTTGACAGCGTAACTACCTCTGAGAACTACGCGCTCAGATATCTGCCCAAGGACATGCTCCCGGAGAGCTTCGTAGCCGGAGCAATGGATGGGCCGTACATTGGCCCGCATTCCGCCGACTTTCTCCGTGGTGCATGCTTGTTCTTGCATGGCGGTGTGTTCATGGATGTCGGAATCATCCTCATCCGTGACCTTGATCGGATCTGCTGGAAGCAGCTCGAAGATCCCGGATCCCCATTCCAGGTCTCGACTCCGTGGATGTATGGGATTACAATCTCGAACAGTTTTGTCGCCAGCCGTAAGGGAGACCCATTTATCAAGCGATGGTAAAGTGCATCCTGATGCACACCCGGACAACCAACCTTCGCTCACGCGCAACAGGCACGAGCTGTTCGTCCATCTTTGGAAAGGCAAGAAGAATTCCAGCGGCCTGATCGAAAACCCTTTGGTCTCGTTCGGCCAGGAACTCTCTTTCGACGATTCACGCATGAGTAAGTTCTACTGGGACTTCAAAGTAGAGACACGCGTTGTCATGGAATACATCACCCAAGTTCTGGCGTGGATGCGTCTCTGCATGATTGAAGATTCGGGCGACGGCTTCAACTGCACCCGTTACTGGCAGAGCAACGTCCTCCTATTCGACTCGCTGGAAGAGATTTGGGGCGCCGAAGGAACGATTGGATTTCCCAACGCCGGACAAAAGATGTTCGATCTGCTCTCAGTGAAGCTTGACGCAGACCCGGAGTCTGAGGATTACCAGACGGCGCACAAGCTGGTTTGGAGATTGCTTACCAAGTCGAGCATGCAGAAGATTACGCACGGAAAGGGATTGACCAATTCGGTGCATCTAGGTGTGCTCTGGGATGAGAATGAAGGAAAGGACTGTGAGCCAGGCACCTTCGCGGAGTTGTTGAGGCATGGTACTGTCCACCTACAGCAGAACAGAGAGAGCATCGTGTACGAGAAAGCCCCGGAGGTGACCAAGACACTGAAGAAGGGGCTGTTGGTGCCTTGAGGACACGCGTGTGTGGGGTATAAGGGTGCTTACGCGTCTTCCTTTCAGCGTTAGCTAGACCTTTAATCTATTTTAGGATTCCAGCTTATAGGTAGGTTCTGGAGAGTAGTTCGCGTGACGTGCGATTTGCTTGTTGGAAGAGTTGTCGCAAAGTTCGCCCTCATTTCGCTTGCCACTGAGGCACGGTGTAGCAATGTATGAAATTGCAGACGCGTAGGTCTGGCTAGCAACGCCCGAACTCATTTCCTGAAATGCCGCACTAGTTGAGAAGCCTCGATCCTGCGAGACACTGCACCTGTGAACGCCAGCCAGCACCCCTTCAGAGACGGAAAGACTGCCATACAGATAACAGCGAGACGAGTCGTCAAACACCGTGATATGTGATGACAGCGTGTAATGGCGGAAATGCATAGGAACCGAAAGCATGGATGATGGTTGATGGTATAACGGAGAATTTTCCCATTGAGGCTAGATTGCGGAAGCGAGACGCCGGCGGCGGCAGCCTTTTGTTCTTGTCTCGTCTTGGCTTCGTCACTCCTGAAAGCCGGACCGTGAGAACCCCGTACTGAGATTACTGCTTAACCCTAGGTACATACAGTGCATCGAGTCGAGTACAAACTACCAAGACACTGCAATCACAACCCTTCTTCAGCTGCACTCGTTCTTCCGTATCTGTTCTCTGTTCCGCTTGCACTGGTATCGCACCACCGGAAGTCCCCTTAATATATCATCTGCGACTCTCCAACCTTGACCGAGTCCTGCTCACTCGGCTGTATGGCCATACAGCTTCCGTAGATGTCCAGATCCTCTACGCCTGCGCTGCCACTCTACAATGTGTCTCGCGACGCGGCAAAATCCCTCACACCACACCCACCAAACCGATCTGAAACTCGAACACCGTCCACGTCACGGCGCAGAGATGGCGGCGGCCCACGATCAATAACATCTGGCTTCTCTGTCCTCACACCCCAAGAGGCCGCCGAACGCCTATACACTTCCCTGACGCATGGCTTGCAACCATCAGAAGCGCAGGCGAGATTACATAGCGACGGACCAAATGAGTTACCGCACGAGGAACCAGAGCCACTATGGCTGCGATTCGTCAAGCAGTTCCAGGAGACGCTTATTCTGCTGCTGCTCGCTTCCGCCGCCATTTCTGCGGTTATGGGAAACTATGAGGATGCGGTCAGCATAGCGATCGCAGTCACCATTGTCGTCACTGTTGCGTTCGTGCAGGAGTACAGGTCGGAGAAGTCGATTGAAGCGCTGAACTCCTTGGTCCCTCACTCGGCGCATGTCATCCGGAGCGGTTCAAGGCGCCAGGAAAACGGAGGGTCGAAAGAGAATGGATCAATAGAATTGGATGCCGTTGGAGACAATGTGACGAGCTTGGCGGCTGCGCAAAGAGCATCTACGACACTGCCTGCGACACAATTGGTCAAGGGAGACATTGTGTTGTTCCATACTGGAGATCGTGTGCCTGCGGATATCAGGATCACGCATTCGGCCGACTTGTCCATTGACGAATCAAATCTTACGGGCGAGACTGAGCCGGTCAACAAGTCCCCGGCGACGCTGGACAGAAGTGCGGTTGCACGGGAGAGACCTTCCACCCCATCGTCGCCCATTTACGCATCTGAGGCTTCTGGCGCGGTCGGTGTGGACCTCAGGTTGAACGAACAGACAAACATCGCATTCATGGGCACGCTGGTGCGTTCTGGGTACGGACAGGGCATTGTGGTAGGAACGGGAGCAGACACAGAATTCGGGGCCATTTCCGCCTCGTTGCAAGAAATAGAAAGTCCCAGGACGCCTCTACAACTGTCCATGGATCGGTTGGGAAAAGAGCTCAGCTACATGTCTTTCGGCATCATTGGTTTCATCATGCTCATCGGACTCTGGAGGGGCTGGCCGTTCCTTGAATTGTTCCAGATTGGCGTTTCCCTGGCCGTCGCTGCTATTCCGGAGGGTCTGCCGATCATCGTGACTGTTACGCTCGCCCTGGGCGTGCTGCGCATGTCCAAACGGCATGCGATTGTGCGCAGGCTTCCGAGTGTGGAGACGCTGGGCTCCGTCAACGTGATCTGCAGCGACAAAACAGGTAGGTTTAGAGCCTCAAGTCGTCAAAGGGGCGCAGCGATTCTAATTGACTTGTTGTAAGGCACGCTCACCATGAACCACATGACGGTGACCAAGATGTGGCATTTCGAAAATGAAGCCCCGTCGACACGGTCAAAGTACACGCCACAGCGCCTGCAGACCATGCGACGCGAACGATCTTGAGGGTCGGCAATATCGTAAACAATGGACGCTTGAACGCCGGCGTAAGCTCGCACGCCACGGCCGCTTCGGCCGCTATACTGTCGTCCACGATGGGCGGCGACCTGGCTAACGCCAAGAGCCGTTGGACGGGCCAGCCGACGGACGTCGCGTTGCTCGACCTGTTAGATGCGTTCGGTGAAGATGACATCCGAGAAAGTTTGCACAGGTCCAGAGAGACCCCATTCAGTTCCGACCGTAAGTGGATGGGCGTGGTCACTCAATCTGACGGCTCGGAAGTCGCGTACATCAAGGGTGCGCTGGAGAAGGTCGTGCAACGCTGCGATACATACCTCACGCCTCAGGGCGGTGAGGTCATACTCGACGAGCGCAGACGCCAGGAGGCGTTCCAGGCCGCCGAAGCCATGGCCCAAGACGGTCTCCGCGTTCTCGGTCTTGCGAGCGGTCCGATACGCGAGTCACGCAGGCCCAATGGGTCGCACGCACGCAGTGGCAACGCCACGCCGCGACCGGGTGGTGGGAAGGAGAAGTCGGGCGCGGACGACGAGCACGTCTACCAAGGCCTCTGCTTCGCAGGCTTGGTCGGCATGAGCGATCCACCACGCAAAGGTGTGGACAGATCGATCCGACGGCTCATGGCCGGCGGCGTGAAGGTCATCATGATCACTGGCGACGCCGAAACGACCGCCGTCGCCATCGCCAAGAAGCTGGGTATGCCCGTGAACATGAACTCAGCCGTGGGATCGCCCGTGCTGCGCGGCGACGAACTCGACCGTATGAGCGACGACGACCTCGCCCAAGCCATAGTCAGAACCTCAATCTTCGCGCGCACAAGCCCGGAGCACAAGATGAAGATCATCCGAGCGCTGCAGAGCCGTGGCGATGTGGTAGCTATGACTGGAGATGGGGTCAACGATGCCCCTGCGCTCAAGAAGGCGGATATAGGCGTCGCCATGGGCAAGCTGGGCACCGATGTGGCCAAGGAGGCCGCCGACATGATTCTCACAAACGACGACTTCAGCACCATTCTGAACGCCATCGAAGAGGGCAAGAGTATCTTCTACAATATCCAGAACTTCTTGACGTTCCAGCTCAGCACGAGTGCGGCCGCGCTGGGGCTCGTCATGCTGAGCAGCGCGTTGGGGTACAAGAATCCGCTTAATGCGATGCAGATCCTGTGGATCAGTAAGTGCTTCCCCGTTTCCTCCCAATTTCTTCCCATCCCACCCCATCCCACACCGTCCATGCGCAACGCACTCACCTCCACGCCCCTACTGCCGCTAACACGCCATACCCCCAGATATCCTGATGGACGGCCCGCCCGCCCAATCCCTGGGCGTCGAACCCGTGGACCCCGCCTACCTAACCCTCCCACCCCGCTCCCGGCATTCACGCGTGCTGACCCCACGGCTCCTCCGCCGCGTCTTCCAATCCGGCCTGATCATCATGCTCGGCACGCTCTACACCTACATCAGCAACCTCAGCGCCGCGGACCTGGCCGCGCACGAGGTGAGCCCGCGCGACACCACCCTGACCTTCACCGCCTTCGTGCTCTTCGACATGTTCAACGCGCTCACGTGCCGCTCCGCCACAAAGTCCCTCCTGCGCGGCGAGTTGCGGCTGTGGGGCCGCAAGGGCGTCAATAGGATGTTCAACCTCGCCGTCGCCGGCAGCTTGGCCGGCCAGTTGCTCGTCGTGTACTTCCCGCCCCTGCAGAGCGTGTTCCAGACCGAGGCGCTCGCCTTACGCGATCTGGGTGGGTTGGCGCTGCTCGCGAGTTCCGTGTTCTGGGTCGACGAGGGCAGGAAGTGGTACGAGAGAAGGATCGCTAAAAGGGTTTGGTGGGCGGGTACAGCAGGAATGTCTAGAGAGAGAGAGAGAGAGAGAGAGAGTAGTGTACGAGTTTTTGGCCGTGCTCTGTTTTTTGGTTCTTGGGAAGAAAAAAAAAGGGGGGGGGGGGGGGCAGGCATGTTCGCCACTAATTTTTACCTTGTACAATTTTGTTCTTCGATGGTTAGAGAGATGCCCGATAGAGCGGAGCTATCCCTGCATATGTCCGAAACGGGGAGCGGAATTGTCGAAAAGATCAAGCTTGGTTTTACTCGTATACCTCAAGCGCGACCACTGTGCCGCTGAACGATACATTCAACAACCGTTACAAATGCACGCTCTCAAGCAAAATTCCAAAAAAGTGAAAAGAAGAGAGAAAGAAAAAGGTCACACCCTTCCCCCATTTGTTTGCTCCACACAAGCTTTACGCGTGAACCCACTTCCGTTTACTCCTTCACTCCTTGAACGTCCAACCAAAAAGAGGCCGGCCGCATCAGAACCCCGTGCCGCGCTGCCAGACACCAAGCCTCGACCCTCCTCCTGATCCAGCATGCCGAACTGCGATAGCACAACGTATCAAGGAAACCCCCAATGGCCCCTGTCTTGGAGGACGGGGTCGTCCTCCAAGATTACATAAAAGGGCCCGCTGCTCGCCGAGGCGCCTCGGGGGCTCGATTCTTCCCCTATCCCCTATCCCCCAATTGAACAACAAGGCAGGACGATCTAGGCGAGCGGGTTCACGTCCTGCATGGCCTCGATGGCGCCGGCGGCGCTCTGGGTGCCGCCGGTGCCGATCTGACTGACGCCCTGCTCGGCCCACTCGCCCCAGAGCCCCCGCTTGCCCCTGATCCTGATGTCGCCGGCGAGACGCATGTCTGCGGCGGCGACGCCCGCGTTCTGCTCCACTTTGATGGCGTCTTTTGTGCCGAGCACCAGGATCTCGAAGAACATCTTCGTGGCGTCCTGCTTCGAGGTTGTCGCTTCGGGGCACAGGTCGGTGAAGAGGACGGATTGTTGGCGCCTTGTGTTGGGTGACGGCGGCTCGGTGGAGGCCGGGTGCTGGCCCGCGAGGATTGAGAAGCGCGAGCGGAGGGCGTGCACGGCGTGCGCGGTGGGGATGGAGACGGGTCCGGAATCGGCGGGGGCACGAGGGGAGGGTGGTCTCGTCGAAACCGGGGCCGCCCGGTGAAAGAGGCGCCCCGCCGGGTGAGTATGGCTCGTCTTCTGTCGGGGCGGCGGCGGCTTCATCTTCGGGCGCGACGGGCTCGATCGTGATGTCAGGAATGGTAGGTTCGCCACCGATTTCGAACTCCTGTTCCTCGGGCGCCGGGCTGGTGGTGACACCAGGAGCGCCTGGTTCGGCGGTCGGCGAGGGAAGCGGCTCGTCTGCCGGGATGTCGAGCGCGGGCAGTCCGCTGTCACGCTTGCGCTTCAGTTCTCCAGCGCGTCGGACCACTTCCAACGACAACACGCCACGCAGTTCGGGTGCCCAACCGAGACTGCGGCCGTCGCCCAAAATGGATGAGACGAAACCGCCGCTCTTCTGCATCTGCATGAGTGCTAGCAAGACGGGATCACGGGGCAGGAAAGTCGGGGCGCGGAGGATCTTGCTGCGGTCTTCCTGCTGCGCTTTGATTTGCGAGTTGTGCAGTTCGGTGGTGGCGTCGGCGTGCAGGACCCTGCGGCGCTTGACGCGCTGTTGCGCCTGCGCCATGGTCTCGTCCTCTTCTTGCGCGGCCTGTTGGTCGAGGTAGAAGGTCTGCTCCAGCTCGCGCTCCTGTTCGGGGTCGATTTCGGAGAGCGGAGAGGCCGTGTCGCGTTGCCTTTGTTGACGTTCTTCGGCGCGCGCTATAGCCGACATGTTGCTTTCCTCAATTCCGAGATTGAAATCATCCATGCCGCCCATTTCCACATCGTCCCCAACATGCAGCTCCTCCTCGGGGATCGGAGCAATGTCGGTCTCACGTGTGACGGTGGGTTCGTCATAGCCGAGGTCGATAGGAAGGTCGTCCTGATACAGCATGCTCTCGTCGCGCAGATCGGCGCGTGCAGCCTCTGCGCGTCTTCCGGCTTCGATACTGCGTTCGGTGACATCGGCAGGCTCGGTGATGTCTGGTTCTCCGATATCGATGCCAAGGTCGTCCTCCATAAGCCCCATTGTGTCATCTTGCGCTCGATGGGTGTCTACGCTGTGCTGGAGGATCTGACTGGTACCCCAATCGAGAAGCGTTGGATCTTCGGTGGGTGCGCGTCTGCCAGCCTCGCTGAGGAGGAGATCGGGGTCTCCCAAAGGCGGTCCAAGGACGACGTCCAGATCGGCAATAGTAATGGTCTCCTGCAGTATCAGGTTCTCTGGGTTGGCGGTGTGCGCTTGGCTGGTTGGAAGGTCGACATTTCCCGGGCGGAAGGCCTGCGCGTCAGGCAGTCAGTACCGAATGCAGATCGCGCTTGGGATAAGGGGATGGAGAACGTCAGGCATACCAGTTTGATCTTCATGAGGGCTTCGTTACAATCATCGAGCAGATAACGCGCTTTGCGACTGTAGATGCGGACGACACCGAGCAACAGGTGGGCACTCAGACGCAGCGCAATAGGCGCCTGACCAGTGTCAATGATCTGGTGCACCTTGTCTTCGACGTCCGTCTGCAAGATGTTTGCTTTTGTGAGCTTGCGCTCCATGTTGGCGGCCAGCCAGACGCGAGCCAGAGGCCCGGTCTTGGACAGCAGCGTATCCGAGTAGAACATGGTGGGTGGATTTGGCGAGCAGTGTCAGGTAGAGTAGAGCGTGGCTCGGCGACTGGTGTGGTGTCGATGGTATAGCTACAGCATGGGTGGTGGGGTTGAAGGGCGTGGTGTCGCAAAGAATGGGTGCTTGTGCTTGTGCTTGTGCTTGTGCTTGTGCTTGGTGGGTGTTGACGCGACGCGTTTGTGAGGTCGGCTGTCGCTGGGTGAGCTTTCCGCCAAACCCTGCGGTACTGAGGCCTGATGTCACGTCACGCGTGTCTGTCGCGCTGCCGCCAAGGTTGACAGTATCTTGTTCGCGAAGATGGTTTGTATGGCTGGAGCGCGCGCGCAAAGCAGTAACAGTAGCGGGGACGCTTCGGGGAATGATGTTGGTGTTGGGGGCGTGAAGCAATGGCGGTAGGCGCAAGAAAGTGATGTGCTGACGAATGGAGGCAGCAGGCGGCAGGTGGCAGGTGGCAGGCAGCGTTACACAAACGCGCGAGTGCCACGCCAAGCCCCAGCCCAAGCCTAAGCCCAAGCCCAAGCGAGCCTCCGGAACTAAGCGAGCCTCCGGAACTAAGCGAGCCTCGGGAACTCCATGCCGGATCAAGAAGGCCGGCTTATTCTTTCCCAACACTCCTCCATACTATCATACAACACTGTCATACCTCACTATCATACAATACTGTCATACCTCACTATCATACAACACTATCATACCTCACACGGGCTTGTCGTCTGCAATGACTTACCACCTTGCGACTCGCTAATGCCAGGCTGGGCTTTTGAGAACGTCGTCTGTTCAGCTTTCATTTTCTCGTTCTACAAGCTACCATCGCAAGCGGCCGTCTACAAGCTAAAGCGTCCAGCTCGCCAGCGCGCGGCTATCACTGACACGTTATCATCTTCTGCATCCTCTCACACTCCCAAATGCTTCGCGCTCGTGTGGCATGAGAAATCGTGGAAACCCTCTAACCCCTCTCCGGAAGCGCCCGCACAAATTCCAACCCCGACCATGCCACACCAGACCAGACCAGACCAGAACCCATAACCCATCATCCATGCGACTCGTCAACGTCTTGCCCCTCCTGCGCGCGCCAGAAACAACATCAGCCACCATCATTCTGACCCTCACCCATCCGCCATCTCCTGCCGCATCCCTTCGACTGCATGCCGAACATCCAAAGCTATGCCACTGTCCGCGCTTTCTTGCGGCTTCGCGTTCGGTGGCGTTCTGGGCTGCCCGTCCCCATTCCCCTCACCATTCAACAAACCTCCCTCGTCCTGCGCATGCTGAGAATAAGGCGGATTGCCGTTGCCAAACGCCGCGACGGCGGTGGGATCCGGGTATTGCTGTGCGCTAACCGTTTCGTCATCGGGGTAGCTCTCCAACACCTCGCTCGCAAATTGTTGCAGAGACGTGTTGTACGGCACTTGGTTGTCGCTGACGGTAGCCGTGTTGCCATGATACGGCCCGGCCACGACGATGTTGTCGTTCTCAGTCGGGTCCGGATATGCGTACGACGCCATCTGCCAGTTCTCCGTGTAACTCGGCATCATGTTGGGCTGGTAGCTCGGCGCTAGCTGTGATGGCTCGCTGTATGCATTTGCTGCCTCCGACTGCGGCCCTCCGGAGCCATCGGGAGCGTACTGCGACTGCGACACCACCGGAAGAGACTGCCGCTGGTTGTTCGGCTTCTTGTTTGGCAGCGCCTGCATGCCCTCGACGTCGCCCGTAGACTTGCGTTTCTTAGTCGCTGTTCCCCTGGGTACGGGCGCTTCGGCTGCCTTGACCGGATCTACTTTGCCGTACTCGTCATGGATGCATCGCCTCTGCGCGCACACGTTAGCTTATTGCTGCTTACAGGGACATATTTGAACCAGAATACATAAGGTACTTACTTTGCTCTTGCGGCATTCGAAACAAGCCTTGCTTCTTCCCCGCTTGTTGCTCGACTCTGCGAGCAACGCACTGCCCGGAACAAGCGCCGGTCCGTGAGCGTCTGAGGAAGCCGCCTGAACCATTCCCGTCTGAGCAGCGGGCGGAGGAGCGGCGGCTTCCATCCTTGTGCGATCTTGCGCTCCATCGTACAACGGCCCCAGCTGCACGCGAGATGTGCTTAGCTGAACTCCAAAGTCACCGCTCTCTGCGGAATTAAAGGACATCTCCTTGGGCAGCATAGCCGGCGCCGCTGCACCGGGCATCCCGGCAGTCGTCACAACATCCTTGTGCTTGCATCTAATCCGACGCTTGCGGCAAGCATCACACGCTACCCTCTTAGGGCCGAGAACAGAAGTCTTCGGAGTGCTGGTGTACTGGTTGAGCGGTGCCGATGGCGAAACCGCTCGGGGGTTCACACTGGGTGCGGGTGAAGCGCTCGCCTTGACGCTCGCTTCAGCGGCTTTGGCGGCTTGCTGGCGCGCGGACACTCGGTCGGGGCCTGCGATCTTCCAAGCCTCTATGGCTTCCTGCCTCTGCAGTTCCTTCAGAGCCTTTGCGCTGAGTTTCTTGGCCTGGCCGCCTTCCTTGTTGTTTGGCAGCACAGCGTCTGGATGGGCCCACGCGGGAGGATCCTCGTTGCCACGTTTCCATGCTACCCAGAGAGCGAACTTTCGCGCTACATCCAACGGTTCGCCGTGCGATTTAGGAATCGACCGAACCACTTTCTTCCGAGTGTCTTCTGAAACACCTTCGATGCGGCCCAGCGAGATCATCACCGTCCGGAAGATGAAGTTGATCAAGTCCGGCAAACCGTCCAGTTCCGCCTGTGAGTAATATCGGGCGTTGTAGGCTTCCGGCCCGCCGTCCGACGTTACGCCATGTCTTCGAAACTTGTGCCAGATGGGCCGCTCGCGGTGGAACTTGCTCCCGTTCAGAAAGAGATCTTCGACCTCGCGAGGGAGGGGATCTGTTTCGAGATACTTGATAACAGCGTACCACATGACCTTCTGAAAATGCGGATACCTGAACTTCATAGACACTTTGGTGGCTTTCTCGATCTCAACGATGCGGAATTGCATTGGGTAATGCATGCGGGTCAGAAAGTTGCCTCCGATGACGAGACTGTTGGAAGGCGTCCATACCGCATGGATCCAACCAGATGGGATGAGCATGGTGTCACCCTCGGAGAGGTCGACACGGTAGCATTCCTTGGTGATGTTTGGAAGGAACGTGTAATTCTGCTCGGGCGAGTTGTTCCAGTCCTCGTACGCCTTGAGATGCTTCGGCTTGGGCGGGATAAAGAAGAAGGTCTTGCTGCCACGGAGGATGTGATAGTAGACAGAGGAACCGCCAAAATCGATGTGGAAGTCGGTGTAGCTATCAGCGACCGACATGAGGCAGTAGAATTGGACCTTGGGGTAATTTCCTTTGGCCGTCTCCTCTGCGGGCCAAACGGAATCTTGCAGATCGATCTGTCGTACCACTTTGGGACGGCGCAGTAAGCGGCCAAGCTTGGTGCTGGACACTTCAAGACTGATGACATTCCGCACGGTCTTCTCGCCCTCTGCTTCGTAGTAGTCCGTCCACTTCGCCAGGTTCCAGTGCTTGCCTTCTGTGCCTTGCGTCTTGACGTCGATGACTTCCAGCGGCTCGTCGGGGCCGACCAAATGACACACCTGGCGTACTGTAAGACCTCTGGGTATGACCATATCCAGTCTGTCTTGACCATCGTTCGGCGCAACCTCGTACTCGTAATCTTCAACCATCCAGCTCTCCTCTTGAGCGCTTGCGAAACCTTCGTCCGCACCCCCACTTGGTTCGGATTCGGCTTGCCAGACGCCCGGCCGCGGATTGAACTCGGCCGGAACGAGCACTGGCTCCGAGAAGGAAGCACTCGTCTCGAAGTATTCTTTCGTGACAAGTTCCGGGCGCATCCGCGGGAACGTTTCCGGATCAAAAGTGAAGGTCCCGTCTTTGATGGGCTGGATGTAGTGATGCTCAACGTTGTCATCAGAGGTCTTCAGCACTCCCTGATTCAAGCCAGCGTAATCGACCGCAGCATGCGCACGAGCAGACTTGCGCACATAGGTCGTCGCTCCATACTTGGGTTCGCACGACGTGCAAAAGTACTTGTCTACATCTCTGATTTCGCGTTCGTTCTGGAAGCCCGCGCAATCGGAGTGAAACCATTGCTTGCAGCCATTGCAACTAATCCATTGATCAAGTTCGCCGGTGGCCGACTCTCGACTCGTGTTGCACTGGGCGCAGACGGTCTCCTGGTTCGCCTTGCTCGCAGACTTTCGTGGTGCTGAGGTCTTTGACTGTGGCGGCAGGACGACCATACGAACATTCGGCGGTACTGATCCTTCTCGTCTCCTTTCGGTCGATTTGATGCGCTCCTGGAGAGCTGCATACGAAGAATCAGAGTATGCCGGGAATGAAGCTCGACGCTGAGTAGCTGAGAAATCACCCTCATCAGACTGGTCGCTCTCTAGAGCGCTGCCGGCCTCGGATTTGGCCGACGAACCAGCTGTACGTTGACGCCTGGGGCGCGACTTTACGGTGCTCGAAGATTTGCGTGGCCCTCTTGGCTTCCCTTTCGGCCAACCGCGACGCGACTTCTTCGGCGCCTCCTCTTCTGTCACTGCATCCGTGTCTGTCGTGCCTGATTTGGAGATATCCGTCGGCTCAGTAGCCTCTGTCGCAATCGTCGTTGTCTCCGTCACCGGAGCATCTACCATGACAATATCTGCGTCTGTAACCAGCTTTGGCGCCTTGTCGTCTTCTGGCGGGGTCTGGATTTGCTGCAGAGCAAGCATGTCCTCAGGTACTGGCTCTGGTGCACTTGCAGTCTGGTTGAACGGAACGCTCTCCTGCCGGCTCTTCGAACTCTTCCCATCATCTTCGTTAGTGTCTTGCGGCGATGGCAAAGACACTGAAGGATCCTCTTGTTGTACAGGTGTCGGAAAGGATTCTACTGCACTAACTGCGAGGGGCAGGGTAGTTGGTGCAGCTACGCGCTCCTCCATGGATGCAGGCAAGGGCGCTTTCGTAGTCTCATCCAGAGCTGGAAGTGCCGAAGGTGCCAGCACTGGTGCTTCGTGAATCGGGCTTGGTACACGAGGTGGGCGGGGTGCAACACGGCCAGCGAAGTTGAGTAGCAATTCGGCATCTTCAACGTTGCTGTACTGCGTGTTGGTAGACTGTCTCCGAGCCCTATCAATCCCCTGTTCGACATTGTAAGAGAATTCGTGCGCTGGCACGTAGCTCGTGGACGGTCGAGAAGCGAATGGGTGTGTTGCTGGGGAAGGTCCGACTTCCGAGCGAGCGCGTTTGGCGGCGCGCTTCACATCCTCAAAGTAGTTTCCCGGTCCTTGAGGGGAGGCTTGCCGATGGCCGAAGACAGGTGGGGGCAAGATGCGGTCCTGTCCATTTGCAAACGAGCTCTTCCTGGAGTAGTTTGTGTATGTGGGACTGGTCGCAAGCGCGGCGTCGGCCAGTTCATCAATAGTAGATGGGGTGCGCTGGTGTTTGCGTTTCTGCCCATGAGTGTGCGCGCCAGTCGCAGGTGTTTGAAGCCCATATGGGTCTGTATGTTCTCCCCGGCTTGGGTTCTGAGCGGCCGCGTGCTGTACGCTGTGCGGCGCTTGTTGCGAAAACGTCCATTGTTGTTGCCTGTCAAGTGCAGGGTAGTTGAAGGTAGGCTCGATCGGACGAGGTGGTGAGAGTGGCTCGAAGGTAGGCTGAACAGGCGAAGAAGGCCTTGGGAGGGTGGTATAATAGTTGGCGGGGCGCTTGTACGTGGGGCGGTACGAGTGCATGATGGGCGGTGTACTTTCGGAGGTGGTGGTTGCAAAGGTGACGGTATGGAGAGATTGCGACAAGCAAGCGCGATCTAGATCATGCTACACTCATTCTCAGTGGTTTGGAACCGGCCAGTGGTCTTCGTGTGAGGATCGTAGTAGAGTCGCGGTGGTGGCAGAGTAGGTGGTGGTGTTCGGTTGTGTCTGTTGACGGCCTGACGCTTCGGTGGGGTGATGATTGGGCGCGGGCGCACAGCTCCGAAGGGCATGAAACCGCGTCTTTCACCACGGAAAAGTGAAGAAGCGGACAGCAGCGGAAACGATTCTGGAGCGTCTGGCCAAGGCTGGAAACGGACAAGTAATTGGCACTGAAAGCCCTCGATTCGTGTGTGGCTTTGAGCGCGAGGTGCACGAAGTGGAATGCGATGCGCTGCTTGCTGCAACGCCAAGCTTCCGGAAGTCGCCGAAGCTGTTGTGCCTACAGCACCGCCGCATCTACTCATACAGCCTACTCATACAGTCTCATCTCCATCTCCTACATCCACACCACGAGCGCATACCACAACAGCGCACACACGGCATACTGAAGGAAAGATGAGTCGCGGAGGAAAGCTTGCACCAGAAGTCAACCGGTACGTCCCGTAACACAGCCTCTCGCGACAAGCACGTGCTGACTCGGTGGCCTCTTCCCAGCGCACTTTTCGTAAAGAACCTGAGTTACAACGTATCGCCCGAGGAGCTGTTCGAGCTCTTTGGCAAGTTCGGACCTGTCCGGTACGTCTTCTCAAGCGCTCAAAAATGTCGCTGTCTTGCTCCATATGGAAGCCATCACTCGGAAGTTACCCGGAGACTGACGGAGATAATCAACAGCCAGATCCGCCAGGGCATCGCGAACAACACAAAGGGCACCGCATTCGTCGTATTCGAGGACGTCATGGACGCAAAACAAGCCTGCGACAAGCTCAACGGCTTCAACTTCCAGAACCGCTACCTGGTCGTGCTATACCACCAGCCGGAGAAGATGGCAAAACAAGCCCAAGACCTCGCCGAGCGCCAGGAGAACTTAGAAAAACTCAAGCGCGAGCACGGCATCGAATAGCATGAGGCGGGAGCCACAGCAGACAAGAACAAACCGGAACAAGATTTCCCTCCAACCTACCCAACGAAGACTTCCTCTCCGGTTTTCCAGCGGAACGAAAGGACGCGTAACGCTGCTGCGGCTCCCAACAAACGCCAGAATAACGGCGCTCTCTCATGCAATAGAAGATCTTATTACCGGTCCGGGCGAAAGGCGTCATCTCAATCGTCGGGTGCGGAGTCACATGGTGCAAGAAAGGATGCTAAGTTTATGGGAAATGGAAACAACACCACTTTACTTGGACGGATCAGGAAGATGGCGCAGGGTTGTCTTTCTGGAAGCAGGGGATAGTGTGCTTTCACGAGTTACAGGGGTGACGTATAACCCCCAAGGACTGAGCGAGGGGACGGGATGGATTTTTCTCTTACATCGACATCGAGCATGACGGATAGTCCTTTGCTCTGTCTCTCAAGAAGAACCAACTTTCAAATTGCTTCTCGAGCTTTATAATCCGCTGCTTAGAGATCATGGGAATGTCCCATCTAATCGTCCCGAAGACCGAAATCCAAACATCACCCTAGCGCCCAGGTACCCCTACGGTTGGAGGAGGATGCCAATTAATCAGACGCCGCCCCTGCGTCGGAATGGTCTTGCCTCGTCGTTATAAACGCTGCTTCAACAGCACGATACATCACGTCAAACGATAGTCTAGCATCGCCGCCTCCACACCACGGAGTGCATTAGTCCCACGATTCAGCCTGCGACACAACATTCACAGTTCACAATGTCACCCGGAATACGGCACCAACAAGAGTGATCGCGTGACCCAAAGAAAAGTGTCTCATACCCCGCGCAACACTTTCAAAAAGCGGCGGTGATAACGTCTCTATCTCATACACGAAAATCCAGTCTATTTCCCAGTTGTGACCAAACTCCCGATTCCATGGAATTGGTGAACCCGTTGCCTCATGTCTCGTCCTCATTTGTCGAGATGGAACCAGCATCGCATTTTCTCTCACGGCACCCAGTGCCTTGTCCCCATGCGTGTCATTCGTTGTTCGACTTCTTACGCCTTCCAGGGAAAGCCAGTAGGACAGGCGGTCGGGAAGCCAGTCGGGTAGGCAGTCGGGAACGTAGGGGCAGCGGTACCGGTTGGGATGACCCAGCTCGGGCTGGGAAAGTGACCCCAGTAGCCTGGGTGCCGGGGGCCCTCGAAGCGCTTCTCGACGTTCTTCTCGTGAGCCGCCCAGCGGCCCTTCCACTCGGTGGGGAATCCGGTCGAGTACGCGGTAGGGAAGGCGGTAGGGAAACCGGTAGGGACGGGGAAGTCGGTTGGGTAGACGGTGGGGAAGCCGGTCGGGATTGGGTAGGGACCGTGGAATGGTGGCTCGCCGCCATAGTGGCGCTTCTCCTTCCACTCGGATGGGAAACTGGTCGGGTAGGCGGTAGGGAAGCCAGTAGGGTAACCGGTATGGAAGCCAGTGGGGTAACCGGTTGGAAAGCCGGTAGGGAAACCAGTAAGGAAGGCGGTGGTGTTGGTGGGATGGCTCCATTTGGGGTGTTTGAAGAAGTCGAAGCCGAAGGGTGCGGCAAGGGCCGTTGGGAGCAGCAGCAAAACTGAGATGAAGGTCGTGACGGCCATCATGA
The DNA here is from genome assembly GCA_030247885.1 of Taxawa tesnikishii (nom. ined.). NCBI lineage: Eukaryota > Fungi > Ascomycota > Dothideomycetes > Dothideales > Taxawa tesnikishii (nom. ined.). The sequence goes on along the minus strand of JAPDRO010000017.1, from coordinate 68,024 downwards.
TGGGTGATTGGATTTTTAGTGGATGCTTGGGTGGTCTCGAAGCCTGATAAAGACAAAGCGATCTTGCAAGTGGCAAACGCAAGGAAGGTTCCAGGCTCTTCTGTGTTGATAAAAGCGAGTGGGAAAGGAATGACCAGCAGCGGAGACTTGAACAAGAGACGAGAAAGAGGAGAGTAGAAATTGGTTGTGCTTACAAGCAAAGATATACTCACTTGAGCCCGCCACGTCTGGCCTTCGGAGTTGGGGAGCAGTAGAGCAGTCTCTGCGAGACACTGGCCCTGGTCGGCCGCAGTGGATACCTACCTTTCAGGGGCTGGTTCGTGCCAAGTTGATGCAGTGCGATGATATGCCCATTCAAACGATAGATGAGCATGCATCCATCGCGGCAGTCTTTCGAGGGAAGACGCCATTTTCCGTCTGCTGGTTCTCTAGGACGTATCCGCAATAATCGTGTAAGGGTAGAGTTTGGCTGCCACGAGCGTGGGATATCTGCATAGCTGAAACCAGTATGACGGGATCTGCAGGTTCGTTTGATGGTCTGGTCTGGGAACTGCAGCTCGCACACGGACACCTCCCATCGAGACGGAGCCTCCCAGCCAATGGTGCCTGCAGATGATGTTTTTTCGTCGCCTTCTGTCAGGGCCGGACATGGAGTACCGTACCTGTGGGGGCAACTTTGGTTGACTCGGCAGGGGTGGTGGCAGGAGAATACATGCCGATTGCCTTGTCGGCGTCACAGCCGCACAGGGTGAGATGATCAGAGCGCAAGAAAGACTCTGTCTGCTTGCGTGGGCCTGTCTGGTGGGCTGATGGAGATGTTGTTGAGCGAGTTCCACCATGACCGCAGAATGGCGGGAAGCGGTTGTGGCGCTTTTGGACGAGTGGGAGATCGCCGTTTCGGCCCTCGTTCGTCGCGAGCCTGGCCCCTTTGAACAGCTCCACGTCAAGCCTATCCGATACTTGTACATCTGTCAAGGCCGGGTTGGTTGACTGCTGTAGAAGGTTTTTCCAGAGGTTGAAGACGTAATTCTGGAGCACAGTATGGCAAAATGGTACAATGGAAAACAATCCGCAGCTCGAAGCGAGGCGCGAAAGCTGTGAAGGGTCTTGTGTCAGTCAGTCGCCTGAACACGCCGACGGGCCCCAGGCACGGCATGTTGTCGATAGGTCAACCTATTCGGAAGTATCTGCAGGTCTTCTGCAAGCCTTCTGCAAGCCGCGACGAGCCCTGACAAGGGCCCGCCGGCGCCAAGGGCTTACATGATTAGCATTTTCCCATGAGGCAGAACCTGCCTCGTGAGCGGGATCCCTTATCGGCGCTCCGGCTCTCCATTATTCGATCCGGAATCGTCATCAATCTCCAACATCACCTACGCCTCTTGTGCGTTCGTCCAAGACCACTCCAAGCGGCGCATCGACAGACAGAGCTTGGAAAGCTGGGCGGACCACTTCGAACAACGTAGCCTCAGGGTTTCAGAACCGCATACGAATCCTTGCAGCCAAGGTGAATGAGGTCGGTTGAGGCCAAGTCTGCACCACTGTAGTGCTTTTCCAAGTCAACCAAATTCAGACCCCATCAAGCCACTCAGTGGAATTAGACCTATGAGGAGGCGTCTTGCATCAGAACATTATCGCGCAATCTCAGACGTGCATGTCGCCTCGCTGGGGGATGCTTCGAGTGGAAGCACGCGGCAGATATCAGGCTGACCACCGGAGCGATACCACACTCACCATGGCGGTCTCGATACGTCAAGCAGGGGTGAGGCTGACATGCAGACATTGAACCGATAGTCTCAAGCAAGCCACCTACTTTTTCCATGTAGGTCTAACACCCCGATTGGTTGCCGATAAGAGCCGATGCAGATACGATGTTGTGGAAATATTGCTCGACTCGTTTGTTACATGTGAAGCACATGAGGTGCCTACACGTGTTCGGGCAGTCAATCACGATTACGACCGCCCGTCTTGTCGGGAATCACCATTTGGTGAAGCACGTTCTACATTTCGTATTTCTTTTCTAAGCTCAAGCAAACGGAAAATGCTGACCGATGCGGCACCGCTTGGCTGGGCTGAGGTGCCTCGCCAGAGAAGCCATAGCATGCGGAAGGGACAGGCTGAGGGCGAAAGGTGGTGTCTCTGTACTAAAACGATATCCTGGCTTTTCGGTCTATCTGGATATCCCCATTCACAGACCCTACTTCGAAGTCATCTTGCGAAGTATCAAAGACGTATAATACACATTCGTGTCACATTATATATCAGGTTCCTCTCCATAATCCACCATCCCATTTTATGTCCCTTCATAAGCATGCACGGTCCAATTCGGTGTCTGGCCCCTCTCGTTCCGGTAACTCCCTTCCCTGTCCAGATAAAACGGATCGCTGGTCGTCGTTGTCGTTGTCTTCCACGTGGTCCCCGTGGCCCGTCTCTCCGATCGAGGGACCGAGGACGCAGATGTCGACCTCGACGCCTCCCCGAGGACTTCAGTCGAAATGTCGTCCAATTGCTGTTTGAACGGCTCGCGACCGGCTGCAGTGTGGACAACACAGGTCGCACAGGACCGGGGCCCAAGAACGGGTCCTCGGGCGGCTTTTGTCGAAGTACACGAGTTGATATCGTCGAGGTCTTGGACCACACCGAGGTCGGCCGTGGTGTCGGCGCGCCGCTGGCGACGCGCAGTTCTCTACTTAACCTGCGATCCGTGGCCGGCGACGACCCACCCATTGGCTCGTGCTGTGGCAGCGTCGTCTGCGATGCTGAGCGCAGCGCGTTTGTCCAAGCGGCGAAAGAGGATATTTGCCGCTGCAAAATCGTGCAGAAGACGCGGTGGGCACACGCGGCGTCGAAGGGCGCGTCGGATCGGGATTGGTGACGCGTAATTCCACCAGACCTTTCGAATCTCTGAGGGACTCGGTGCGGGCGAATGGTCGCTCCCAATGGTCCAAAGAGATGCGGATGACGTTGTCATCAATGACAGGGAGGGTGAATATGCGGACCGGTGGTAGTTGCGGGGCCGCTTTCGAGTTCCAGGAGTAGGAGGCGTTGGGGTCAGGGCTGAGGTAAGAGGCAAAGAGATTGGAAGAATGGGGAGAGTGGGACCGGGGGAAATCATGAGGACGACGTCGGCGAAGAAGAAGAAACAGAAGGAGTCCGATTAAGACGAGTCCACCCATGGCGCCGGTGAGTCCGCCTATCAGCGCGGCGCGTTTTGGGACCCGACCGTCGCCAATCTTCTCAGATAGTGTTCCAGCTGTTGGAGTATCTGGTGATGACGATGGAGCTGTTACAATACCAGACGTGCTGGAGTTTGCACTGGTTGTTCCGGGTATCGAAGCGGAAGACGGCTTAGGAATGGTGGTTGTTGAAGTCAGAAACATGGTTGAGGTCATAGTCCTTGTAAAATGCGTGGTAACATCGTTAGTCGATATATCGGATTTACTCTGTAAAGATGTTGAGGCTGATGCAATTGGAGGAGACGGGTCATCAGTCGATGAGTGGCTGGTAGAAGTGCTTGTAGAGAAATCTGTAGACCAGGCACTTTCTGCGGTTGACGTGATACGAGTGGCCGCAGCACTTGATGCTATCGCCACAGTCGTGTCTTGATCGTGGCAGGGATGAGAGGCAGTAGGAGTAGAGTCCAGTACCGCTGACTTTGTAGAAGCGTCTCTTAGCCAGCCATCTCCCAAAGAGAGGAAAAATCTTACCCACGAAGGTGTCTCTGAAGGCCAGAAATCCGATTCAAACTGGCGGTACCCATACCGACGAAAGTTTGGAACGGATGTAAGCGGAGAAGAAGGTTGCATATGGCGCGCGTGCATCGCTTCCGTCTAAAAGTGTCTCAACCTGCAAGACATGTCCGCTGAGAAATGGAAAAAACAAGGAAGACGAGTATTAGAAGGGAAACTGGTAGAGGCAAAGAGCGCAGAAAGTTACCAGGAAGCAAAGGAAGCAAGAAAGTAAGAATTAAGAATGAAATGAGATACATCTTTGACCGACCGCCTTACCGGAACTTAAGTGTGCAGCAAGCGCTCACAACAACCCATGTCTCAGTCGCATAAGAAAGCGCAATACTTAACGATATCTTACGAGTCCAAAACAAGAACGTGGGCAGCCGTTGATTCCATGTCCGTCGGAGAGCTAGAGCGCAATTGAACGACGAGAGGGCGACACGTCTGCGTCCAGGTCTGGTGAAGCCAGGATGAAACACGCGGCGCTCCAGGTTGGCGCCCGCCGGCCACTCACAAGCGAGGGGGCCTATATCGTGGCGCTCTTACATCCATCTTAAGCCGGTGGCGATGCCCAAATAAGACAATACCGAGATTCAATCGGGCGTGCATCGTACTTAAATGCCATGCGTTATGAATGATGGCGAAATTGATGCGAGATGAAGCTCCTGTGACCGTCCATCGAATTTCGCAGGTTCCCTGCTAATGCAGCGTTCCCGCGGCTACTGCGCCTTCTTGACCTTTTGTAGATCAAGATCCGGTCGATCCCTACTCGATGGGGATAATCCTGGCTTGTGCTCACGTCCTTCCCACAACCTCTGCGTAAACAAAATCCAGGGCCGACCCTCTGAAAAGCAGTTAGGGAAAGGGGATGAGAGATCACATGTTCCTCGGCGGAGGGAGAGATGCGCTTGCGCCAAGATGTGGTGACCCTCAGGTCTCTACCGTTGTTAAGCTTATAGTAGATGACTTGTGGCACTATGATACACACAGATCGGATTGTCTAGAGAGGTCTGTGGGAGTTTCAGTTGATAAACAACAGGCGAGCGAGGAGGCGTAACGGCCTACAGCCAACTTCAACTGATACAACACTCGACCACGATCCACAAGTGCAGCCTACCCTTTACTTGCTCCATGCCCCAGTTCTCTGTTATTGGGGAGGAGCTGTAACTACCTCGTCAATCTTCGCATGCGACATCAGCGTGTACCCACGCGACTCGACGACACAAACATGCGCGTGGAATACATCCAAAACACTATCCTTACCAACGCAACGCGCCATGTCGACAAACGAATTTGTCCGGTTGAGCACACATTGTTAAAGTCGCAGGCGAGTGATGTGGCGCATGGATGCAATGAGTCGTAAGGTAGCACATGATTCGTTGAGCGCCAGACCGGTTGTGGTGACATGTGATGGGGCACCTGTCGTGCAAGGTGAGGCTGTCAGGCACCTGTGCTGTTTGCGCTCTCAGCATTCGAACAAGCGAACCGTTCATCCCGATGGTCTACGTTGACGGTGCTATGAAATATGAAGGAAGAGAAAGAAATTGAATGAGCGGTCGAGCCCATTCCGCAGCACGTGATCACGCGTGATCAACACCCTTGAATCCGCTCCGACAAACATCGTGACGGACGACAATGCTCAGCATACTGCAAACTCGCTACCAGCGGGTAGAAACCGCCCTCAATGCGCTGCTTGATTCCATCTCCGCCTACAACCCGTCGCCCGCCAGTGCCGACGAACTGGTCGCAGCAGACAACGACGTCAATGAGAGTCTAGAGCAACGTACGGTCACTACGTCCTCATAGCTTCCACAGCTTTCAATTAACCTTTACACGCGTAGTGGCAGTCCACCAAGCGAACTATGCCCGTATTCTCTCACTGCGTCAGACCACCGTTTCACTTGACGAGACTATCAAATCCACAACAAGGCTACTCGCCGATGCACGCAAGGACCTTCTCAGCATTCCGGCACCTCTCACACCAACAATCGGCCATAACGTCCAAGTAGACGAACTCTTATCGTATGCGAAGTTCATCAGCAAAACCACTGTACCGCCCACATTCCGGCCTAACGACATCCTCCCTACACAAGCGACGGATGCCAAGAACGCGGACACACCGGCTCCCATGACACAAATCACAAATGGTATAGCCACACCAGCCGCCGCCGGCCACGAGGAAGAGTCGGCGGTGCAGGCGCAAGCACCAGGCGCTGATGGCAAGGGCACCTCTGTTCTCGATCCCAGGACGAAGGAGGAACTAGAGAACATTTCCCGTGTAGGATTCGACCCATGGCCATCGCAAGATCTCATGAACAATGGCGCGCTTGGGCAAATCGAGCTGATGCTTGAGGATGGAAAAGACCCGAACACGGTTCTGAGTCAGGAGGAGCAGGAAGCGGAAGACAGACGCAAGGAAGAGGAGGCGCAGAGATTGAGGGAGGAAGAAGAGGACCGGGATAAGCGCAGAAGAGAGATGTTCGCTATGGGTGGTGGAAGACGACAGGCTGCAGACGACGAGTTCGACCCAGACGAAGCGTGAGCGATAGACTTGTATATGCTGAAAACCCTCGGACAGCAGGCTTGTTTTACATTCTCTTTCAGTCAATTTTATCCGGTTAGAGCCCGCGAGCCATGAACAGGTGGGCAACAGCCATTGTTTTTTGACCGCCGTCAGTTCAGGAGTTGGATGCATCCCACAATGCCCGCTTTTTGCGATCTCGCGGGCATCCAGCAGAGAAGTGCCCTGCGGACTGCCCTTTGGAGGGCGAGACTGTACGCAGGACGGCTTGTTGAGCACAACCATAGCACCCGAAAGAAACGCTGCTCAAGCCCGGAATTGAAATGGTAGATCTTACTTACTGATGGTGGTTCGAGAACCACTTTCGGGAGCCGCGAATTACTGGCCAGCAGAAGATGCGGCCCTTTGCTGCAAATCCTCAACAATATTCCCATTGTTGGACGACTGTGGCCAACAGACTGCTATGGCAAGTCCACAATATCGCCGCACAGGTACTAAGAGCTCTGGACGTAACCTCCTTGATGCCTCGATAGCGACGGCTCAACGCCGCGGGCCTGTAAGTACTAAATTTGTGTATGTATATATGATGCGTATGCAGTCCTGCAATAACACTTCTGTATTAGTGTAGTACTTGGTGGGTACTTGCCCTCAACTTGGAGAACAGTGTTGTCTCGGGCATGTTGCTGTGACTCAACATTGACTTCTCAAAAGCCGTCGGCAAAATCCGCTCACGTGTTTGGACTGCTACTGTCTTTCCGGGCAGCTGGACTTGCAGTAGTAGACTTCCTCACCACACGCCTGTCCTGAGAATATCACATGAGAGGAAGCTTGCGCGTCAAGATGATCTCGAGGTAAGTAATCTGTGCTTTCACGTACTCTGCTCTGCCTGCCCTGCCCTGCCTTGGTGCAGTATCGTTTCTGGCCCCTGCCGATATCATGAATTTGAAGTTGTGGCTTTTTGCTGACCCTCCAGATCCAAACAACGGCGCATGCGCCGGGCAGAGGAGGAAGAGGATGAAGCGGCACAGCCGCAGTTCCAGCCTTGAGTGCTTCTCAACCCCATTGAAGAGAAGCTGGACGCGACCATCTCAATGCAGACGCTGGCCACGCGAAAGAACTGGGCGAAATGTCATCCACAGTCGCAATCCCCTTTGTTCGCTAAATTGCCTGCTGAGCTCCTCAACAAGGTATTCGACTTCGCTCTCACACCACACGAAGACAGCAAGAGCGCGTACAGTCCAGAGGCCTGGTACTACCGTCCAGGCTACCACGCCCCACTTCGCGTGCCGACGTCGCTACTTCTCACTTGTCGCCAGGCTTGGCTCATCGGCAACCACATCCCACTCTCTAGCACCACTCTGAGCGACTGGTTCTTCCGTGGCCCGGCTTCCCGTCTGCGCAGTGACCGCCAGCAGCAGCCCACCACCGCTTTATCCAACTCCCGCCATCGGCTGTGGGACATGCTCGACCGCATGACATACAACAATCTCTCGAACATCAACAGCATACACTACTTCGCCCAACTCTTCTGGATCGAAGCATTGTCCGCGAATCCAGACTCGCTCACCCCCTTCTTCGGTCCACCGCCACCCTCGCTCTGCAGCCCAATCTCTCGCGTCACAACTATCACCATCCGCCATACAGACTGGCAAGAGTGGGACATAGACACACCGCTCAAATTCAACGACGCCTGGCTCCGAGCCATACTCAACGACCCACGCAGGAGTTACCTCCAGTCCTTCCGCCTTCAACTTGAGACCCTGACAGCTCGGAAGCAAGAACTTGACACCATCGTGGACCGCCTTCGACAACTCGAAGGCACCGCTCTCCTCGACGGCAATGAGCTCTTACGCTTCACTGCGGACGAAACTGTTAAGATCGTCAGCTGGACCGGCACAAGTCACATCAACGGTCAGACCTGGGCTTCGTACTCTGGCTCAGACTCAATATCGCATCACTCAATCACTATCCCTTGACAGCATGTATCCCAGCAGGTGAGCCCAGGGGAAGCGGCGCGGTGGGTGCGGAGGAACGAGTCGCTGGTTAAAGCGATGGAGGAGCTAGATGAGGAAGCGAGCTGGGCGCGGGTCAGGAGTGAGAAAGAACTCACGCGGTATAATCTGTCCTATCGGGGAGGAAGCCGAAGGGGTGGCAAACCCAACTTGTGCGAGAGCGAACAATTCTATAAGAAGTTGTGCCAGATGAGAAGAAAGCAAATTGTGGTTTGGAGGAAGCAGGGCAGTCTTTTGAAGTTGTGTTGATCTAGTTACACGAGGACAGCAGACGACAGGCTAGAGAGCGTGGAGTAGTGTTCAGGAAGGCGTGTGGAGATGGCTTGCCCTAGGGTCAAAGACTAATGGATCTAGAGATGACATCGACACGACATCGTCCAATTTCTGACACCGATGCATAACTGTGCCATCGAGCTGCATGCCGACCACATGTAAGCCCTTCTGACCGATGATATGCGTGAAGTCGCTTGCAATGGCATGAAGAAACATTGCAGTCTGATGTCTTATACAACACACCCATCCAGTCATCGAACTAGTCTTGCATTGTCCATCACATCGATCCTCCGGTCATGTCGTTCAAGGCCAAATGTCCAGTGCTTGTCCTTCCTTAGAACCCACATACTCCCAACCCCTGATCAACTTCCCAATACATGTCCATCCTCATTTGAACCTTCCTGTCTCAGAAACGTGCAGTCTCAACATCCTTCCAGATCCAAGATACACGGGAGCTCCCGTTGGCCCTTCCCTTCATGCTTTATGCAGCACAGCCCAGACCGGCGGGCGCGTATCACCACGCTTCTCGTTCCAGCCAAAAGCCGCAATCGCCTTTTTGGCATCATCGCTCTCATACACGATCGTCTTCTCCTGCGGTCCCTCATCAACATCTCACAAAACACTCAACAATGGCGCACATATATAACATACCTTTGAGAACTCTCCATCACCGAGCTCGTTCACCTCCGTCAGCGCCCAGCCCTTGCAGTCCTCTCCCTCCTTGCCCAGCAATTTCTCAATGATATCCCTCACGGACACCACGGTCGGAACCGTCCATATCTTCACCTGGAAGTTCGTGTCCGCTTTCTCCCAGACCTTCTTCTCCTTGATGAAATGCACAGTCGCGTGGTGTTTCGGGTAGAGGTAATTCATGCCTTCTCTATCGGCCGGGTTGGCGTTCGGGTCCTTCTTCTTGGGCTCCTCTTTTTGGCAGGGGGCGGTGGTGACGGTGGTACGATGCAGTAGGCAGGCGGGGGCAGGACGTAGTTGAACGAGAAGCTGCCAGGGCAAGCTGGTGGTGGAGGTGGAGGAGCAAAACCGTAGGGCGCGGGCGCGCCGGGATAAGTGTAGAACATGGCGGGCGCAGGTGGTGAATGCTCCTCTGGGGGATGGTAACCGCCGTCAGCGCGCCAAGAATACGGTGGTGGTTGCATGAACGTTCGACAGCCTTACTGGTTTCGGTAAGAGCGAAAAGGGCGCTCGCCGTTGCCGGGGTTATCAAAGTGAATGGGGTGTTTATGAAAGCCGTGGATGATACTGCTTGCTTGATAACCAGCACAATGCACCGGGGACGACCGTGTACATATACTCGGGCTCAAGTACAAGAACTCTGTAGAACATGACTGGCTGACGTGTTGGCGAGTGTTGTCTCACGTACCTCGTGCAAGCATTGCCAGCATCACAAGCACTGCCAACGTTGCAAGCAAGGAAGCGTTGTCCATACTTGATGCCGTGCATGAGCTCCGGAAACGTGACGTTGATGCAAGCTCCAGCATGGACAAAGCGGGAAAGGGAGGCGTTGGCAGCACTATGATGCGCAGGGCGAGCGAAGATCTGAAGACACGTGCAGGAGGCCAGCATGAATGCCAGCGAGCTGACAGCGGGAAGGAGCATGATGAGTGAACGTTGCTGTTAATACTCTGAATAGGAATTTGTATTTTGGTGATACACTCCCGAAGATAGAAATGGGTATCTTACAGCGCATGGCCAGAGCTGTCGTGCGCAGTCCCCTCACCCACCAGCAACAACAGCCAGGCCTTCGTAGATCTTACGCCTGACGGCAAAGAAGCTGCCTTCGTACTTGTTGACTTTTACTCCCGGCATCGTGTACCCGCCGCCTTCCACCTCAATCTTCCCGGTTCCGCTCTTGCGAACCACGACCATGCCGTCAATCAGAAGCGTGCCCTCACCCCTGAATTCAGCAGTGTGACCAGATGCCTGCATGAGCCTACGTAAATCCGCAAGACGTAGGTCGCCGACGTGTAGAGGCTGGCTGACGAGCTGGCTGCTGGCGACACTATTGGTAGACAGCACGTCAAGCACGGGTTCGATTTCCACGTGGTTGCGGCGAGCATCATCGGCCGCTGATTGCTGGTCGTCGTTCTCCCTTTTGATCAACTTCAACTTCTTTCTCTGGTTCTCTTCGTTCCCGCTGTCGTCTGCGGTCTCTTGCAGGATGGCTTCTAGACGGCCTGTGATAGCGACAACACCCAGACCTTTGACGTTCTGCCAGGTCAGCTTTTTGACGAGCGACCGACTCAGTTTGAGGGTCCATGCATTCGTGTCCACGCTGGCGTTGACTGTCTCACCAACAACGGGCGCAAAGACATCAGGTGCGTTGCCTTCGTCCGAAGCGAGTAGCAACTTGCAGTCTTCTGCTAGCGCAAGAGTCTCTTTCTGCTCTCCGGCGACGAGAATAAGCTTCCTGGGTCGGATGAGTGGTATCAGCATTTGAAGATCGCGCTTCTCGTGCAAACCCGAAAAGTCAACATAAGCGACCCGGAGGTTTGCACGCAGTGAAGCCTTGGTGAAAATGGCCTTCAATGGACCTTCCGGAACCGTATCTTCCGGTTCGTAGTCGGATTCCTCTTCGGATTCGCTGAATGCGGGTGCGTCATCTCCGTTCATCGCGACATCGCCATCCGCCGCCGATACCTTCTTCGGCGGATCGTCTTGGTCGTTGGTCTTCGCGCGTTTGCCCGGCCCCTTCGAATGTCGACCGTTCTGACCTCCACGAGGTGCAACTTCGTCCCACTTGCGCTTTTGGCCTACGGCAGTCTCAGCTTGTTGCTCGTTACGCATGTCCTCGCCGTCCACATCGTCGCGTTCTTCGGCACGCAGGTATTCCTCGGGTCGGATAACGTCACCAAAATCGTCGTTGCGGTTGCGCTTTGCAACGAAGGGAAACACCTTTTCCCGGCCACGCTTGCCACGCACATCGTAATCGTAGATGTTCTTCCGGCGGATGAGAACGTTGACGCCAAGCTCCTCGTCCGTCAAACCGACTTTTCGCCTTGCATGTGTCATAGTTGCTGATATGTTCAAAGCCCTACCCTGATGCTCGTCATCTGTGTCTTCTGAAGTGTCTGTTGTAGACGAGCGGTCATCTGCCGTTTCGGCCGCGGTCTCCTTGGTGAGGGTATTGTCGCCTTGCACGTCGCTGTGCATCTGTCTTCTCCGGGCAAGGTATTGTTGATAATAGAGCGTCTCGTCTCCTTCTAGCCTAACTGTCTGGATTTCCTCGTAAGGCACCTCTGCGCCGGAAGCATCGACAGGGTTGGTACCCTCGACTCCAGTGGCAGAACCGCTTTGCCGTTCCCATAGTTCCCACAGATACCGTCCAATTCCTTTTCGCGATTCCACGGGCTGAGTGATGTTCTCCGTCAGTATTACGAGGTTACGGGCATCTCCTGATAATTTCTTGATCACCTCTCTGGAGAAGCCCCATTCCAGAGATTTGTCGCTCGCCAGTATGACGCTTGGTTTGCCGCTAGAAAGAGCTTGCTCGACCTTGGATTTCCGCTCCAACAGCTTGATGTGATGAAAGTTAAACGGCGTTTGGTCGCCAGGCTTGCCCTTGCCTTCTCCATCCTTGAACTTGTTCTTATCGCGCCCGATGGCAGCCTCCATTTCCTGTGATATGCCCTCGTCCATCCATTCGATCATGCTTCGCGTATAGCGGAGCGTCGCGCTGGCAGACCTACTAGCTAGGTAGACCTTCGCGTTCTTAAACAAGTCGGCATCGGCATTGGACAATTCTTCTCTCCATTGCTTTTCCAGGATGTACGCAAGTTCCAGGGTGCGGGCGCTAGAATCAGTAGGGATCAGGACAGTGCCTCCATTCTGTATTGTGTCCTTGACAAGGTCGAGCAGTGCATCGTCTCTCCTTTTGCGGCCGCCTGTTACGTTGACTCTCTCTGCACCCTTGCTGCTGCAGACGAGCGCCGTTGGCCGTCTTAGTTGCTCGATCACTTCAGCACCTCCACCGCCGCCTTCCAACCACGCTGCTCCTGAGAGGACGTTCTCTTTAGCTTGATTCCAATCCACGGCATATACTATGGATTCCTGGCTGTGTTGTATATGCCATATGGTTCCACCCACTGTATGTCCAGCATTGTACGCAGTGATGGTAAGTCCGTTGAGTGGTGGAGAAAAAGGTGAGGGGATAGGCTGATGAGGTTGTGAATATTTTAGTGGGTTTATGAGAGAGAAGTACTCCGATATCTCGTCTGCGGTTGGCGGTTGAAGCAAGATGTTGGGCGACGGTCCATCTCGGGAGAAAGTCGATGAGTATGCGGACTCGGCAAGAGATGAGGTGGGGATGATCGAGGCCGCCAGAGGAGAAGACGCGTAGAGGTCTTGAGTGAGCGTACGGCCTAGGGATATGACAGGAGTCGTAGCATAGACGGGGATCTTGGCGAAAAGAGGGAAGTGCTTGCAGCAATGGGCGAATGCTGCGAGATGGTCGACAGTCGGGTGGGTCAAAAGGACAAAAGATATAGTCGAAACATGCCTGCAAGTGCCAGTATAAGCATGCTACCACCTTCAGTCTCCATGCAACAGGGAACGTATACTGGAACGGAGCATGGAGTGAAGCAAAAGGTTGTTCGTTCTATATGCAACCGGGCACGAAGGGACTACATCAAGCCCGTCTCCTCTCCGCACATTCGTACCTTTCAAGCGCCTGCAACTTCTCTGCATCGAACGTCTCATCCCAACCGACGTCGACTAGGATCTTGATGCCTCCGTCAAGCTCGAGCAGAGATTGCGAGGCCGGGGAGCTTGACTGGGCCCCGAGCAAGGGCGTAAAGGTGAACATGTCGCGCAAACTGTTGTTGACTACCTCATGGCAACTGGCGCATGTACGTTACGCCCGAGAGACACGTAGGAAGCGTAGGTTGCTCAGTCGCAAGGATTGTCGAGGCACATGCACGTGCACATGCGCGTAGGTGAAGGTGAAGGTGAAGGTCAGACTGGTCGACTTGCGTCGAGCGACGCGGGAAAGCGCGACTTCCTTCCGCAAACTGACAGTGTTTGCTCTGTTTGCACCTCTGCTCCATGATTCTTCCAAGCCAAGAGCTTCACCAACCCGCTGCGCCTTCGACTCCCCATACCGCAGCAGGACGACCTCGTCCTCTTGACAATAGAGAAAACTCCTGGCCAAAATGGACATCCGGAACTTCATCTCGGACAACCTCATCAAGCTGGTGGGCGGCAGCGAGCCCATGATTGTGGACTTTGTACAGAAAACCGCAGGCTCGGCGAAGAGCTCCTCACAACTATTCGACAAACTGTCTGGCATGCTGGATTCTTCCGACATCGATCTTCGCCGATTCAGTGACGAGCTGTACAATCGGGTCCCGAAGCCGTCTTCCGGCAGATCAGGCGCAAAGCCGGCAAAGCAAGATGGACCAAAGAGGACCAAGTATGCGCTGCTGGACATGGACGAGGAGTTGGAGGCTCCAGCGCCTGTCGCTCCGTCAAGGTCAGAGCGAAGCAGCACGAAGACGAGCAGCCGGGACAAGCGGGATCGATCACGGAGCAGGGACGCGCACCGGAAGGATGACCGGGATGACCGTCACAAGAGCAAGAAGATGCGTCGCAGGGATGATCGCGATTTTGAAGATCGCTGGGGTGATCAAGACTACAGTGAGGAAGAAGAATACGAGACTTCTGCGCCCAAGCGCGCCCGTCTGGACGATGGCACAGCGTCTCCGCGCTCGGCGAATGGCCATGCTGTGCCTTCTGAAGATGAAGAGGAGCGTGATAGGAGAGAGCGTGAAGAGTTTGAAAAGAGGCTGAGGGCAAAAGATGATAAATCCACGAAGAAGGTCGTTGAAGACCGCTCCGCGAGAGACCCAGAGATCGCGAGGAGACGCGCGCTTGCCGATGATGCCGAGAGGAGAAACCGCGAGCTCAATGATATCAGGCTTCGATCTCGTCAGGATTATCTGAAGAAGAGAGAGGCTCAGGAGCTGGCGTTGTTGCGCAAGCAGGTGGCTGAAGAAGAGCAAGAAGAGCGCGAGAATCCACACCTGAGCCGGAAAGAGAAGGAAGAGTTTGCGAGGAACCGGGAGACTCTCAGGCTTGCTGAAGAAAGATTGCGCATTGACGACCATGTGGAAGGTTACGCGCTTCCTGAAGACTACATCACTGAAAAGGGACGAATGGACACGAAAAGGAAGAGAGATGCGCTCTACAGCCGCTATGTTGACCGCGATGAGCAAGGTCGAGAACGCTACGTTACGGAGCATGAGGAATGGGAACGAGAACAGCTCGCCAAAACCAAGGCGCAGATCGTTGTGAATGACCGGGTCAACGAGGGCGACTACGAATATGTATTTGATGAAAGCCAGCAGATCCAGTGGGTATCAGACCGGGTCATGTCTGGCGGACTTAGCAACATGAAGAGCAAGGAGGAGCAGATGCTCGCACAGCAGCTCCTAGCCGCAGAACGGAAAGCAAAGACCATTGAAGAGAAACGGAAGACATTGCCGGTGTACCAATACCGGGACACCTTCATTGAGGCCATCAAGAACTACCAGGTTCTGATCGTTGTTGGTGAAACCGGAAGTGGCAAGACGACTCAGCTTCCGCAATACTTGCACGAAGCTGGTTTCACGAAGAACGGCATGAAAGTCGGTTGCACTCAGCCCAGAAGAGTAGCAGCCATGAGTGTTGCAGCTCGTGTGGCGGAAGAAATGGGTGTCAAACTCGGTAATGAAGTGGGCTATTCTATTCGTTTCGAGGACAATACCAGCGACAAGACCATCTTGAAGTACATGACGGATGGAATGTTACTGCGAGAATTCCTCACAGCACCGGACTTGGCAGGTTATTCTTGCCTCATGCTCGATGAGGCTCACGAGAGAACACTAGCTACCGATATCCTCTTCGGGCTGCTGAAGGATATTGCTAGAGGAAGGCCCGATCTCAAACTTCTGATCACTTCTGCTACCCTTGATGCGCAGAAGTTCTCCTCCTTTTCGACGACGCCCCGATCCTGAACATTCCCGGAAGAACCTTCGATGTGGAGATGAACTACTCCATGCAACCCGAGGCTAACTATCTGAGCGCCGCCATCACGACTGTCTTCCAAATCCACTTGTCCATGCCGACGCCTGGAGACATTCTGGTTTTTCTCACAGGTCAAGACGAGATCGAGCAAGCCGAAGCTTCGTTGCAAGAAACGGCGAAGAAGCTAGGAAGCGCTGCGAAAGAGTTGATAATCTGTCCGGTCTACGCCAACTTGCCAACAGAACTTCAGAATAAGATTTTCGAGGAGACGCCGCCTAATGCGCGAAAGGTTGTTTTGGCTACGAACATTGCTGAGACCAGTCTGACAATAGACAATATTGTCTATGTCATCGATCCTGGATATGTCAAAGAGAACCGATACACTCCGGCAACGAACATGGAGAGCTTGGTTGCGGTGCCTATCTCTCGCGCTTCAGCCAACCAACGTGCCGGCAGAGCTGGTCGTACGGCCCCGGGAAAATGCTTCCGCTTGTATACGAAGTGGGCCTACTATAATGACCTTCCCGAGAGCACCACTCCAGAAATCCAGAGGACGAACCTGAGCAGCGTGGTGTTGTTATTGAAATCGCTTGGTATTAACGATCTGCTCAATTTCGATTTCTTGGACCCACCTTCTCCGGACACACTAATCAAATCGCTTGAGCAACTTTACATGCTCGGAGCGTTGAACGACAAGGGCGAGCTCACCAAGATCGGCCGGCAGATGGCCGAATTCCCCACAGATCCAATGTTCTCCAAGGCCATCCTGGCCGCCGACAAAGAAGGATGTGTGGAAGAGGTCCTTTCCATTATCGCCATGCTCGGCGAATCATCCGCTTTGTTCTACCGTCCAAAAGACAAGAAACTGCAAGCCGACGCCGCCCGCGCCCGATTCACCGTCAAGGATGGCGGCGATCACCTCACCTACCTCAACATCTGGAACCAGTTCGTTGACAGCGATTTCAGCATGGTCTGGTCCAAGGAGAACTTCCTGCAACACCGCAGCCTGACGCGCGCTCGAGACGTCAGAGACCAGCTAGCCAAACTTTGCGACCGCGTTGAAGTCACCGTCAGCTCGTGCGGCTCCAACAACATCCCTCCCATCATCAAGGCTCTGGCGGCCGGTTTCTTTCCCAATGCAGCCCGCTTGCAACGCAGTGGCGATTCCTACCGCACCGTCAAGACCAACCAGACCGTGCATCTGCACCCCTCATCTGTACTGCTCGAGTCCAGACCGAGATGGGTCATCTATCACGAATTGGTCCTAACGAGCAAGGAATTCATGAGGAGCTGTTTCCCCGTCGCTAATCCGGCCCTGCTTAATGATGTCGCCCCTCATTTTTATAAAGCGAAGGATATTGAGGCCTTGGGTGATAACAAGAAGATGCCGAAGGGTCAGGGAGCACCGGCGAGTCGCTTGTAGGACTATGGGATGTTGTGTAACGAGTTGGACAACCGGATGTTCGGATGTAGGAAAGCATATAGTGAGACCGAGAAATGGCAAAGCGACTGCAATGCTAGCTCGTTGCAAATCGTAAACAAACAAGGTTCAGATGTGCCCGACTGTATACCTTCAATCCCTTCAAAACGTTCAGCTGTGAAGTTTATGACACCCACACACCAAGCGCTTGCCGCTGCAAAGGTATGTCATCCGCATGACTCTGTCAAATTTCGTATCATCACCCCTCATACTAAACATTAATATTCAAACTCTCTACCCCTGCCACCCTGAACCTCTACTACGTGCTCCTTTGTCACCTCTCTCTTCTTTCTCCCACCCTGTTCTTCTTCCACGCTACCTTCCAGGACCCCTTAAGCATAAATCTCCATCCATCCCCGCAGGTGCCTCAACCCACACTCACAACCTCTCCCCTTCAACCCTCCACTGCACACCCGGCCGTCCGAATGCCCTCTGCACCTTCACCTCGACGTACTCTAATCCGGACCTTGGATTTGGCTCAACAACCTGCGTCTGGAGTTCGAGACTCGTAACTCGAATCTGCGCTACGATTCCCGCGAGCACTTGCATAGCCGCTCCACCTCACGGATGTGCCAGCGATCTGAACGAATTTCAACTCCGGCCGCAGTTGCTGGTTTACGCATCCCCATCTCGCGCTCGTAGTCGTACTGTTGTCAGCGAGCATCACGCCCCAGAGGTCCTGCGGTCTGGCTCGCAACACCGAGCGTGGAGGGTAAGAACCGATTTGTGTTCGGGCTGAAATTTGCGGCCCTGTCTGATCGAAGAACGGCTGTGGAATTCTCGTATCCTGGGCCCAGTCTCAGATTCGGGGGTAGAAAGAGCGAAAATTGGGCTCGCGAGGCGTTGGCCACGTCAGAGGTGATGGCGAAGGCGATGACGGCGACAGTCCATGCAACCCGGATCTGCTGGGGTTTTGTATCGCACGCGAAAGTGTGGTAGTCGAAGTTCTTGCCGCTATGACAGCGAACCAGATCGATCCTGTCAATACTCCGCTACTCGTATCCTCCCCGAAGCATGCGGCCGACACAGTTTTAGGGAGTAAACGTCTTTTCCGTGTACGTACTTCAAGCCATAATTACGATTAAGTCAAAGATGAAAGACATATATAATCGATAAACGACACTACCTAGGCATGGCCTGACTACAGAACCGATTACAATAAGTACTGGAAGTAAAGGTTCTCCTTGTCCGTCATATCTTGGAGACCGTTCTCACCGTGGATCTCGGAACCAGCCTCGTGGAACTTCCCGCTCATGGAGTAGTCAACGAAGTCCCTTGGAAGACCGGCTGCTTCACGCTGGTCTCCCTTCTTCTTCTGCATCCACGTGATGAGGAAGACCTGAGCAACGACCACACCCCAGAGGATGCACCAGATGGCCAAAATGCCTTTTAGGGCATTAACCTAGATGATATACAGTCAGTTATGGGTTCGCAAGTCGTAAACTCGACAACAGGACGGAGAGCACTTACGTATTGCGGGGCGAATTTGGAGTTGAAGATGTAAGGAGTGATAATGTTGCCAATCGAGTTGCCGGCGTTGAAAGAGGTGTAGTAGATAGCCTTCTTGGTCTGTCCGGCACAGTTACCACCCATCCAGGAGATGAGCAGAGGATTGATGGCGTAGACAAAAGCGATCAGATAGTAACCGGCGAGGAGACCACCCTTGTGCGCCTTGGTCTTGGGCAGAGCAACCATCAAAGCAACTCCGACAATGACAATGGTAACAAGACCGAGCAAGAAGGGCGACTTGCGTTTGAAACGGTATGCCAGGTATGACGCGAGGAGGATGGAAAGGAACTGAAGCGCGCCGAACGGCATGTTGAGAAGGACGGCCTGATCAGCATTGAAACCAGCCAGGTTCTGAAGGATGATGGAACCGAAGACCGAAGAGACGGAAGCACCAGCGTTAACGGCAATGACCATGATCATGTACAGCCAATACTTTGGTTCAGCCAGAGCCTCCCAAACTTGCTTGAAGTTGAACTTGTGCGAGACGATACCCTGCTGGTTGGCCTTCAATCGATCAACAGCCTTGAGACGATCCTCGGGTGACAGATAGCGAGCCTCTCCGGGACTGTCGTGAGCCCACCAGTATGTGGCAAGACCAATGACGATGGTCAAGAGACCGAAAAAGAGGTAAACAACCTGATACCGGTAGAGCGAGTGAGAGTGAACGCGACCGAAGCCGTAGACGATAGGAGCACTGATCAAAGTACTGAGACCATAACAGCTGTACCAGCACGCAACACGGAAAGGCTGCTCCGAACGCCTGTAGAAGGCGATGGTGATCATCGAGAACAGAGGAATGACAGCAGCCTCGAAGGCGCCAAGGAAGAATCGAGACGCGAGGAGACCAGCGTAATTGCGCGAACCACCAAGACCACCCGCAACTGAGATTCCCCAGCAGGTGATGATGACAGGCAAGACTTGACGGTATCGAAGCTTGACGAGGATCCATGCAGCCAAAGGCTGGACGCCAAGTTGGGCATAGTAACCGATGTTGCCAATATTGGAGTAGTCATTCCCCACGAGATGCGCATCCGTTTTTAGTCCGTAGACCGCTGTTAAACCTATGATTCCCTTGTCTGCTGATTGAAGGAAGTAGACCATGCAAAGGAGTGAGAGCATGTAGATGTCCGTCTTGCGAAGAATGCGTTTGCTGTCCGCGTCGGTACAGAGATGGGCGGCGCTCAAGCCGGGGTCCTTGCCCTCCTCGAAATCAACAGCAAGGCCAGCTGCATTGTGGGGGTTGTCGGTAGAAGTGTCGGACGCGCGCTCCACTTCGTGGACGTTCGCCTTCTCGACCGTCGATGCCATAACGGTGGGTGATTGTCGATTGTTTCAAGAAAATGAACAAGAGAAGGTGTCCGGGGAGAGGCTTGAATCCGGGGTAGGGTGTTTATATGTTCTCCTCATTGCGGAAAGTCAAAGACCGGCGCCGTCCGGCTAATTTACTATTGGAAACGGATGCTGCTTGTAACGCGCGGGACGTGCGTGGAGCACTTCGAGCGAAGGATGTCCTGTACGGTGTACAATTGGCTCCTCGTGAGCTCGTGAGCTCCAGAACCGATGGGCCTAGCACAACAAGGGTAAAGCAGGAGGCCGCCACCTTTCTGATGAGGAAACGACTTATTAGGCAAATCAGCTCCACGGCTGGCTAAGAAGTCCGTACACGGAGAAATCTGGGGTTTGTGGGGAAATCTAATTCCACGAATCAGAGACGGCCCACAGTATCCTGATCGTGTCCTGTATTGCTTCTCTACTCGCTTATTCGATCTAGGCATCAGGACCGGCTGTTGTCTAATCGCTTGCTCACACAAAGAGAATACGACGATCTACACCTTTGACTTGCAAGTATACTATACGATATTAGCATCAGTCGACTAAGAATATCTAGCGTCATGAGATAGCGCATGTATCTTAATCTGTAGTGCTTATACTATGGAGATGTATAGTTCTAGACAACAATATTTAAATCTACCACCGTAGCAACTTGGCACCGCGAAGCTCAGATCCTAATGCTTAGCCCGGAAGAGCGAGTATGCCGTCACGGTCACTAAGACCATCTGCACAGTGAGAAGCGGTGCAGAAGGGTAGAAAAGGGGGATAACTCCTTCTTCCACCTTGGGCGTTTGCGATCCTCTGCTGGCGACTTCGGGTCTTCTCACGTTACATTATTTCTTTCACGGCTCTCCGTACGGTGCACAGCCAGCCATGGCGTGGTTTGCGGAGGTCCTCGCAGCCTTCCTCCCGCTGTAGTCTACTACGGGACCTCCTTACATTGACCTTACAACACACCATGACTTCCTCAACACACCTGGAGCTGTCGCGTTGAAGTCAAGAGAATGCAGCCAGATTGGAACCGACTTGTCGAAGATGGGCGAGAATAATGCAGACTCTATGGTTGGCGCAACCCTTTGAGCCGGCGTCATGGGACATGTCCACAGCGGCTGCTTCGCACTCACAGTAGTACAAGCGATGCCATTGTTCCAGGGAAATTGCTCCCGCTTCAGCATATTAGATATGTACAACAACAGCCCGACGGCATCCGTGTTTGGTTACTTGCCAGCCTAAATCTCGCCTGTTCGGTCATGTCGAGCTCGAATTGCAATTGAACGCATCCGCTGATAGCATCGTTGTTCACAGACGCGTCCTTTCTGAGCTCCGCGGCCTAGAACATATCCACATTCGATCTGGCGTCCTGCCTTGGTCCACTTTAGTTACGCCCGCAGCGAAGGTTGCTCGAAATATGTTTTGTGTCAGCGAAGATCTTGTTTTTTGCTGGAGGATCATGCTTGGGCAGTGGACTTTGCGCACTCCGGAAAGCTAGCGTAGCTAGTTGGGACGACATACAGGAGACACTGCGCCAAAAGTTTTGACACAATCGCAAGAGAAGGTGCAAATGCATTCTACGAAGGACCAATTGCCAGTGCGAGAATCCATGCGATACAAAATACCAATTAGACAAGAACCTTGGAGGACTTGGCTGACTACAATGTCGCCCTCAGGGATCCTCAGCAGGTCGAGTACAAAGGATTCCATAGGACAAGGCTTGGAGCACCTTACAGTGGTTCCGTCGCGTTGGCGACTATGAAGACAATGGAAGGATACAATACCACTTTAGAAGGAACCGCGATCGAGATGAGTACGCATCGTACAGCTAGCCAATGCGCTTCGCATACGCTGCGGTACGTCGCAACCATGATACTGGCATCACAGTACTCAAACCTTGGTGACCATACCACTGTCGCCGGCTTGGCCACATACGAGGATAGTGTAGTTCGAGACACCACACCGACGACGCACGGCACAAGATCACAGATCGCCCTCATGATGTCGCCTACTACGATCGACCAGGGTTGGAAAGTTTCGAGACTCCAGGCGTTTCTCATGTCGTTACTGCCGACGCAGACGGAGTGGCTGTCACCCTTGGAGTATCGAAACAGGCGCTTAGTCTTTGTAGCTCTGCTGGATTTGACGTTGAGAGTCTTGCAGTGAGAGAAAGCAAGAGTTCTCAAGGCAAAGTATGTAGGAAGAACGAGCGAAAGGGCCCAATGCACGATTATTCCCCCAATCCCACTAGAATCCGTCAAATTCCCTTTGCTGATTGCGCGTAATCCTTCGGACTAATGTCTTCCCTCCCCCACTGGGGAAAATTTGCGCTAACTCGTGCGCTGCAGCGCGAGAAGCTATTCTAGCCATGCGAACGCATAGAGTCGAGTAGGCTGTGTCATCTCAGGCCAACAGTTCAATGTAATACCTCGTCGGACAACATTTTATCAAGCGACCGGATGCCGCAGGAGGATGAGGTGTGGCTAGGGCAACTATAGTCCTAGTGTACGTAATTTCAAATACAGGCAGTTGAGTACCTTGTTAGAAAGTCAACCGTCACGACTCGGATGCCCGACTGGGGGACTTTTCTCTATCATAGCTCGATTCCACTGGCTGACTTCATGTTTACAACAAAGATGTCGATAAGGTACACTACAGATAGGCGCCATGAATTGTTTACTAAAGATCTAGCATGTGGTACGATCTGAAGCTGTGCCGACGCTCTACAGCGCTCGCGTGTTAGGTGTCATGGGGTGCTGGTATGCTATCTCTCCTCTGCGTTGTTGTGATTACATGCAGCTCCAGCTCCGTGGGACGCTTGGAAGGACGAGCAACGTAATGCAAAGCGTTAGCGGAAATGCTAAGATGGGTTGGCGGAGGGTCCCGTAAAGTTCTCGGGGCACGGGTGTTGGTACCGAGCAGGTGCGGGAAATGCCTTGAGATAAGCGCTTTGAGGCTTGGCAGCGAAGCGGACACAATTGCCACGTTCGCCTCGATAGAAGACCAGTATGCTGCAGCTACGTTATCCCAAGAAGGATCTGTGCTGATTGAGATCTGGTGCAAATATTTCAGTCGAAGGATGGACACAAGGCAGACGCTAGAGGACCTAATGTCAGCCGGCAATTCTTGCAAACCCGTCCGTTGTACAGCGCCGGAGCAGTGCAGGAACATCAAGGGAAACTTACAACCCGCCCACAGCAAACACGCCCATCAGGCCAATCTTCTGCCTCTTCGGCAGCCGCAGGCGTTGCAAAGACGGCAACGGAAGAATAAATATGGCGATGTCCGTGATGATGTTAAGCGTAGCATTGGTGAACCATACGGCCTTCTTGTTAAGGCAATGACCCTTCGTGATGGTCTGGTCCCAGAAATATGCAATAGGAGTGCAGATGAATATATTGCTCATAATGGACCACAAAGCTGTCGAGTCCCGTCAGCGCTGTGAGCTGCAGCGATCAAGCAGGGTTGTTGTGCACCGTAAGTGATACAGACAGCACCAACCGCAAAGATGACCCGGCAGACCGGTAAATTTCTAAAGACCCGAAGATACTGAAGAAGGATAGAGATCTTCGTGAGACCCAATGAGCACTGGTAGAGGGGAACGCTTGCGTAGAAGGCCTGTCCACTCATGAGTGCAAGACGTAGGTAATAACATACAGTCGGACCGACCTTTAACAGCTGAATCTTCTGATCTGGCGCAAGAGTGACCATGTGCCTCCCCAAACCGTATCTGACTTCTGCAGCTCTGGTCAGTGACTGCTCACAAGTGATATCGATGCACTCACCAATACAGATCGTAGCCGTCAATGCGGCAGAAAATGTCTGTGCACATCAGTGAGGTAAGTTACGGACCGTTGATGCAAGTTGTACTCACGAACGCTAGTACCATCACATAATCTTCAAGACCGAAAGTTTTGAGGATTGTTGTACGAGTAATCACTCGTAGTAGAAGAACCACGAGCGCGATAGCCATGAAGGCGCAGGAAATCGCAAGTGGTTGAGTGCCTCTCGATGCCTGACGACTAGACAGCTCCTGTGGCTCATTCATTGGGAAAGGCTGATCGAACTGGAAAGATGCGAGGTAGCACTAAACAGGACTGTTAGCATCAATCAGTCGAGCCGGCGACAGTATGATGATGCGGAACCTCTAACAAGGACAACAAAATGCGCGATAGTGAGCACAAGTGAGCGTAGCGTAGTTTCCCTTCCAAACCTTATTAGCAGGCAAACAACGGGCGATATGTAAAGTTCAAGATGGATGGTCCCACCGGAATCCGAACCCGAACGTGGGTTAGGAAAAGAATTTGTTTCCCTCTCTTCTCGTACTCCAACACGCCGATGCCGATGCCGATGCCGACGCCGACGTCGGCGTCGGTCCCTTGGATGTTGTAGTTTTACTTTTCCACCCTTGTGGCACTATAGATATCAATAGAGCGTTGCAAAAGATCCGCTTACGGGGCGAGACGGGCTCCTGTACGAGCGCGTGTCTTCCGACAGCGTTGGTTAACCTGATGCCTTGCGGAAAGCCGTCAAGCTGCGCTCTCTCGCAGACGATCCTCGACACTTTGGTCCTTTTGGTCTCAATCCTCCAATTGTCATTGTTTGCTACCTCTATCTGCTAGTGGGTGCAATCTCCTGCCGACTGGTCTCCCTATCATGATGACACTATATCAACGATGGAAGATATAGTGTTAGCCTCCTAGCGTATCGCGCATTCAACTGTCCTCGCGCATTCGAACTCGAACACTCGCATCCTCGCACTTGAAACCCGCGGGTCGGAGCGAGTAATTTGTTTGCGATTCTCCTCCAAAAGTGCCCAACCTACCCACTTGTCATTGTTTACGGTGTACGCGCCACCACCATAGCTGTATAGCTGCTTGGATCAGCTGGCAGATGATGCAGTCGACTTCAGAGTGAGCTGAGCCAGTTTCCAGAGCCGTTCGACTCTCCATTGCGTCGTCCCTACCCTCACCAATTATTCGCCATTCCCCTTACAAAAGAAGAAAAACTGTGTCCGGAGGCCTGTTTTGACGACGGAGACCGCTTACACTAGCTGTTGCCCGAACTTTCCAAGCTCCTCAAACTCCTCACTGCAGCGCGCGATGTCGAATCGTGATGACCACGGTTCTGTGGATAAACCTGAAGAGGTGGTAGAGCGTGCTCTCCGGCTAAAGAGGTTGACTGCTGGTGTTGGGGAAGAACTGGCGCAACATGACCGAATGCGTTGATGTCTGGCAGGGGAGCTTGTTGATTACGTGCTGATCAGCCAAGGTATTGAGGACTCGCGGCAGGCAATTCGTCGTGAGACAAAAGAACTGGGATTTTCGAGGAAGGTGCTGCGGAGGCAGGCCAGTCAGTAAGCGTCACCATCCTCTCCCGCGCTTCTTCCGCGTCCACCTACCCGTCCTTTGTCCAATACAAGCACATGTTCATCACCTTCCTTCAAGATAAGCTCGTGCAAGCGGCGACCGGCTAGGACGCCCTTACCACTGTTACGGCTAGCTCGCACACGGACTCGCAGAACCGCCCATGCGGACGCCGCTACCAAACGGATATGCCCAGGTTCATCCCTGCAAACTTTGGCAACTACGACAGCAGTAGTAAGAGGACGTCAAGCTCAGTGACGCTGCAAGTTGTAAAGAAACCCGCACGGGACTACCTGATACTCTTCGCGTCTGATCCTAGCCTGACGTAGGCGAGTCTAGTGTGCGGGCATCTCTTGCATTACGAATCTGAGTCCGGGTTGCTAGCCTTCGATATAGATAAGTGCGGGGTGAGGATTGTCTAAAGAATGGAGGTGCGATGGTTGACCACCACGTTCGATATATCGCGCTCGCGAGGGTGCGGATAATGAAGAAGTAGGGGAGACGGGGAACCGGAAACTGTGTATATTCACTCCCGCATCATGCGGGATGAGCTATTGAAGGAGTGTGAGAAGGCAACGAGAGGTGCTTAGGAGGTTGAGCACGTCAGGCCCGATGAGTTGATCGAGTATTTCACAAATGAGTTTGTCGGGACTTCAGAAGGAAAGTTTGGGCTAGGCCATTAGGGATGTGTTGAATATCAGATGACGACCATCGCGACACCGACTCCTCAATCGGTCGCACGCAAGCATTTAACCCCTCTGCGTCTCCTACAGCACCCATGCGACCATCATGCTCACCGTTTCACCCCTACGCCGGCCAACGGTGAGAATATGAGCCACATCTGCGCCGGTATCAGTATGCCTCTTTCTTTTGGCCGTCTCAGCGACCAAGTCTTTAGCTAGTCGCGTGCGATCTACGGGCCAACAAGTCAAGGGCAACTAGTTCACTAAGAAGGGATAGAACCAGTACAGAATTGCTGTGCTTACAGGTAAAGCTTTTGACGAGCCCCATATATCGGGAGAAATTACAGCGACTCATGACATACATCTGAATTGACTCAGACCTTCACTATGTCAACAACATCACCACCCAGCGCTGACATCAAGGAGTCCGCTCTCAAGCCGACATGTGTCCAATGGTACAATTTCCCACTACGCACAGTCCTTTCCTAAAGCGTATCCTTCTGCCCCTTGCCCTGCAGAACAACCAACCATGATGCACGCCGACTAACATACAACTCCGCATCCGACTCCGTATTCTCCAACTCATCCACGCCATCAAGAGTGCTTGCTTGTACAATAACCTTCCCACGAAACGGATCCGCATTTCCAACTTGCCAGACAGTACACCCGCACTCGCCGCAAAACGAGTGGATGACAGTTCAAATTCGGCCTTGATGGGAAGTGGCTGGACTCCCTGCTGTAGCGACTCCGGACACCTTGGGTTCCACTTTCTCGCCGCCCATCGAGCCTCCAGCAGCAACTGTCTGCGGATCTTCTTGATCGCCCGTAGCCTTGGAATTACGGAACTTGAACCTAGCATCGTTCCATCGCTTTTCGAAGCCATACCCTGGATGCCAGACAGTCATAGATGATGATGCGAGAATGACCATGACTCCATCTAGAATCATGAACTCGACCTCGTTGTTTGCCAACTTCCCCGAGAACCCCTCACTAAGCTCGACAGATCGGAAAACAGTTCGTATGAATAAGAACGCCGTTGCTATCAAGAGTGCTTCCTGATCGTTAGCTTCTAGGACGCATGATCTTGAATGCCGGGTACGTACACCATAAGAATGATTTGAATCTTTTGCCAGTCACAAGGTCGGCGAACTCTGGATTGCGCAAATCTGGATGCTTTCTCACGCGCCACAGGAACTCAAGGCTGCACACAGTGAATGTGAACAGACTGGCGACTTGAAACGATAGACCTGCGATAAGAATATGCGTTCCGAGATCGATCTAAAAGTGTCGATGTGTTAGCATGGGCCTTGAAGAGTAACGACCATGCGAAAGTCGATCAAAAAAGACCAATGAAGGCGTGTAGTACCATCGTTTGATTAGTCACAGGCGTTGACGCAGCGATACCTCCGCCGACCGCTTGAACGCAAAGACTGATGATATCGCATCCCATAAAAAGACCGTGTACGTTCGAGGCTTGATTCGACTGATATCTTCCCCATAGACTACGACAATCCGGCCAAGGCTCAAGTAGATTGCGGCCGCAATGAAGACGGGACCTATGGTCAAGCAGATCAGGTACCACAGAAAGTATGCTCTGCTGAACGGATCGTAATGCAGGAGTATTCGAGCGATGTAACCGAGAGTTTCTGTTGCTAGGCCAAGGAGCATCGACACTGCCATGAGTCCAGTTTTGTAGTATATACCTAGAGCAAGTTGACAAATTGCGAGGATGTCAATGATAGCCAGGAAGAGCACATTCCCTGATATATTCGGCTGGTAACGAACATAGCCCCATTCTTCCACGTCGCAAGTGTTTAGGTGGCAGACGAAACCTGGGATGTAGTCGTCTGGGACGACCATTTTAAACGGAGCCTCCCGATGATTTTATATTGGGTAAAGGAGGAGAGCTGGTTGGGGTGGGAGACCTCCTTGTTATCAACATTTGAGGCAATCGACACCTGAGGAGTCAAGCACCTGAGAAGATAGATTGGAGACAAACGATGTCGGCTGAGCTCCCTCTGGTTCCGGCGATTGAACTCGAGATGGTGCGTGTTGGCGCGCTTACAGGCATGGAAGCCAATGATACCTAGAGTGTCTAGGGGTAAGCGCAAGTACGGCGTGGACCGCCGGATGTGCGGGTAGGAAGGCTGATTGGGGGACCTCAATTGTTGTGACACATTTCATTGGGATCGGCAAGCCTCGTAGGACGGTCCATATCATAGAACTGTGGGTGCACAAGCAAGCTGCAGTAGCTGAGAATTGTAAGGTTGGTGGATTACATGAAAACACTCGACTACAAGCCGTTTGAACAACGTAGTCCACGGTGAAATAAGACACTTCCAGCATCGAGACACCAGCTCGCTTGTAGTATAGCTTGCTCCAAACAAGGTTAGATTACTATT
Organism: Taxawa tesnikishii (nom. ined.); assembly: GCA_030247885.1. Taxonomy (NCBI): domain Eukaryota; kingdom Fungi; phylum Ascomycota; class Dothideomycetes; order Dothideales; species Taxawa tesnikishii (nom. ined.). Next base: position 39,710 of record JAPDRO010000017.1, on the reverse strand, counting down.
CTATTGATCACTCAGCTGCTTTTCGAGGATTGGTGTCTCGCTGACCTGGGCGTCTCGCTTCCCAGGGAACGACTTTACAGACCTGATCACCTGGTTTGTAACAACTCTCAGTAATAGGGAACGAAGAAGTGAAACGAGCAGTGGATAATGAAGTAAGCACTAGAGCCGAATGGGCTGAGGGTTGGATCCAGACTAGCTTGGGGGCTAATATCTACAATAGCCTGCTCGGCCAAAGCGGCTCCCGTCTCTTCCCCGAGATCTTGTCGCACTGCACTGCGGGTTAGCGAAGAGTACGGACCGTCGTGCCGTAAAGCTTAGACTTGAGATCCTTCGCTCGATCACTGCGCCGTATCGCCCGGCTTAAGACTGTCCTTATCCGAGCCTTTACGGGCTACATCGTTAGGGTAAGAATTCTTATTATCCGAGCTTTAATAGACGAGTACTACTATATTATAGTACTCCTATATAGTAGTAAAACTTAGTAAGTAAGTAGGAGTATTATAAGTTAAAGTTAATATAATAGGGAAAACTCTCTATTAAGTTAAGTTAAAGTTATAAAAGAAAACTACGTAAGTAGTAATAAAAATAATAGTAAGTAATAAGATAATAATAAGACTTTAAATAAAGTAGTTATTAATTAAATAAGTAACTATCTTATATATAAACTAAATAAGTAGAAAGTAAAAGTAACTTTTATGTAATTAATAACTTATAACTATTTAGTAGTTACTTTATTAAATATATTTCTTTTTCCTTAAGTACTTATTTTTTAAGTATTATATAAACTATACTTATTATATATTTTTAAGAGTTATATAACGTATTTTATAAGTAAGTTAGTTACTTAAGTAAGTTAATTACCTTATAAAACTAAAATACCTACGTAGTAATATTATATAATACCTTAATAACGTAACGTATAATATACTTATATTAAAGGAAATATATACCTTACTATTTCTAATATTATATCTAAGTAAATTTAAAGTAAAAGATATACTATAATAATATATATTATACTTTAATTAATATTATAAGATTAATACGCTAGATAGTACTTTTAATATAACTATAAGCCGAAATTAAAGTACCTTATAAAACTAGAAGAGGAAGTAATAATATAGCGTATATTAAATAAGAGTTTATATAATATATTACTTTCGAAGATAAATATATAAAATATAATAAATAAATTACTAAGAAAGCGTAATAAGAAGCCTATTAGTAAGAACTAAGTTAATAACTTTATTAAGTATACGCTTAAGTTATAAACGTAATAGAGCTATTCGTATAATTACTAGCGAGTTACTTACGAGGATCTAGTAGTTATTGAACTCTAATTTACGCTTATTTAGTTAATAAAAGCGAAGTATAATATCTTAAATAAAGATACTTATAACTTTAATAAATCTAGCTTTTTAATAAGTAAGATATTATCTTAGCTAGTTATTATAAGCTTAAAGAAACTTAGTAAATAAAAGAAACTATAACTTAGTAATTATAAGTAAGTTACCTTAATATAAGGTAATATAAACTATAGGGAAGTTAGTTAAGTAAAGTAATTAGTTACTTAACCTTTACTCCTTTAACTCTATTAATTATCTACGTACTATAACGATAATATAATTAGAATCCGAGTCGCTATATACGTTTTTAAGTACTTTATTACTATCGTCTTTAAGTACTTCTTTAATTAAACGTTTATATAGTCGTTTACGTAGCTTTTTACTTAATAACTTCGCTTTAGTTACCTTCGCTATTTCGAGTACTTCTTCCGTACTAAATATAAACCTTCCTTTTAATATAACTTACTTACTCTTCTTTTAAGTCTTCCGTATATTAAGAAGCTTTTCCTATTCTTTTACTTATTTACGTAAAGTAATAAGCTCGCTATATATCGCTTTAAAAGCGTAAGTTATTTACTTTATATACTACTTTACTAGTAATAAAACGTCCTATATAGCCTTAATTATAAAAGTAAAAAGTACGTTTACTTTATATAACTTAGTACTATTTAGTAATAAGTTATTAAGTAGTAATAAGTCTAGATCTAGTTATTATAGTAATATATGCGATTCTAAGTTTATTATAGTTAACTTTATAAGTAACTTATTAAGTATTATTATAGGACTTAAAAGCTAGAGACTAGCGCCTTTTTATTTACTAAGGATATTATAAGTAGTAAGTACCTTAGCTTTCGCGCGTATATATATCTCTATTTATTTTATACGTAATATATAGCTAAAGTTAATTTATAAGGTAGCGTTAGTCTCCGAAGCTAGTACGCGCTTTAGCGAAGTAAATACGCTAATATTAAGTAGTTAAAATATATATAAATAGTAAGGTAATAAAATAAGTAAGTCGATTATATTCTCTATATAAAAGGCTATTACTTTCGCTATTATATAGCTATTATAGCTATCTATAATTAGTATTCTTTATATTATAAGGTCTTTTAATTACGTTAAAGGCTCGAAAATAATAGTTAGCTACTAGAGACTATAACTATTAGACGTCTAGTTACTACTACTAGTCGAGAACCTCTAGTTTAAAGGCGTATATATAAGTACTTAAGTAGTATTAGTATACTTAGCCTTAAAGATAATTAAGAGTAATATAACTTCCTTAATAGCGCTTATATACTCGATTATTATTATTTACTCTTAATAGCTTATAACTACTTTCTAGTTAAATACCTCGCGTATATTAACTAATACTCTTAACGTTTAGCTTACTTTAATAGTAAAGTTAAACTCGTCTATATTATAAATATACTTTAGAGGATAGTTATATTATATAAATAGCTCTATTACTACGTTAAACTATTTCTTTATAATATTATAACTTATTATATTAAAGCGTACGCTCTTAATTTAACGAGTCTATATACTTAAGATCTTAAGATAATAAGTCTTAAAGTAGTTAAGCTACTTCTTACTAATTAGTTAAGGAAATAATTACGAAGTCCTTAATAATTATACGCGTTCGTATTAAACTTCTTTAACTATTTATATAACTAATATAAGCGAAGCTAAAAAGCTAGTACGTATAAGATATATAATCTATTAAACTAGTATCTTTTCTTTTATATTCGAAAGGATTTACTCTATTTTATACGCTATAGCGCGTAAAGTATATCTAACTATACGACTTTATAACGTTATATTTAAAACGTTAAATATAAGTATAACCTTATAAATCGACGAGTATTCTTTCTTTCTTACTACGAATATTACCTTCTAGATATTAGCTTTAAAATAAGTTACTTTTATAAGTATAGAAGTACTTATAGTAAGTAGTAGTAACGATAGAAAATTAAAGGGTTACGTTTAAGTAACTAACTACTTTACTTAACTAGCTTCCTCGTAGTTTACGTTATTAAAACTATAAGGTACGTTATCTTACCCTTTATTATCTTTATAAGTAAAGTCCTTATTTTAACTTAATTTAACAATTTACTTTATAACTAAATTATTAAGGTCTCCTCTATTAGTTAAACTAATAATAAGCTTACGCTTACGTAGCTTAAGTACTTTAATATATATATAAAGGCTTATACTATTAGAATATATAAGCTACTTATTATTAATAACTATAAGAGTTACTACTTAGTTAAATTCTAGGATTATTATAAGGGAAATAATATTATAACTCTTTATATACTTTTATACTCTTTATACTTATTATAGTTACTTAATATTATTTATTACTTACTACTAAAGCGCCTATATAGCGACGAGATCTTAGCCTTAGTACGTAGTTATATTTACTATATTATAAAAGAAACCTTCCTAATTACCTTTAAAGTAACTTTTAAGAAGGCATTTATATAAGAGAATATTTACGTAAGGTTTTAAAGTACTAGGCTAGTCTTATATAACTTAAAAGCTATATTATTAAAGCTAAATATAAGGCTATATATACTAATACTACTTATACTAGGTATAGTTAAATAGGAAGTAAAAATACTATATAACGCTAGCGAAATAAAGGTATAGTTAACGCTAATTTAAAATTATATATAAAAATATTAAGAGTTTCTAGTAAGTTCTTTTAATAAGTAAGTTAAGTAACTAACTAAGAGTACTTAGTAAATAGTATATAAGATAGTATTAATACGCGAAGAAATAGCGTATTTATAAGATATAATTAAAGTAGTTATAAAGCGTAAGAGTCGTAAAAGATAATACGTATAAATAGAGGAGACTTTAATAGTAAGTAAAGTAATTAATTTAGTCGCTACTAAGGAGAGTAATAGTAATAATAATAGTAAGAAGACTATAAAGAAAATATACGTAAAGTAGCGTTATAATTATTATAATAAGACTAAGTATAACTTCTATAACGTATTTTATTACTAAGTAGCTACTTCCTACTAAGTAGTTACTCCTTACTAATATCGTAACTATTATAGACTATTATAATAATACTACTATAACGTAACGCGTAATTTACTTATAATAAAGGTATATTATACCTTACTATTAAGGCTACTTAAGTAACCCTTCTTAATAGTATAAAATACGCGTTTAAAGTATATAACGTCTTCTAAACGACGCTAAAACGACGACGTAATAGAAAGCTTATATAACGTAACTATAAGCTTAACTTAAAGAAGTTAAAGAAAATAAAAGAAAAAGTAATAGTAGTATATATACTTAAGTTAAACTTACGAGAGATAAGTACTATAAGGACTATAATAAAAGAAATAGCTAATAATCTACTTATTATACGTAATAAAGGACTTATTAGTAAGTACTAAGTAAATAGGTTTAAGATACGTACTAAGGAAGTTAAGCTTTAACGTAGTCGTTTATATAATTATTAGTAAGTCTTAAACGAAGATATACGCGTTATAACGCCTTAGTTTAAATTAGTTAAAAAGATAAAGAAAAAGTATAATATCTTAAATAAAGATATATATAACTTTAATAAGTCTAAGTTTATAATAAGTATAATTAATACTTAAATAGTCTTTATAAACTCTAAGAAACGAAGTAATTTTAAAAGATATAACTAAGTAACTAAGAGTAAGTTATAATTATTTAAGGTATTTACGCTACTAAGTAAGTTATCTTACCTTTTATTATCTTTAGTAGTAAGGTCCTTATATTAAGTTAGTACGTTAGCTTACCTTACGATTAAGTAATTAAGACTAGCGCTAATAGCTAGACGACGAATAAGCTTACTTTAAAGTAGTTAAAGTACTTTAATACGTATATAAAGGCGCGTTAAGTAAGTATATACTACCTACTAATTATAGATAGTTATAAGAGTTATAGTAGTTATAATTTCTATAACTACTATAAAGAATAAAAGATTATTATTCTTTATATACTCTTATACTTATCGTACTTATTATAGTTACTTAACGTAGGCTATTTTGCTTCCTTAAAGTAAGCGTATAACGCGAAGATTAATAGCTAATTATAGTACTTTACTACGTAAGTTAAAAAAGAGGCCTTCTTACTAGCCTTTTATACTACTTTTAATAAGGTAATTATAAAGGAAAATATCCTAGTAAGCTTTAAAGGTACTAGTTTAGTTCCTTATAACTTAGAGTAAGTACTATTAAAGCTCGACGTAGTACTTTATACGCTAATACTTATACTATTAAAAGTTACTTTATAAGAGTCTAAAATACTAGCTAACTTAAAGGAAATAAAAGCGTAAATAACGCTAGTTTATAAGCGGATATAATAGTATAAAAATCGCCTATTTCGCTTCTTTTATAAGTTACGTTATAAAATCCTAAATCGTAGTATTAATAGTAAGTATAGTACGAATAATCGTACTATATATACTAGGTATATTACGCTTACTACGCTTACTACGTTATATAAATATATACTACGTTATATAAGACTATACTATACTACGAGAAATATTATTATAATAACTTTATATAAAGCAAATCGATAACTCTCTTTTTATAGACTTATTTATTACTTAGTCTATAAATTATTAATTAAATTATTAACTAAATTAGCTACTAACTTAACTATAGCTTACTATCTCCTTATTATATACGAGTTGTCTAATATACGAGTCGTATATAAGACTACGCGAGTTACTACCCTTACGATTTATTTAGTAAGTAAGTTAATAATTTAGTAAATACTAAGGTTATCTTACTTATAAGTAGTATTTAACTCTTTAATATATTATAACCTTTATTACTCTTATATAAGCGTTCCTCGAGTTAACGACTATTTAAGTTACTTCTTCTTTTTAGTTTATATTCTATAGGAAATTATACGTCTCCTAATTAGTAGTATTATTAATATATATTTTACTACTCTTATCGTTTTATAGTACTAACGTAGATACTACGTAGATACTATAGTAAATATTAATTAAGAGATATATTCTTCGTTTACTTAAGCGTTATAAACTTCTCTAAAGTAGTAGTAATATTAGCTTAATAATAGTTATCTTATATATAGTATTTACGCGGCTATATAAGTTCTTGTTACAAGATGACAGCCGCCTAGTCCGGATAGACAGTCATGTGACCTGTCAAGCCAAGCGGGGAATCTCTTTGTCTCCTAGCTGCCGTTGTAGATAGCTCAATCAATCAACAAGTCACGGTTGGTTCCACCACATGTTCGGTCATAGTTGAGCACTCAGTTCAACTGGTTATGAGCCCGGGTTTGCAATAGCTTACCGCTTGATCAAGTGTGGTGCATTTTGTGCTCAGAAGGGCTGCAACAGGCAGTAAGACTAGCACAATTGACACCTGTGTTGGAAGGGCTGCTATAGGCAGTAAGACCAACACAATTCCTGTGTGTGGAAGGGCTGCTAGAAGCAGTAAGACTACCCACAGAAGTGTGCCAGTACTTAGAAGGGCTGCAAGGCAGTAAGACCAAGCACTGCAGGGCACAGCAACTAGAAGGGCTGCAATAAGCAGTAAGACTAGTTGTACTAAGCAAAGCTCTTTACCGCTACGAGCTTGCCAGGCATTGCAGAGCCTGCCCTACTTCTGTGGACACCGAAGTCCACTAACCTATTACCCTCCCTTTCGCGCTAATTCGATTCTACTACACCGTTTTGATCCATACAAACGACTACGATGAGCTTAACAGATGAATTCTTCAGCAAGAGGAGGCCCGTTCCCATTCTTACGAGAGGGAATTCGGAGAGATGGTTTACACTCATGAGAGAGTGGTTAACAGGAGAGAACATCTAGTTTGTTATTGGGAATAGATTGGAAGAGAAGGAGGGTATACAGACGACAACCCCATCTTCAACTCCAGGGGAAGAGTCTACAACAGCTATATAGCCTCCCACCTTCCCGTCCCATATCTAAGCTGATGCGAAAGCCAAATACTGGATCACCATCTGTGTTAGTGAGGATGACCAAGACCGGATTGAGGACCTAGACACAGCTGCAGCCAAATGGAAGGAGCTGAGGAACAAATACTCAGACAAGCTTCAAACAACAACAAGGCAGTACCTGCAGGATTTCATCAACTATAAGATGGGCCTAGAGACAACTATAGATGAAGCATGGACTCAACTGGCCAAGCTAAGCAAGAGGGTAGCCACTACTCAACCAGATATGGCGGCTATCAAGAAGCCAAGTAGGAGACTCCAGCAGCTACTCCAGGCTTTGCCAAATGAATATGCCATCGTAAGGGACACCATTGATGCTCAGACAAATCCACCGATTGAGGAGTCGATCCTTAAGCTCCAAGAGAAAGAAGCTTCTCTTAAGGCTGAGGCTAGCCAATCTGCTCTTCTTGCTAAAAGGCATCAACGACAAAAGACGTCCGATAGAAGGAGATCCTAGTCACCAAATCAAGCCAGGTGTCATCTTTGTGATGGCAACCACTGGCTGAAAAACTGCCCCTCTCTTGAAGATGCAAGGACTATGGCAAAGGACAAAAGGAGACAGAAGAGGTCTCAAGCTAAGCCAGAGAGGAGCAACAACGACATGATGGACCTGATCAACAAGCTCTACAAGGAGGTTATGGACTTGAAGCAAGAAAGGATAGGCTTGAAGCAGGAAAAGAGGAAGCACAAAGCCTTCAAAGCTAAGGAAACTTCAACCTCAAGTAGATCCCAGACTGCAGAGTCAAACCCATCAAGCTAAGATCAGGAGTCTACGGACCTTATTAAGGAGGTTGCCCATCTCTCTAAGGAAGCAAGAAGTAAGGTTCCCCACCAAAGCTGGGCCTCCGACACTGGTGCAAGTTCACACATGACTGACCAGCCCCAGTTGTTTAAGGGACCGCTCCGAGATATCCCAAGACGGAAGATCACGGTGGGAGGAGGAGTTCTGTTCTCAAACCACTGGGGCATAGCAGAGATGACAGATAAGGATGGGAACTCGATCCTTCTATTAAAGACACTCTATGTTCCTGATCTCGGAGCCAACTTGTTATCTAGAAGGAAGATGTGCGAGAGCGGACTCTATGGGACCTTCGACGAAGACGGCATGTACCTAAAAGACAAACAAGGAAATGTCGTAGTGAAGGCAAGGCATGAAGGCGGTATCTACATTGTGGACAAGATTACCTCGCCGAATGATCAACATGCGTTTCGAGCTATATCGGGTACTCATCAGGGTTCTATTCCATTGAATTTACGAGATGAGATTGCCTACCAACAGGTAGAATCTACACAGCTCCAAGAGCCGAGTAATCAGCTAGCTAATATACCCGAGGATTTGCCGATGGAAGCCGAGGCAGATGTTACATGGCTCCCGGAGCCATGTAAAGATCTAATAGATAGTCCCGAAAAGGTGCTAGTGAAAGACATAGCCCAAAAGCAGAGATACCAACTATGGCACAGAAGGCTTGCCTATCTTGGGGCTAAAAAGATTGGCAACCTACACAGGGTCACAACACTTGCCAAACTAATCCAGATTGACAAAAGCCATCAATGTGAGATCTGTGCGCTTACTAAGATTAGGAACAAGAAGGGACCTCTCTCAACAAGAAAGCCAGAGGTGCTTGACCTGGTCCATGTGGATGTTTGCGGACCATTCGAACTATCGTGGCAAGGGTACATCATGTTCCTTCTCATCGTAGACAACCACTTAAGGAAAGCCTGGATCTATGGACTAAGGACTAGGGATGAAGCTCCTACCTACCTTTGGCAATGGAAGAAGAAGGCGGAACTCCAGGGTGGAGCTAAGCTTAAGGCCATTAGAAGTGACAATGCTCCTGAGCTGAAGGAAGTCTTTCAAGAGTGGGAGAGACAAGAGGGAGTCCAACCGCAGTTCACTATCACCTGGATGTCTTCACAGAATGGAGTTGTTGAAAGAAGCAACTAGACTATAGAGTTTGATATGAGGGCAATGCTCAAGGACGTAGGGCTGCCAAACGAGTTCTGGTTCGAGGCAGCACAAACTGATGTCTACCTCAGAAACCTCATGTCCAACGGACCGGTTGTTGATGGCAGACAGCTTAGTCCTGAGGAAGCTTTCACTGGAATTACCCCATCAATCGACCACATCAGAGTCTGGGGTTGCAAAGTTGTCACCTACATGAACCCAAAATCCCTACCTTCATTCTCAAGACAAGACAAGCTGATGGATAGAGGTAGAGTTGGAGTCTTCATGGGCTATGTTGAAGGCACTACTAAGCAATGGAAGCTCTGGGCACCGGACATGAGAAAGATGATCACAAGTGGAGTAGTCAAGTTCTTTGAGGACAGAAAGGGAGGGGATGTTGAGCTCAACATACCCGTCAGATCTACTCCAAATGCAGCACCCTAGAGGAGGCCAATTGGTAGACCAAGGAGGCAGCCAATAGAGCCCATGCTAAGCATTCACAAGGACATGCCATAGCAGGAGGAGCTTCCTAAGACTATGGATCAGGAGGAGTCTCACACAACCCAGTAGGAGGAGTCTCTACTGAAAGAACCACAACAGGAGGAGCGAGAGACAGTTGTTCCAACTCAGCCAAAAACCGTATTCTCCCACGTTGAGATTCCTGCCCCAGTTTTGCCAAAGAAGGTCTTCTCTCACGTCGAAATCCCAACACTTAAGAGAACAAGAGGGGATCTCGATGAAGATGAGTTAGAAATTGACTATAGGCCAGCCAAGATCTCTAAGGCTCTTATGGCTCTACTTGCAGAAGAAGGATGGAGTCAAGTCATCGCTCTTTCTGGGGTTGATCAAGCAGAGGAGGAGTTCGCTTTTACAGCAAAAGGCAAGATGGACATCCCAATTCCGCGAACCTATCTAGAAGCCATTCATGACCCTGTTTGGGGAGAACTCTGGAAGGAGGCTATCAAGAAGGAGCTAGATGCTTTGTGGGCAAACGCAACGTTCAGAACAGCTACCCCACTAAAGGGGTACAACATCGTGTCAAGCAAATGGGTTTTCGATGCCAAGTTCAACCTAGATGGATCTCTAAACAAGCTGAAGGCCAGGCTAGTGGCAAGAGGATTCTCCCAGAAGTACGGTGTTGATTTTGAACACACTTTTGCTCCTACCCTAAGGCATGACACCCTAAGAGTCTTCCTGGCCATTGTTGCAATCGAGGATCTGGAGTGCCATCAAGTGGACGTCAACAATGCCTTCACCGAGTCGTTCTTGAAGGAGGAGATCTACATGGCACCTCCACCTGGCATTGATCTCGCCCCTGGCCAAGTGCTTAAGGTTCTTAGGAGTCTATACGGTCTCAAGCAGGCAGCGAGAGACTGGAACTAGAACTGTGTGCTGCAGCTTCAGAAGCTAGGCTTCGTTCAGAGCGAGGCAGACCCGTGTCTTCTAATCTACCCAGAAAGGAAGATACTTCTCCTTGTCTACGTGGATGACATCCAAGTGGCGTGCAAGGACATCAACAACATCCTATGGTTCAAAGAGGCTTTTGCCTCCATCTTCAAGATCAAGGACCTAGGAGAGATCAACTTCATCCTTGGAGTGAGAATCACAAGGGACAGGGAGGCCAGAACAATCAGAATGGACTAGTCTCATTACATCAAAGACATTCTTGCCGAATACAACATGGAGAAAGATAAAGCTCACCTAGTAAAGGCACCATTGAATGGCTACGATGCACTAAGACTAGCTGGACCCCAAGATGCAAGGGCAGACCAAAGAGAGTACTAGCATCTGATTGGAAAGATGGTTTACCTTAGCATTCTAACAAGGCCTGACATTGCCTTCGCCTTAGGCAGACTGAGCCAGTACCTTGCAGATCCAGCAGAGTTCCACACCAAGGCAGCCAAGGGAATCTTAAGGTACCTAAGATCAAATGCTGACCTAGCAATTGTTCTAGGAGCATGCCAAGACCAACATCTGACTGGCTTTTCTGACTCTGACTATGCAATGGACAAACGAGACAGGATCTCCATCCTTGGTAATGTGTTCATGCTCGGAGGAGGGCCGATCAGCTGGATGAGCAAGAAGCAGAAGTTAGTGGCAACCTCCACCATGGATGCTGAATACATGGCAATGTGTGCTTGCTCAAAGCAATCACAATGGCTTGCACTACTCTTGAGAGATATGGGCTATCAGCACCTTATTGGCGGCGACCCTTTCAAGCCAATAGTTCAGGAGGAGCTGAAGTTTGCTATTGGATCACCTGTCATGCTCAAAGGAGACAACCAAGCTGCTCTCTCTTTTGTTCAAGATGCGCACACCCATGACAGATCAAAGCACATCGATGTGGCCTATCACTATGTTAGAGATCTGCACAAGAGGAAGAGGATTAATGTCAACTTCATTGGCACACAGGAGATGATTGCTAACGGCTTTACAAAGCCTCTTCAAGGTCAGCATTTCCAGAGGTTTGTTAGTCAACTTGGACTGTCTAAAGAGGACTGATCCAGCTGAGGAGGAGTGTTACAAGATGACAGCCGCCTAGTCCGGATAGACAGTCATGTGACCTGTCAAGCCAAGCGGGGAATCTCTTTGTCTCCTAGCTGCCGTTGTAGATAGCTCAATCAATCAACAAGTCACGGTTGGTTCCACCACATGTTCGGTCATAGTTGAGCACTCAGTTCGACTGTTCTTAAGTATATATAAATTAACTAACGTACTTATATATCTTTACGTAGTTATATTACTATTTTTATCGCGCTATTTATCTTCTATAGTAACGATAAGTTATAAGCGCGCTAATAGACGTTTATTAAACGCTACTTAGAATATAGTATTTACTAAATTATTATATAACTTAAAGGTAACTATTACGTACTCTTATACTTATATTTAATTATATTTTACGTTACTATTAATATTTTACTAGTTTAGCGCGTACTTAATTATATTATATTTAGTACTATTAGGATTATTAGGATCTTTATTAGTAGCTTTTCTATACTATAATAAGGAGTAAAACTATACTTAATATAGTAATATTTATAAGTTATCTTCTTTTAACTAATTAGGATCGTATATATTAGCTTAAGTAGTACTAGCTTCTAGTAATCTTAATTTACGTACGAATATAGCTAACACTTATTGAAAGACGATACTAACTATAAGCCTAAGGAGTATTTATACTTCGTTAACTTACTACTATTTCTCTTACGCTATATATAATTTTAGTTGCGCTATTAGCGACTACTTAAAATAACGCTCTATATTAACTACCTTAGTTAGCCTTACTAGTTTATTTACTTCTTTTATCTTCTCTATTATAGTAAGGTTACGTAAGTATAGTCTAATATTAAATTTAGTAGTTATACTTAAATTATAATCGTTTTATATAATAAGTTAATTTTCTTAGCTTTCCTTCCTATTAGTACGCTTATACTCCTACTTAATAAATATTACGTAGTTATACTTATTATAACTTATATTAAGTCCTAGCGCTAATTCGAGTCGTCTAATTATATTTATATAATATATTATTATATACTATTTAGGGAAGTTAAAATAACCTTTTATATCTTTTATTATATTAAGTTAATACCTTCGGAATATTTCCTTATATTAATTTATATAAAATAGTACTAATATTATATAGCGGAGAGTATTATCTTTATAACTATAATAAAGCGAAAGTAAGATAAAGTTAATAACTACGCGTATAAATAAGATTACCTTCGTAGCTTTAGCTTTCTTTAAGAATAAAGTAAATACTAGTAGTAACTATTATAAGATACTCTTAAGTTCTTTCCTATTATTTATCTTCTACTTAATAATTACTCGAATATACGTAAGCTATAGTATAGTAAGACTACTATAAAACGCTTATTAATAAGATTTACGACGAAGTCCTTTAGTAGTATTTTACCTCGAAATTATATTCTACGCTATTTAGCTTCTTCGATTACTACTTTATATATTTTACTATACCTTTTAGGAAGTAAGTCCTCTAGTAGGGTAATTAACTATTACTATACGTAATTAAGTACGCTCTTAAGTAACTAGTATAAGATATTAACTATTATTATTACGTATATATTTACTTATAAATAGCTAAAAGTAAACGAGTTAATATTATATACTTAGTCTTTTTAGTCGTAGTTAGTAGGGTTTATTTATTAGTAACTAATTTGCTATTAAGTCTCCTTATATATCCTCTAGAGAGCCTATACTTTAAGGTCTTCTTAATTACTTAGATATATACTATATATAGTATATTATCGACTACTCTTAACTCCTATTACTCGGGCTTACTCTTTATAGTCTAGAGTTATTATAGCGAGAATAAAGAAGTACTAACGTATCTATTTATTACTATATAATAGTTCTCTACTATTATTATATAGAATTTCCTTAATAGAGTTAAATAGGACCTTAAGATAATTATAGAATATATAAACTTAAGTAGTAGCGTCCTTTTCTTTTATTATTAAGATTAAAGTAAGAAGTATAAATCTAAGCCTTTAGTTAAAGTTCTATATATTTACTATAAAGTTACTTATAGTAAGGTATACTAAATAAGCTAATTAGTTTCCTTAATAGTTTATTACTTATATCTTATTAATAGATACGATTAATAGTATAATTATAGTATTATTACGACTAAGTTACTCTTAAGTATTTTACTACTAATTAGTTAAAGCTATCTTATTATATACTTTACGCGCGTTTCTATTACTTATTTATATTTAGTAAGAAGAAAATTAAAAGTTATTACTAAAACTAAGATACTCTAGGAAGAACTAAATCGCGTCTTTAACTCGTTTATATTAAAAGTAGTATCTTTTAGTTTCTTATAATATATTTATTAAAGGTAGTATAAAAGGCCGGATATTTTATTATATAATATTTTTTCTTCTTCTTATTATAGTTATCTTCTCTTCGAGTTTAGCCGCCGAACGCTAGCTAAAGTATTACGTAATCGCATGTAGCCTTAGTTTACGTATTAAGTAAGTAATTACGTTTTTAAATATATTTTCCTAGTATAGCTAGTTCGCGAACGTAATATCTATATTACTAGTAAAGCTAGTAAGTTATTTTAAGTTTATAAATATAAGAAGCGTATATATATATTTATATTAAAACCTAGAGAAATAGTATCGATATATAATACTATTTACTTATTTACTCCTTTACTTATTACTCTCTTTATAACTTCTTTAAACGTCCTCGTTTTACCTTTTATATATAAGGTAAACGATAATAGTTTACTCTTACTATTATAAGTTATAAAGTCGTTAGTTTTAATACTATCTCGTTCGTCCTTTAATATAGAACTTTATAGTATATCTTTATATAAGTTATCTTCTTCTTTTATAGTTAGTAAGTTATAAGTAACGTCTTAAAAAACGTTTAATAGTTCTTCGAACTTATTATTATTTATAGTTACGTTAGTTACGTTTTATATATTATAGCCTTTATTAATATAATTAAACTATAGTTATAGTATATCTTTAATTTATGATATAGCCGTTTTTTCGTTCGTAATATTAGTTAATATATTAGTTATTAGTAGACGAGTAATATCCTTTATACTAATAGTTACGTATTAAGAGTTATATAAATAGCGTACTCTATATATAGCAATATATATTTATAGGCTATACGATTACTTATATACGCGTCTATATATACTATAAGTATATAGTTAGACTATAGTAGTAGTATATATTTACTATTATATTAAAGTCGTATATATATAAGCTAAAGAACGTTAACCTCGAACGCTTAGGTACTTAATTAAATTAAATTAAATCTTTCGATTCGCTTTCTACCGATTCGTCTTTTACTAATTTATATTACGATTTATATTATAATTCGGCGCGTCTAAATTTACCCTAGATTATTTCTTTTTACGTCTTATTCCTATACTCTTAAAGGAATACTATAAGTATATAAGTTACCTTGTAATTCGTTTAATAACTCTCGAATTATAAACGACTTATAGTTTATAGTAAGAACTATAATATATTGCGAATAGAGTAAAGGGTATAAGAAAGCTAATAATATTATATTTATTTACCTTTATAATTATAAAGAAAGAAGTAAAACTAAGTATAAGACCTAGTAAATCGTATTACTAAATATAAGGAATTCTTCGTATTATTTCGTAATATTTTCTTCTAAGTACTATCTACGCTTTAGGTACTTATTTAATTACTACTATAACTAGTCTATTCGGCTATATAGTATACTTAATCGCGGATATAAGTAGCTAAATTCTAGCGCTTATATATTTAATTTTAAAGGTTATACTATAAAGTACTATATATTAAATAAAACCCTTTAGTATAGGAAGCCTTTTACGTAAGCTTTATACGTCTTACTTTAGCTATAACTTACTTAACCTTTACTATATTAAACTCGAGATCGACGATAATTACTACGTCTACTAAGTCGAGGGATAAGCCTACTATAATTTATATCGCTAAGGCGACTATAATACTAGGCTATTCTTTATAGCTAGGGGTTATAGTCTTAAAATTAATAATTTACTTATTACGCTTAGTTTAACTATTTTATAAAGTAATAAGTATGATATCCTTCTTATTATTAATTACTATATAGTTTAGCTACCCTACTAGTTAAAGTAAGTATTATAATAGTATTAGTAGTTTATTAGTACGTATAAGTAGTAACTACTTACTATATAAACTACTATAACGTTAAATAATATAAAAGCCGTAATAATAATCTTTTATAGCTTCTTAAAGAAGTTAAGTTAACTATATATTTACGCGATTATATCCTTTAATACTATTATTAAAGGGAGTTAATTAATCTTATATATATAGCTTTATAATATAGAATTTTATACGCTCTTTAAAATCCTTACTACGTCGTTATAGTTTATTTTATTTAGCTCGACCTTTATCTTATCGTCGTTTTTTATTAGAGTATATAAATAAGGGAATATTATTTAGATATAAAATTTGCGAATAATTTAAAAAAATAGCTACTTTATTTAAGCTTTAAAGTATTTATTAGTCTTTGTTTAAACTTCCTTTACTAATTATAACTATTCGTCTCCTAGGCTATTATAATAGAACTTCTTATTAATATTAAAATACTAATCTTATATAATATATAGTAGGAAGTCTAGTATTAGTTAGCCCTCGGAATTTAGATTAACTTACTACTAAAGCTTTATAAGGAAGCGAATTATATACTTTTTAGTATTCTTTACTATAACTTATATTATACGTTATAACTCTAGTATTAACTCGACGTAAATACTATTTAGGGAGGTATCTTACTTATTATTACTATTACGTCCCTCTTTATCTTCTTTATTCTCTTTATTTTATACTAATTTAGTAATTATATTAGAGAGTTTATTCTTCTTATTTTAAGTCTTATCGATAATTACTATACTTTAAGCGATTAATATAAAGTTAATTTAAGATAAAGCGCGTTACTTTACTTAAGTAAAGTTTAGTCGAAATAGTAGATTTATAATATATACGTTACTTAAAGTCTATTTACTTACCGTAATAGTTATAAACTTTATTTTAGACTTTAGTTTATAGTAGTAAGTATAAGTAGTAAGAAGAAGAGGGACTAAAGTAAGTATTAGTAAAAATAAAGTTTCGCTTATAAAAATAAAATTCGGATTATTAAGAAGGTACGTTAACTTAGACTAAATAGACGAATTAAAGTTATAGTTCGTATAGTACTTATTAAATATAACGATATTCTAATAGGCGTAGATTTCTTTATAAACGTTTAAGTCTCTTAGTACTTTAACTACGAGTTTTAATACTATAATTACCTAGGTAGTAAGTATATATTATTCCGATTACTATAACTTAGATTTATATAACGTATTAGGTTCTAGTAGAATTTTAGCTATAATTATTATAAGTATATTTTCCTTTAATTTATAAGTAGCTACTAGCTACTCTTAAGGTAGTAAGTCTTTAAACCTAACTATATTATTAAGTTTATAGTAATCCTTAAATTTAGATTTTATAGCCTTATTAGTTAATAAACTAACTAGTAATATTAGAATTATCTTAACTCTAGTAGATTTCTTTAATAACTATAGAAAACTTACGTTATTTATTAACTTAATTAAATAATAAGTAAGTAAGAGTAATTACTAATATAAGTCCTAATTAAGTATATCGTAATAGTTTATTAACTTAAGTAAGCGCGTTAGGATTTAAATAGAAGCTAGAATTTAATAAATACGTAATACTTACTACTTTATCTTTAGTTACCTTTATTAGAAGCTTTAAGAATATAAGGATAATAGCTATTTTACTTATACTTATAAAGTATCTAATAAAGACGTATTTAAATCCTTATAGTAGCTTCTTTAGAAGCTATTTAACTATATAAAATTAGTATAATAGAAGCTTAGTACTACGCTTTTATCCCGAGAAGAATACGTTAAATCTTAAATATATATTAATAGAGTTATAGTTAAAAAACTTATATATAACGTTTTAAGTATTAACGTCGATTTATTTTAGATTTATTACCTTCGCTAAGGCTTCTTTAGTTAAACTCTCTTATATCTTAAGGCGTAGCTTTATAGATAATAGTACCTTATTCTTTAAGTAGTTATATTTACTAAGATTAATAGAAGGTATAGTAGGGCTTTTAGTAACCTTAATATCGTCGTCTAATATAATAGGAATTATTTATAACTATTTAGTCTCTTTAATATTACGTTCTTTATCGCTACGCTAAGCTTCCTTATTAGTAAATTACTAAGCTTCCTTATTCGTAAGTTACTAAGCTTCCTTATTTATAAGTTACTAAGTTTCTTTATTTATAAGTTACTAGGCTTTTTATTTATAAGTTACTAAGCTTTCTTATTTACGAGTTATTAAGCGTCCTTATTTACTAGTTACTATTAAACTAAATCGTCCTTTATAAGTTACTCTTTTAGAGTCTAAATAACTATATTATAAACGTTATTAACTAAGC
Organism: Taxawa tesnikishii (nom. ined.); assembly: GCA_030247885.1. Classification (NCBI taxonomy): domain Eukaryota; kingdom Fungi; phylum Ascomycota; class Dothideomycetes; order Dothideales; species Taxawa tesnikishii (nom. ined.). The sequence continues at coordinate 21,442 of JAPDRO010000017.1, read as the reverse complement.
GCGTTTTAACTATTAATATATTAGTAGTATACTACTTAGAATAGTATAATAACTTTACCTTTCTCTTTATAAAGTATAAGTTAAATAGTATCCTTATTAGGAGCAAAAAAGAGCTAGATAGTACTACTTCTTTTACGCTAGAATTTCTAGAGTTATATTACTATAATACTAAGCTTAAACTTATTATTAACTCGAGAGTATATATATTTAACTTATAAATTAAACTAAAATACTAGCTAATCCTTATAACTTAACGTACTTAGAAACTTAGTAAACGTATCCTACTAAGTAGCTCTATTTAATATAAGGAACGTACTAGTCTAACTATAATAGGTATTTTAGTTAATATAAAGATACGGCCTAGTTTACTTAATAACTATAATAATAAGAGGTATTTTATATAGCGTATATACTACGAATAGTAGGTCGTTAATATTTATTACGTCTTTATTACTAAGGTATAATAGACCGAAGTTAAGGTTTACGAAGTTATTAACTCTAAGGCTTAAACTTAATAAACGTAACTTAAGAGAGCTATAGTTATAGTAACTAGATAATAATATTACTATAAGGCTCCTCGACTAAGTTTAAGACTATAATATAAAGTAAGTAAGTATTAAACCTTTATTTCCTTTCTTTTAGGCTCCCTATACCTTTATAATTTACGCTTAAAGTACGCTCTCTTTTACGTCTACTAGAACTTTTATAGTACGATTTAAACTACGAAGTACTTTCTTAGTAAACTATTATAGTTACGTTTTACTATAACGTAAACTATAAGGAAGTAAGCTAAGTAAAGAAGCAAACTATTAAATTACTAACTATATAGATTCTATCGCTATTTACGTATTATAATAATAATATAGTTAGAATCTAAGTTACTATATATATTTTTAGGTACTTTATTACTATCGTCTTCGAGTACTTCTTTAATTGCGCGCTTACGTAGTCGTTTACGCGCCTTTTTACTTAATAACTCTACTTCGGCTACCTTTACTATTTCGAGTACTTCTTTTATATTAAATAGGAATCTTTCCTTTAATATAACTTACTTACTTACCCTTAGTTTAAGCCTTTTATATATTAAGAAGCTTCTCTTATTCTTTTACTTACTTACGTAAAGTAACGAGCTTACTATATATCGCTTTAAAAGTACGAGTTATATACTCTATATATTACTTTACTAAAGAAGGTAAGTCTTACGTAACTTTAATTACTATATTAAGCGCTACGTTTACTTTACGTAACTTAGTACTATTTAGTAGTAAGTTATTAAGTAGTAAGAGGTCTAAATTAGGTTATTATAAAGGCATATAAGGTTATATATTTACTATAGTTAACTTTATAAGTAACTTATTAAGTACTATTATAAAACTTAAAGGTATAAGACTTACCCCTTTTTATTTACTAAGGATATTATTAGTTATAAGTACCCTCGCCCTTACGCGGATATATATCTCCGTCTACTTTACGCGCGATATATAGCTAAAATCGACTCGTAAAGTAGCGTTAGTTTCTAAGGTTAGCGCGCGCTTTAGTAGTATAAATACCTTAATATTAAGTAGCTAGAGTATATATAAATAGTAAGGTAATAGGATAAGTAAGTCGATTATATTTCCTATATAAAAGGCTATTACTTTCGCTATTATATAGCTACTATAGTCGTCTATAATTAGTATTCTTTACGTCGTAGGATTATTAAGTTACGTTAAAAGCTCGAAAATAGTAGTTAGTTACTATAAACTATAACTATTAGACGTCTAGCTACTACTACTAGTCGAGAACTTTTAGTCTAAAGGCGTATATATAGGTACCTACGTAGTATTAATATGTTTTACCTTAAAGATAATTAAGGGTAATATAGTAACTCTAGTAGTACTTATATACTTAATTACTATTATTTACTTCCCTTAGCTTTTAACTTACTTTTAGCTAAATATCTCGCGTATATTAACTAAAGCTCTTAATAACTAACTTACTTTAACTATAAAGCTAGACTCGTCTATATTATAGACGCGCTCTAGAGGATAGTTATATTATACGAATAGTTCTATTATTATATTAAACTACCTCTTTATAGTATTATAACTTATTATATTAAAGCGCGCGCTATTTATCTAATAAGTTTAAATACTAGCGATCTTAAGATAGTAAGTCTTAAAGTAGTCGAGTTACTTCTTACTAATTAGTTAAGGAAATAATTATAAAGTCCTTAATAGTTATATACGTTCGCGTTAAATTTCTTTAGTTATTTATATAACTAACGCGAGTAAAGTAGGGAAGCTAGTACGTATAAGACGTATAATCTATTAGACTAACGTCTTTTCTTCCGTATTTAAGAGAATTTAATCTAATTTATACGCTATAGCGCGCGAAGTCTATTTAACTATATATACGTATAGAGTTAAGTAAAGGATATTAAACGCGCCTATAGCCTTACGAATTAACTTAAGTTCCTTTCTTTTAAGCGTAGAGATAGCGTCCTATATATTAGCTTTAATATAAACGAGTTTATTAAGTATAGGAATATTTATAGTAAGTAGTAGTAATAGTAAAATATAAGAAAGTTACGTTTTAGTAGTTTACTTCCTTACTTAGCTTACTTTCTTATAGTTTACGTTAATATTTAAATATATTAGCGGAGTTATTTATTATTAAGTTCTCGACTTTAAAGTATTACTCGATTTAGAGTTTCTTATTACTAAGGCGAGGGACTTTTATATTTATATTAGTATTCTTATATTTATTTATAGTAATAGTTACTATAGCGTAGAAGTTATTTACGTTTTAGTTAAAGAACGTCCTAAAGAATAAGTTAAACCTTTCGCTTATTTTAGTACGTAACTATATTATAATATTATCTTCTATTTAAGTTATATCGTTAAATACGTTAAATACTCCGAAATAAGCTACTATAATAACTAGAATATAAAATAGAGGAAGGAGTAGTCGAAGTAGTAGGACCGATAAATAAGAGAGTTAATAAAGTAAGTAATTTAAAAATATTAGTTATTAGTCCTAAATTAATAACTTAAAGAATAAATAACGTATATAAGTACTAAGTATATAGCTAAACTAACTAAGTAAAGGATCTTAGAATAGTAGTATTTCCTAATAGTAGCGTAAATAAAGAGCTTTAATAAAAGCCTTATAGCGCGTAAGGTAACGCGTAAGTAATAGTTAAAGGAAGTTTAAATAAAGTATAAGGCGAGATAGTTAGTAAATTACTAAGAAATATATAGTTAATACGTAGAGTAATAAGTTACTATATTACTAGTACTATATATAACTAATATAACTAGACGTAGTAATTTATAATTAGGAAAAGAATATAGTAAAGAAGGAAAGCTTTATATAGTAGTAAATAAAAGAAGTAATAAACGTAAGAAAGATTATTAGTATATATATATATATATATATTTATAAATGAGATAAACAATAAGTATAATTAGACTAATAAAGTACCTATATATAAATATAAAGTAAACTTAGTTTACTAGTAAGTTAAAAGGTTAGTAATAGAAACGAATTACTATTTAACTTATTACTTATAAATCGCTTTCTTATTTACTTTATATACTCGTATTATATAAGGCGAGTCTATACGTAGTAGTATATAAATATAAGGGATAAAGGCGATTTAAAAGGCAATTTATATATAGTAATACTAACTCGTCGACTTAATTTACTAAATATATGCTATTTATTATACTAAAAACGCGCTAAACTATATAACTTAATATATAACGTAGCGAGCATAAAGAAACTAATATAAATAATATGCTACTATAATTACGTTATTAACTAATATATAGGCTTTATAATAAAGAAATAGGGAAATAGTAATAAACGTTTTAATTAGTATATTAAGCGTATATACTTATATAGAAATACTTCCTTAAACTAAAGATAATATCTCGCTATATAGCCGTCTAAACTAGACTATTAATACGCTATTATAGTCGCCTTAACGAAGAGAATATCCCTAGCTAATAAGAAGTCTTTATACCTTAACTATCGATCCTAGAAGTAAGCCTAGCCTAGCGAGGATTATTAATATTATAAGCTTATATACGACGATAACGAAAGTAAGTATATAAGCTATAGTTAATATAAATAGTTAGCCGTTTAGATTTACTATAGTTTAGCGTATCTAGTAATAGAAATATTATATATAAGTAAAGGAAAGTAATTATATAAACTATACGCTTAAATATTACTATTATCGAAGCTAATATTAAACGAAGTTATTATATTTATAAAGTATTCTTTTCGATAATAAGGAGAAGCGTAATAAGTCGACGTTACTTTTCTAAGGGTATATATATAAGTAACTTTAATTAACTTATATATAACGTAAGCGTAGTCTTATTAACTCGAGGTAATAAGTATAAAGATATATACGTATAATAATAACCTAGAATATTAAGATCTAGGCCGAATATAATAGTATATATAATAGTAACTCTTTATATTAAGCTATTATACCTTATATAATATATTAGTATAACGAGGCTATATAATTAATAAATTTAACTATATTATACTAATATTTACCTCGTTTTTTAATAAGATATAACTACGATCTTCTACTATTAGTTAACATAGTACCGACTTAAATAAACTAGTTACTTTAAGTAAAATAACTCGGACGATAATAATAATATAAATTACTAAACTTATATTTACTTAGTTACTAGATAGTTAACTTAGATATAGTAGTCTTTAAGAGGATCTTAGTCTAGATAATAATAGTTATAAAGAATTCTATATACGCGTAAAATACGAGATTATATAAAGAGGTTTACTTAAGTAAACATTTTACTTAATTTCTAAAAAGAATACTATATATAAGGAAATATTTATATATATCTTTACGTCTAAGTAAACCCAAAGTCGCTTCCTAGATATAGTTAAGATTATATAGATAAAGAAGAGTTAAATACTCTTTTAGGACCTAGTATATTATATAAGTATAAACTTCTAATAATAGCGTAAAGGACTTCCTAAAAGTAAGGATATAAAGTACGTAAACAAAGAAAAAGATACGTAGCTAAAATACTACTTACTAGATAATACTTATTTATCTACTAGTATTTCCTAAACCTTTATAGTAACTATAAAATATAAGACGTAATAAGGAATAATATTAATTATACGAAGGGACGGTACTTTTAAAGCGCTTTATTAACCTTACGAACTAGTACGTAGTTAGTTATATAGTACTTCTTTAAGTATAATTATAATAGAAGATTTAAACTAGGATATGTTTATATTAATACTAGAATTCGACTATAGTTTCTAACGTAAGGCCGATCTTCTTAAATAAGATAATAACTAAATTAGAGACTATTCTTTAATAGATAATAAGTAGTAATAAAAGGTAGTCTTAGTATATAAGATACTTTTAAAGTAACTTTTAACTTTCTTTATTATACTACTAGTACTAACTACGTTAGAATATTTAAAGCTATAAATAGCCTATATATTTAACTAGTTTATAAAAGTTATTAACTTATTAACGCCTTTTTTTACTTATTCTCGAGTAGTAATACTAAGTAAGTCGTCGCGTATTTTAACTAGAGACGACTATAAAGAAGCTATAAACTATTAATAGAAATAGTATTAAAGAAGCTTATATAAAGGAGCTTACTAAGCTATAAGAAGTACGATTTAAGAGATACGTATAAGACTATCTAAATAAACTAAATACTAGAACCGATAAGAAGATTAATTCTAATAGATTAAATAATAATAAAATTCGTAATTACGCGAGGCTACTACGTAAATATATTATTAAACTACTACTTATTCCTACTAAGTTACGTTAAGTAATTAAGTAAAGCGTATAGACGAGGAAGTATTATATAAAGAAGAGAGTATCTATATAAATAGTTTATATAAAAGTATATTATTTTAACTAGGAGCGCTATTAAGGCTTAAAAAATATAGTAAAGTATATAAGTAAGAAATTAAAGGTAAGAAACTTAAGTCCTTTAGTACGTTACTACTCGCTATAAATACATAAACTCGTAAGAGATTACCGAATCGTTCGTAGCGATTCGATAATATAAGTAACTTATATCTTAAGTTAATAATCTCTATAATTTACGTTTTAAGTTAAATAAAAGCGAAGTCTCTATTAATTTCTAAGTCGACTAAGTAAATAGCTAACTAATTAAATATAAGTCTATCGAGTCTCTTTTATTAAGTAATACTACTTACTATATAGTATCTCGAAGCTTAGCTTATATTAATATTAATATAATTAGTAGTATTAAATACCCTAGTACCTAGAGAGCTAGGATTATTAAATATTACTAAAGACTTAGGCCCTAATATTTATACTTAACTTCCTACTAGTAAGGAAAATTACTTCGTATATTAAATAATAATATAGTAAGTTAGTTACTAAGTTTACTTTAAATAAACGCTAGTTAACTTAGTTATATCTTATAAATTAGACTTTATATAATATCGCGTTAGTTAACGATTCCTTACGAAAGATAACGTTTCCTTACGTTAATTAGTACGCTAAAACTACTAAACTTAACTTAAATTCGTACGTACTTAGTTCGATAAAAGCTTATATTATATTTACTATTATTACTTTAAACTAATACTAAGAAAGTAAGTAGTACTCTACGTCTATATACTACTATCTTACTAGTATATAAGTATAATATCTTAGTAGTATAATACTAGGAAAGTTTAAGATATATAATAAGTAACTACGTATCTAATAAATATATATTAATATTATACTTAATAGTACTAATAAAAGTAGAAGCTAGTCGTATATTTCTAGTCTTTTTAAAGTAATATAAGAGGAAGTAAGTAAGTATACTATTAGTAGTAGCGCTATTACTTACGTTCTTTAAGGAAATACCTTTTAATTAAAAAGAAAATAAGACGTAAGTATAATAAGCGCTAGCGTCGACGTAATTAATATTAGTTCTTTTTAACTTATAATAAAAGTAACGTTACGTAAGCATCGACTCTTATATACTTTAGGTAGAGTTATATATATTAATACTCTCCTAACTTTAGTAAGAAGTATAAGCGTATAACGTTACTAATAAATTTAAGGCTCGTAACCTTCCGGGCTTATTAGCCGACTTTATAGCTTACTAAGGCTTTACTTCTATTTAGGATTTTACGCGCTTTTACTATAACTTAAGTAGGAATCGAACTCGTAACCTTCTATTATATATTAAGATTACGATTTAACTAACGCGCTAACTCGGGCTTATAACCTTTTAACTTATAATAAAAGTAATATTACGTAAGTATTAACTCTTATATACTTTAAGTAAAGTTATATATATTAATAGTTCTTTATAATTTAGTAGCTAAGTAAGTAGCTCGTAAGATAATAATATATTAAACTAACTAAGATATTATAGCGTAAATATAAGGAAAGAATAAGTAATACTACTAGACTAGCGTAAGATATACTTGAAAGTATATATACGACTTATTACTCGTACGTATAATAAATACTATAAATAGTTAATATTTCCTACCTTATAAGTAGAAGTTATACTTCTCGAGATAGCTAAGAGTAAGTAAGCGAGAGTCTAAGACGAAAAGTTAAAGACTAACCTTTTATAAAGTATTTTAGTAACTATATATAAAGATATAAGATTTAAGGTAAGATATTAAAAGACTAACGAAATAAGTATAATACTAAGTATATATTAGCTTTATAAAGTTATTCGTAAGAGTAAAAATACTACTACTACTTTAATTAAGGCTATACTTAAAAGGCTAGTTTACTCGTAGTATTATAGCGTTATATTTAAGAAGAAATAAGCTTATAAGTATATACTAAACGCCTTATTTAAGTATAAGGATAAGAAAAGTATATTAATGTTATTCTTTATTAGATACTAGAAGCTAATTTAAACGTAAGCTAAGAAGTATATTAGCTATTTAATAATAGAGAGTATCTAGTTTATATACTTTAGAGTAAGTTAAGCTAGTATTTATTTGTTAATAACTAAGTTATTTCGACTACTATTACCCTTCCTTATAGTATTAGTTTATACTACTTTATAGTTATTTCTTAATAGTTAAGTTACTAGAACGTATAAATCTAATAAGACTAGTAAGTTAATATATTTAGACTTCGACTTAAACGAGGTAATAAAACTATTTAAGGAAAAGTAAAAGACTTAGTTAACTTAATATTTAAAATATTAAGAGTTAATTTAGAGTTACCTTATTAAAGTTATACTAGCGACCCTTAAGAAGGACTTATATATAAACAAATTCGTTAACGTAATAAATATATAAAAATAAGTAAATATACTTACTAAACTAACTTTTAAGGAAAGCTTAAATAGTAAGGAAATTAATAGTAGCAAAGATTTAAATAAAGCTAGTCTTCGTAAGGGATAGTTATTTTCTCTATTAAAATCTAACTATAGAGTTACTATAAACTACGTTATACCTTATAAGTTAAATAATATAAAGTCGGACGATAACCTAACGAGTTAGGATATAGTAACGTAGTTAAAGCTACTATAAAAGTAAGAGTTTTAGAGCCTACTTAAAGTAAAGTATCCCCCGAACGATAGTTTAACGTAATAGGAAGTATAGTATAATAATTATTAAGTAGTTCGCTATTTTCCCTACTATTATTTATTACGTAATTATCTATAGATACTTAAGGATAATAGTAAACTAAAGAGTAGTTAAAGTATACGCTAAAAGTAGTAACCTTTACTTATAAAGGCGCTTTATAAGTAAGAGTTAAAAAAGGACGTTAAATATATTAGGACTACTACGAAGCTAGTACTTATAGTTATATAGTATTTACGCTAAGGCTAATAGACTTATACTTATACTATAAGGTAAGGATAATTGCCCGTTTAATAAGGATAGTTTTAAAGCGATTTAAAAGTAGTTACTAAATCCTTAGCTTAAGAAGAAGAAGGCTAAAGTAAAAGTAAGAATAAAGTTAATAAATAAGTAAATACTATAAAATAAATATACTAGGCTACGCTCTTATACTAACGTTATATATTACTAAAATCTATATATACTATATATTTTACGTCGGGGAAAGCTAACGTATATTAGTAAGTTAAGGTAAGTTAATAAGCTAGTATATACTAGTAAGTCGAAACGTATAACTTAGTTAATTTAAGTAACTTAATAGTAGCGTATTATTAACTTAATAAATATCGACGAGTTAATATATATAACTAACTCGATATAAATAGACGAATCGGTTTATATAGACGAGTTAGTACGTATTATTAAATCGCTTTAAATAAGGTTATTACTTAGAGCTTATAGAAATATATATAGTACTAAGTTAAAGCGTAATTTACTTAATAATTTACCTAGTAAGATAAGTTAAATATACTAGTATATACTAGAATTATTAGTATATATAGTAATTACTATATATACTAGTATACGTAGTAAGTACTATAATGTCTAGTATAGGTAGTATTATTAGTACGAGTAGTATTAGTAATATTACTACTAATACTATAATTCGGGATTTCGTAACGTATAGATTTACTTACTAAAGGCGTAGCTATTATAAGTTATAAATTAGAGTTATAAATAAGGAAATTATAAGTCTTTAGAAGTTAATTAAGGCGTTAATAAAGTAGCGTAATTATAAAAGAAAGTATATTTAAATAAAGAAAAGCCTAATAGTAAATAATATATAGGATTTAATAACTAAAAAGAATAATAATAGTAAGGAGGGTACTAAATAGCCTATAAAGAGAATACGCGCGTAAAAGTACTATAGACGTTATAATAAGACTAGCTATAATACGCGTACTTATACTATAAAAATAATAAATATAGACGATAATAACGCTTTTAAATAATATTATAGGCTAGAGTATATCTTTATATAGTATTATAGTACGAAGGTAATAGTCTATAATAGTCGCGATATTAGTAAGGAATAGCTACTTAGTAAGGGGTAGCTACTTAGTAATAAAATATATTACTTATAAAGTAAAAATAAAAGATATAAAAGATAGTAATATTTCTAAATAATTATATACTATTTTATAGATTACTATAAAGTATTATAGTATTACGTAATATTACTACGTAGACGTTCTAGTTTTATAAGGTAACTAACTTACTTAAGTAGCTAACTTACTTATAAAATACGTTAATTTACTTATTTATTAAAGAAAAGTAAAAGTAAAAACTAATAAAAATAATATAGATAATTACTTTAATTAATATAAGTAACTAAAACAAGACTTTTAATTAATATTTATTTTAAAAGCTTTATTATAAGAACTTTTACTAAAATTATTCTTATTAAAAGTAAAAATTACTAATCCTTTTCTTTTACCTTTACTATTAATATCCTTTTTAGAATTCTCTTTTAAATTAATAAATTCTATTAGTTTATTATTTAAAGAAACTTTATTATATTTTTACTTATAATAGTTATAAGACTTTATTAAGTAATATTAAGCCTTAATATTTATAGTAACGTAGTCTATAGGGATATAAGTTACGTAGAGTAGTAAGTTACTATAACGTAAACTTCTAATCTTCTACTATTACTACTAACTACTATTAGTACTTTTATACCTAGTAAATAGGCTTATATAAAAGAGGATATTTAGAAGGCTATTTTTACTATTAAAAATAATAAATACTTATTAGTTCGTAAGGTTACCCTCGTATTTAAGGTCTTAAATATAACGCTATAATATCGTATATTTAAACGAACTTTACGCGCTATAGCGTACTAAGAAGAGTAGCTCCTTTCTATACTAAAAGAAAAGACGTTAATATAATAAATTATACGTCTTATACGTATTAGATTCTCTACTTCGCTTACGTTAGCTTTATAAATAGCTAAGAAGATACGACGTAGACGCGTCTAACTTTCTAAGGCTTTTATATTAACTCTTCGACTAATTAGTAAGTATTAACTTAATCGCTTTAAGGCTTATTATCCTAAGATTATAAGTATCTAAATACGTTAAATTAATAGTATATAGTTTAAAGTAACGAACTATAAGAACGTAAAGAAGTAATTTAACGTAATAATAGAAATATAAATATAAAACTAATATACGCTAGAGTACGTTTATAATATAGACGAGTTTAACTTTATAGTTAAAGTAAGTTAGTTATTAAGAGTATTAGTTAATATACGTAAGGATAGTAGTTAAAAGTAAATTATTAGTAAGTAAGAATAAATAACTATAATCGAGTACGTAAGCGCTACTAGCCTAGCTATTTTACCTTTATTAATCTATAAGGCGAAACATACGAATACTATATAGATACTTATATATACGCCTTTAAACTAGAGGTTCTTAACTAGTAATAGTAACTAGATGTTTAATAGCTATAGTTATAAGTAACTAACTATTATATTCGAGCCTTTAATATAGTTAAAGAACCTTATAACTTAGAGATTACTAATTATAAATAGTTATAGTAGCTATATTACTAGTAAGGTAATTGCCTTTTATATATAAAGTAAAATTAACTTAATAATCTTACTACCTTATTATTTGTATATTCTTTAATTACTTAACGTTAGTATATTTATATTACTTAAACGTACGCTAACTTTAGAGACTAACGCTACTTTGCGAGTTAATTTTAGCTATATATCGCGCGTAAAATAGACTAAGATATATATCTACGTAAGGGATAAGGTACTTACTACTTATAATATTCTCGCTAGATAGCGCGGTACTAGTTTAGTACTACTAAGCCCTATATTTATACTTAAAAAGTTACCTTCTAGGACGACTTTAACTACTTTACTACTATATATATTACCCTAGTAACTCGATCTAGACTTATCGTTACTTTATAACTTATTATTAGATAGTACTAAACTACGTAAAGTAAACGCGCTACTTAATTTTATAATAAAGGCTACCTAGGACGTTTTATCTCTAGTAAAGTAATATATAAAGCGAATAACTTACGCTTTTAAATCGACATATAGTAAGCTTATTACTTTACGTAAGTAAGTAAAAGAATAAGAGAAGTTTCTTAATACTTAAAAGGCCTAAATAAAGAGTAAGTAAGTTATATTAAAAGGAAGTTTATATTTAGTACGTAAGAAGTACTCGAAATAGCGAAGGTAATAAAAGCGAAGATAGTAAAGAAAAAGACTTATAGACGGCTATATAAGCGTAAGGCGAAAGAAATAACTAAGGAGGAGGAAGACGAGCTATTTAAGAACTTACTTAGCAACTTTAATTTTAATTATATTATAGTTATAATACGTAAATAATTAATAAAGTTAAAAGGGTAGAGATTTATTAACTTATTACTTTACGTAACTTATATCCTCGTAGACTACGTTAATATAAAAGTAAATATAAAACTTATAACGTATTTTATTACTAAGTAACTACTATTATAATAGGGAGAACCTTATATTAAGTTAAGTTAAGACTATAAAAGGAAGTTATATAAGTAGTAATAAAAATAATAGTAAATAATAAGATAATAGTAAAACTTAAAGTAAAGTAGTTATTAATTAAAAATAAATAACTATCTTACGTATAAACTAAATAAGTAGTAATTAAAGGTAACTTTTACGTAACTAATAACTTATAACTATTTAATAGTTACCTTAATATATACTTCCCTTCTTCCTTAAGTACTTATCCTTTAAGTACTAACGTAAACTATAAGGAAGTAAGCTAAGTAAAGAAGTAAACTACTAAATTACTAACTATACGAATTCTATTACTATTTACGTATTATAATAATAATATAGTTAGAATCTAAGTCGCTATATATATTTTTAAGTACTTTATTACTATCGTCCTCGAGTACTTCTTTAATTACGCGCTTATATAGTTATCTACGCGCCTTTTTACTCGATAACTTTACTTTAGTTACCTTTACTATCTCGAGTACTTCTTTTATACTAAATAGGAACTTTCCCTTTAATATAACTTACTTACTCTTAGTTTAAGCCTTTCGTATATTTAGAAGCTTCTCTTATTTTTCTACCTACTTACGTAAGGTAACGAGCTTACTATACGTCGACTTAAAAGCGCGAGTTATTTACTTTATATATTACTTTACTAAAGAGAGTAAGTCTTACGTAGCTTTAATTACTATATTAAGCGCTACGTTTACTTCGCGTAGTTTAGTACTATTTAGCGAAGAATTATTAAGTAGTAATAGGTTTAAATTAAGTTATTATAAAAGTATATAAGGTTATATATTTATTATAGTTAACTTTATAGGTAGTTTATTAAGTACTATTATAAGGCTTAGTAGTATAAGACTCGCTCCTCTTTATTTACTAAGAATATTATTAGTTATAAGCGCTCTCGCCTTTATATAGATATATATCTTAGTTTACTTTACGCGTAATATATAGCTAGAATTAACTTATAAAGTAGCGTCGGTTTTCGAGGCTAGCGCGCGCTTTAGTAGTATAAATACTTTAATATTAAGTAGCTAAAATATATATAAATAGTAAGGTAGTAAGATAAGTAAGTTAATTATATTTCCTATATAAAAGGCTATTACTTTTACTATTATATAGCTACTATAGCTATCTATAATTAATATCCTTTATATTATAGAGTTATTAAGTTACGTTAGGAGCTCGAAAATAATAGTTAGTTACTATAAACTATAACTATTAAACGTCTAGCTACTACTACTTATTAAGAACCTTTAGTCTAAAGGTATATATATAAGTACCTAGGCGGTATTAATATATTTAGCCTTAAAGATAATTAAGGGTAATATAGTAACCTTAGTAGCGCTTATATACTTAATTACTATTATTTACTTTCCTTAGCTTTTAACTTACTTTTAGTTAAATATCTCGCGTATATTAACTAAAGCTCTTAATAATTAACTTACTTTAACTACGAAGTTAAACTCGTCTATATTATAAACGCGCTCTAGAGGATAATTATATTATATAAATAGTTTTATTATTACGTTAAATTACCTCTTTATAGCGTCGTAACTTATCGTATTAAAGCGCGCTATTTATCTAATAAGTCTAAATACTAGTAATCTTAGGATAGTAAGTTTTAAAGTAGTTAAGCTACTTCTTACTAATTAGTTGAGGAGATAATTATAAAGTCCTTAATAACTATACGTATTTACGTCGAACTTCTTTAGCTATTTATATAACTAATATAAGCGAAGTAAGGAAGCTAGTATATATAAGACGTATAATTTATTAGACTAACGTCTTTTCTTTTACGTTTAAGAGAATTTAATTCGATTTATACGTTATAGTACGCGAAGTTTATCTAATTATATGCGTACGTAAAGTTAAGTAAGAAATACTAAACGCGCTTATAGCCTTACGAATTAACTTAAGTTCCTTTCTTTTAAGCGTAAAGATAGCGTCCTATATATTAGCTTTAGTAACGTAGTCTACGAGGATATAAGTTATACGAAGTAATAAGTTAATAAATCTCTACTCTTTTAACTCTATTAATTATCTACGTATTATAACTATAATATAATTAGAATTAGAGTCGCTAAGTAAGTTCTTAAATAGCTCGTCTTCCTTCTCCTTAGTTATTTCTTTCGCCTTACGCTTACATAGCTATTTATAAGTCTTTTTCTTTACTATCTCCGCTTTTATTACTTTCGCTATCTCGAGTACTTCTTACGTATTAAATATAAACTTCCCTTTTAATATAACTTACTTACCCTTTATTTAGGCCTTTTAAGTATTAAGAAGCTTTTCCTATTCTTTTACTTACTTATATAAAGTAATAAACTTACTATACATCGATTTAAAAGTATAAGTTATTTACTTTATATATTACTTTATTAAAGATAAAACGTCCTAAGTAGCCTTTATTATAAAATTAAGTAGCGCGTTTACTTTATATAATTTAGTACTATTTAATAGTAAGCTATAAAGTAGCGATAAGTCTAGATCGAGTTACTAGAGTAATATATATAGTAATAAAGCGACTAAAGTCGTTTTAGAAGGTAACTTTTAAGTATAAATATAAGGCTTAATAGTACTAAACTAATACTACGCTATTTAGCGAGAATATTACGAGTAGTAAGCGCCCTATCCCTCGCGCGAATATATATCTTAGTCTATTTTACGCGCAATATATAGCTAAAATCGACTCGTAAAGTAGCGTTAGTCTCTAAAGTTAGTATACTACTCGTAGAAGTCAAACGAATGGCCACGATTCGTTTGCTTTTGCGTGGGCTATAACCCTAAGGGTTAGAGGAACGACCACGATTCGTTTGCACCTGTTGACCACGATTCGTTTGCCTTCCCGAGCCCCAACCTTCTCGAAACCCACACACTATACTGTCATAAGGTTATTCTCTCTGCATGCCAAACACCACTCATATATATGCCATATACATGGAACATCAAGGGCGGCGGTCTTAAAAGGAAAAAGATGAGGCGCCTTGTGCATAGGCCACTCCCGCATTTTCGCAGGGCGGCCTCTCCAAACAAAGACCAGCCCTGTGTCTATGCGACGTGATCAGTACGCTCTAAACAATTGATCCTGAGCATCACATGGATCCTTTAAATCCTTAGAAAGGTAATATAGCTATGTCTGGCCTCGCAAGTATGGCAGCCGTGAAGGCAAGCCAAGACTCAGATGGATGATTTTCATCGTCTCTTCCAAGTAGTCGCCCAGCACCGCATCCTTGTTTGCATCCATTGTCAGTATGCAGTCGTACCTTCGCAGCTCGCCAAACATCTTCGTGTGCATCACAAGCGTCTCAGCTTACAACAACGGCGGGACATTATTGCCAAAGTCGGGTCTTTTACCGAACTTGCGCAAGTCGAGGCAGATGTCATCTATCCAGCAGCAACAGAGCCTCCCGTAACGGGACTTCCGGTGTACTTCGACGGCTTGAAGTGTGGCGGGAAAGATGGCGAAGGCAGGCTTTGTCCCTATATATGCCGCACTCCGCGTGGCATGCAAGATCATTGTGAGCGGCAACACGGCTGGGTCAACGGACAGAAGCGAGGCGGCGATGCTCGTTTGAAGCAGGTCCATACCCACAACAAGCTGTGGTCTTGCGACCGCGCCTGTCAGCGTTTCTTCAAGGTCGGAAGCTGGCAGAGGTACTTCGAGGTCCAAGTAGCGGACCTGGAGATTTGCGGTCGGAGGCGAGCCGGTCACCAGCGTGACTTCTTCCGGACGCAAGAAGAAGACATCCTTCAGGCAGAGCGCGACGCCGCATCTGCGGCCAACCGTGTCCGCGGATTCGACGAGCATCGTTCTACCGTGGTACCATGGCTCAGAGAGACCGGCATCGTCGACCATGTCTGCGGCTTGAAGAAAGACGAGATCCGAGCAGCGATCGCCGTGCCCTCGCGAGACGAAGGATGTCCTCTGCGGACGATCGTCGATGCGATGGAGGACGTGCTCAGGGAGGCGCACGGCTGGTGTTTCGACGGACCCGACTGTATGCTCACTTGGCCATGTCGCGTCGTTCTCAGTCGGTTCCAGTCGTCGCAGGTCGAGTCGATTGGGAAGGTTCGGCCGTTCGATCCTTACAAGGAGCCCGGCACGCTCAAGGTCTACTTCAAGCTGGCGTCACAGTTCCTGTCGTACCTGGAGCGAGTGGCGATCTGTGACGAGTACCACTTCAGTGCTGACTCGGAGGAGACGATCCGGCCAGAGGACGTGATCGAACCGACGGACAAGCAAAGGGTGGTGTGGCATAACCTCCGTCGGTTAGCAGAACGGGGAGCGACGGGCACGGGTGAAGGGATCAAGGGCCAACTGAGAGATGGGCTGGTTGAGTTATGGATGCTCGTTATCCGTCACACTACCGGAGCCCGACGGTACCGCTCGCCAATAGTGAGCTTCTGCGCGATGCTAAGCATCAAGCCGTCTACGCAAGGCTGGATGGAACCCGGCAACTTCAACAGCAGTCTGTCTGCGATGATATGGGTCGCGCAGCTGCTGATCTTCTATGACTGTGCTCGCAAAGAGCGGCAGGGTGGGGAGAAACGCTCGCGCTCGTCAAGGAATGCTGTGAGAGTTATCTGCAGCAGACGGCCGAGACGCCGATGGGGAGATACTCCGCTGGCGCCTGTTGCTGTTTCGCATCTCGAAGGACAGCGTGGGTGATCATGAGGCCTGTTGGGACGAAAGCGAACAGGTCCTGACATACGAAGATACAGAGCTGCGTATGGACCAGATCCCCACGCTACTGCTCTCCGAATACCGTGAGTGCGAACGGCTACTGTACGACGACTTGCTGCTGGGTCAGAAGGACCTACGCCGCATGCAGTCTTGGGCGCTTAGAGATAGCGGCAACGTCGATACCGTCGGCTGGAGCTTGATCCAGCATCGTGACAACGCTCTCCTGCTGAGGGGGACGGACAAAGCTCTGTTGGCCGCCGTTGAGCGTTCCGAGCAACTGTGCCGCCTTTTCCTTCAGCAAGACCGTCGATCAGCGAGCGGCTTCGTTTGGAGGGACAGTGCGCTAGCCGGCTACGAGGCAACTGTGCAGGAGTTCTTGAAACGCTTGTGTGTCCTCGTTCACATCAGTGGCGGTCAGCCCATCCGCGAAAGCGAGTTCTTCTCCATGACCTGGCGGAACACGCAACGACGACGATCCATCACACTCCGCCACGATCGTGTCATGATACATGTCAAATACCACAAAGGTCAGCAGCAGACGGGCAGGTACAAGGAAAACATCCGGTTTCTCGCCAATCCGGTGGGCGACCTGTTGCTGGATTACCTCGTCTATGTCGTGCCGCTACGACAGGTCTTTCTGCGGCAGCAATCACCAAAGGCACTGCTCTCCTCGTTCTTGTGGGAGAAAGACGGAAAGGTGTGGGGCGAAGGACGGTTGAGTCGTTGTCTGGAGGAAGCCAGTGCTCGGGCGTGCACACCCCGGCTTCACGTTTCCAACTGGCGCCAGATGAGCGTGGCCATCGTCAAGACCAAGTTTGCGAGCAACATAGGCTGCTTCGAAGTCAACGAAGACGACGAGGACGCCGAGGAGATGGAGGAGGATATCCGAGCGATGACGAGACAGCGCAACCACAAGACACGCACGGTCAACAGGGCGTATGCCAATCAGACGGGAGCGACCTTCGGCAACGTGTGGGACGGGCTGATCCGAATGGGACTTCGCGCGTCAACGTTGTGGCAGGACTTCTGGGGAGTGGAGACGATGCTAAAAGGCAAGAAGCGAAAGAGGGACGGAGAAGAGTGTCGACTGAAGGAACGACTTGCCAAGGGTGTCTATCGGCCCCGCAAACCGTGGTCGGCAGAGGCTCTGCTGGAAGGGCTCAGAAAGCTCTACGGCAACCAGAGAATGATGTGGAAATCGAGGGAGCAGGAACAGACCCTCACCACGATCATGTCGTGGACGGAGCAGGTGGTGGCCATCTTGCCAACCGGAGCCGGAAAGAGCCTGTCCTTCATGTTGCCGTGTACGCTGCCTGATGCCGGGATCACCATCCTCATCGTGCCGCTCGTATCCCTTCGGGCAGACCTGCTTCGGCGGATACGGGAACTGAACATCGCTCACCTCGAATGGTTGCCGGGAGAAAGTCGAGAAGCATCGCTGATAATCGTCAGCGTTGAGGCTGCGGCCACAACACACTTCACGAAATACGCACGAAGCCTGATCGTCCAGCAGAAACTCGATCGAATCGTGATCGACGAATGCCACCTGACGGTGACTGCCGTTGACTACCGATCGAGCATCGTCGACCTTACTGCGGTCCGCAATCTCAGGACGCAGTTTGTCTACCTGACAGCCACACTGCCTCCGTCCATGAAAGAGGAGTTTGAGGAGCGCAACTACCTCTACCGTCCGACAACCATCAGAGCATCGAGCAACCGACCCAACATATTCTACATGGTCCGCAGGGCAGACCCTCGCAAAGGCAGCCTTCTGGAGCAGAGTGCGGTCGAAGCGCAAGACGCGTGGCGCGACTCCGACCTGTTCGATCATTCCCGTGACAAGATCGTCCTATACGTCCGAACGTGTGAGGACGCGGACAGCCTGTGCCAACTGCTTGGTTGTGCTGCATACACCGCAAAGAGCGGAACGCCGGAACAGAAGAAGCTCATCGTTGATCGCTGGATCCATACCTCCGACCGCCCGTATCTCGTTGCCACGACCGCTCTTGCCGAAGGCTTCGACCACGCTCATGTACGTCTGGTCATGAACGTAGGGGAGCCGGACTCGTTGGTCACCTTCGCGCAGGAGTCGGGTCGGGCCGGCCGCGACGGGATGGAGGCGTACTCGATGGTTCTCCTGCCGGCGACGTGGCAGGCACAGCTCGAAGACGACGTCGACGTCGGTTCGGAGCAGACGGGCAGCTGCAGGGACGACGTGTCACTTCGCAAGCGACGGGACAAGCAGGCCGTGCACAAGTACTTACGAGGCGAGCAATGTTTCCGAACTTCGCTGAGCGAACACCTCGATCTCGCTCAGCACCGAAGGTGGTGCATGCCGGAAGACGTGGCTTGCGACGTCTGCAAAGCGGCTCACGAGGATCCAATCGCAGCCTCGGACGCGACAAGACGGCAGACCGCCCACACCGGACTCGATCTCATCCAGCAAGAGCGGCTGCAGGCTCACTCCGAACTTGTCAACTACCGTCTGGACCTGGCCAGCGTGCGCGGGACATGCTTGCTCTGCCGTGCGATGGACGAGGAATGGAAGCACGAGTTCTCCAAGTGTGCCCGGCGGCATGAGGTGTTTCACGAGCGCAGTCGAGTACGGCAGCGGCACGAGACACGCGGACGAAAGTGGTTGCGTCCGTACACGAGCTGCTTCTGGTGCCTAAACCCTCAGTCCATCTGCCAAAGGGCTGAGCTCAGCAAGACCAGTAAGGAAGAAGCGTGTGAGCACGGAGACGTGGTCCTGCCGCTCTGTTACGGGATATTCGTGAGCGCCGGAGGAGCCAGATGGCTAGAGGACCACTTCCGGCGCAGATTCGCCGGGGTGGAGGATTTCTTTGACTGGTTGGGAGAGGAGACAAGATTTGGAGGCGGAATGGCGGTACAGGGAGTCAGAGTAGCGGCAAAGGCTTTATTGTCGTTCTAAGATAGCGAGGTCAGAGACAACTAATAGCAACGACCTATAAGAAAAAACAGAAGAAGTAGTGAAGGAAAAAACAGAAGAAGTAGTGAAGGAAAAAACAGAAGAAGTAGTGAAGGAAAAAACAGAAGAAGTAGCGAAGGAAAAAAATAGATAATAGCTTAAGAGGTAAATACGTTAGGTCCTTACTAGCTCCGACAAGCAAGAAAGAGTCCTAACAAAAAGTAAACGCCTAATAATAAGTTAGTTAGAGTAGTTAAGAAGAAGTCTAATAGATAAGGAAAGTAACTTAGTTAAATAGACTTAAGCTAAGTTATAAAGAAGTTAAGAAAGAATCCTAAAGTATAATAAAGTTCTTCTTAAACCTTAGGGATTATATAGGATAATATAGAACTAAGAGTTAGGGTTTAGATAAATAAGGGTAAAAAGTAAGTATATAAATGAAGAAGACGATAATCATAGAAAAGCTAAGTTTTAAAGAAAGGAACAATATTTCTCTATATAGGATTTTCAAAAAAAAAAATAATATTTCTCTCTATAACAAGTATAATATTTTAAAGAGAAAAAGATATATCTCTTAAGATAAAAAGATAAAAGAAAGAAAAAGAAAAACTAATAGATTTAATAGTAAAGTAAAAGAAATTAAAGTAAAATAGTGGAATATAAAAAGAAAAAGGAGATTAGCTAAGAATAAGAGAAAAAAAGTAAAAGGAAAGTAAAGTAAGGGAGGATAATATAAAAGAAAAGAGAAGATAATAAAAAGAAAAGGTAATAAAAAGAGAAGGAATAAAATAAGTAAGTTAGAAAATAAGAGTTATAATAAGGAAGGAATAAAGAAAGAAAGTTTAAGTAATAGGGATATAATAATATAGAAATAGAATAAAAGTAAAAAATAGGAAAATAAGAAGAGATAAAATAAAAGAAAGAAAAGAAATAAAAGAAAAAAGTTAAAATAAGAGATTTATAGTAAAAGATAAGGAGTAAAGTAATAGAGATATAGTAATATAAGAATGGAATAATAAATTAGTAGAGTTAAAGTAATATTTAAAAAGAATAAGAAAGTAATAAAAATATAGTAATAAAGTAATAAAATAATAAAGTAGTAAAGTAGTAAAGTAATAAAATAATAGAGTAATAAAATAGTAGAGTAATAGAATAGTAGAGTAATAGAGTAGTAAAGTAATAAAGTAGTAGAGTAATAAGATATAAGAAGAATAAAAGAAGTAGAGAGATAAAATAGAAAGAAAGAAATAAAGTAGAAAGAGAAAAAACATTGAAAAAGAGAGTGAGTGAGAGAGTAAGAATGAGTAAGAATAAGAGTGAGTGAGAGTAAGAATGAGTAAGAATAAGAGTGAGTGAGTGAGTGAGTGAGTGAGTGAGTGAGTGGTGGGTTAGGGTTAGGGTTAGGGTTAGG